>CAWUFW010004452.1:647500-1295000 GCA_963921515.1 Calotriton arnoldi | reverse complement strand
ACCACAGTAGTGTCTGCGGGCGCAGTTGTGAACTGCCATGTTGTCCTGGCAAGTGCACCCACTTGCCAGGCCCAAGGCTTACCTTTCCTTACTTGTCAGGCACCCCTATGGTAGGCCCAAGGTACCCTCATGGGCAGGGTGCAGTGTATGTGAAACTTAGGACATGTACCAGTGTGTGTGACATGTCCTGAAAGTGAAATACAGTGTATTTCATTTTTCACTATTGAAAGGCTATCTGTCCCATTGGCTTATAATGGGGTTGCACTGTTCCATGTTTACATGTGTAACTTTCCCTGGGAACAAAATAAGGCAACCATGTTTGGACTCTCTGAACTCAGAATTTATTAACACACCTTTTGGTAAAGGTGGTTTTTAAATCCTGTGTTTGAAAATGGCACTTTTAGAAAGTGAGCATTTTCTTACTTCACTATTCTGTGTGCCTCTGGCTGCTTGTGTATTGAGCGTCTGGTGTGTGGGTGACAGGAGCTGAGCTGTGCATTCACTCTAGATAGTCACTGAGGGGGGTTGAGGTGTGCCCTGCCTTGCCTAGGTGACTCAGCACAGGGCTGAATAGACCTGGTCTGCATTTAGAGTTGTGGGAGGAGAGTTACTTACACCTGAATAGGCTGGGTCTCCTTTTGCACAATGCTGTCTACGCCCCCTGTGGTCATGCTGCACCAGTGAATGTAGAGCTGGTTTGAACTGGGTGCAGAGGCCCTTGCTACAAAGAGATCAAAGACATTTTGGGGTATGTGACCCAAAACCCCATGTTTTTGGATTACCTCAAGTAACAAGAGGACCCTGCCAAGAAGAAGAGCGAAGGACTATGTGAGGAGCGCTACCTTTTCTGAAAGAGGGTGGGTTGTCCTGCAGTGCGGCTTCTGTCTATGGTGGAAAAAAGGACTGACTCTTTTGGCCCTGCTGTGGCATCCTGCTTGTGAAGGGAATCCCCAAGGGCCTGTATGTGCTGGCCTCCTGTTTTGGGAAATCTCAGGGACATAAAAGATTTCCAGAAAAGATCCCTGCTGGATCTTTAAGTGACCTGCCTGGGAGTACAGCTGGACGAGCTGTGTGAGGAGCGCTGCCCTTAATTAGTGTAGGGTAGGACGGCCCGCAGTAGCTGTCCCTGCCTGAAGCAGGAGAAGGGCTGGACTGTTCTTCACCCTTTTTCCTGGTAAGAAGAGTGCTGTGCCCCTGGTGTGGGCTGGTCCGAAGCAGCTATTCCTGTGAAATTTAAATTTAATTCATGCAAAAATCTGTACATGGGGTCATTGAGTATGGGCACTGACCATTAGGAGTTGGACGGGAGTGGACACATTCTCACAACTTACTCTCACAAATCCTTTAAATATTGCAAAGGAATGACACCCAAATATGACGAGCAGGAACTTGATCTTTGCTTGCTTTCAGACCTAGACTTGCTGAATCCTAGACCTATAACATTACCTCGGAAATAAGTACGTTTGGAGAAAACGTGCTGCTCCTTCCTTACTATGTGCTGCTCTTATTATTTGTTTAACAATGTTTCTACTTGCTTTCTTCACAAGACAAACAAGAAACCTTGAACATTATAAAAATATTCAGGATACAAGCACTTTTTGCCACACCAGGTTAGGTGGCACAGATTAGGGACTTAAGATCCCAATTTTATTATCATTTTATATCTTCATACACTTTTGGGGGATTCAAAAGAATTCAAAATTAGGTGATAGAGTCTAAACTACATAATATTTCAATTGACATTTCCGAATTTAATATTCTATTTTATTTCAAAGAGTTCTTTGGTAACTAGATTTCTGGAGTTAACCCTTTTGTTTGGTGCTCTACGATATCCTTACTGCTACGAACTGTAAGTGTATGGCAGAGAAGGGTAAATCCTTATAAAAACAAGGATGTGAGGATTTATTCATTTTGCTAAACTCTCCCAAGGGTGCTATAGAAAACCTCCCGGCTTCTCAAAATTTCACTGTGTCACATCCATCTTAAAATAATTTATTTTTCATCCGTTGTTATTTAGCGCTACCAAAATGGTTTTGTATAAGGTATATTCCACAGGAAACATTGTTCCTCTATGCAACGCTTTTATGCATAGAAAACCTCCGTTAATTCCTGCAGAGAAATATTCTCTATAACTCTGTCATCATCAGTAGATAAACCCCACAAAAGATATACTTGCAGAGAACAAATCCGCATGTATTTTCCAGCTTGACTTGGCACTATCAGAGTGAAAATTATCTCAATAAGTAAAGCAAATGGTTTGGATATGCAAATCATAATCTTGAAAAGTTTGGCATCCACATGCAGGAATAAAGACTAGGGGGCGCATGTTCTGGTCTTTTAATTCATTCCAAAAGTAGGCAGGTAGGCACAAGTAGGTATGTACATAAACCGCATCTCGAGCTGTGATAGTACTCAGCCCAGATCCATGAACATCCCCTGTGTCAGCACATGTACTGAGACACAGAGAAAGAACCAAAACATGCAATGGGCCACACATATGAAGCATCTCCATTGCCAAAACATTCTGAGCAAACCATTGCGTCCCCCTGATTAGTATAAACAACACTCCTCAGGCAATCATAGAAGTAGGCGAGCCAACAAATTAAGAGGGTGAGACGAGCCAGAGTCGAGCCAAGGGTCTGGTTTGGTTCTTAGAGCTTGTGTACAAGCCGAACCCTGAAAATGTTTGCTATTTAAAGCATTCACATATATTATGAGGGAATGACATGCACGACAGCCCATGGATGACAACACACAGAAGCCTTCCAAGTGAGGACCCTAGTCCTCCAGGGTTGTTTGCTCTTGCCTTTTCTCTTACTGTTGGCCATCGACTGGATCATTAAATCATCCACAGCAAGGAGAAGTAATGGAGTCCAAAGGACACCTTGGATGCAGCTCCATGAGCTGGACTTTGCAGACTACCTTGCCCTACTCTTTCATACCTATCTGCAGATGCAAGAGAACACTGACAATGTGGCAGCCACATCAGCTCAACTTATCCTCAACATCCACAGGGGATTAACCACGATTCTGAAGGCTAACATGGCCAGCACAATTGCAGTCACTCTTGCAGGCGATGCACTGGGAAAGATTGAGGCCTTCACCTACCTGGGCAGTGTCACAGACAAGCAGGATGGCACAGACACCAACGTCAAGGCAAGAATCGGCACAGCAAGGCCTGCATTCAGCTAAAGAAGATCTGAAACTCTAGGACCTAATGCTGCAAACCAAGATCAGGCTTGTTAACATCAGCATAAAATCAGTCCTTCTGTATGGAGCAGAAACTTGAAGGACAACAGTGACCACCACCAACTAAGTCCAGACCTTCATCAACAGCTTTCTGAGGAAAATCCTCCATATCCACTGGCCTAACGCCATCAGCAACAACAACCTATGGCAGCAGATTTTCCAACTCCTTGCTCATGAAGAAATCATGAAAAGATGCGGTTACACCCTCTGCAAGTCTGCATAAAACACCACCAGGCAAGACCTGACCTGGAATCCTCAAGGCGAAACGGAAAAGAGGAAGGCCAAGAAATACCTGGCGCCGAGGCCTTGAGGCTTACTGCTAGGAGATGGGTTACACCTGGAGTCAGATTGAAAGAAAAGCACAGGCAATAGATGGCTGGAGAGCCCTGGTTGATGGCCTTTACTTCAGGAGGGGTAGTAGGCAAAAGTAAGTAAGTAAGTAAAGCATACAACATCACGTAAAATATGATGTCTCTTCAGAATTCAAAAACATGTATTTCTTAATATGTGGATGCTTTGTCATTAATAGGTCACATTCTAGCACTGCACTAATAAGTGCCTATCGAAAGTGATATATTTTAAACATGAACTTGGAACCATTCCTCCCCCCATCCCCACACTGGTGACAGTACCATTAGTGAACTAAGAGGCAAGACCATCGTTATGTGAATCCTGTATGTGGCTCAGATTATTACAGTTCTTTCATATGGAGTTATGAAGAAAAAGTAGTTTTGGTGAAATAAAATATTTGCCCAAAGTCACACATTTTAAGTGGGGAAGCTGCAAGTTATCCTGGTTTCTGGTTTTGAATTCTACAAATAAACAGTTACTTTTAGTGCATTCATTGTTGCTTAGTCAGGCCTGTAAATAGCAATTGCAGGTAGCTATTGCATTACATATGGTGTTGGAGGCACCTGTTTTTCATATTTTGATGTGCACTGTAATATTTCAGTCTCTGTCTGTGAATGGGCAGCAGTCTGGGGTTCTAGGGTTTGTATGTGTTCTCATTCACAGAGGACCTGGCCTAGAAGTTTGGGATGGGCTATTCCTTTTGGACCCTGACTAAGTCTGATTTGCCTAGGGTTGGTCCTGTTTGGAGTGGCTCAGTGACAAAAAAGAAGATGGACTGTAATTAGGCCCCCAGCGATTCCTAGTGGGCTGGAATTTTGCAAACATTTTACTCCTCATTTTTGTATTTCAGTGAACAGCGAAGCTTTCAGTCTTACGCTCAGCCTTAGACATCACTGATTGAACGTTGGCACCATTAGAAAATAGTCTGAATTCTAGTTAACACTAAAGAACAATCATTGGTAAAGCCAATTGGTATGGCCTTTAAAAAGCATGTGCAGAGCTACTGGCTTATCCAGCATAATTATTTTTTTTAATTTACCATTCCTACATGGCTGTCGGCCATGTTAGAATAGTGAAGTTTAATACGAAAATGGCTACCACCATGTCACAATGCATGTGTGTGCATCCATCACGATGGACACACATGTATGTGTCAAGAGGCATGCAGACACAAGGCTTTAATGACAATGTCTGTATGGACTAATTTAGCAAGTTATCTGTATCACATAATGCTGTACATTACTCGACAACCTTGTCGGCAATGCCTAAAGCCAGCTGACCATTATAGCCAAGTAAGTTAAGTTAAGATTGTACATTTGTATAGCGCGGCTTATCACCAGTGAGGGTATCCGGGCGCTGTCCATGGGCACGGGGAGATTAAGTGATTTGCCCAGAATCACAGAATGTTGCACTGATGCCGAGACTCGAACCCGGATCCCCAGCTCCAACTCGACAGCTCTGGCCGCTGTGCCACCTCCTCTTGCCAACATCTGGAAGGGGCTGCACAAAAATCCTTTTTTAAATGTTTATATGTTCATGTATATAGGTAGGTGTGTATTGTGTTCTGTTTTGTGTGGTGTGTCTTGTGCGATGAGGAACAGAGTTGTCGCCAGACAGCAAAAGCTTCTGTGGGCATGACCTCAAAAAGGTAAATACTGCTTTCAGTGCTCAGTCTAGCTCGCCCTTTCATTTGTTGGGCCAGCAGAAGACAATTGTGGTGTTCTTGAGCCCAAAAGCGAAATAGCCTCATATCAGATCACAGATGCCAAGTCTCCCCTACCTCGTCAATGACAGAAAGAGACATATTGGAGTGCAGGAGCGTGGATAATCATTTGCAGAAATAAACTGCATTCCCATCCTATTCTCTAAATCTCATAACTGGTTTTGCCTGCAGGAAGCATTTACTTGAAGTCCTTTTATACCGAGATCCAATTTACCAAGGGCTGAAGTTTACAGAAACCCATTCTTTAATTTAATGGCCTGCATCCCAGTCTTAGCTGCAGGGAAACTGGAGACTGTGGGCTTCGGTAGCAGTGCTCGCCTTTTTATTTTATTCTGTTCACCCGCTAAACTACCACCTACAGGGATTGATCATCAGAGGCCTTTGGAGCATTCTGTCAGCAGCAGCTCTTTTGGGAAGAGCAAGTGTCTGTGGCGGACATTTTCCTTCAAGGCATCGTTGTTAGAGGCGAGCAACCTGGAAATATCCTCTTGCAAAGTACAGCGAATTTACAAACTTCAAAAGCCACTCTGAGTTTCACAACTTCATCTGACTTCGCTGATAAGAATCTTTCCTGCCTTGCGGCCTAGTAAACTGGACTACTTCCAAGCCACAGCATATACTCAGGGCCGTCTTAACAGCATTATAGGCCCCTGGTCAAAGCAGTGCCCTGGGCCCTGCCTACACAACCACTCACAAGAATAAAAATGTTTAACGGAAAATTAGTGTTAAATTCTGGTCTGCATGGGGCCCCTATGCTCGTTGGGCCACTGGGCAACTGCCCAGCGTGCCCATGCGTTAAGACGGCACTGGATATACTGTGGCTAGGAAAGAGCTCTAAGTGTATGCAAGATATTGTGTGAAACAGGGCAGATAGATCGGCGCTGGGGCCTGTGGAGTTAGAGCTCTGAGATCCTGCCAAGGGGGGGTTGCAGGATTTAGCCCATGGGGACGTTGGTGGGGAGGGATGGAGCAATGATGCATGGAACAATGTGTTGAGTGAGAGTAGGGCCAGGGATGTACCAGGAGTGGGCTCTGAAGGTGGACTGCTGCTTAGCAGTGCTAGTGCACTTGCTGCCCCTCACAGACTTTGTTGACAGTGGGTCATTTCCAATTGCCTCAGAGGGCTACTGAAGTGAACCCTCTTACTCTTCTGTACAACTTTGTGAGGTTTGCATTGTGGAAGCTAGCATTTTTTTATACAAAGTTGGTGTTGTAAAGTCATCCTGTGCCCTGGGCACCCCCCAACTTTTTGCTGACTGGGACTGGTGGTAACTGACTGTCTGACCCTGGGCTCTGTTTAACCAGGCCCAGGGCCAGTGCCATGCTGAAACACTTAGATAACAGTAAAGCACCTACATACACTAGGGTACACTTTGGGTTGGGGTACCCCTGTAATTGGCATGACCTACCCCGTAAGCCCCTACTATATAATAGGGCAGGGGATTGAAACTACCTAGAAGTCCCCAGTATCCTGGGGCATGGCAGTTTAGAGGCCAGCAGCCTTTTTGCACTTGCATGTGTGCCCTGCTGAAGCCTGTGGTCAGTTTAAAAGCAGCCCTGGGCGCCAGGATTGCTCTTAAACATGTAAATTGTGGCCAAACTCGACTTTGGGGTTTGGGGCACTTAAAACTGGTCAACCTAAAATGTTTTGGCATAATAATGACCCCCAGGGTCTCCCTAGGTATACCAGGGGTGGGGGGTCAGGTATCTATAAGGTAGACCCTTATAAAATGAGTTTATATATGCCCTGGGTTAAGTGAAATTCACATTTCACTCTCCCCATTGTGTAAAGTGCTGCCCAAATTCGACTTTGATGCTGGGGGCACTGGGCATGGAGGATCTGCAATATTTGTACAGATTCAGCACCCCTAGGGTCTCCCCTAGGTGACCTATGGGGTGGGGGTCCTGTGAAAATAAGCCAAGTACTTATAAAATATGTTTTTGTAAGTCCTGGTGCTGGAAAAATTGCCCATGTCATTTTTCCCATTGCAAACTTCCTGCCCCATAGGTTAACATGGGGGAAAGTTATTAAACAATAACTTCTGATAGGAGAGGGATAAAGATTCCATTCAAAGACTCACTAGAATGGTATTGATAAATCCTACAATATGATGTTATTGAATTTTTCCCAAAGTGAACAGACAAGAATTTATAACACTTTCTGGGTTTTAGTTCCAAATCCAGCCTTCCAGTGCTCTGCCCTGATTGGTCAGAGTTAAGGGGATTAGCCAGCCTGCCTGAAGAGGTGATAAAGATCCCCTGGGGCCAGCCAGATGGACTGGGAGGGCAGTGAGCTGTTCTGCAGGAATGTCAGGCCAGGGGGAGGGGTCGTAAACAATGAGCTTCAAAGGGGCAGAGCCCAGAGCAGTGTCATTAACAGCTTTGAACCCCCACCTCAGCCAAATGGCAGGATTAAGGAAGATATGTGCAGATGTAGGGAGGAGAGGCTAGGTTAATTAGCCAACTCAGTGGTAGTGTTTAGCCAGCTCTTACCTCCTTGCTGGAAAATCAGCCATTATGGATTTGGAAGCATTGTTGCACTCTGGGATAGAATAATGCCACACTCTGCAGGAAGGAGTCACTCAAGTGGGAGGTTACCCTACTCCTATTGGTGAAGCTTGACCTCCTGGATGACCCAGAGACTGTGGAATAAGTATCTGAGAGAGGCCCAGCCCCTCAGATCTGCTGCTTGAAACTGAAGAAAGCAAGACTGGCCCTGCTGAAAAGTTCTGCTGTGCAAAGACTTCTAAGGCCTGACCTCTGGAGACTGCACCACCTGAAACTACAGCTTTGTGGACTAACTGTGCTGAGTAAAAGAAGTCAAGAGTGGACTCCCTGCAAGCTACAGGTTAACAGAGCTCATCTGGACCCTCACCACCAAGAATCATCAACCTGGGGAGCTACCAGTGGATTTGTAAGGGTGACGTCCAGTGCATTGTGGGAATTGAAGTCCTCAACTTTCAAGGACCATCTTGGAGCTTCCAGACCCTTGGAGTAAGTTTGAGACACTTTGGGACCCTTTGAGGAACTTCAGGAAGAAGTTCAAGAAGTTTGGGGAACTTTGGAGGAACTTTGAAAAACCATAGGGGGACCGACTCATCCTGGTCAGCCAAGCCGCCTGCCTTCAACCGCGAGCCGGCCAAGCCCACCAGGTTCGTCCCGCTAAAAGCTCCATCGCATCGACTTCCAGAGATTGACCGGGACTAGCGAAAATCTGAAGCCGGCGAACCCTCACCGGATCCGGCTACATGAGGAGCATCGAGGGACCCCACGAGAAAAAGCTCCAGAAAAGCTTCTAAGTCCGCTCGTAAGAAAGTCGACCGGGAACAACCGCGAGCGCCAATCCGCCTGCCTTCCATCGCGTGTCGGCCTGGATTGTTGGATTGCCCCGCTGAAGCGATCTTGAAAAAGTTTCTAAGTCCGCTCCAGGGAAGTTCACCGGGAGATCGTCGAAAGGCTATCCGGCGGAGCCGCACCGGATCCGGACTGACGGAGAGCGTCGAGGGGCCTCGAGGAGAAAAGCTCCAGAAAAGTTTCTAAGTGCGACAGTAAAAACATTGACCGGGACCTTCCACGTGGGGTATCCGCTCAGGGCTCCATCGCGGTCGGCCTTAAACTTTGACTTTGGCCCGGTCTATCGCGAGCCTATATCCCAATATGGTGCTATATGCTTCTAAGTGCTATATTTTATTTAAACTTTGAAAATTCATATCTCCGGTTCCCTACATTGGATTTTTGTCGTTTTGGTGTCATTTTAACGATAAAAATATTTTCTATTTTTATAAATTGGTGTTGGAATTTTATTATGTGTTGTGTCTTAATTATTTACTGAATTGGTGTTTTTGAATGCTTTACATACCTGTCTTTGAAGTTAAGCCTGTCTGCTCGCAGCCACGTTACCAGGGGTTGAGCATAGGAATAATTTTCTGAGACCTATGCTGAGTCCTATCATGTGTTAGTGGCCTTATTGCCAGTGGCAGACCTACATTTGCCCCTACCAATAATCCACTTTCCAACATTTGGTGCTCAGCGGTGTGGATGTGGACTTGTGTTTAAAAGATACACCTTTCAGTGAATGAATTAAGATTATAAAAATCCTCTAAATTGCCTTAGAACAAAACTTTTGAGTTTGATTTTTGGAATTTGGACTAAACTGTTTTTAATCCATTGTTTTGATTTTTCCAAATTGTTCTAAGTCTATTGTGCCTCGTGTTGTGACCCAAAACTAGGGAACCATGGAGTTGGACCTGGCTAAACTGTCCCAGTGTAAGTTGGCTGAGCTTAGGGAACAGTGTAGGCTTAGGGGGCTGCCTGCTTCCAAGAGGTATAGGAAGGCAGGGTTGTTTCAGTTTATACAAACCCATGACCAGGCAGCTGAGGGGAATCAAGGGGGGATAGAGGGTGTCCCCCCCTACCTCCCCCAAGAGAGGGAGGAGGTTGAGGATGATGCCACTTCCATTATAACTAGTGTAAGCCAACAGAATCCTGATGGTGGGAGTGGGGAAGGGTCCCTTACTCAGGAACCACTACGGTCCCTTGCAGAGAGACAGCTTCAGGCTCAATTAGCTTTGATAGCTTTAGAGCAAAGGAAACTGGATTTGGCTGAGAAGAGGTGGGAGAAGGAGGAGAAGAGAAATGGTGGCAGCGAAAGCGAAGAAGATGCTGAGATGTCCAGGGGTGGCAGATTTGAACCTAAACTTCCAAAGGGTATTGTGCCCAAGTACACTGAGGGGGATGACATTGACAAATGGCTTGCAGCTTTTGAGAGGGCCCTTAAGATGAGTAGGGTCCACTCTAGGTATTGGGGTGCACTCCTGTGGGAGTTGATTCCAGTAGCTGGGAGGGATAGGCTCCTGACCCTGGAAGGGAGAGGATGCAGAATCATACCAGCAGATGAAAGCCTGCTTAGTCAAGAGGTTTGGTCTGACTCCAGAGCAGTACAGGGTGAAGTTTAGGAACACCCAGAAATTGAATTCCAAGTCTTGGATAGACTTTGTGGATGTTTCAGTGAAGGCACTGGAAGGCTGGATTTGTGGTAACAAAGTGAGCACTTATGAGGGATTGAATAATTTGTTTTTGAAAGAACACATTTTGACTCATTGTGCAGAAGAGAAGTTACGCCAGTATCTAGTGGACTCTAAGCTGACAGACCCCAGAGAGTTGGGGGAGTCAGCTGATGAGTGGGTGAGAACCCGGGTTTCCATTCAGCACCAGGGGGCTGACCAGAAGAAAGGAGGACAGGTCCCTCCCCAAGGGAAAGCCCAGGGAAATGAAGGTCAAAAACCTAAGGAGTCCTCCAAAGACCCACAAAAACCTGCACAAGGAGGGGGGGCCCCGAGCCAACCCAAATCCAAAGGGAGGTGGATTAAAGGAAAGAATGGTAGGTTCTTTGATCCCTCAAAAGTGGGTAAGTGCTTTGACTGTAATCAGCCAGGGCACAAGCAGGGAGATGCTATCTGCACTAAGAAGCTCCCCCCTAAGGGGCCATCTACAGCTATTGCCAGTGTGAGTGTAGGGGTGGAGAGTGGTACACCAGAAGGGGGTATTCCAGTAGGGGCAGCAACCTTAGTGTCCCTGGGTGGGATGAATATTGCAACCCTGGATGCCTTACCTCCAAACATGGAGAAGTACAGGCAGAGACCTAAAGTGAATGGGACTGAGGTGGAGGCTATCAGAGACACTGGGGCTAGTGTAACTATGCTCCTGGCTGAGCTGGTGCCTCCAGAGAGGGTGATACCTGGTGAGTTTCACCAGGTGACTTATGCAGACAGCACTACCAAAATCCATCCCATGGCTGTGGTGGATTTGGAATGGGGAGGTGTGACAGGCCCTATGAAGGTAGCTGTGTCAAAGGTGCTCCCAGTCCAGTGTTTACTGGGCAATGACCTTGAAGCCTCTGCGTGGTCAGAGGTGGAGAGAGGACTCCATATGAAAATATTGGAGCTCCCTGAGTGGGTATGTGCTGTGACTAGGTCACAGACTAGCCAGAAGAGAGGGGCTGGACACTTGGACCCTGGAACAAAGGGCCAAGCATCCATGGACAAGGGTACTGGGCCTGGTGAGCCAGCCCAGGGAACTCCAGAGGTGCAGGCAGAATCCAACCCTGCTGGGGAGGATCTGGCCTCGGAGGGAGGGACTCCATCCCTGCCAGAGCTGTCAGATTTGGCAGAACTGACAGGAGCAGGTGGACCCTCCAGAGAGGAGTTCAGTCAGGGACAGCGTGACTGTCCCACCCTTGAGAGCTTGAGGCGGATTGCTTCTAAGCAAGAGGAAGGGGATGACAGTGGGATTCATAGAATCTACTGGGAAGATGGACTGCTTTATACTGAGGCCAGAAACCTCAAGGAGGGGGCCACCAGGAGGTTGGTGGTGCCCCAGAGGTACAGAGAGTTCATCCTGACTTTGGGTCATGACATCCCCTTGGCAGGACATTTGGGACAGACAAAGACATGGAACCGGTTGGTGAACCATTTCTACTGGCCCCATATGTCTGAAAAGGTAAAAGAGTTTTGCAGCTCCTGTGTCACCTGTCAGGCCAGTGGCAAGGCAGGGGGCAAGACAAAGGCTCCCCCAGTACCACTGCCAGTGGTTGGGGTTCCTTTTGAAAGGGTGGGGATGGACATTGTTGGTCCCCTGGACCCACCTACTGCATCAGGGAATAGGTATATCTTAGTGGTAGTTGACCATGCCACTAGATACCCTGAAGCCATACCTCTTAGAACCATTGATGCTCCTGCAGTGGCTAGAGCACTACTTGGTGTGTTCACCAGAGTGGGTTTTCCAAAGAGGTGGTGTCAGATAGGGGCACGAACTTCCTGTCCAGCTATCTGACTGCTATGTGGGATGAGTGTGGTGTCAACTACAAGTTCACCACCCCCTATCACCCACAAGCAAATGGTCTTGTTGAGAGATTCAACAAAACCCAGAAGGGCATGATAAATGGGTTGTCAGAGAAACTCAGGAGGAGATGGGATGTTCTCCTCCCATGCTTACTGTTTGCCTACAGGGAGGTGCCACAGAAAGGGGTTGGTTTCAGTCCCTTTGAGTTGGTGTTTGGACACCCTGTGAGGGGGCCATTGAGCCTGCTAAGAGAGTCTCTAGAGAAGCCTCTTAAAGAAGCTAAGGACAATGTGCTTGATTATGTGCTAGGCCTGAGATCTAGAATGGCAGAGTACATGTACAAGGCAAACAGGAAACTGGAGGCCAGCCAGGAGCTCATGAAGCACTGGTATGATCAGAAGGCTACTATGCCTGAGTATACTCCAGGACAATTGGTGTGGGTGTTGGAGCCTGTGGCTCCCAGGGCCCTCCATGACTAGTGGAGTGGGCCCTATCCAATCTTAGAAAAGAAGGGTGAGGTTACCTATTTGGTTGACCTTGGCACCCCCAGGAACCCTCATAGGGTCCTGCATGTGAATAGATTGAAACCCCACCATGACAGGGCAGACATGACCATGTTACTGGTCACTGATGAGGGTGTGGAGGAGGAAACTGAGCCTGTGCCCAACCTCCTCTCCACTAATGTGCAAGATGGGTCAGTGGAGGGGTGATACTCTCTCCCAAGTTCACAGACCAGCAGCACAGAGACTGTAAGCAAGTGCTGGAGCAGTTTGCTGGCCTGTTCTCTTTGACCCCAGGCATCACTGAGTGGTGTGTGCATCACATTGACACTGGTGACAGCCTACCTGTCAAGAATAAACTGTACAGGACATCTGACCATGTCAGAGCCAGCATTAAAGCTGAGGTTGCTAAGATGCTGGACTTGGGGGTAATTGAACCGTCTGAGAGTCCATGGGCCAGTCCAGTGGTGCTGGTACCCAAACCTAATCCTCAGGGGGACCCAAGGAGTTAAGGTTCTGTGTGGACTACAGAGGATTGAATGCAGTCACAAAGACTGACGCTCACCCTATACCTAGAGCTGATGAGCTCATTGATAGGTTAGGGGCTGCTAAGTACCTGAGTACTTTTGATTTGACTTCAGGTTACTGGCAGATTGCCCTCACTGATGGAGCAAAGGAGAGGTCAGCATTCTCCACCCCAGAGGGACATTATCAGTTCAAGGTAATGCCCTTTGGTTTAAAGAATGCACCTGCCACCTTCCAAAGGTTGGTGAACAGGGCCTTGTCTGGGTTGGAACAGTTCAGTGCAGCTTACCTGGATGACATAGCTGTGTATAGTTCTACCTGGGGAGATCACTTAAGCCACCTAAGGGAAGTGCTTCAGGCCATGCAGCAGGCAGGCCTGACTATTAAGGCAAGCAAGTGCCAAATAGGGCAGAGTTCGGTGGTGTACCTGGGCCACCTGGTAGGTGGGGGCCATGTACAGCCTCTCCAAGCTAAAATCCAAACTATTTTGGATTGGACAGCACCTGTTACCCAGACTCAGGTCAGGGCATTCCTTGGACTGACAGGGTACTATAGAAGGTTTGTTCAAAATTATGGGACCATTGTGGGGCCCCTAACAGAACTGACTTCTAAAAAGAGGCCCAAGAAGGTGACTTGGACCCCAGAGTGTCAGAAGGCTTTTGACACTCTGAAAGCTGCTATGTGTTCAGCACCAGTGTTACTGGCCCCTGACTACACAAAAGAATTTGTAGTTCAGACAGATGCTTCAGAGCAAGGGATTGGGGCAGTGTTGTCACAGCTAAATGAAGGGGGCCTTGATCAGCCAGTTGCCTTTATTAGCAGGAGGCTTCTTCCCAGAGAGCAGAGATGGAGTGCCATTGAGAGAGAGGCTTTTGCTGTGGTGTGGTCACTGAAAAAGTTGAGACCATATTTGTTTGGGACTCACTTTCGTGTTCAAACTGACCACAGGCCTCTCAGATGGCTCATGCAGATGAGAGGGGAGAATCCCAAGCTGTTAAGGTGGTCCATTTCCCTACAGGGAATGGACTTTACAGTGGAACACAGACCTGGGGTTGCCCATGCCAATGCAGATGGACTTTCCAGGTTTTTCCACTTAGCTGAGGAGGACTACCAGGGTGTAGGTTAGTAACCCCTCACCTTTCGTTTGGGGGGGCTATGTTGTAAAGTCATCCTGTGCCCTGGGCACCCCCAACTTTTTGCTGACTGGGACTGGTGGTAACTGACTCTGACTGACCCTGGGCTCTGTTTAACCAGGCCCAGGGCCAGTGCCATGCTGAAACACTTAGATAACAGTAAAGCACCTACATATACTAGGGTACACTTTGGGTTGGGGTACCCCTGTAATTGTCATGACCTACCCCATAAGCCCCTAGTATATAATAGGGCAGGGGATTGAAACTACCTAGAAGTCCCCAGTATCCTGGGGCATGGCAGTTTAGAGGCCAGCAGCCTTTTTGCACTTGCATGTGTGCCCTGCTGAAGCCTGTGGTCAGTTTAAAAGCAGCCCTGGGCGCCAGGATTGCTCTTAAACATGTAAATTGTGGCCAAACTCGACTTTGGGGTTTGGGGCACTTAAAACTGGTCAACCTAAAATGTTTTGGCATAATAATGACCCCCAGGGTCTCCCTAGGTATCCCAGGGGTGGGGGTCAGGTATCTATAAGGTAGACCCTTATAAAATGAGTTTATATATGCCCTGGGTTAAGTGAAATTCACATTTCACTCTCCCCATTGTGTAAAGTGCTGCCCAAATTCGACTTTGATGCTGGGGGCACTGGGCATGGAGGATCTGCAATATTTTTACAGATTCAGCACCCCTAGGGTCTCCCTAGGTGACCTATGGGGTAGGGGTCCTGTGAAAATAAGCCAAGTACTTATAAAATATGTTTTTGTAAGTCCTGGTGCTGGAAAAATGGCCCATATCATTTTTCCCATTGCAAACCCCCTGCCCCATAGGTTAACATTGGGGGAAAGTTATTAAACAATAACTTCTGATAGGAGAGGGATAAAGATTCCATTCAAAGACTCACTAGAATGGTATTGATAAATCCTACAATATGATGTTATTGAATTTTTCCCAAAGTGAACAGACAAGAAGTTATAACACTTTCTGGGTTTTAGTTCCAAATCCAGCCTTTCCAGTGCTCTGCCCTAATTGGTCAGAGTTAAGGGGATTAGCCAGCCTGCCTGAAGAGGTGATAAAGATCCCCTGGGGCCAGCCAGATGGACTGGGAGGGCAGTGAGCTGTTCTGCAGGAATGCCAGGCCAGGGGAGGGGTCGTAAACAATGAGCTTTAAAGGGGCAGAGCCCAGAGCAGTGTCATTAACAGCTTTGAACCCCCACCTCAGCCAGATGGCAGGATTAAGGAAGATATGTGCAGATGTAGGGAGGAGAGGCTAGGTTAATTAGCCAACTCAGTGGGAGTGTTTAGCCAGCTCTTACCTCCTTGCTGGAAAATCAGCCATTATGGATTTGGAAGCTTTGTTGCACTCTGGGATAGAATAATGCCACACTCTGCAGGAAGGAGTCACTCAAGTGGGAGGTTACCCTACTCCTATTGGTGAAGCTTGACCTCCTGGATGACCCAGAGACTGTGGAATAAGTATCTGAGAGAGGCCCAGCCCTCAGATCTGCTGCTTGAAACTGAAGAAAGCAAGACTGGCCCTGCTGAAAAGTTCTGCTGTGCAAAGACTTCTAAGGCCTGACCTCTGGAGACTGCACCACCTGAAACTACAGCTTTGTGGACTAACTGTGCTGAGTAAAAGAAGTCAAGAGTGGACTCCCTGCAAGCTACAGGTTAACAGAGCTCATCTGGACCCTCACCACCAAGAATCATCAACCTGGGGAGCTACAAGTGGATTTGTAAGGGTGACGTCCAGTGCATTGTGGGAATTGAAGTCCTCAACTTTCAAGGACCATCTTGGAGCTTCCAGACCCTTGGAGTAAGTTTGAGACACTTTGGGACCCTTTGAGGAACTTCAGGAAGAAGTTCAAGAAGTTTGGGGAACTTTGGAGGAACTTTGAAAAAAAAGCTCCATAGGGGGACCGACTCATCCTGGTCAGCCAAGCCGCCTGCCTTCAACCGCGAGCCGGCCAAGCCCACCAGGTTCGTCCCGCTAAAAGCTCCATCGCATCGACTTCCAGAGATTGACTGGGACTAGCGAAAATCTGAAGCCTGGCGAACCCTCACCGGATCCGGCTACATGAGGAGCATCGAGGGACCCCACGAGAAAAAGCTCCAGAAAAGCTTCTAAGTCCGCTCGTAAGAAAGTCGACCGGGAACAACCGCGAGCGCCAATCCGCCTGCCTTCCATCGCGTGTCGGCCTGGATTGTTGGATTGCCCCACTGAAGCGATCTTGAAAAAGTTTCTAAGTCCGCTCCAGGGAAGTTCACCGGGAGATCGTCGAAAGACTATCCGGCGGAGCCGCACCGGATCCGGACTGACGGAGAGCGTCGAGGGGCCTCGAGGAGAAAAGCTCCAGAAAAGTTTCTAAGTGCGAAGGTAAAAACATTGACCGGGACCTTCCGCGTGGGGTATCCGCTCAGGGCTCCATCGCGGTCGGCCTTAAACTTTGACTTTGGCCCGGTCTATCGCGAGCCTATGTCCCAATATGGTGCTATATGCTTCTAAGTGCTATATTTTATTTAAACTTTGAAAATTCATATCTCTGGTTCCCTACATTGGAGTTTTGTCGTTTTGGTGTCATTTTAACGATAAAAATATTTCCTATTTTTATAAATTGGTGTTGGATTTTTATTATGTGTTGTGTCTTAATTATTTACTGAATTGGTGTTTTTGAATGCTTTACATACCTGTCTTTGAAGTTAAGCCTGTCTGCTCGCAGCCACGTTACCAGGGGTTGAGCATAGGAATAATTTTCTGAGACCTATGCTGAGTCCTATCATGTGTTAGTGGCCTTATTGCCAGTGGCAGACCTACATTTGCCCCTACCAATAATCCACTTTCCAACAGTTGGAAGTTGCTTTAATTTGCATCCAGCAGACCCCTAGTCTTTCTATTTACTGTCACGAAAGATCTCTTAGATGGGTGTGTTAATAAGCTGTTCCCCCTGTTTTTTGCAAAGTATTGGCACGAAAGACTAAGACTTGAAACCACGGATGTCAGTTAAGGTTAACGACAGGTATCAGCTGCATTTTGTACACCTAGCTCTACCACTGGACACGAAGACAGATCTAAATGGGCCCTAAGAGTCTGTTTACTTTCTGTTGTTTCCATTTATTGCCCAGCCTCAGACACTCAGAAGCAGTAGGAACCTTGTTGAGGGATGTCATTAGGTGTCAAATGGTGCTTGATGGCATTTCCACTACTGCGGCCTTTAACAAATTAACGTTCATGGCAGGGACAGACAGACTACAGGGAGGGCCTCTGAAAAGCCTGTGAGCTCAGAGGACATTTTTTAATGTTGGAGGGGAATTGTGCAGAAGTCAACGTCAGTGCTTTTGTTTGTTGTGTGCAGATATTTAGGCGTGTCTCCAGACTGTAAGCAATGCAGACAGAGTTTCAATTTCAGCTTGTCAGCCAGAGGTGGATAGGGAGTTTCTTAAAAGTCAAAGTATCTTCAAGAGGCCTGGTAGACTGAAGTCAAGTCCAAGAGCCATATCACCACCTCTGCAAATACTCTGGCAGCCAAATGTGGTATCGAGGGAGGACACGGCCTCCCGCAGAGGGCTTTAGGAATGAGATCTTTCCTTGCTACCCTTGCTCTGCAGAGAAGCCTTTCCCTTTCTAGGTGTGCTTACCACTTAGGTGTGGAGGAGTGGAAGAGAAAGCCCTGGCGTGCATTGGCTGAAGCTGTAGTCTCCTTGATATTTCTGTCTAACACAACTGTAAATCTGGCCAGAACGTGGACATAGATTCTGGCAGCTGGAAGCAAGGCAGAGGCATGGCAGATGTAGTCTTGTTGCCTTAACCTTCGAACACAAGAACAACCTAATGCCTTGCCTAGTTGGGTCAGAAACAGTAGGTGGTGGCAGCACAGGTGCACAGGTGCACAGTTCCTAAATGTATAGCATATTGCAGAGGTACACCCATGGGTGGGAGGAATGGCATAACTAATGGGTGGCAAGGATGGCACAAAAAAGGGTGGATGAATGGAATGGCACACCATATGCAGAAGAATGGATGACCTTTTTTTGCTCAATCCTTCCTTTCTATCCAATATTGTTTTAATAGCTCCAACACCTGGTTTTACAGAGACGGCTTCAGAAGCCTTCTGACTTGGCTGCATTTACCTTGAGATCTTATGGTAGTTTGGTAGTTTGCAGCTGTGATCCTTTTACCCAAAGAGATCTACCTCTGTATTTCTTTTGTATGTGTGATACCAGGGGACTCGTCAAGCTCCTTGGCCCATCAGCAGGAGAAAAGCTTGAAATGCCAAGTACCCAAGAGCGTAGTGATGCAGCCGCTATAATTACTTGAGAGTCATTGGACAAATTATTTTTTTATGGCTCTTTTTTCTTTGAACTGTGGGAGGTGTCCCTTCCTGCATATAAACAATCATTGAAAAAAATTACGTTGACACCTTCCTGCACATAAACAATCTTCACCTGCAACGCAGACACCCTTGCACTATGGTGCAAGGGTGCCTGCGTTGGGGCTAGGCAGCTAAATTTTGTCCCGGCGCAGGGGGAAATGCAGGGCTGCACCATATTGTTGTAAATATATTGCAGCCCTACGTTTCAGAAGTGGCATTAAGCCAAGAAGGCTAATGCCGCGCTCTGTCTCTTCTATTGTAAATATGCCCCTTAGTCTGTTATCGGTGCGATTAAAATGTTTATGTCCCTACTGACTGCGGTGGAGTGCTCATAAATACATCGCTGGGCAGAAGATGAACTAATCTCAGATTTTCTTAAAATAATAGCCCCTACACTTCCCCAACGTATAGCCAGCCTTCTGATTCCAAACCTACTGCACTTTCATAAGATAATCCAGGACTACTCTAAGTACCATAGTAGTGCTGTATATTAATTTCTTGGAATATTTCTTACTCAAAAACCTCACTTTTAAGACGTGCCCCAGAAAGAGGCCAGATTCAGTTTTCTTCGCATAATTAACATATCCAAATAATATCCGTCTCCTTGCTGGGACACAGACCTATGAGTCTGGGTCCCAGAATGGAGCCAGGCACTAATTGCATTTTTTTCTTAGGTTATGCATTTGGCTCCTTGCTAGGGCAGGTACTCTCAAGTTTGAGCCCCAGAAAGGAGATGTTTATTGACTTTTTAATTAGACTAATTAAAAATCCAAACAGCATCTGGCTCTTTGCTAGGGCACAAACACCCACAGCCCCTTCCTCTCACAATCTTTCCATGGACTGAGAGGCATTGTGAAACCAAATAGCTTCACCAAGGAGGAAATTGAATCAGTAGAGATTGGTCCGGGAGGGACTAGGAACAATCCTGGTCCATGCTCTGCCCATCCCAACCTCCTGGTTCATTTACTCTTGATAGGGTGGGAGAGGTGGTGGAAGCGAGAGTGGGATGAGCTGTGGAGCTGCACCATCCCTTCTCCCTCCACCATCCCTCCCTCCCCACCTCCAGAAAACAGTGGATTGACCTGGTTGGCATCACTGGGGAGATGCAGTAGGGGTAATAGCAGCCTAAACCTTGTCCAGACTCTCTCCCACCAGATCAATCTTTGGATAGACCTTAGTGGGACTAGGGAATCCATCTCAGATCCATCTGTTATGTGCGTAACAGGCCATCTCATTTGTGGCTTTGCCGGTACCAAAAATTAGGTACTTTGAACCACTTTCTACCTGAAAGAAAGAGGGCAAATAGCCCTTGTGGGAGGACAGCCTACATACAGAGTGGCAGCATGCGAGCTCCAAAGGAGTGCTGGAACAAGTGGGTTTTAAAACATAACTTACCCAATAAATCAGTCTCACATGGTGGAGTTTTGCTGAGGGAAATTCTATCCACCAGTGGGACAGATTTTCGACCCCTGCAGCACTTGCAATGGCGATTCCACTTTTTCTTTCATGCCTGCCACAGTTACCCTGCCTAGCCTGGCACGCATTTCTCAGCGAAATACATTATCGCAACATGAAATGCCATAAACGATGCAAAAATGCTCTTATCCCACTGCGTATCTTTACTAATTAGTAATTAGAAGAAAATATACAAAGTCCTGATTCCCGCAATCAGGTAATCAGTGCAGATAATTAAAATGCATTCATAAACACACAAGGAATACAAATGCAGCTCAATGAAGAACTGAGAGCTGGACGAGCAAAACACATTAAGCTTGAATGCCATTTATTAAGAACCAGAATATAGTGTTTCATTTTAAAAAGAGCAATCAAAAACGGTTAAAAAATTCAGAAGTGGAAATGGAATGCAGTAGACAAAAAATAAAGTTTCCGAAAAGGATACATTAAGGAACAGAAAATCATTTAGGCCTTGATTTATGAACGTAAAAGCTAGTTATTTAGAATCAGTGAATTTTATCGGCTCACAAACTACGAGTTACAAAGCTTTATGTAAACAGAGAGGAGCTTGTGAAATAGCACATCAGTAGGCGCTGGATTCAGAAAAGAAGGAATCGCTAATAGCGAGTTTGATCCAGTTGCAAATTGTGACCGTTCCATCAGCAGACACTGATGACATCACAGATCAGGAAGTGCACCACAGTGAAGGAGAGTGCAGAAGAGGAGGATTGGTCTAGCAAAATTATAGAAATCACCATTGCAAGCACATAGCCATAGGATAATGTAGGCAGGCAAAAAGAAAGACGAACGGTTCAGCAACACTGGACTTGAGATCCTGGTGGAGAAGGATGTTGCTGAGAATGAAAAGCTCTTTTGCAAAACCTCTCAGAGTGTTCCTGAAGCCACTAAAAATGAGATATTCTGGGATCCAGGATAGGGTCAGTTTATTCAGAATTATAAACTGCATGGTTGACAAAATCTGTAACAGATCTAATGACTTACAGTGGTGAACAAACGAAGGGCTGGACAACAGGAGGCAGCAGCAACAGTTGGGGAACCCAGCATAGAATCACCTCCCTAGCCCTAGAGGAGTTGATACAGATTACCTTCCAGCCTGAGGCAACAACGAAAGTGAGGAGCATGTACAGAACTTCCTCTGCACCCACCATGGCAGACAAGACTGATTCAACTTCTACAAGTCAACCATGCAATGTAGTATATCTAGTACAGCCTCACTCACACATATGAAGGTGCAACTGAATGTAGAACCATAAATAAAACCGTAATGATGGGTATGCACTAAGTAATGTGTTCCTGGACTTGTCAGTGGCACACAGTGCCCCACTGGACAGGTAGTCAATGAAGACAATTGCACGCCTGACTACAGTATTGATGTTCCAGTGCATGCACTCATATTCGCATGCTTCAGTAATAAATCTCAATTGTGCTTCTTATTACAAAGTCACAAAGAAAGTCTATTGAAAATCAATACATGTAAAGTTCATAGATGAAAAGTGCTTCTGACTCCCAACTGACATGACACCTGTGCCCCCTCCACATAGATGTAAGAAGATCCTTCCAAGGTGGGTAAATTCATCAGCATTAATTGGATAATGGTAGCATCTTTTATTTACTCAGGTGCTGTACTAAAAAACAAGTTATTTTTTGTCGCTATTGTGCAAAGTAAACCTGGGTGAAAATTAAATTACGCTGGCGTAATTCACGTAAAAATGGGAAATTTGTATTATGCTCGTTAAGCAAAATTCCCAAAATTACACCATTAAACCACTTTGCATAATTACGCGCTGTGAGACCCAGTGGTTTCTGGCTGGCTGGTACGCATTGAAGACAGTCAGAATCCATGGTCCTAGATTGGATGGGAACAATACACGTGTCCGATAACCTGTGCTCACCCTTGGGTAGCTTGGCACAGAGCAGTCAGATTTATCCTCAGGGCCCAAGTGTATTGGATTGACACAACACCACACTCGCAATACACTGTGAACACCACAAAAACCCTCCACACCGTGTGCATAAAACACTGGTTTTTGTACTACACACACATTGAAATCAAAATGAGATACACATTTTATTTACAATTTATAGTTATCTGCAATTGTCAAACTTTCCCTTTAGCAGCAGAACGGCATGACCATATATGCCCTATTCAGAGGTATTCATCCAGCACGACATTCCACAATATCGCATACCCCAACATTTGCAATGACCAAGCAATCACCGGTCTGTGACTACGCCCCGTGTCCCAGTCACTCTTCTACACCAGCCAGCGAGACTCTTTGCCCCTGCTGGCGCCCTGTTGATTAGATTGTCGAAACCACCTAAAATGGAAAGAAACAGTTACTTAGATTTGTCCATCCAGATTAGCCCTCCAGGCGCCCAGCGGCACCTGCACGAGTGCAGGATCGCAATCCCCTCGTAGACAAAAGGTTGTGACCCAGGAGGCTGGCGCGTTTCAAAGTCTGGAGAAATGTTTTCCCACAAGCGGAGGTGCGTGCTGCCGTAGCTCCCAGCAGCCAGCTGTAGGTGCCCACAAAGCACAACAAAACCCCTCGGGCACCGTCACGATGTTCTCCACAACAAAGTACCTTGTCGAATGGGTCCAGGGAGAGAGAGCCAGTGACCTCGGACAGAGGCCACGAGGTCAGACACTGTCGTCCTCCTGATCTGGAGGTTGAAGACGGTCTCAGCTTATGTCCCCCAACACCTCTCGGACACCACGAGCTCCAGAGTGCAAGCTAGCACAGGTCCCCTGGTTCAAAGCACGGGTCCCTTGGACTCTGCAAGCTTCCTCCGCACTGCTCAAACTCCTCACGTCCCAGCACCTCAGGAGGGCTGCTGATCTTTATGAGAACACTCCTCCACAGTGTGATGACAGTGTACATCAGGACGGGCCTTGTCCCAACCCACGATCACTTCCACCCATTTCTGCAGCACCCTGTGTGGTCCTTACTGTGAGAAGTTGGCCTGGCATATGCTGTCCACTAGTTATAGTGGGCACCTTGCACCAGTCCAAACGACCCTTATTGATGATAGGTTTAAAGACAACCTTTATTGAAAGCTATCCTAGTGGTAGCTATGGAGAGCAGCCTTCAGGCTAAGTCTTGAAGGAGTGTAAAGCAGCTTGGTTTACCAGATTATAACCTCTTGAATGACCAAATGAAAGGAGAACCACACCAGGTATATATATAAAATATATGTATTTATTTCTAAACACTCACTACTAATCTCTTTATGAGATTAGAGTCCAAGATACACAATATCACAGTATTAAAACGACAGTAAATAGCACAATATACAATGGGCCCCAGGGGGGGACCAAACCATATATTAAAAAAGTGGTATAAGAATCACGACTTGACTAGACACAGTGCCTAGAGCACGTAGAATCGCTGGGACCACCAAGGAACCACCCAAGGTAGTGACACAGGAGACCCACGGGGGACGTGTGCAGTGTGAGAACACAGCCGCGAGCGCCGTAGGATTCTATGAGGAAAGTCGCGGTTGGAATTTTAAAGCAAAAGGACACTTAGGAGAGGACTTTGAGCAAACCCCTTTAGACTTAAGGGGTTCTAGGGCCAACACCCATGGGAGCACCGTAGTACTCGAATTACCTCACCCAGGGAAGCCGGGTGCATAGGTGTCAAATGGTGTTGGGAATCGTCGTTGATTTCAATGGCGATCTGCTGCAAAGTGCTGCTGCCGTGAAGAAGAAAAGTGTCCGGGGTGATCCAAGCCTGGATCAAAGATGTGAAGAACCTGAAAGCAGAGGGGACAAAGTCTGGGTCACTTCACGTGACCAGGAGCGGAGCAAACGAATGCCCACCGATGTCGGGTGCTTCAGGTGCGAAGAGGTGAAGCTTGACTCTGCAGCCACAAGGTCCAGGAGATGTCGAGGACAACCAGGAGCCGGATTCGAGCTGTCCCACAAAGGATGTCGAGTGCTGGGGTGTCGGTGCTCGGATTGAACCCAACAATCCTTGGCAACAGCAACCCACGCAGGAAGAGTAAAGATGCTTTGGTGCAGACCAGCAAGGGCCGGGGGACTCCCCAAGCAATGGAGAGTCAGGGCACGTCTGGAGCAACCAGGGTAGCCCAACTAATCTTAGTGTCACCTGCACAGGGACCCACCAGTCAACGGACCAGGGATCGCGAAGGGACCTCGAGAGAAAACACAAAGGGCCAGCTCACAGAACACTCGTGGAGTCTAGGCTGGCAATCTTCAGTGAAATTGCTGCTCGGGGTCAGGGCTACAAGTAACCCAAAGCTCAGCCTCAGAGGTTGCCTCAAAGCTGCTGCTTCTGCAAATGGTCACGGTGTCCACGAGGGATACGGGCCTCAGACTTGCTGAGCACACAGATCAACCTCAGAGACCATGGGAACCCACCTACTGTGTGGCAAAATTCTTCGGAGTCCACAGGAGCTTCGGAGATGCCAACCGGACAGATGCGTCTTTGGTGCCTGCCAAGCAGGGGAGTAACTCCTTTACTCCAAGGGAGATTCTTCGGTCATCCAACGTCGTGTAGATAGTTGACGTTCTGGGATTCTGTATCAGAGTTTCGTCCAGGTAAATCTAAAGTCCTGTAGTCAGGGGTTCTTACTTTATACCCAAGGAAGGGGTGGGACAAACTCTGGGGACCCACCTATGGGAGGGTCAGGAAAGAGGGGTGGCTACACCCATTTCCTTTGTCCAGTTTCACACCAGAGCAGGGGCTGGTAGCCCCTGCAACCGGTTTGAGCTGGACTATGCACAGGGACACCAAATGTGCCCCCAGTGCAGACTTCAAAGCACTCTTGGAGTGCACCCACCCAGCCCCAATACACTAAAGCCTGTCTGGGAGGTGGTCAAACCTCCCTGTGACAGGAAACCTATTGTCCAGGCCTCCCCTGCCGGAGTTTCGTCCAGCAGCAGGAGGGCAGACTCGTGTCTGTGGCTGCAGCATCCATTTTGTGATGCCAGGGTTCTGTTAAGCTGGTACCGGGTGTACCGGTGGTGCCATGTTTCTCCCTCTAGTAGGGTGGAATCATACCTCCCACCCCAGTTACTGGGGTGGAGGTATGATTCAAAGGTGTTTGACACCAAACACGACATGTTTCCATGCAGCCATTCTCAAGTTAGCATTTACCGCGAGGTTATAATGCACTTAAGATTATATGGTTGGCTGCATCACAAACAACCCCGGAAGGAAGATTCCGAAAGCTGCAGAGGGGCTCTGCTCATGCATGGGCACCCTCTCACATGAAACCCAGCACCCTGCCTTCAGGATTGTTAAGGCCTGCCATAGGGGTGACTGATAGGTTTACACGTGCAGTGATATGGAGAGATATAGGGATCCTATATCTCAGTAAGGGGTGGATACACCACCTTACACAGGTTGCTGTAGCAGACTTGTTGTGTCAGTTTGGGTGGCCTCTCAGGGGTGGCATAATACATGCTGCAGCCCCTGGGAGGCCTCTGGGGTACCTATGCCCTGGGTACATAGTATACCATATACTAGGGACTTATAAGGGTATCCCAGACTCCAATCTGGAGTGTACCTAAAGTACATGCAATCAATTTAGAGTAGAAAGCAGATAGTCTAGGGTCCTGATTAGCAGGGCCTCAGTCTGGCTAAGTCGAAAAAAAGTGAAACATCAGCAAAAAGTGGGGGTAACTATAAGAAGCAGATCCTACTCTCCTACACTTACAATCTTGTGGAAATGGGAGGTCCTTTGTGTCACTGGGATCTCGTGGACAGGAGGTCAGCCAACTGGCTCTTGGAGAGTACTTATGGACCTGGGCCACAACAGTCGGCACTTAGCTGAGAGGCCAGCAATGTCCAGGCAAAATCCTCCAAGTGATAGTCCCCTTCCTGGAGCACGACAAGCTCTAGGACACCACAAGTCTGTGTATAATCACGTTACAGTCCCTCCTGCCCTAATGATTCCTCTTGTCGATGTCCCAGCATCAAACCAGTGCAGTATGGTTCCAAATCCAAAAGTGTCTCTAACTTCTTAAGCCAGAGCCCCAGTAGTTATACCCATAATGGCCTTTGAAGATACAATCAGTTCAAAAGGTCACTTTGAAATGCACAGGCCCTCTCTAAATTTGTCCTGTCTGCCATCCTACACTGGGAGGTTTGATCACTATCATTAGTGGGTCCAAGACCCTGCCCCTTGGATTGCAGGTGCCAATTCCACCCCACGTAACTGTCTTAGAGAGGCCCATCAGAGTCAGAGGTCTGCAGTTTCCCTTGAGGCCCTAGTTTATGTCCTTCTGTCAGGAATTGCCAGATGTAGCTGTCCCCCCAGCACACAGATGTGAATTGGAGACAGGCCGACAGGCACACAGCAGTGGCGTAAGGAAACTTGAGGGGGCCCCCCTGCAAGGTACGTGGAGGGACCCCTTCAGGCTCAATCAGGAGCTCTCCAGCCGGAGTACTGTGCTGAGGGGGCCACCTGGAGCTTGGGGCTTCACCGCGGGGGCTGCAGTGGCCTGTGTTACGCCCCTGGCACACAGACTCATGAGCATCGAAATACCCACTTTCCCAAAGTAACATTTCTGCGTTAGTAACGTCAGATCCACTCACACTACCAGAGAGGATTCGCCAATATGAACTCATCGCTATCAAACACTATACTGCTACTATTCTGCATGTTGGAAAAACTGCTCACTAACATTTCCATACATTTCCCCATGCTAATCCAATGCGAGAAGCAGCCTGTCATACCAAACACACCCTCTGGTGCCATTCATGATCTATGCATGTAACGCACACATGCACATGCCCTAACTCCTCCCGACACCTCACTCTGTCCCTAGGGAGCACTCTGATATAGCAAGAGACATACAGAACCTTGGCACATAGCTTTTTAAAATGCCAAGCAGAGTAACAGTAACCTGCACACACAGGCACCACCAGGGCAAACCTGTGGCACTATCGATGAGCTACCTCCATGAATGGCACAACTAGTGCTGCAGGCCCGCGGAGGAGCAGTCGAGGTACATACCCTGGGTATATGTCTTACCCCTAGATAAGGGACTTACAGGTAAGTCAAATCAGCCAGTCATGTATACACCAATCACCAGTATGTATATGACAAGCACCGTGCTTTGGCCCTGAATGTCAGTGTCAAGCATGCTCAAAGTACTAAGGCTAGCAAAATAAGGTCCAAACATGAAGTAGGCAGCTAAAAAGGTCAGGGGAGGTCACGCCAAAAGATGCCAGGTCTAACACGTACCATTTGCAGTAAAAGATTTCCAGCAAACGCCATCACTGTTTTTCAGTACTTTCGTTGATATTCATTACTTTTTTAGCAGAAAATGCATCCTCTAGTGCTTAATTTGAGCCAGTGGTTGCAGGTGTGGCCTACCGACACTCATTTTTCCTCATCAGACTTTGAACCAATGCAAGATAGAGAAACTCAACAAAGAAAGGAAGGAGGAAGAGAAAGACAGAAAAACAGTGAGAAGGGGAGAAAGCAGTGATGAAAAAGAACCTGCAAGCATGACACGGAGTGTCTAGATATAAAAAAAGAGGTTTAAGGTGGAATCAAGATAATACAGCCTTGGTATTTGGCACCACAATCTTCAATAGTGCCGGCCCCAGGCTTCTGAGTAACACTTTGAGCTCTGGCGAAGCGAAGATGCATTTTGCATTAAAATAATGCTCAAATTAATAGTTTTGCATTTCGTGTAATTATACATAATTTGGCCAAAATTTTGCATAGTTATACGAAATGAAATTATGTGAATTTCGCAGATCCCTAATTCAAAGGAGGTGACACCTGAGTGTGAAAATCCATTTTTCCACTTCTGGGGGCCGCTAGAGAGCAGTGCTGCAGAATGGTCAACATTTAGAATGGCTCTTCCTAGGCCAACTCTACATCAATAATCCTGCTCTAATTCCCATCGAATCTTCTGATCTTCCACCCCTGGTGTCTCCCTGAGGGCAGAGCACCACACACTTTGCTGATTATCTGGGCTCTGCTTGCCTGCGCCGAGGAGGCTGAGTGCGGCCTCGTTATGTACTGCACCCTCGAGTGTTCCTGTGCCCGCCAACCACAGGAGAGGTGAGAGCGGCTGCTCGGCTGCATTGCAAGAGGGCGCTGCTGGCTTTACCTCACTGGCACCCGCCAAAGGGACCTGCCTGTTGCTGGTGGCAGTGTACTGCAGTGGATGCCCTGTGGCCGTGGATGCCGTAACCGAGGATTGCTGAGCCCGGGCGGATCCCGCATGTTGAGTCGGCAGCCCAAAAGGCTGGGAGTGAGTGCGCTGGCAGAGTCTGGGGTCAGCCAGGACTCACAAACAGTGCAGCAGCATGCATGCAACTGGCATGGGGCACCCAGGCTGTGACTTCCCCCTGGCTTGCCCTTGACTTTCATCTTGGAGGTGTGGCCCCAGCCCACTTGGCATACATGGAGATGATGGCCTGCTACTTGTTGGACCAGGCTGGGCTTCATTTGACTGAGGTCCGCCTGTCTCAAAAGACAGCGCTGCATCGTGCTTACAGCTGACGTGGGGTGCCCAGGCTATGAATTGGCCCTGGCTTGCCACTGACTCCCATCTTGGTGGTGTGGTTCCCCCTCTGCTTGTCTTACAGGGTGAAGAGGGCCTACAACTTGGTGGGCTAGGCTGAGCCTTATTAGACCTAGACCCTTTACTGCTCTGCCACCTTCCTCCTGGGTTGGGACTCTTGGTTGCCTTGGGACATATATCCACCCCCTGCCAGGAGCTGCAATGATGCCTGGTGAGCCCGCACCTGCTGGCCTTTGCCCCTCAGAGGATGCTGAAGTGCCTGTTCTCAGTGCGTGGTCAGGCCTTGGATGGACTTGGGTCTGTTCATGCCACCCGGGGCCCCTGGGGTGTGGCAGGACCTATAAACTCTGTGGGGGATGACCATCTAATGGCTCCCGCCTGGCAAGATTTTTAGCATCAGCCACTTGCAGCCTGCCCCACCCTGTTGTGACTGCCTTCTAATACATGCGGACTGCTATGGTCAATAAACTACGCTGTGGCCAGACCTTTCTCTGAGACCCCAACATGGGGAAGCATGATCGCTGCCAAGCAAAAATTTCCTTTGAGGTAAAGAAAGCCACGCAGCCACCCTGGCGCTGAGCCGGGGACGGCACCCCTGACGGAGACATTGCAGATGCCACTCCGGATTGGGATGTCAAAATGCTCCTGAATGAGATGCAGCACAGCCCCTACACGATTGACTCCAAAATTGACACCCTTACTGCTCAGCAGGACAGGATGAATGATAAGCTTAAAAAAGACAATGACTGCCCTGGACCACGTCGAGCAGAGTAGAGAGTATCGGACATTGAAGAAAGCGACTCAACTCGTAATGAACAACTGTTGCATGTGGAAAAGGTGCTGGAGGTAATCAAGGCCAAAAAGGAAGACCTGGAAGCCCGCTCCAGGAAAAACACATCAGAATCCTTGGGCTGCTGAAATCTACTGCCATGGGCAAAATCAAGACTTCTGTAGAGGACCTGCTGAGCTCCCTTTTTGGAGAGCACCTCACAAGCCTCTTCTCGGTTAAGCGGGCCCACCGCTGGCTTGGCCCCTACCCAGTGCGGCAGATAGACGCCCGATTCCTACATTACAGAGATCGCGACAGGGTCCTACGATTATCATGCAAAAAAGGAGACTTCCAATACCAAGGAAACAAGCTATCCCTCTACCCAGACTTTAGTCTGGCCATCCAGAGTGCACGCAAAGACTTCCTACTTGTAAAAAAAAAACTCTTGATGAAAGCAGGATTCCCCTATACTCTCTCGTATCCAGCTTAACTGCGAATCACCATTCAGGGAAAACTCATATTTCCTGACCCCAAGCTGGCCCTGAGTTTCGGACCCAGGCACCTTCAGCAATCAATGATGGATGATTGGGTCGGAAAGGGCGATCGTGTCGGCCACCTCAGTGACAACGATTAAGCCTATCATGACCCAGGTTGCAGCCGCACCACCTACTTTCTTGTCCAGGTGCTTCTCCTCGCAGATTCACTGCTGCTCTTCTACACCCTGCATCACTTCGGTGGCATGGCTGATCATGATTGAAGGCCTGGGGCCTTTACATGCCCCATCTATGCTTGCCCTGCCCAGATACTGGCCTTGACCTGTAGCTGGTCACTCATCCTGGAGCTGCTAAGACTGAGTATAGTGGCCACCCGGGCGGGCGACCCACAACCAGCGCAATACTGACTGCCAGGGCTGGGGTGAGCCCCTGTTGCAGGCTACCTTGATGTATCCTTTACCATACTGGTGGCGTTTGACTGGCCTGGCCACCCGGCCTCGGACGTGAGACGGGGAACTCGCCTGACTCTCTGTAGTCTCCCAGGATGGTTCCCATAAGGATTCCACTGGTTTTGCTGTGGGCTCACCCTATGTTTGTTGTTGGGGTATTTGAGGGGGGAGCATCTTGAACATGTTGAGGGAGTTGAAGTGGGTTGGGGAGTGGGGATGAACTGTGTTTGTTATCACTGCCTCTGTGAATCTCTCTTTCAGTGAATAACTCTCTTGTTAACCAGTGCAACACTGGCTGGGGCCTCCAAACATTTGGGTTGGAGGCTTGGACTCATGATGTGTTATAGTGGGGATGCAGGGGGTGGTGTTGATGTCATGGAATTAGCTGTGAGTGGTCTCGGGGACTCCTGCAAAGTCAGACGGGTCTTTGCCCATCAAGATGGTACTCGGTCAACGTGAGTTTCTTACAGGAACTCCACCTTTCGGAGCAGTCCTGTTCCAGACTATGGTCAGGCTGGATCTAGGAGATGCATTTTGCTACGTGTTCCACCTATGTCGGGGGGGTCACTGTTAAAATCCGCGAAGGGGTGAGATGGTGCACTCTCAGGGCTATTGTTGACCGTGAGAGGCGCTATGTAACCCTGCATGGTATACTTGAAGGCAGCAGTTGTGCTGGTCTGCTTCCATGGCCCCAGTATTGACTCCTCCAACCTTTTTCCTCTTGTTCTAGCATAGTGTCCTGAGCTTAGACATTTCGATGATCATCTGGAGGGGTGATATTAGATCCTGCACTCGATAAATCTCCGAATGGGCGCAGACCAAACTCATGCTCAGCTGCGCAAATATACACTATTATGCCTGAACAGGCGTTGTTTTGACGTCTGACACAGGAGAAATGAGGAGCGGGTTGAGGGCACATGTGTTACAACACTACACAGTGCATGATCTTACATTGATTACTGGCAGGCAATCAGAGATGTTACCTCCTGGGTCCGGAAGGTGATGCATTGCCATGCACGCTCTAGGAACATGCACCAATAGTGCTGGACCTCAACCTGGCGGAGGCAGGTGGACGCACCTACATGTGGCAACTCACACAGAATGCAATCAGAGGACCTATTTTTCATTGCAAAATTCCAGGCTGACATCATTGAATGAATGAATGAATGAGCGGATTTAGTATAGTGCACAGCTACTCAAACTAGAGTGTCCAGGCGCAGAGAGAGGACAGTTGGCAGATCACTGAAGCATGTGTTAATTCTTAAAGAGCCAGGTTTTGAGGTGTTTCCTAAAAGTTGGAAGGTCCGCAGTGGCTCTCAGCGTAGCCGGCAGACTGTTCCATGTTTATGCACCCAGGAACCCAAAAGATCTGCCCCCAAGCGGGCCAGGCGAATTTAGGGGTGCGGACGAGATCCGCATTGGAGGATCTTAAGGTCCTTGTTGGGTTGTAGCGATTAACACGCTTATTAAGGTAGTTAGCGCCTATGCCGTGGAGTGCTTTGAAAAGGATCGCCATGGGTTTAGATTTGATCCTTTCCTTCATGCGCAACCAATGCAAGGACTCTTGCCTCTTCAACTGTTTAAAATGGGTCTCACCAGAGAATCTGGTGCGAGGTGCTCGACTGAGGGTGCAGACTTCTTGCATTCAGCCTGGCAATGTCTGCGAACTGCCAATTTCTGGGAAAGTGTGTTGACCAAGACAAAGGAAATTACTGATAACCCAAACACCTATTGGGGCTCTTTTGGGTTAGGTCAAGGACTTTCCTACCACTGTGTGGAAATTAGTAGCTTTAATGCTGCTACTGGCGAAGCGCCTGGTGGTGATGCACTGGGGTCGGACTGCAGCATCCCTCATAGACCGCTAGCCTGCAGAGGTGGCCTACTGCCAGGAACAACTGAGAGAGTACTGGCTCCTGGTGCTGCAGCCATGGCGCAGTTTGAAATGCATATGGCAATGTATGGTGGAGGTTAATGCTCAGACTGTGGATCCCCTCCAAATTTGCGGAAACTGCATGGGGAGAAGTGAGGACTGGTGATGCCCTGTCCAACATTGGCACCACCTCAGTTTGCATGAACTTGAATCCCACCATGTGTCCCGTGAATGATTGCTCTTTACTCTCATACCCATGACGTAGCACATTACTAGCAATGCACTGAACATCTTGATGTATTGAGATGTACCAGTTGACCGTTGTTTGATGTAGTTACCCAAAATTCCTAAATAAAACATTTAAAAAAATCACTTCCATTAATATGCCTCAAAAGCGCATTCCAACTTGCACCTCACACATACTTAAAATTGCACCATTTGTCTTCCATGTTTTTGTGATGCATGTAGGTCCACTGTTTAAAAGCATAGCTTCATTTCTAACCTTGGCTTACCTAAGCAATACATCATTATCTAGCTGGAAACAGCGCTCACCGTCCCTATTTTGAAACATTTCATCATCATCATCATAAAAGCTTTATTCGATTATTACACGATAATCATAAAAGCAGCATAAATAGTACACAGGCCGTAACAGAAATAAAAACACAGTCAAATAAACAATCAATTAGACAGCTATCATTTTCCGTTTATAACCAGCCTTTCAAGAACACAGAGTGGGTTTTTCGTTAGATAAAGCTGCTCTGTACCAGAGACATGCATAACTATTGGTTTCGAACACGTGTTTTGCTTCCATTTACTCTAATATAGTGATAACGTGTAAAAGAACTGTGTGAATGTTTTACGTGTCTGCATATATGCTCCAATGATTTCTTTATGGACAAAACTCTGGTCCATCCGAGTCAGATATCTGACTTAGAATAATCTTGCTGCTATGCTGGTTTTGCTACTAAACTGTTTTCAGACTTTCTCCGGCTTCACGACTAATTTCTATTTTATTGTGCATGGCTAAGACTAAAGGTCAGTCCCTTAGAGGGGAGGTAGTAGTCTCTTTTAAAAGCACAAATCGTCAGTGGTGAATGGGTGTGGTGGAACTACACTTACCACAACTTTTTGGGCTCAATTATGGGCCCTTAAACATTTTAAACAAATTTTACGAAAGACTCATGGCTGCACCAAGTTAGCGAAACAGGATTGCTAAGAGAGGCACAGACAGCCAGCCATTGAAACTATTATCTACAGACCTACCTAATATTATATGAGTAGTTCTTAAATTGCTGAAATCACAGCGATGTAAGGTGAGCCATTCCTGCACGAGCTAACCTTCTATGATGCCCCTAGTAACACAAGCGTGTACTGCCCTGCTTGGCCTCCCCAATTGTGCAAGAACCCTAATATCACCAGAAACGTTGACAGGTATGTTGAATTTTTTTTTTAATGCAAGTGATATCTCGCATGATTCCGGATTGCTAGGTTTTGGCATTTCAAATAATTTTTGTTTCCTGATGTAAATTTCACATGCAAAAGACTGCTTTGAGCTGGACATATCTTGCGTGGAACTGCAACCGATGAGTGTCACGGCTGTAAGATATTTCCTGCTCATCTTAGATCCCCAATAGTATCTTGGTTTTCGTACACAAGTGTACATCCATTCAATTTTCACGCAGATGACCAGAGAAAGGTAATTTTCCCAAAAGTTCTGGGGCATATTAGCAACAACTAGCGAAAATTATCGCAAACCGCGTTTAGCGCGTTTATTTTAACGCTGCCTATCGCTGGATATTATCGCGGAGATAACATGCTATTAGCAAGGTTTATCTCCAATGCGATAAAATATCCAGCGATAGTAGTGAATGCGTGAACATCGCTGGAAATCCAGCGATATTCACGCATTAACGCCATGGTGGACTTAGCCTGACAATCCACCTCCCATTGAACAAACAGGTAAGTCATGTTTTTAGCAGGTGTTAAATTCTAGCGATAATCGCGCTTAGCGTGACTTATTTTATCGCTTCGCCTGCCTTGCTGATAGGGGGAAGTTGTGTTAGCGACTGTTTTCAGTCGCTTTTAGTTGGGAACGCCTACCTTGCATGTCATTAGCGATAATTATCGCTGGCATGCAAGGCGATGGGAAAACCGGCCGCTATCGCCAGAAAGCTGTCGCTAACGCCTGTTAGCGACAACTTGCTGATAGGGCGATAAAAAAATCGCCGCTTTCGCGGCAAAAAGTGCCGCTAAAGCGGCGATAAAGCCCTTGCTAATATGCCCCTCTGTGTTTTACATAAGGACAAAATGTTGTAACTTGGCCCACCCCTAAGACTTGTACAAATGCCCAGGTTCGAACCACAAGCTTACATACCTTTTTAAAACATGCCCGTCTACAAGGGGATCACATTCTTTAAGGGCATGCTAAACAGAACTGGGCATAACACTTTTAATAATTTAAGTTCAAACACTTCTCTATTAAAGACTGTAAACAAATCTGTAGGGCCTTCAGCATATTTCCATGTGACATATTACTGCTATTTACAAACCGTAGCACATAGAGAGCCAGATTCGGTTCTATGTCATATTCATACATGTATTCCCCACGATACTTGTTTTTTCTGTTCCCAAAAAGAGTAGTTTTTCTTCACTATTCCATAAGTTTATTCAAAAATATTTTTTCACATATATTTTTGCCACTGCTTGGTAGCTAGCTTTTAGAATGTTAATAACATCATTAATTGTAAATACGCAAGTAATGGGAATCATTATTTCCTTATTTTACATTTCCACCACGCATTAAATCGGTAGTCAGTGACTGAGCGCCAATCTTACATTTACCAATTCCCCACTTTTTCACTTTGACAACTTAATTGATAATTACTTTTAGAATGCTGCTCACGACACCACTTTTAGATGTTGGGTGCTTTTTTCTGAGCAAGTTACCTGTCAAATAATCTAAATTTCCAGAGAGTGAGTGAGAGATGGCTTACTCATAGAAAGCAGGTCATTGATTGTGGAATAGTTCGTGCAAGATGCAAGTGCTGGTAGAGCTGTAAAGATATTTTGTAACTAAGGTGACTAGATTTTGAAAACTGAAAACAAGGACAGTTCACAATCATAGGATTAGGACTACAATTTCACATGAACTAAACAGCATAGAATGACTTAAAAGATTGTAATAATCTTAGAAAACACAGACAAGGCACTAAGGGGGATACATTAAATGTAACTTTTATGCCTGGGCTAAACTATAATTAAGATGGATTAAGCGGAGTAATTTTGGTAAATTTGTATTATCCTTGTGAAACGAAATTTCCCAAAAATCACACGATTACAGCTGTTTGCGTAATTTTGCATAATACGGTGCAGAAATCTCTGCCCAAGGTCACAGGAGTGGCTGCTGCTCTTCCGTTTCTGTTGCTTTTGTCTACTTTGCATAATGGGTGCATTTTGGACGTGAATTTATATTTTACGCTTTGAAAATAGCACTAAATGCAGGGTTATGCTTCTTGCGTAATTCCACTTAATCTCGCGTAATTTTGCTGTAAATTCACTTTTAGAAATTGGGTTGTTGGTTGACTGAGAGCCCTGGACAAGCAACAGCCACAATCCCTTGCAGGGTCAACCACAAAAAGTCACTAAATAAACCTGTGCTTAACCCTGGGTAGCCTGGCACAAAATGTAGTCAGGCTTAATTTAGAGGTAATGTGTAAAGTATTTATGCAGCACACAAACAGTAATAAAGTGACAACAAAACACAAGAAAAATCCCACACCAATTTACAACAATAGAGTAAATTTTAAGCAATTATTTGACACTAAACAACAAAAATCCAATCAGTAGAACTGGAGTTATGAATTGTGTAAGTTTTTAGTAAAAACTAGTGCCTAAACAGCACAAAGTGCCAACTATGGATATCTGGTCACGCTGGACCGGGTCAAAGTCACAAGTTCAAGCCGACCGCGATGGAGCGCAGGTCAGCCACAGTCACCAGGTTAGGCCCGGTATAGCTTTACCTTCTCAATTTTATGTCACGAGTCCCGTTCTCCATGGAGAGGGCTGCAAGGTGCATGAAGAGTATTGCAGGATGCTGCCGGAGTAGCGCAAAGAGCAGGCCAGGCATCGAAGACCTTCATTGCTGGAGCTTTGCACGGGTGGTCTCCATGAGCAGTCGATTCTGTTGCATGAAGGTCAGGCTGACAGCGTTTCATGTTAAATCCCAGAGCAAGGGTGATGTCTCAGTGTGGACACGCCCAAACATGGTTGCAAAGAGCCAAAAAGCTTGAACACATGCAGCTCTCTGAGCACACCAAGGGCCCAGGACCTGACGGACACCACTTGGGGCTCAGGAACTCACTTCAGCTGGGTCCAAGTGCAGGTGCAGGATGTTGGGGAGCCTACAATGTACCTGAGGCTCAGATCAGGAGGCCAGCAGACTAACCCTTGGAGTCACTCTGGTAGCCCTGGGTTCAAGATGAAGTGGCAGGTCCACTTTTTCCCCAGGGAAGAGCCAGCAGGGCAGAAATGCAGCAATTCAGCAAGGCAGCACCAAGTCAGCAGTCCAGCAAAGTGGCAGTCCTTCCAGCAGTCCAGCAGTCCTTCTTCTGGCAGGTCCATAGGACCAGAAGTGTACTGAAGAGTTGATCTCTAAGGTCCCCATTTTATAACCTGGTGCCCTCCTTCTGGAAGGTGGGTGAAGCTTCTAGACAGTGGCTTTGAAGTGCATCGACTTTCCAGACTCCCTTGCCCTGTAGTGTAGTTCCTATTTCCCTAATAGGCTCTGCGCATTGGAATAATATAACCTATAGGTTTGACATAGGACTAAGGTCGGTATGTCCCTATCGATTATATTAAACTTAATTACCTGTGCCAGCTAGCTCAGAGGCCACTAGAAACTCCTTGAGAACAAGAAGGGAGTAGTTTCTGGCAACCGAAAAACATGACAACTTTGTTTCCCTTTAGAAGCGGAACATATCTCAGAATCGTGGAAACAATAGATAACAGTTTCACTCATTCAATCGTGCATGCTTAGTTTCTGCAGAGTTACACAGAAAGGAAAGACGGGCGTTTCAATAAAAAGGGTTTTATTGAACAGTCTTGTTTCTCGTGTAAGAGATATGTGCTGTTATGATCACAAGACAGTATGCAAGATAAATAATGTACAGCGTAAGCAGTAGAAATAAATAATACTGCTCTAGCATTATCTTTTAGCATATATTCACGTACATAAATAACATGAGCTAAAAATGCGAGTACTCATACGATGCGTCTCTAAGCTAGTTCTACCCCAGTGTACCTAACCTAGACTAGGTGTAGGGAAGAGTAGAAGTAGGGGGAGTATTCTCTAGTATGGTAGACTAAGAGTGTGTTGAGTCTAGTATGCCAAGAGTCCCTCTAGGATCTAGTCAGCTCCATACCTTGAGAATGAGAGAAGTGGGAATCTCCTGCCGGATCTTGGAACTCTAACACCCCGCGAAGGGAGTCAGAACACTGGAAGCTGGATTCGTCTGCGTGCAGGAATGACAGCGTCTTCTCAGTGCGTCAGGCCGGGATACGGGCTCCTCTGAAGTCGAGGTCTCCTCTAACTTGCTTGGGCAAGGGAAGGTATATTTATACCTGGTAGGTGTCGAGGAATGTTAGCATTGACGTGAAGTCGGACATAGGAAGACGTCAGGAATGAACCCTTAAGGTATAACGGTTCATACATAATAGATGAGTTCTTGGAGAAATCAATAGTCCTGTGCTAGGGAACTCCCGAAGCTTAAGGGTCTGGTTTCTAAGAACTCGTTGTGACGTTAGGGTGGACGGATGTCGGTGACCATGCCTGTATTTGGAGTGCACGGTTAATGCCTAAATAAGGACAGGGATTCTATGCCTATATAAGGACAGGGCGAATTGTGCCTATATAAGGACATGATTCAGGAAAACCCATATACGGACCCCTAAAGCGGAATACAACACCCACTCCATCTTCTATTGAACGATAAGATGAAATGCTAAACATTTTGAAATGCTAAACATAAAATTGAGTACCACATATCGCTAAAAACATTTCTAAAAGCATTTTAAAAGAAGCTCAAAACTGTTGAAATGCAATAGGTACTGTACATTTAAAGCAATGATTCCATTCTAAGCATGTAACGGAAGTAAAAATGCAACGAGAATGAAACAGTAATATATACATTAGACGAAATGGTCGATAAGTTCTTAAAATCAAGCCATTGTATATCATGGAATTAAATGAAATGTTAGACAAGTAAGGTGACAATGTGTCCCTGGAAGTATTCAAAGAAGTCCGTTTTATAAGACTAGTTCTACTGTAAGCAGATTGTTCATTTGCCATGTCTTTCAGAAATTTAAAAAAGAAAAAGTTCAATTCTGGGAAAAGTTCCAAGTTTGAAAAATATGAAGGCCAAATTTCATTGTTGCCCTGGTACACTGTGAGCCGAATCAAAGTCAGTGTAGGGGTCTGGCGTAAACATTAGATCATCTATGTCCGTAGCCAAAATATCATCCACCGAAGTCGGTGACAGTTGGAACACCTCGTTCAGAATGTTAATTGCACAGAGATGAGAAACATCGCCTTCAGCAGAAGATGCAATGTTCACGTCCGTTGTTACCTGTGTGCCCGTTGATCCATCTCGTACCTCAGCAGCAGCCGGAAGCGTCTGTGAGATCTCAATGAATGCCGCCATCAGGATTGGAAGCCTTTGGGGACAACACACAGCATGGGCCGTTATCGGGTCCAGCAGAGTATTGATATCCGTTGGCATGACTGATGGGAGTGTTAGACAGATGTCTAGCACGCATTCTTCACCGCAAAACAGGCAGCGTAGAACAGGTAAGATGCAATCTTGCCAGATTGGTCTGAATGACAGGAACCACGTTGTATTCAGTTCCCGTAGATGAGGCATGCCCAAAAGCTGTACTATTCGCTCACGGCATTTCCGTTCAAGGAGGGCTCTCTCCACATCGCTCAGAGTGATGTTGGCGAAGAGGCTTGCCATAGCGTATTAGGAGGAATAGAAACAGTATTCCTGCAACAAGTGCTAGAATTAACGGCACACCACCAAACACCGAATGTGCAAAGTTTGGGATGATTCCGAGGACAGCCTGGAAAGGTGCTAATAGTCCGGAACAGATGGTCTTAAATACATGTACAATTCCGCTTGTATCTGACATGTTAAAGATACATCCTATCATTTCTCCGAAATGTATAGGGCAGTTTGTACGAATTAAAGCTTGTATCTCAGCCGAAGTCCTTGCAACTTGCAGATCATAGGTTTCTTTGGCCGAGGTTAAAGGCACTGATTGTTGTATAAGCATGGCTTTCATTCTGCTTAAAGTATCAAATCGAATAAAAGAGACATTCAGCGAAGGCCATAACGGCGACTCCCTGACTGTGTCTATTGGGGCAAACAATACTTGCATACAGCAAGTGACCCTGGAGTTGACCGTTACTAGATATGGGATGCCTGGCAACATGCCACAGCAACTCTGATCATTCAACATGAGGTAACTCCCATTAGAAAGTTGTCCAAACATTGGATTAATCACAGCAGCTGGTGTACCCTGCTGGTGGCAGGACAAATTTGCCACAGAACCATTACAAGCCCCGTGTAAAGAAATGTCCTGACAAATCAGTGAACCGCTTAGTGCATTTTCACAGTGTGTACCGCTTAGAAACACTTCACGATCCCCACTCCAACATCTATAGGTGTAAGGTAAATTCCAGGATGTCTTAATGTATTCTTTACCCAACCTTTCATATTTGCCTGCTTGCATCTGTTTAAGGCAATACTGAAACTGGAAAGTAGTCACAGGTAGACTAATTTTGCCATGAATAAGCCATTCTGCAGCTGGTTTTTCTGCCACTGTGAATGGTAACTTTTCAAGTTTTTCAATGCTCAGTACTGTATACTTAGCTCCCCTTTGTGCCAGTTCGATCTGTTTATCTGTTAGATTATATTCTGCAAACAGAGCCGTCGTGTTGATAAAACGCCAAGGCACATAGCCAGCACGCAAAGATTGCAGCGTCCAGCTTAATAACATAATAGAACGTAACTGAGACTGGCCTTGTTGTAACATGGCTAAATCTTGTTCCAGTATGTCGATAGCAGAGGATACAATACTGTCCAATGAATAAATTCTGGAGGACAAAGTTGTTAACCCATTGTCGACCACAGAGAGAGTTTTCTCTAAGTTAATACGATCAAGTTCACGTATTCGTTCTGCGGCCTCCATCTGTGACACCTTCCATGCTTCATTATAAGCAGCATAAATGCCGGCATATATGAAACGTTTTTGACGCGGTTTTCTTGGTCCAAGCAAGAATTCCCTAAGGTCTGCGTCTTCTTTAAGTAAAGATAAGTGTTGTTTCACATCCTTAAGTGTAGATTTTTGCAGCCAATCGATGCATAATTTTCCTACACTGTATGTTGTTACTACCCCGGATGCTGTCTTTGGACGTATCTTGGGTCTGGCCTATGAATAGTAAACCCCTGTGTTTTATTCAGGAATCTCGCTTGACAGTTGTTTGTGTCTGTGGGCCAGATCAACCATTTTCTCCAATCAGGATTTGTTCTGTTGAGTTGTAGTATGGTGTCAACTGTAACCGCTGCCTGTGTATTGTTATCACTTGCAGGTGTTGGTACAGAAGGATTTTTCATGTCTTTAATCTTGGCTAACCCAAGGCAAGACGTTTGTTGGACCGTGTCATTCAAAAACATTATTTGCTGAGGGACGATACAGGCTCTAAACAAAGCTTCTATCCCCTGCACTTGCCAATCTTTAGTACCCCAGACAGATTTTGTGTCTATTGTGTCTTTCCATAAGTCGAAACCCTGTCTAGACAGTTGGTCAATAAATGTTGCAGAGTAAATCTGTTTTGTATTAGTTAACATAATTTTCAGTCCTGTTTTGTTTACATTTTTATAGTAAAATGTTTCTGGATCAGATGTATTGTATCCTGAAAAATATGGAAACTTTTTAGCAAATGTTTTTGAACTACCTTTTGGTGGTGTAGGACAATGCTCCCATTGGTTAAACACAAATACATTTCTAGGTGTTGCTGATTTATGCAAAAAATGATGACCATAGTGGTTATAGCAATACAGCTGTTCATAGTCTGATGAACTCTCTAAATATTCATTATTAGAAAATGCAGCAGATTTTTCTAGGTCAAACATTATATTATTCACAGTTTCAAAGTCCCAATCATCTGAAAAGGTACTGGATGAAACAAAATCACCTAGTGAAATTTTAAATAAATGTGGAATGTCCAAATGTTCCGTCGGGCCAAAGATGTCGAAATCTGTTTTGTCCCACACTATACCATCCTGTATAGGAACGGCTGTGATGTTCACTGCAGACAAGTCTCTTGTTTCACGATGGGATGATTTGTGAGGTTTCAAAAGTAAGTTCACTTCTTTTCTTTCAATGTCCAAATGAATGTATCTCCCATTTATAAGCACGCTCATAGTCATAACCAAAGCTAGCCAAAGCAGGAAGAAAAATATTCCAGAAATAACCCAAAGTTCAGTCCATGGTGAAACTAGATAAGTCTTTTTCCAAAAATTTAAAAAGTCTTGTACTTGCTGTTTAAAAGTTTTTGATGCTGGCGACGTCTCAGGCTCACTCGGATCCTCAGAAAACGTATCAAAGTTAATGAAGTAGCCAGAAGCAGTTCTGTCAATTGTTGGAATTGCATCAGGATTTGTAGAAATCGATGGTACCAGTTGATCACTTGTTACATTGGTGTAGACAGGTGTATTTGGACGAACTGTTACTTGTGTTTCAAGAGGGATGAGTTCCATAGCATTGTTGCTCAGTCCTTCATCTGTTACTGCTGAATTCTCGATGGTTATCAGTCTTTCAGTCTGAACCTCTTGGATAGTAGCGAGAGGAGTGCGTCTGCTACTAGGTCGGAGTCCACGAGCCCTACTATTTAGTATTGGCCACATACTGTGGTTTGATGAGGTCGATGGACACAAATCTTTTCTCCTTTTATCCAGCAAGGGGCGGCAGAAGTACTGTTCTTGTTCCGTGTACGGCTAGGACAGGTACTGGTTGTCTGTATGAAGGTCCAAATTCCTTCTTGTCCGCAATTTTTTCTCTGACCAGATCCCCAACTTTTGGAATCCAGACAGGCCTTACTGGGACCGCCGGTTTTTCCCCAGTGGTGGTTGGCTGCAGGAACACGTTGCTTTGTTGCGTTCTTAATTTGTTTAAGTCCTGTAAAACAGCCAAACGATCTTTGATATCAAAGGGTTTATTTTCCACCACTGTGCCACTGCATTCCAGATCAGGCACCCACATTCTTGTCCCAAATAGGACCTCATATGGAGTGACCCCCCTAGAGAACTTCTTGGCAAATTGTTTAATGAGCGTTGGACCCCATAAAGATGTTTGACCCACCCATCACCCGAACCTAATACCCTAGCTGTTATAGACTGCTTTATGTCCCGGTTTTTCCTTTCCACAACAGAATTTCCCTCAGGATGAAACGGAGAGGAGTACCGCAATGCAACGCCCAGACTGGCCATGGCGTCTTTGTAAGCTCGAGAGCTAAACGCAGGGCCCTGGTCAGAATGTAGCGTGCCTATTGCGTATGTGCCGATAAAGACTCGCAAATCTTTTATAACAGTTCGAGCGTCAGCCGAGCGCTGAGGCCATATCCATAGGAACCTTGACTTAGTATTTGTGGGATTGCACTTGTCCATGAGGACGCCTGTGCATAGATAGTCTAATGCTGTCTAACAATGGTGTCTGTACTGGGCAGCTACATTCGTAGCATGGTGTCTGGTGGCTTTCTCGCTGTAATTTACAGTCTATGCAGTTATTGATGAATATGTGTATTTCTGTATTCATCCCAGGCCACCAGTACATCTCTTTTAATGTCAATATTGTTTTAGAGATCCCTTGATGTGACAGACCCTCCCCCAGATGTGTTTCATAAATCAAAGCTGCTCTACGTTCCATGTTTGGAATTACCCTATCCCCCACTCCAGGGATTCGAGCAAAAGGAACGTTGTTCGCATCAATTACATAAGAGTACTTGAGTGGAAAATTTTTTGGTAACGCTGCACCACTGCCTTTGCTCGTAGCATTGACAGCCAACATTATCTCACTGTCTATTTTCGTTTTTGAACGAGTGATCGCAGCTACAGAAGCCGTCTGAACAGCCCCCTTTGCGGCTTCGTGAGCCAATGAATTCCCTGCAACGTGAACGCCATCACGTTGATGACTCAGTGTGTGTATCACGTGAGCCTTTGGTAGTTCGCTTTTTAACTGAACTACTTGTTCCCAAAGCGTTTTATGCTTTATTGTGCCACCTTTTGCATCTTTTAACCCGTTTTCAAGCCAAGTTTGTATATATTCATTATACGACTGCACACAGTAGAAAGAATCGCACACTATTAGTGTGGGGAATTCGCAATCTGTACTTTCAAGTGCCAGTTTGAATGCTTGTAGTTCAGCTCGCTGAGCTGTGCAATCTCCTAGAGATTGGGTTTTTGTGACCATAGGTCTGAATTTGCCATCGCGCATGCGACCTTTAACGATTGCGCACGCTGCACTGTAAGCTTGCTTACTCCCTGTTGCGGGCTGTGCGGATCCGTCAGTGTAAATTATGAATTCGTACTGATCGAGAGGCAGAATCTCAGTGGGCAGAGGACATTCATGTTCATATTGCAGGAATGTTTGTGTTTTTAATTCGGGATCAAAAACATTTTCAACATCTGTTGCAGCAAGAGAATTAACCCATTGTATCCATCTAGGATGTAATGTTTTAGCATTTGGAACGCTTGCTTTTGTTACCGCCTTTAAGGCCGGAACTGGGGTTACAACAATAATTCGTTTCCCTTGGGCTAGAGCTCTTTCTTTTGCTACAGCGGTTTGAACTGCTGTCAGTATCTTTTTTGTTGAAGTGAAGCGCATTTCTGCTTGTGTATACAAATGTGATTTGTATGCAATTGGTACTTTCTCATCCTCATTAAATGTTAAGTAGGTGAATCCGCATTCACCCGAAATTATTTGGATCACTAAGTTGCGTTGACTTACGCGTGTTTGTAAGTGATTTGTTGCTAACATGTTAGCTTGGAGTGAACGCAAGATTTCTGTGTGTTCTTGTGTCCAATTTTTGATTGAAAAATCAGGTTTGATTAATGCGTAGAGAGGTTTAACCCTTTCTGCGTAATTTAGAATGTAAGTTCTTCCAAAATTGAGGAAACCCAGGATGGATTGTAAATTTTTCAGCGTCTTTGGAGGTTGGAGCAGCGCACACCTTTCTAAAAAGTTGGCTGCCAAGCTCTTGCCTTCACTTGAAAGCTTATATCCTAGAAACAGGACATTGAGATGGGCAATTCTGGACTTTTTGAAGTTGAATTTGTAGCCCTCAGAGGCAAAGCCCAGTATAATGGTGCTCACCCTGTTTAAGTGTTTATCCAGGTCATCGTCTGTCAGATAGATATCATCGACATAGGACAATGCCTCATTGTCATAAATTTGTAGTGACTCCGTTACCCTCGCTGAGAATAACCCCGGGCTGTTTTTGAACCCTTGTGGGAGTCGACAAAATTGACGCTGGGTCCCCATTATTGAGAAAGCTGTCAAGTACCTGCTTTCAGGTGCTATGTTTTGACAAAAGAAACCATTTGAGATATCTAATGTGGTTTTATATTTTTTACGCACAATGTTATTCATTAATGCTGTACTATGTGCATTTTGCACTGCAAATGTTTTAGAACAAGTGTTTAAGTGTCCGTAATCCAAAACTAGATGATAGGTATTGTCTGGTTTGGAGACAGGAAACAAAGGATTGTTCATTGAAGAGGTGCATGTTTCAATCAGCCCCTGGTATTCAAGTTGATCTACGATCTCCCTGACCTGTTTTTTAGCTTCTTGCTTTATTGGGTACTGCCTTTGTGCAGTAGGCTCATTTTTCAGATGTATTTTATGGTGAGGTGAATCCTCATCCCATCCTACATGATTTTTGTATAATGCTGGGGCCTGGGCACCTGCCCATTTCCTGGCATAAGTATATTTTAGATGAATTGGAATATGGTTAGAGAAGGCTGGCATAATAATGTCCTCGCCATGTGGGCACTCCCTGACAAATTGTGGTGGCCAGTCTTTTTCCGCTAGAAGTATATCATAACCCTTTGAAAGTTTTTCCCAAAAGAGTGCTTTCACCTGTCTGGGTATGTCTCCCTCCATCCGGAGTGTTATTTCATATAACTTTTGTGGAGTACTAACCCTGGTGTCTACAGTCGCAACTGTAATGTACTCATTCAAGTCCACTATCTCCAGAAGTTCCTTCAGGTTCTGGCGAGCTATTGTGACTTCTGCAGCACTGTCCAGCATTGTCTGAGCCCATTCTCCGTTCTTGAGTTGTGTTCTCAGTATCCTCGGCATGTCTGACTTTCAGACCTGCTACCTTCTTCTTTGTGAATTGAGGTTTTGATTTGTTTTTCAGAACGTGTTTATCGTCTTTCGATTTCACGCGTTCTTCTCTATGTTCTGACCGTCCTCTTCTTTCCGATGTCTGTGACGAGATCTGAAAGGTACGAGAGGAACGTGTGTCAGTATCTTGATACCTGTCAGGCTTTTTCAAATTATCCCTATTCCTGAGGTTATACCTCCTTTCAGAGGGCTCCTTTTGAGGAGACCTACCTCGGGATTGAGAACGTTTCTCACTTGAATTTTGTTTATTAGTTTCCCACTTCTTTTTAGAAGATGTAGGAGTTTGTTTATTAGAGTCCTTCTCAGGACTTTCAGATAGTTTTGGCTTCATTGGTCTTCCACCCAAACTATCTCTGCCTAATTCTGCATAAGATTGTTCTATTATTCTGGGTAGTTCTGTTTGATGTTCTGTAACATCGAATTCCCTTAATCGTTGGCGGATCGCCACTGCTGCTGCCTCCCCTTTAATATCAGATAATATTATTGTTGAGACCTGGTCGAAATTTTTCAGTAATTTCATACCTAAATTTAGAGCAGGCTCTGCCCCGTATTCGTTTTGAATTTGTTTCAGGACATCAGGTATTACCGCAATTGACGGAACACCATGTGTTTTAGTATAGATGGCAGCAAAGACTGAGCCCCAAGTGGTGCAGTCTTCCAGTTGTGGTGTGATCCCCATCGGTAAACAGATGGTTAGGATTCTGTGTTTCTCATACGGGCTAGTATTTGGAAATACTGCTTCGATTTGAGTAATTTTTTGAGCTATCCAGAATGGAATTTGCTCACGTTTTGTGGGCATTTTCCCCATGACTGCGTATAGAGTCTGTGGTGTAATTTTTAATGTATTCCCCTGTTGGGGAGTTTGATTTGGAAGTGTCAATGGTGGTTGGACTGTGAAAGTCCGCATGACATATTGGACTAGTTGTCTGTAGATTTTTATTAACTCTGTAAGTTGAGTAAGTAGTTCCTCATCTGACATTATATCGAGGTCAGGATGAGGAGTGTAGCCGGCTAGAATCGGCCATGTTGCTCCTGGTCTACCTAGTGGACCGAGCCTGGTAATGTTTCTGTGATGTTTTAGGGCGCCTTTAAACCAGAGTTGATGCTCCTGGTATGTTAGTGGAATTTCAATATCCTCGAAAGGAATATATTCCTCTGGTGGATCATCTTCTTTGTAGAAGTGAAACAGTTTTGTTACTGAATTTGATTCAGGAAATATGACCCATGAATAGAATACCTCTGTCTGAAAGGATTTGTGTGCCTCTATCACGAAAACTGCTCTACCTCCTCTTGGTGGTAGGCCATGTTTTATAAGTTTTAGAGTGATGACTCTTCTTAAGTTTGGATGGATGTCTATAACACCCTCCTCGGTTTCATTTAAACCTGTAAAGTTAAAAGCTGATACGACTGGGTCAGCCGCAGCTCCACCGTTTCCGGTGTTATTGTCCCCGTTGGTGGACATTTTTGTTTTTTGAAAAATGTAGAACAAGTTTCAAGGAAACAAAAGATAAGGTGCACAATATTTTGGAACACTGTATCCTTCAACGTTGAACAAACCAAAGAACTAATATATATAGGGTGCTTCCCTATTTAGTTATGGCGGATATTGAACCCTACCCACTCCGGACGTCTTATGGAGTATGTGAGTAGGGGTCTCTGAGAAAAGCACGAATGAGTTACTCAGTATCTAGCGTTAAATTACTGCCTTACCAAACCGTTGGGTGCCATGTAGTGTAGTTCCTATTTCCCTAATAGGCTCTGCGCATTGGAATAATATAACCTATAGGTTTGACATAGGACTAAGGTCGGTATGTCCCTATCGATTATATTAAACTTAATTACCTGTGCCAGCTAGCTCAGAGGCCACTAGAAACTCCTTGAGAACAAGAAGGGAGTAGTTTCTGGCAACCGAAAAACATGACAACTTTGTTTCCCTTTAGAAGCGGAACATATCTCAGAATCGTGGAAACAATAGATAACAGTTTCACTCATTCAATCGTGCATGCTTAGTTTCTGCAGAGTTACACAGAAAGGAAAGACGGGCGTTTCAATAAAAAGGGTTTTATTGAACAGTCTTGTTTCTCGTGTAAGAGATATGTGCTGTTATGATCACAAGACAGTATGCAAGATAAATAATGTACAGCGTAAGCAGTAGAAATAAATAATACTGCTCTAGCATTATCTTTTAGCATATATTCACGTACATAAATAACATGAGCTAAAAATGCGAGTACTCATACGATGCGTCTCTAAGCTAGTTCTACCCCAGTGTACCTAACCTAGACTAGGTGTAGGGAAGAGTAGAAGTAGGTGGAGTATTCTCTAGTATGGTAGACTAAGAGTGTGTTGAGTCTAGTATGCCAAGAGTCCCTCTAGGATCTAGTCAGCTCCATACCTTGAGAATGAGAGAGGTGGGAATCTCCTGCCGGATCTTGGAACTCTAACACCCCGCGAAGGGAGTCAGAACACTGGAAGCTGGATTCGTCTGCATGCAGGAATGACAGCGTCTTCTCAGTGCGTCAGGTCGGGATACGGGCTCCTCTGAAGTCGAGGTCTCCTCTAACTTGCTTGGGCAAGGGAAGGTATATTTATACCTGGTAGGTGTCGAGGCATGTTAGCATTGACGTGAAGTCGGACATAGGAAGACGTCAGGAATGAACCCTTAAGGTATAACGGTTCATACATAATAGATGAGTTCTTGGAGAAATCAATAGTCCTGTGCTAGGGGAACTCCCGAAGCTTAAGGGTCTGGTTTCTAAGAACTCGTTGTGACGTTAGGGTGGACGGATGTCGGTGACCATGCCTGTATTTGGAGTGCACGGTTAATGCCTAAATAAGGACAGGGATTCTATGCCTATATAAGGACAGGGCGAATTGTGCCTATATAAGGACATGATTCAGGAAAACCTATATACGGACCCCTAAAGCGGAATACAACAGCCCTGGCTCCAAGCTGGCTACAGTGACAATGTGAGGTCGTTAGGCCCCTTTTGTGAAGGCAGATCTTAGGCTATCCAGTACCATGTAGGGCAGTGCTCAGCTCAGCACCTCCCCATCCTGCTAGCAGATGGCCCATTCAGGCACACCTACTCCCTCTATTGTGTGACTGTCTGGGAGGAATTCACAAAGTCCAACTGTCAGTTTCAACCATTCATGTAAACTAGGTCAGGCTACAGGCACAAAAAGACTAAGGGTGGAAAAATGCCCGCTTTCTAAAAGTGAATTTTTTAATTTGTGATCAAATACCCGACTTTAGCATTAAGGCCCCGATTATGAGTCTGGTGGTCCACAGACCGCCAGACTCGCAGGGACACAGCAGTGGCGGTCTCCCAACTGCCTGATTATGAGTTGGGCGGTGGGACCGCCACAGCCTCCAGGGAACTACCGTTCCATGGTGGTGTTGCAGCAGTGTTGAGGCATCAGTATGCTTGGTCGGGACTGCAGCGGTCCTGCCAAGCATATTAGGAGTTTCCTTTCCAGCAGGGTTTTCATGGCAGTTTCTCCTCCATGAAAGCCCTGACGGAGAGGAAACAAAGGGGACCCTACAGACCCCCCTGTGACTCACGCCCTGTGGATGCACACAGGGGGGCACAACATGTGCCTGCTGTGTGCATGCACACCAGTTCCTGCAAGTCCATGCTGGACACAACCTGTTTTTGGTGTTCCCATTGCGGTGCCCATTTTCAGGGCATCGCCATGGTAACGTAAAAAAAAAAAGCCCGCCAGACAGGGGAAACTCCTAATCTGGCGGGCGATCTGACCACGGCTTTTGCACTGCGGCGGCAGGGCAGACCCAGCGCCGCACTGCCAAAGTCATAATTAGACCCTAACTAAGGATCTTCACCACAATTCCAAAGACACCAAAGAGAGTACCAGCTCCCATTTCGAAATTACAGCTCATTAAATGTAATAGGAAACCCCCAATGATATCCTATGAGAGTGGTAGGCCTCACATGAATTTGGGAGTTTTCACTACCAGGACATGCAAAACTTAAAAGTACAGGTCTAACTTTTAATTTCACAGCACACTGACCTATGGGCCTAGCTTTAGGGAGTCTTATATGTAACAAAATGATCCTGCATAGAAACAGATAAAAGTGTGCCCCCCTCGGTTTTCAGTTGAGCATCTCTAAAAACTGTTGACGTGCACAATTTAGTGAAATCTGTCGGGACAGATGATGAAAAACCAAGACTGCCCCGGCAAACCCGGGACACCTGGTCACCTGGTCACCCTATTTTTGAGACGATTCAGAATGTTTGTACAGAAGAAGGTTAAAGTTAACGTATTTAGAAGGTAGGGTTTTGGATATGCCAGGAAGTGTGGCGCCTTGCTGTATGTGCGTATGGTGATTATGGTGTGTGTGTTACACGGTGCTACCAGGTCGGAGGAATTACCCTATAACCCCCGTATTAATATGTGGGTGTCAACCCACACAAGTTACTGAAAAGCCAAGTCCTGGGCACACGTTTGTACAATACAAACAATGTTTGTTGTTGTTCTGAGCATTCGTAGAGTTGTTATTAAAGTCCACTCGAAATAGTAAATGTTTATAGTTTTAATCTCAAAAGCAAAAAGGACAACCAGCCAACACGTGTTTCGTCACAAAGGGAAGTAACCCGTGACTTCTTCAGGGCTGTAAAGGAATTGTAGATGTCGTTGAGGAATCGCTCCGCCGGTGATAATCTGTTGACTACCAGTCCCATAAATCTTTGCTGAAACTCACCTGAGAGCAATTTAAATAAAGGGGAGTGATCTGGCAGTTTTGCGTGCCTCATTTTGTCAGGACTGCCTGAGAAGAAGGGCGTGTGCCCGAAACGCGTCGGCAGAGGAGGTGAGGCGCGTGCCCTGACATGCGGCTCCTGTGTGTATCAGCGTAGCAGTTTGGAGTGCAGCTCGTGAAAACGGCAGCTTTCATTTGTATTAATGTGGTCCGGCCTGGGCCACGAGATTGCACCACCACACGACCCTGGTGGGTCTCTGACTGTTTATTGGGGCAGTCGTTTTGGGAGCAGGCTGCAGCTGATCTGGACTACGGGAGCGAGTGTTGGTGACACACATGTAAGCCCCACAATAAGAACTGTGTTTTGAAGACAATCTGTTGGCAGCAACCCACTTGGGTTTTAGAAAATGACTACCAGTCCCATAAATCTTTGCTGAAACTCACCTGACAGCAATTTAAATAAAGGGGAGTGATCTGGCAGTTTTGCGTGCCTCATTTTGTCAGGACTGCCTGAGAAGAAGGGCGTGTGCCTGAAACGCGTCGGCAGAGGAGGTGAGGCGCGTGCCCTGACATGCGGCTCCTGTGTGTATCAGCGTAGCAGTTTGGAGTGCAGCTCGCGAAAACGGCAGCTTTCATTTGTATTAATGTGGTCCGGCCTGGGCCACGAGATTGCACCACCACACGACCCTGGTGGGTCTCTGACTGTTTATTGGGGCAGTCGTTTTGGGAGCAGGCTGCAGCTGATCTGGACTACGGGAGCGAGTGTTGGTGACACACATGTAAGCCCCACAATAAGAACTGTGTTTTGAAGACAATCTGTTGGCAGCAACCCACTTGGGTTTTAGAAAATGACTACCAGTCCCATAAATCTTTGCTGAAACTCACCTGAGAGCAATTTAAATAAAGGGGAGTGATCTGGCAGTTTTGCGTGCCTCATTTTGTCAGGACTGCCTGAGAAGAAGGGCGTGTGCCCGAAACGCGTCGGCAGAGGAGGTGAGGCGCGTGCCCTGACATGCGGCTCCTGTGTGTATCAGCGTAGCAGTTTGGAGTGCAGCTCGCGAAAACGGCAGCTTTCATTTATATATATATATATATATATATATATATATATATATATATATATATATATATGTGTGTAAAAAAGCTCCAAGAGTACCCAGCGTACAAGGAGCACTCGAACAGCAGTCACAAACATCAAGCCTTTAATGGTATGCGCACATCCAGCACCCCGATTCTATGAGCAGCTCGACCGCCGTTAATGCCTTGTACGTTGGGTACTCTTGGAGCTTTTTTATTAAACGAGGCTACCCTGCCGCGGAGGAGCACCACCCCGAGATTGAAGGGGGCCACGTGGGTTGGTATTTACCGAGCCATAAGAGTGGAACAGCAACTAAGGATTTAGCGCGCACTAGCATTCCGAGGCCCATTGAGGGCTTGCTACTTTTGCCAGCAGTAATCAATAGCGCTAACCATCTGTGGAATTATTATGGACACTACAAATCCCAGACTGCCCATTCAGGGCATACTATTTAGTATTCTAATGACGGGGTGGTGTCCCGCGCTTTTTCGAACTGCTGAAGCCTCTGAGGTGGAGTTGAGATACTCCAGAAACGCGTCAGGTATTAACGGCGGTCGAGCTGCTCATGGAATCGGGGTGCTGGATGTGCGCATACCATTAAAGGCTTGATGCTTGTGGCTGCTGTTCGAGTGCTCCTTGTACGTTAGATACTCTTGGAGCTTTTTTATTAAACGTGGCTACCCTGCCGCGGAGGAGCACCACCCCGAGATTGAAGGGGGCCACGTGGGTTGGTATTTACCGAGCCATAAGAGTGGAACAGCAACTAAGGATTTAGCGTGCACTAGCATTCCGAGGCCCATTGAGGGCTTGCTACTTTTGCCAGCAGTAATCAATAGCGCTAATCATCTGTGGAATTATTATGGACACTACAAATCCCAGACTGCCCATCCAGGGCGTACTATTTAGTATTCTAATGACGGGGTGGTGTCCCGCGCTTTTTTGAACTGCCGAAGCCTCTGAGGAGGAGTTGAGATACTCCAGAAACGCGTCAGACATTAACGGCGGTCGAGCTGCTCATGGAATCGGGGTGCTGGATGTGCGCATACCCTTAAAGGCTTGATGCTTGTGGCTGCTGTTCGAGTGCTCCTTGTACGTTGGGTACTCTTGGAGCTTTTTTATTAAACGCGGCTACCCTGTCGCGGAGGAGCACCACCCCGAGATTGAAGGGGGCCACGTGGGTTGGTATTTACCGAGCCATAAGAGTGGAACAGCAACTAAGGATTTAGCGCGCACTAGCATTCCGAGGCACATTGAGGACTTGCTACTTTTGCCAGCAGTAATCAATAGCGTTAACCATCTGTGGAATTATTATGGACACTACAAATCCTAGACTGCCCATCCAGGGCGCACTATTTAGTATTCTAATGACGGGGTGGTGTCCCGCGCTTTTTCGAACTGTCGAAGCCTCTGCGGAGGAGTTGAGATACTCCAGAAATGCGTCAGGCATTAACGGCGGTCGAGCTGCTCATGGAATCGGTGTGCTGGATGTGCGCATACCATTAAAGGCTTGATGCTTGTGGCTGCTGTTCGAGTGCTCCTTGTACGTTGGGTACTCTTGGAGTTTTTTTATTAAACGTGGCTACCCTGCCGCGGAGGAGCACCAACCCGAGATTGAAGGGGGCCACGTGGGTTGGTATTTACCGAGCCATAAGCGTGGAACAGCAACTAAGGATTTAGCGCGCACTAGCATTCCGAGGCCCATTGAGGGCTTGCTACTTTTGCCAGCAGTAATCAATAGTGCTAACCATCTGTGGAATTATTATGGACACTACAATTCCCAGACTGCCGATCCAGGGCGTACTATTTAGTATTCTAATGACGGGGTGGTGTCCGGCGCTTTTTCGAACTGCCGAAGCCTCTGAGGAGGAGTTGAGATACTCCAGAAACGCGTCATTTCAAGGTTTGTGATTTCATATACTGTTATGTATAATGATTTGGATTTCTTCCCACCCGTTATTATATTGGAAATGTATGTATTGTGAATATTGAATAAGATGAATATTATTGGAAATATATGTATTATGAATGGTATATTACGACTACTGCTCTCTTTTCAGGAGACCAGGGCAAACAGACCTGAACGATCAGGATGGAGTTTGATTGGGAGCAAAGTAAAGAATCTCTGTGGTTAAGGTTCAAGTTACAGTCGAGGGTGCGGTCGGCGCCGTTCCAGTTCAACAGTCGAGTTAAAGGCTGAAGTTAAAGGTTTTTCGCAGAGAAAGAGGAAGAGGAAGATCATACATAGACATTTATGTATGGGACTGATGTGTGATTGGTGCATACGATGGAGGGGGTTGTACTTCCGGGGTTATGCTAATTTAAAGTTTATTGGCTGCTGTTTATGTCAGTAAAGTAAAGAGAAGCATAATCTTCGCCTCCGTGTCCTTAATAGAATTGAAAATTCTTGTCGCGACAGCTAGAATCTTTTTTATTCCTTTGTGTTCTACTGCAGCTTCCCAGAGTGTTCTAAAGAACAACTAGAGCGCTAACAGTCTTACTTATGACAAAAGTATGGCACACCTGAAGCCATCTTGATTGGAATAAAGTGGTAACACTTAAAACATTTAATTTAAAAAGGAACAACATGAGGGGGTTCATTTTGACATAGAAATTATGATTAGTGCTGCAGAAAGAAAAATTAGGGCACATTTTGAGTGACTTCTCAAATCCTCTTCTATTTCATTAATAAATTCTGACATGCAGACTGAAACATGCACTTTCAATACCAGCAGCAGACTTCCCTGGTGAGCAGTAGCTTTACTACAGTGATCTAATGAGCAACTAGAGTGCTAACATTCTGAATTTATGGCAAATGTGTGACACATCTGAATGCCTTCTTGATGGAATCAAAGTAAAAAACTGAAAGTATTTCCTACTGAGGAGACTGTAGTAAATGAGGAAATTAGGAAACTTCATAACAAATAAGTCTCCCAAGATGGCCACCCAAGACAAAAGAGTCCAAATGTAGCACAAATATCACCCAGATGTAGGCGACGTATAGCCCAATGAAAGAATGTGCCAGAGTGTTCTAAAGAACAACTAGAGCGCTAACAGTCTTACTTATGACAAAAGTATGGCACACCTGAAGCCACCTTGATTGGAATAAAGTGGTAACACTTAAAACATTTAATTTAAAAATGAACAAAATGAGGGGGTTCATTTTGCCATAGAAATTATGATTAGTGCTGCAGAAAGAAAAATTAGGGCACATTTTGAGTGACTTCTCAAATCCTCTTCTATTTCATTAAAAACTTCTGACATGCAGACTGAAACATGCACTTGCAATACCAGCAGCAGACTTCCCTGGTGAGCAGTAGCTTTACTACAGTGATCTAATGAGCAACTAGATTGCTAACATTCTGAATTTATGGCAAATGTGTGACACATCTGAATGCCTTCTTGATGGAATCAAAGTAAAAAACTGAAAGTATTTCCTACTGAGGAGACTGCAGTAAATGAGGAAATTAGGAAACTTCATAACAAATAAATCTCCCAAGATGGCCACCAGAGACAAAAGAGCCCAAATGTAGCACAAATATCACCCAGGTCTAGCCCACATATAGCCCAATGACAGAAGTGTGCAAAACTCTTTTTATTTTTTGTTTTTTTGCAGTTTTATATAGTGCAGACTGGTCAGGTATTGGAGTGCTTTACATGAGCATTGGTTACATCACACAAGGACAAATTCATTTTGGTTGTAGACATGGGAAATTAAGTGATTTGACCAGAATCACAGAATGTCGAGCTGAAGCAGAAACTCCAACCTGGTTCCCCAGTTGCAAAGTCTGCAGCTCTGGAAGTAACACCACATCCTCTCCCCTAAGTGCAACATTTAATCAAGTGGTCAACTGGATAAAAATACATAAAGATAACAAATAATTTAAAAGTGCTTTGTCGCTATTTGAAAACTCAGAAAATATGTCCTCATTTTAGTTTTTAGAGCACTAACCATAATTTCGATGCAAATAAGACCCTCTCATTTCTGTAATTTCTAAAGGAAATGCTCTAGGTATTACAGTTTTGATTACATCAAGATGACGTCAGGCGTGCCACACTTTTGTAATAAATATAGAATGTTAGCAATCTAGTTGTTCATTAGGATACTGTTGAGAGGCAGAGGCCAGGGGCAAGGACTCAGAAAATTGAAGGCAGGTAGGAGGGTGCATAGGCAACAATTTGACCACACTGGACAGGCAGGAAGGGCAGTGGCAGCACAACAGACTATGGAGGGCAGTGGAAAGGGGGGCAGGGGCAACAAACCAACAATGCAGGACAGGCAAGAGAGGCTGTGGCAATATAATAGACCATTGTGGGCAGAAGGAAGAGGCAGTGGTAGTACAACCATACATGCCAACAGACCCGATTCAGCCAGGAAACGCCCAATGTTTTTAAGCCCAAATGGGCTTTATTTGATCTGTCTCCTGTCTACAATCTCCTCTTTTTCAATGTAAGTCAATGGGGAAAATCAATACCCCAGTTTTTATTTCCAAAATCTCCCTCTTACCAAGTTCAAAATGTTAGCAAGTATGGTACATTGGATCATGGAAGGCAGGAGGAATTGGGGTAGGGACATGGACTCGGATAACAGAGGACAGGAGGGACATGGACAGGTGCACCAAACTGACCATACAGGGCAGGCATCAGGGTTTGCAGAAGCACAATACACCACATAGGGCGTGCGGGACGGGAGTGCAGCACAACAATCCATGGAAAGCAATAGGGAGGGGACAGGACCATGCACATGGACAACAGAGAACAGAGGGGAAAGAGGCAATGGCAGCTAGCTGACCATAATGGACAGACAGTAGAGAAAGCTGCAGCATAACGGACCATAAAGGGCAGGAGGGAGGGATCAGGGGCAATACAATGGAACAGACAAGCCAAGAGGGAGGTAATCGGGGTCTGCACATGGAAAACAGAGGGCAGGGGGCAGGGCAGGAGCAGCAAGCTGACCATGGAGGTCAGGCAGGATGGGCACTAGAAGCAAGACACACCATGGAGAGCAACAATGAGACTATATTGGCATACACACAGACCATGGAGGGAAGGTGGGAGGGGGTCAGGGGCAGCTAGCTGACCACACAGGGAAGGTGGGAGGGGCCGTGGCAGCACAGAAGACCATGCATGGCAAGCGGGAGGGTTAGTGGCAGCACAATGGCCATGATGGGCAAGAAGGAGGGGGCAGGGGCATGCACAAAGGACCATGGAGGATAGAAGGGAGGGGTAGGAGCTGGGCAAAGACAAGAGATTTCAGGGGAAGGGGCCCCACAACAGACCACGCGGGGCAGGCAGGAGGAGCAGTTGCAGCACAACAAACCAGGGAGGGCAGAAGGGTGTGGCAGTAAAATGGACCATGGAGGTCAGGCGGAAGGGGATAGGGGCATGGAACGTGGACAGGCAGGATGGAGGTGGCAGGGACAGGTTACAGTCATCTGACAATGCTAGGCAGGTGGGAGGGGAGTGGCAGCTCAACAGAACACTCAGAGTAGATAGGAGGGGCAGGTCCATGGAACACGGTGGGCAAAAAAGTTGGAGCAGGGGCATGCACACAGACATCGGAGGGCAGGGGGAAGGAGAGTAGGGGCAGCAAGCTAAGCACAGAGGCTAAGCAGGAGGTCAATGATGGGGCATAAAATTGGGCAATGGAGGGCTGGAGGAGTGGACTGGGACATCATGCTAAATGGAGGGCAGTGGCAGCACATCAGACCATGCATGGCAGGAGGGAGGAGGCTAGTGCATGGATTCAGACAACAGAGGATAGGGAGGAGGTGGATGGGGCAGCAAGCTAACTGTTCAGAGAAGGCGGGAAGGCCAGTGGCAGAACAACAGCCACACAGGGCTGTAATGAGGGAGCAGGGGCATGGACTTGGACAATGGATGGCAAGGAGGAGGGGAGGCAGGAGCAGCAAGCTTGGGTGGGGGCATCACAATGCCAGGCCAGGCCCTGCTTCCAACCCCCCACCATCCATTGTGATAGGCATCTTACTTAACGTTAAAAAAAACCTAGAAATTCGCTGAAAAAAACAAAGATTACAGGGACGTTATAGTTAGACTCACTCGTACAAAACCAGTGAAATTCAGCAGTTATAGTTACCTGAGCTAACTATAACTTACGCCCCCGCAATGCACTGCTTATGACCTCAGACATTACATCATTCATGACATGGTCAGTGACATCACATGACATCACTCATGACTCATGACATCTCAAATGAGCTGTGAATGGAATGGAACTATAATCGCTAGAACTTTATTTAGGGATAGTGTGTGTGTATTAACACCCCTTTTTTTCTTTTGTTTCGTGTAAGAACCATTATAATACGCAACATGCCCAGATCAATATGGCCGATAGCCTTTCACTTTAAAGTAATGTGTAGTCCATTGTTTATGTTGATGTTTGCAATCCTAAGTATGTTTATTATGAACAAGTCACGTTGACGAACATACAGGTATGGCGGTCACGGGGCAAGATATGCTGAAATGACATTGTGTGCATATTAACACTTGTTTTCTTTTCTTTATTGTATCAATTCCTGAATTTTCACATCGTGACCAGGCCAATATGGCCACCAGCTTTTTGGATTACAGTAATATGTAGTCCTTTGTTAATGTTGGCAACTGGAGGCATTTGTACATTTAAATAAGGAAGCTACAATGACGTCTTGTATCGTTATCAAGGTTCGGACGAGCCGAAACACGTGGATCACGTCCTTTGCAGATTAAATACTTCCATACTACAACCTGAGTGCTGATTTCTTCCTTGTAAGAGTGAGAGGAGATTGAATGCATATATATAAAATTCAATGAGAAAACCACAGGTTTCAGGGACGTTATAGTTAGAAATTAGCATTTAAAAACCTTAGATATTCACTGAAAAAACCACAGGTTTCAGGGACGTTATAGTTAGTCTGACATTTCACTCGTACAAAACCAGAGAAATTCAGCCGTTATAGTTAGCTGAGCTAACTATAACTCATGCCCCTGCAATGCACTGCTGATGATGTCACATATTACATGACTCATGACATGGTCAGTGACATCACTGATGACATCTCAAATGACATCACTGATGATATCACTGATGACATCATCCAGTGACTGTGAGTGTTTCTAAAAAGTTTAAGAATGTGATATATATATGATGATTCAGTCAGTGTGTGACTGACTGTATAAGTGAGTGATTATACGTGTCTGGGTGAATGTATGGGTGAGTGACTAATCTGTGTGAATGTCTGTATCAGTCTGTCAGTTGGTGTGTAAGTGGCTGCATGGGTTGGTGAATAGGTACATGAGTGTCTATATGGGTTATTGATTGGTTGTCTGAGTACCTGTATGGGTGCCTGAGTGTCTGTGTGTTGTGTGACTACCTGCATGGATGTGTGAGTGGGTGATTCACTGGGTGTATGGGTTCATGAGTGAATCTGCGAGGGGCTGTATGGGTGAGTGAGTGTGCATATGGCTGTGTTGGTGAGTGAATGGATGTCTCAGTGGTATATGTGTGAGTAACTGCATATGTGAATGGCAGTATATGTGAGTGTTGGAGAATATAAGTGACTATGTGAAAGTGAGTGATTGTGAGAGTGGATGTATGGATGAGTGTGTGCTTGTGTCAGTGATTGTATAAGAGAGTAAGTATGTGTTAGTATCTGTGAATAAGTGAGGTGGTGTGTGTATAACTGTATAGCTGAGTAAATGGCATTGTGATTGACTCTTTGGGTGACTGACTAGGTGTGTGAGTAACTCTATGGGTGAGTGGCGATGTGTTAGTGTCTGTATGGGTGTATGAGTGCATATAATAGTGGCTGTATTGATGAGTGACTGCATGTATGAGTGACTGCATGGGAGAGTGAGTGGATGTGTGTGTAGACCTATGAATCAATGAGTGGGTATGTACTAACTGGTATTGGTGTGTCTATGGTTTCGAGAATGGTAGTCTGTATTTTAGAGTGGGTGTATGAAAGGTTATATTAGGGTGTGAGTAGGTGCATCAGAGATTAAGTGGATGATGCCATCAGTGATGTCATTTGAGATGTCATCAGTGATGTCATCAGTGATGTCATTGACCATGTGATGAGTGATGTAATATGTGACGTCATCAGCAGTGCATTACGGGGGCGTGAGTTATATATATATATAAATATATATATATACTGCTCTTCATCTGAAACTTGGGAACTAGCCCGGGTTGCCTCCCCTTTTCTTCTTTTTTTTATTAAAATAATTTATGTCGCACACTAAGCCTTAAAGGGCATTTATTATATATAGAATGCCCCTTTTATGGCTAAATGCATTACAATTTTAAATATTAAATGAAGATAGCCCATGGTTTAGCTAAATGTTATATGCGACGATGAAGTCGACTTTACCCCATGTTTTGTGCAATAATTTATTGACATGTTAGGCACAAACTCCCTCTTTAACTTATGGAGCGGCTATCCAATTTTTATTTCCCCCTGTATTTCTGACCCCTTGTACTACTCTGTGGATACTGCTTTCACTATTCTGTGGATGTTGTTCTTCATTTAAAGTGTTTACTTTTTTTTACTTTATTTTCCCCCAAACTCGCGGTAGTTTTGATCGCACCTAAACTCACTGATTTTCCGCGAGCTGCCCCCTTCGTTGGCATGCACCGTGTGATACGTGTCACATGGCAATACACCTGCATTATCGGCGCATCGCCTCACGCCGCACACTAGCAGCTGCTCGGAGGGACATTACATCTACTAGTATACCATACAGTTCCATAGAACCCTTCGTATGGTAAGATTGTTAATCATTTCGAAGAAACCATGGCCTACATATATGTGTAACTATATAGATATTACGCACATTAAGAACTGCTGCATTCTTTTCGTGGCTGAAGCAAAAAAATATCCCGCGGTCAGCATGTGTAGGGGAACAGAAGGCACACCATGCCTGCATCAAAGAAGCAGAAGGCAAAAAAAACACCCACACTTTTTGCCGTAGAACATTATTTTCAACAGGGGCTTTGAATTATTTTCGATAACGTTTTGTATTCTAAATTTCTGCCTCCATAGTGAATTGGGAGTAGGGTGTGCATTTGGTGTTTTACACACAACTCGTTTATTTTTGCAAAATGTACTTGTGTTTCTTCTAGCTTTCGGTTGTTTGTCTTTCTGCCTGTCTTTTTCTTTTTTTTCTATGAGTGTTTTTGTTATTCGCTTCCCACCGGTCTTTCTGTTATCATCTCAGTCTGGTTTCACTCCATTTCCCTTTTATGTTAGTATCTGTCCTTCTGCCATCCACTAGCTGCAAACGTTTTTCAATCTATGTATTTTTCTATTTGCCCTCCCCTCTATCTAGAAGCCTGTCTTCTGCTTTTTAAGTCTTTCAACCGACCTATCTTTCCCCCTTTTATCATCCGCTGCACATCGGTAGCGCTTGTCTTTTCAACATTTTCTATCTGCTTTTCTTGTTTTCTCTCTGTCTGCCCGACTCTCCTATGTTCAAGCTGTGCATGGCTGCCCGAATGTGTGGTTGCCATTTTCTGTCTGAGTTCCCATCCGCTTGTCATTCCATTTGTCTTTTGCCGAATTTCTTTTTTACCCTTTTGTGTCTGTGCGCCGTTTGCCCATTCTCTGTCCTACTACTTAATGGTTGTTTTACTTTTCAGTCTGTCTTTCGTAATTTTTTTATTCGTCTGTCTGCCTGGTTAAACCTATTTTTGGGCTTTTTTAAACTTTTTTTTTTTAATATTATTGTATCTGTCCCTTAGCCTGCCTTTCTTCATTTTCCCCTCTTGGTTTGCTTGTGTGTATCCCTTCTTTAACTGTCTGCCTGCCTTGTTGTTATTCTCTGTTTGCTTTTACTTTTTCCATAGCTAGCTTTTCTCCGCGTTATATCTGCCTTCCTGTGTCTCTTTGCTGCGTGTCACCTGTCGGTCTGAATATTCATTCATCCTTTTGCCTTTTTTTCTATCTGCCTGCCTCCGCTTTAGCCATAGCTCTCTTTGTTGTGATTTTAATTTTTTTATCTGCGTGTTTCCCTTGTTACCTTTGTTTCTGTCTGTCTTTTCTCATTTTCTATCTATCTTAATCTTTTCTGCCTGCCTTTTGTGACAGTTGACCACTCTGTCTCTTTACCCCTCCTGCCCCTATGCCAATCTTTTCCCATTTTCTATGTGTGCATCTTCTCTGTTTTCTACTTTACTTGCCTTTTTTTGAACACTCCAACTGTCAGCCTCCTCACGCCCCCTTGTCTTTTCTACATGCTCCTGTTTTATTCCCATTATATATAAATATTTTTTCTAATTCTCCCGCTTGTTTTGTACCTAACTCTAAACATTTGTGAAGTCATGCCATCTTGTCCCCGAGCTCTTTGGTACAATGCATGTAGATGCTTAGCAAGTGACAGTACCGCAGGACAGGCTTCTGCAATGGTTTACAAGGCTCACATCATGGGTCAGAGGGACCTGAAGACAGACCGGCATTTCACAGCGCATATGTGCCCACACAGCGTACCTCTCCACTCCCTGCAGCTAGCACGCCAGTGGTGGACCCTAAGATTCTAGAGAAGCAAATGGTACTGCATGGATCAATATGTCATAAGCCTCTTTTTGCACCTCTGCTGGTTCTTTCTGCACTGCACCTCTTTTGCAAATTTCTGCATCCCTCTTGCCTATTTCTGCACCCCTCTTCCCTTTTTGTCTACCTCTCTTGCTTCTTTTTGCACTTCTCTTGCTTCTTTCTGCACTGCTCTTGCTTCTTTCTGCACCTCTCTTGCAAATTTCTGTATCCCTCTTGCCTCTTTCTGCACCCCTGCACCCCTGTTCCCATTTTTTGCACCTTTCTTGCCTGCGCCTGCACTTGTCTTGACTCCTTCTGCACCTCTGTTGCTTCTTTCTGCACTTCTCTTCCCTCTTTCTGCACCCCTCTTGCCTCTTTCAGCACCTCTGTTGCTTCTTTCTGCACTCCTCTTGCTTCTTTCTGCACCCCTCTTGCCTCTTTCTGTACCCCTCTTGCCTCTTTGTGCACCTCTCCTGCCTCATTCTGCACCTCTCTTGCCTTTTTCTGCAGTTCTCCTGCCTCCTGCACCTCTTTTACTTCGTTCTGCACTTCACTTGCCTCTTTCTGTACCCCTCTTGCCTCTTTCTGCACCTCTGTTGGTTCTTTCTGCACTGCTCTTGCTTCTTTCTGCACCTCTGTCCCAAATTTCTGCATCCCTCTTGCCTCTTTCTGCACCCCTCTTCCCTCTTTCTGCACCTCTCTTGCCTCAGTCTGCCCACCTGTTCCCTCTCTCTGCACCCCTTTTGCCTATTTCTGCAACTCTCTTGCCTCTTCCTGCAGTTCTCTTACCTCCTTCTGCACCTCACTTGCCTCTTTCTGCACCTCTGTTGGTTCTTTTGCACTGCTCTTGCTTCTTTCTGCACCTCTCTTGCAAATTTCTGCACCCGTCTTGCCTCTTTCTGCACCCCTCTTACCGCTTTCTGCACCTCTCTTCCCTCTTTCTGTACCTCTTTTGCCTGTTTCTGCAAGTCTCTTGCCTCTTTCTGCAGTTCTCTTGCCTCCTTCTGCACCTCTGTTGCTTCTTTCTGCACTTCTCTCACCTCTTTCTGCACCCCGTTGCTTCATTCTGCACTTCTCATGCTTCTTTCTGCACCTGTCTTGCTTCTTTCTGCACCCCTGTTGTCTCTTTCTGCACCAGTCTTCCCTCTTTCTGCACCTCTCTTGCCTCTTTCTGCACCTCACTTGCCTCTTTCTGCACTTCTCTTGCTTCTTTCTACACCTCTGTTGCCTTTTTCTGCACCCCTCTTCCCTCTTTGTGCAAGTCTCTTGCCTCTTTCTACACCTCTCTTCCATCTTTCTGCACCACTCTTGCCTCTTTCTGTACCTCTGTTGCTTCTTTCTGCACTCCTCTTGCCTCTTTCTGCACCCTTTGTGCCTCTTTCAGCACCTCTGTTGCTTCTTTCAGCACCTCTCTTCCTTCATTCTGCACTCCTCCTGCCTCTTTCTGTACCCCTCTTGCCTCTTTCTGCACCTCTCATACCCCTTTCTGCACCCCTCTTGCCTCTTTTTGCACCTCTGTTGGTTCTTTCTGAACTGCTCTTGCTTCTTTCTGCACCTCTGTTCCAAATTTCTAGATCCCTCCTGCCTCTTTCTGCACCCCTCTTCCCTCTTTCTGCACCTCTCTTGCCTCAGTCTGCCCACCTGTTCCCTGTTTCTGTACCCCTTTTGCCTGTTTCTGCAACTCTCTTCCCTCTTTCTGCAGTTTTCTTGTCTCCTTCTGCACCTCTGTTGCTTCTTTCTGCACCTCTCTTGCAAATTTCGGCACCCCTCTTGCCTCTTTCTGCACCCCTCTTGCCTCCTTCTGCACCTCTGTTGGTTCTTTCTGCACTGCTCTTGCTTCTTTCTGCACCTCTGTTCCACATTTCTGGATCCCTCCTGCCTCTTTCTGCACCCCTCTTCCCTCTTTCTGCACCTCTCTTGCCTCAGTCTGCCCACCTGTTCCCTGTTTCTGTACCCCTTTTGCCTGTTTCTGCAACTCTCTTCCCTCTTTCTGCAGTTATCTTGTCTCCTTCTGCACCTCTGTTGCTTCTTTCTGCACCTCTCTTGCAAATGTCGGCACCCCTCTTGCCTCTTTCTGCACCCCTCTTGCCTCCTTCTGCACCTCTGTTGGTTCTTTCTGCACTGCTCTTGCTTCTTTCTGCACCTCTTTTGCCTGTTTCTGTACTTCTCTTGCCTCCTTCTGTACTCAAATGGGAAGTGCAAGCTGTCAAGTTTAAAGGTCTGCGTGCTCTCGTGACTGAGGTATATGTCTACTTGTATATGTATTCTTACATGTGTTATGCATCTGAAGATGGTAGCTTAAAAAGCGGGTAACTTCTCCTATAGGTGGTCAAATCTTCTCAGTTCTGCTCTGTCATTCGGTTGCACAGGCAGACATGCCTTATGTATATATGTGTTATAGAGCCCCTCAAATATACTATTGAATACCCATGTGCCCTGTATTGTGAGCAGAAAGAAATGCATACACCTTCTTTTACACAAATTTACAGAGTATGCTGTTTGAAACACAGGTATTCAAGTGTTTGTATGTTTACTTTAATTTAACATGTCACTAGGTAAAAGCATAGACACGCATGAATACCTTCACAAACTTGTTCAGACTTACAAGAGTGATATGCTTAGGATTGTTGTTTTATATTTGGTAGGCCTAACATTCTGAGCAGTCGATTAATAGTGAACCTTCAAGAGAAAAGTGAGGTTTAAGACATCTTCGGAGAAGGATTAGTGATTAGGGTACTTTGTATGAGTCTGTTGTAAGGTACAGTCAAAGTAGGCCTCTTTCTGCACCTCTGTTGGTTCTTTCTGCACATCTCTTGGTTCTTTCTGCACCTTTCTTCCTTTTTCTGGACTTCTGTTGCCTCTTTCTGCACTTCTCTTGCTTCTTTCTGCGTCTTTCTTCATCTTTCTGCACATGTCCTACCTATGTAGGCATATTTAGAAATTAGCATTTAAAAAACCTTACAAATTCACTGAAAAAACCAGAGGTTTCATGGACGTTATAGTTAGGAATTAGCAGTTAAAAAACCTTTGAAATTCACTGAAAAAACCAGAGGTTTCATGGACGTTATAGTTAGAAATTAGCATTTAAAAAACCTCAGAAATTCACTGAAAAAACCACAGGTTTCAGAGACGTTATAGTTAGTTAGACATTTCACTCATACAAAACCAGAGAAATTCGGCCGTTATAGTTAGTTGAGCTAACTATAACTCACGCGCCCATAATGCACTGCTGATGACGTCACATATTACATCACTCATGACATGGTCAGTGACATCACTGATGACATCACTCATGACATCTCAAATGACATCACTGATGACATCATCCACGTGATCATCTGATGCACCTCCTCACAACCTAATATAACCTTTGATACACCCCCTCTAAAATGCAGACTACCGTTCTCGAAACCATAGACACACCAATACCAGTTAGTACATACCCACTCACTGATTCATAGGTCTACACATACCCATACAGTCACTCATACACGCAGTCACTCATCAATATAGCCACTGAAATATGCACTCATACACCTATACAGATACTCACACAACGCCACTCACCCATAGAGTTACTCACACACCTAGTCAGTCATGCAAAGAATACATCACACTCCCATTTACTCACCTATACAGTTATACACACACCACCTCACTTACTCATACAGATACTAACACATACTTACTCTCTTATATAATCACTGACACAAGCACACACTCATCCATACAGCCACTCTCACAATCACTCACTCTCACATATAGTCATTTATATAGTCCAACACTCACATGTAGTTACTCACACATGTACCACTGAGACATCCATTCACTCACCAACACACCCATACACACACTCACCCAGTCATACAGCACTTCAAAGATGCACTCTTGAACCCGTACACCCAGTGAATCACCCACTCACACATCTATGCACAGTCACATACCCCCCACACACCCACACAGACACTCAGGCACCCATACAGATACTCAGACAACCAATCAATAACCCATATAGACACTCATGTAGCTACTCACCAACCCATGCAGCCGCTTACACACCAACTGACAGACTGATACAGACATTCACACAGTTTAGTCACTAACCCATGCATTCAGTAAGACACGTTTTATTACTCACTATACAGTCACACACCTACTAAATCATCCATTCAGACACTCATACACCCACTCATTCTTCAATACACCTTGTCATATATGTATATATATATATATATATATATATATATATATATATATATATATATAAAAAACATTTAAACTTTACAGAAACACACTGGATGATGTCATCAGTGATGTCATCAGTGATGTCATTTGAGATGTCATCAGTGATGTCATGAGTGATGTCACTGACCATGTCATGAGTGATGTAATATGTGACGTCATCAGCAGTGCATTGCGGGGGCGCGAGTTATAGTTAGCTCAACTAACTATAACGGCCGTATTTCTTTGGTCCCTGAAACCTCTGGTTTTTTCAGTGAATTTCAAAGGTTTTTTAACTGCTAATTCCTAAGTATAACGTCCATGAAACCTCTGGTTTTTTCAGTGAATATATATATATATATATATATATATATATATATATATATATATACATCTACTTAGAGGGGTAGAGAGGCTAACTGTTTGGTCTGTTGTTGACATTCACTTTTTCTTCCGCCCACTAAAGCATGTACATTGGGACAATGGTTCAGCCCACTTCAGCCATTGGCTGAGTTCACTGTGAGTGCTGTCATCCTGCTCTTTCACAAGGAGCACATCCACACACAAAGTTGTTCCCTTCAGTGCTAGGTACTACTGTGGCAATGTGTATTTTCTTTTGAGATAAAACATTGTCTTGCTTTTGGAAAAGGTTTCCCTTTTATACTGGCAATGGCACATCAGCTTCTCCAACAATACCAAAACCATGACAAAACAAAACAACCACTGACAAAGCCAAAAGGCTTACATCCAGGGTCACATGTTTTGGCTTTTACAGTCTTTTTCTGTATCTACAATGTCAAATGGGTTATCGTGCTCCTCCTAATAATTAAATGTAGGTAGGATACTATTCCTTTTTTTTTTTTTTATTTAAATTTTTATTTAGACAACCGAACTTACAAAAACTTATAATAAATACATTTAAGCAATATACTTTCGACCTTTCGGTACGTATGTAAGGAATGTCAATTATTTCTCTTTTCACCCTCCCCTCCTTCAGTGCTACCCCCCCCACCCTCCCCGCAAAACCAAAGGATGCAGATTTGGATTGAGCCTTACTGTACGCTAGTCCTTGGAGTTAGATAGCAGTTTTCTTTAGTACCTCAGCTGTAAAATTAGCTTAAATAAATTAAATTAGATCATATCACGCCGTAGCTTCGTTAATCCAATTGGTAATTGGTAACCAGATGTCGAGCCCCCTTTTTTTGGCTCTTAAACCCCTTCTTATGTATATCGCTTTCTCCCATCGGTAGGTAGCTAGCAGTTTCCCCAGCCAGCAATGTACAGAAGGAGGTTCTTTGTCTAGCCAGACAGTAGCCAAGCATAGCCTAAACACCGCCATAGCTGCAAATAGCAAGATACGATTTGGATTAGTCAATGCTTGATTGCTTACTCCCAGCACAATTACTTGAGGCGTGAGATCCACCTCAAACCCCAACATGAGCTTAATATAATTACCCACCTCACTGACCAGAGTTGATATTCGGGGGTAAGTTGCGAACATATGCACACTGTCGGCGGCGCAGAAACCGCAACGGGAACAGTGTATACCTGTAGAACCACCCCATTTAGCTATCCGTGCTGGAGTGATGTACAAATTCAACCAAGTTTTAAAGCATTGAACTTGTAAATTTGCCGAAAAAAATGCAGTCTGGCTCAATACTAAAGAATCCTCACATTCCCCTACCCCTGCTTGTACCACGTCCTGCCAGCGATTGGTATGTTTTATGAGATCATCCTCCATTAAATTACTGAGAAGTTTACAGAATTTGGATATTGGTGATGGAACCCCTAATGCCAGATCCAGTAAGGGAACTTTATGACCCTGGATTGCCTTCTTAGATAAATAATCCCTCACTTGTAAAAATTTAAAGAAATGGTTATTTCCAATCCCAAATTTCCTCTTAATAAAATCAAACGAGTGCATTGTATTGTCCACCATAAGATCACCAATATGCCTTATGCCCCTATCCATCCATGTTCTCATATATCCATCTCGGAAAATTTCCGGCAGAAGATCGTTATCAGCCAGAGGGGTATATCTATGAATCCTACTTATTTTAAGTTTCTTCCTAACTGCCGTCCAAACCTTAAATGCTCCCAGCATAATTTGGAATTTCACTCTTTTAAAACAAGCAAAATCGATATGTCGCATGAGGCAGCCATGGGCCTCCGCCCCAATACTAACCTATATATTGAAGTGTAAGATGTTTCCTCTGTTGCCACCATCTCATTTCCCAGTAGTTCGGCCATCTGTTGTAGAGCTGACGCCCAATAGTAAATCTGAAGATTTGGGACAGACCACCCCCCCGATCTCTGGGTAAGGTCATATATTTTAGTGCTCTGCGGGGCGTTTTCCGGCCCACAGGAATTTCGATATTACCTGATTAAAAGCAGAAAACCAAGCCTTATTTATTTCGACTGGGATAGCTCTGAAAAAGTATAAAGTTTTAGGTAAAAATAACATCTTAATAACGTTACACCTTCCTAAAAGAGTAAGGTGTAAGCAATTCATTCTATTAAAATCTGATTTAGTCTTATGTAGCAGTGACTCCAGGTTAATCTGTACAATTTCGTCAGTATTAGCAGAGATCTCAACCCCTAGATATCTGGCCTTTCCTACTACCCGTGTATCATTCAGGCCTGCTCTGGAATTTTTCACAATCATCGTCTTATTCTCATTGAGAAGATACCCTGAAATTTTACCAAAATCTTTGGCCTCCCTTTCTACCTCCTTAATAGCCTCCAATGGATTAGCTGTTATTATCGCAAGATCATCAGCATAAGCTAGAATCTTGGTATCTCCACCAATAGACTGAACGGCCTGTAACTTATTATTCTCTGCAATTTTCCTAATTAAAGGATCTATATACAACGCAAATAATAGCGGGGAGCAGGGGCACCCTTGCCGTGTACCACGGGTAACTTTAATTACATCGGATGTAGCACCCATCATGGCTATTCTAGCCACAGGTTCCTGATACATACACCTGATGGCTCCAATAAAACCTTTGCCCAGACCTCTCCTTTCCATAATTGCCCATAAAAAGGGCCAGGAGACCCTGTCGAACGCTTTCTCAGCATCGAGTAGTATTGCCGCCATAGGGTCTCCTGTAACCTTTGTATAGTCAAAAAGCGTAATTATACGTCGAATATGTTCAATCGTGCCCCTGCCCGGGACAAACCCATGCTGAAAGGGGGAAACTAACTTCTTGATGACTTCGGCTAGCCTTTTTGCCAACATTTTAGAATAAATTTTCACATCACTGTTAACCAGCGTAATTGGTCGGTACGAGCCCAGTTCCTTAGCAGATTTACCTTTTTTGGGGAAAACTATAATATTGGCATATTTCCATGAGTCGGGGGCTACCATATCTAATTGTGCTCTACAAAATACCTCCCACATAAATGCGGAGATCTGAGTCTTAACTTTTTGTAAAATTCCCCCGGGATTAAATCGGTTCCCGCGGCTTTGCCTGGTGGAAGGGAGTCTATAGCTTCAGTTACTTCCTCAATTGTGATTGGCTTGTCTAAGCTAGCTCTCTCTTCCAGAGAAAGTTGATCCAAAACTTGCCCCCTTAGGTAGTCTTCTATTTCTTTGTCCCCAGCCCGGTCATCGTCAGTATATAATTTTTGATAACATTTTTGGAATGAAGTGAGAATAGCATCGGGCTCACTTACCATACCTACAATAGGGTCTCTAATTTCCCTGATCCGTGTTTGTACCGTTTTTTCCCTCGTATGTAAAGCTAGTAAGTGACCCACCCTCTCGCTATTCTCATAAACCCGGCTCCTCCAAGCCATAAACTTGCCAGCCGATTTTTTGAGGGAGATTTCCGTAATGGCCGATCTTGCGAGAGTAATCTTAAGTTGGGCTGCCTCTGATTCTGCCCCTGCAAACAATACCTCTATCAGTTTTGCTTCTGCCTTACCCAGATCCTCATACAAGGTCTGTAGCACAGCTTTTTCTTTCCTTTGCGCCTCCCAGCTATACCTAGATGTTTCTCCTCTGATCCCTGCCTTTAATGTATCCCATACTATACCTATATTAGTGCTCCCAAGATTCTCGTCCATAAACCTAGGGATCCATTCCTCCAATTGCTGTATATACCCTTCTTCACTTAACAGAGCCCTGTTAAATGTCCATTGTGTCTGAGCGGATCGGCACCCGATATCTATTTCGATCACCAAAGGGTTATGATCTGACATAACTTTGGGGTACTTACTTATTGAGCAGTCTTGTAAAAGCTCATGTGACACAAGGAAATAATCCAATCTCGCATGCACTTGGTGTGGTGCAGAAAAATATGTAAAGCCTGGATCAGATTCCTTTTTTGCCGCCCATACATCTACTAACCCGTGCAGTGACTTAAGTTGAGAGAGTGATTTAAAAACTTTGGGTTTACGACCTTGGTACGTCGTTCCTCTGTGGTTGGAAACCTGACAGCTCAGGTTAATATTCAAATCCCCGCATAATATCAGAGGAAGAGGCCACCCTACAAGTTCAACCTTCAGCCAATCGAAAATTACCGGATCATCCAACACTGATCCATATACAGAGCAAAGAGTAAACATTTTATTTTCAAGGCTGACTTGCAGAATTACCCATCTTCCCATTCTATCTACGGATGATCGCGGAAAGCTACCCAATCCTTTTTGAGCCAGTATTGCCACCCCTCTTGTCCGAGTTTCTTGTGTCGTGCAGGCAATAAGTTGATAGCCGGCCATCTCTAAAACTCCTTTCCTGCAACCTTCAATATGTGTCTCTTGAAGACATAAAATATCTGCCTTCAAGTATTGAACATCATGGCTACTTCTCCTTCTTTTTTGGGGATCGTTCAGCCCACATATATTAATAGATGCAATTCTAAGTTTCCTCATTACAAGATAAACTACAATTCCAAAGCATATGACAGTACAGTACAAGAGATACCCAGCTAAGGTACCAGGTGCTCATCACCGTGCGAATATTCCACCCTAACTCCCTTTGGTTTCTATCATCCCCACCCTCCCCCCCCTCCCCATCCCCTTCAAAAAGGCAAAAAAGGTCCAAGGACCCTTGTGATGCCTCCTGCATGTGTTGTGCCCCCTAGCCGCTCCCTGCCAAAAAGAAAGTCCATACATAAAGAGAAAAAGACAAAACATAAAAAGGAAAACATAACAGATGAATATCCAATTGCATTTGCTATCCTACTACCATAGCTTATTTCTTAGAAAGTTCTTTCAAGAACTCCTGGGCCTGAATCTCCGACGAGAATACTCTCGTTGTACCGTTACAAGTAACTTTAAGTCTCGCAGGGTTCTGTAAAAAGACTTCACAGCCTAATTTTTGAAATGGTGTAATAAGCAGGCGGAGTCTCCATCTCCTCTCCACTGTTGCATGGCAACAATCAGGTCGGACAAAGAAGGAATGCCCTTCCCCCACCCTCTGTGCATTGGGCCTAGCTTTCTCGAAAATAGCTTGTCGGAGGAGAAAGTTGCCAAAGAATATAAGAATGGCCCTTGGTTTCTCATCTTGCCCAGGCCTCTTTTTCAGCATCAGGAGGAATCGATGCACCCTCTGCACTTCAAGCTCCCAATTCCAGTGAGCCAGTTCGGGAAAGGCCTCCTTAAGTACTCTCAACATGAAGCCACGAATATCGTCCCCTTCCGCATTTTCTGCAATTCCGAGTAGTCGGAGGTTGTTTCGGCGTTGTCTATTTTCGAAGTCCTCCAACTTCCAAAGTACGTCGGTCATCCTACCTTCATTAACCGATGTTTGTTGCCCAGATATCTCTGTGCTGGCCTCAAGTTGCACAATTCTTTCTTCTAACGCCGTGGTGCGTTCTGATATTTCCGAGCAGGCTTTATTGACTTTCCGCACTGCTCCTTGGAGTTTTTGGTAGCCAGATGAGCCCTCTTATGCTCATAACGTGCCTCGGTTTGCATTTGCTTTAGAGTTGAATATATTAGCTCCATAGATGGGGGTGGTATTTGAGATTCCGCACTGTCTTTAATCTCTACTAGAAGTTCGGGGCTATCGCTTGGTCCCTAACCCCATCCTCAAATTCCCTTTCAAAATGGGTGGCGGAATAATCCCATTTGAGTTGACTTGATTGACTAAAATCCGAGGTGAAGCCCTTGTCTTTGTCTAACCCTCTTGAGCTCCTCTTCTTAGTGCGAACAGGTGCGCGCTTTAGTGTGTCAAATTTCGTGGGTGAGCTGCCACTGTCCACCCCAGTCAGGTTATCTCCTGTTCCATCCTTCTCGCTGTTAGACAGCTCAGATTCGTCTGTCAACGAGTAAAATTTATCAAGGTCTGGAGTCGCTGGGATTTTACCATCTCCCAGAGCGCTAGCCACATGATTCCACTTTAAGGCCTGTGCAGGGGGGAGTTCACCTGAAACTTGCGTGGTGACAGCCTTGTCCATACCTTCTTGTTGTGCAATGCCCTCGGTTCTTGGCGTCCCCTCCTCTGAGTCCGATAAAAGTTTTCCAGGCGTTTCCATGGGTGACTTGGCAGATCTGATAACAGATTTGTCCAGCTCTATAGCCTCTTGAGCCTCTAGTGCAATCTCTCCTATGTTGTGATTGCTGTTATTGGGCAGCCCTCCCCTTAGGACCTTACTAGAACTATCTGAGCTTGTTTTTACAAGAAGGCAGCCTTTACCTTTGCTGTTTTTTTTCCCCCGGGTATTTGCAGACCCCCGGCCGGCAAACATCCCGGGCACAGTTTGTTGTTTTGGTCTGGTGCCCGTTTCACTCGACCGCTGTGCCCCAACATCCCTCGCGTTATTTGCCCCGTCTTTGCATGGTTCCAACCATTGCAGGTCACTTTTGTTTGGGTTAGGAATCAGGCCTTTCTCCTCTGTGGTCGTACGCCGAGTCACGGATGCCCCTTTGGCTCCAGCAGGAGCGCCGATGTCTTTCAACGCAGGCTTCGCTTTCGCCGGCATGATGCAGTAATCAGAGCCCGACAGCCTGGTTTCCGCGGCTACAACGTTGCGCCCAGTCTCCACCGCTCCGATCTCTGGCAGCCTTCCCGTAGCAACAAAGTATCGGTGAGCCTCCCTGAGCCTCCGAAACGCTTTCCTTCTGACACCGGTCACCGCCGAGAAAACGTCTTCAAAGCGCGAGCCGTCAGTGCACCGATTAGCTGCAACCTCATCAGCTCTACGTCCTACGATAATTTAAATCCGCAAATCCATCAGAATAACTGTGAGTAGTTAAATAGCGTTCTAGCACATTAGATTAATGGCTTTTTCTCGCTTCATCAGAAACTAACATCAACGTGGCAGGGAGAGCGGCTTTCCACAAAGCTCACGCAGCCGCCATCTTGCCTCCAATGTGAACCGTAGGATACTATTCCTAAAGGGTATTATCACTACAAACCCTTATACAATTTGAAAATAAAAAGGGATTTCTTCTTTAAAGTTACCAATGTGTTGTTCTTTATCTCTTTATAGACACACAATTTCAGACCAAAAACTTGCCTTATTTGACCTCCTTAATTTGAATAAAACCATTTTGAAATGTAGTAACTGAAAAGATATAATGTCTTCTTTTTTGTCATATTTTTTATTAGCTTACTTTTCAGCAAAATAGGGAATTTACAGCCTTCATCAAAGGATTAGGACAGGAATTTGATCTTAGGATGTAAACTATTACCCTTCCCCAGATTTTATCCTACATCTTTTATCATTTACTACAGAATTTTGAATTAAAACTTCTGCTGTTTCTGATGCTAAGCTTTTGTTGTGATTATACTGAAAAATATGTTTCAACTGAAATCAAGTTTGTAAGAATTTTGTTTATTTCTCTTACATTTTTTTCTCTGATAACTATGTTACTATTGAACGCATGATGTTTGATATTTACCAGAAGGAGATGTGCACAGAACACAGTATCTCAAGACAACGTGGTGGCTAGGAAGAGTTTCTCTTGTCGATTTTAAACAAAATCTTTTGCCCCCTTTTTTTTAGAGACTGGGATTAAAGTCTGATTTCATAAGGTTTATATGCCCTAATAAAGCAATGATTGTTGATCACTAGGCACTTGTTGGCAAAGTTGTTGAATGTAAAACTAGTGAATTAATTTTGGAAATTAATGATCTAGAAGACAAGATTGAATTTACCACCATTCGCTTTGGCCCTTGACTTGGTTCATCCTTCTTCCTTCACCCCTTCCTTATGAAACTTGTGCAGCTAGTGCGCTTACCCACAATTTGAGCAGCAGGACTTACACCAGAATCTTTCAGATTTATCTCACAATTTCCATAAAGTTAAAGATCAGTTGCAAATCCTTTAAAACTTTGATGTGCAGAGATTTCTCAAGATAGAAGTATTGACTGCAATGAAATGAAAATTGTGACTGCAACTACTAGAAAGGACTGGGGCCACATTAGTGACGAACACCCAATGTTCATTGACTGCTGCTTCAAACCTGTTTGTTGTTAGTTTGGAAGTTTGTTTGTTAGTTTGGAAAAACCCTTTATTGGTTGGACTCCTCAGTTGGGTCCGTTCGCTTAGGCTTTCAAAGTAGTATTTTTTAGAAGTATGGTGTTTGATGTTTTGAAAGTGTTGTTGTGTGTCATTTTGTTTACTATCTGCAATGTGCCAACAAATGCCAGGTGCCACAAACATTAAAAATAACACACTTCATTAATAACAGCATGTTATGTGGAGCATGGAGCTCAACATATCTCAAATAGCAGGGGAAAAATCAGGAAGTGTAAAGAAAAGAGAAAAAACGCAGCATTACAAAAAATAAATAAAGATGGGAAATACACAAGGCATAGGACAAGGAGAGCAAGAGACAAATATTTTTCGTTTTTACATTTTACAATGGAGATGGTTTAGGTCTGACTTGAAGCTGATGAAGTTTTTGTTTGTCTTCATTTTTAGGTCTTGTGTTAGCCAAGACCTTGTTTCTTTTCAAGAAAAAAAGCATAAAAAATACATACATGCATAGAAGGGCTTTCAGCGAGAGCTATTCATCCATTGGGGTGTCTGCGTGTCATTCACATTTTGCTTTCTCTCACCAAAACGTGCAGCATGGGGCCGTGGGTAGGCCCACTTCATCCTTTGGTTCTCTACCCCTTGTTTGAGTGTATTTTGGCTGTGCACATGCCTCCCAAATAAAATAATCCACTCTGGTTCCAGGACTTGTGGACCAAGCCATTGTCTTTTTATAGCTGTCACTCATGTGTTTAAAGCATACAATGGTGCTTTTAGTGCAGATTATGCAGCCTGTCTACTAGATGCAATAAAGGAGTATAATGATTCTTCTCAAGCTATATTTGTCTTTGCAAACACTTACATGAACTTCTCCCAATAGGACATTTATTAGAGAATATTATGACTTTTTAAATTTTTCTCTCTTAGTAAAGATATAGTAAAAGCAAAAGTAAATACAGTTTCTGTATGAGAATGCTGCTTCTATTTCATAAAGCTTACAAATACACGCTACCTACACCACTCACGTTACCTGCACTTATTGTGCACTTATAGTGAAAACACACACTCGTGCTTAGGTTCACTTCCTGTTGGCACCTGCCATTGTTTACATTTTTGACCATACACTTCAAAGCCATTGCTAGTGAATGTGCTATTTGTAAAGTTGCACTATAAAGGCTTCAATACTTCCTCTCTTTGTGGCATTTAGTGCTTTCTAACTTTACAATAGCAGAGACTGTTAGCATAAACATGGCTTTTGTGGCTTTTTATTTCTCTCACCCCATTCACAGTACTAGTATTTCTTTTTATATAAAGTAGAAAGGAGCGGTTATTTACAAAGAGTCACTCTGACTGCTTAGAGAGGTGTCCCTTCTTTGCAATTTGTCGTTAAATTCAGAAGCTATGATATCTCTGAACAATAAAATACAGCTTCTTACCAAATGGCTTCAGCGTGTATTAGAAATATTTATATCAAGTTCAAAGTGTTTTTGATTGTCCCTCTCAATGGTAGCCCTATACTCTATAGGACCGATTGCGATGCCGTAGTAAATGGCTCCGACCCTCGGTCGGAACCGTTCCTACGGCATCATAGTCAGCTGTTCGGATTCCATTCTGACCAACCCATTTGGATGGAGTCAGTCGGAAAGGAATCCGAACTGGATATCCGAATGGCTTCCGATGGGCTCGGAGAGCCTGTCTGCCATTCGGAAAGCCTCCAGTAATCCCAAGGGCGTCTCTTTCTGCCCAAGGGATTACAATGTCGGATTCCGACAGCCTTTCTGTGCCGGCCTTTCCGACACAGAAATGCTGTCGAAAGTCGACTTTGGGGGCTCCCAGCAGGGCCCCCATGGGTGCACGGCCTCCAGTTGGAGGCCGAGGGGGCACCTATGGTGTCCCCGTTGATCCCTGCACCCCGTGGCAGGCACCTCAAGGTGCCTGCCACAGGGTGCAGGGATGAATTGCACCTCTTCTCTTTACAATGAGATCCCATTGTAAAAGATAGGAGTGCGACCGAACAGTGTTCGGTCGCATCCTAATTGCTGGGTTTGGACCGCCGACAGGAGGTTGGCCGGCCCCAGTACCGAATCGATTTTGGACGGACTCAGGGCTGTTCGACATCGAAATCGGGCCCTATTTGATTAAATCGCATAGCGGAGCATTTTAATAAGCTGACATATGCGTTTGCGTTTCTCTGTATTTTTGCTTGGCTTATCAGTGTTACTGCTGTCATTTACGTTTTGCTACTCTATGCAATTAACACCACACAGTGAAGCACATTGAAAACCAGGCCTGGAGGCTCAGTGAACCAATGTATCTACATCATAAGTCTCTCTTTGACCTTATAGTTATGGGTTTGAATCCCTAGAAGTCCACTCAGCCTCTCATCCTTCTGAGGTCAATAAAATAAGTACAATTCTGTTGAGTAAAAATAAATATTTATCAAGCTACAACCAATGAACATGTGCATGTTATGTTAAAACTCTGACACAATGTGTAGTATAGCTTCACCCTTGTATTTTTATTGTTTGGGAAGTGTCACTAGCAAAGCAAAAATGCCTAGCTTTAATGCACTACGGCAAGTAATCACAGGCATCCTCAGCTGCTATTGCTATAAAATGCAATAGTATTCATTTTATCATCCTCAGAAGGACGAAAGGCTGGATAAACCCGTGAGAACTAACTTTGACAAAAACATTTCCAAGATGGCAGCGGTGTGTATGAACATAAATGCACACACTTAGGCCCATCTTGACTATTTTTGCATTATTTTATTATTTTTTTATTCCAAGATAGTTGAAGCATTGCTTCCAAATGCATCGACCATCCTGGAATAGTAAAGTTATATTGAACTACAGCAAAGAGAGCAAGCATTGAGAAAGCCAATAGCTCTGCAACCTATGACAGACCCTTTGACTTTGCCAATGCTTGTTTATAACGAATGTCAATAGATAGTGGGTCTTCAAGATTACAGTCAGGATCAATATATTAATTATTTGATTTATTTATTTAATCATTTTATAAAGCATGTGCATGATCGTGCCGTTTGGGAGTTGCCTGTATCCCAGTTATCCGGGCCCCATCTTAGTGGGAGTAATCCTCCTGGTTTTATTCTGTTTATGTTTTATATGTATCACACTTTGTTTTTGTTGGATTAATTTACCAGTATACCGCTCGCACAGGGGAGCCTGTGAAAGAGGTTGGGGTGGCTGGACCCTGGTTTAAAGCCCCTTTTCTTTTTTCCTTCGTTTTTAGAGTGAGCTGCTTGAGTTGTGGCCACACCCCCTCCAACGGAGTGCTACTTAATTCATATGGAGGCATGATTCCACGCAGCTCCTCCTGAGCAGGTACCAGCCCGTGTTCTTTTCCTTGTAGACACTCCTGCCGTTTGGGAGTTGCCTGGATCCCAGTTAGCCGGACGCCATCTTAGTGGGAGTAATCCTCCGCATTTTAATTCTGTTTATATTTTAAATTTATCACGCTTCGTTTTTGTTTGTTTAATTTACCAGTATACCACTCGCACAGGGGAGCCTGTGAAAGCGGTTGGGGTTGCTGGACCCTGGTTTAAAGCCCCATTCCTTTTGTCCTTCATTTTTAGAGCGGGCTGCTCGCATTGTGGCCAAGGCCCCTCCAAGGGAGGGCTACTTAATTCATATGGAAGCGCATCCGCGCCGCTGGTGCGCCAAAGGCAAGCCCGTCTGCGCCTGGACCGCGCTGAGCACCAGGAACCCTGGTTGGGACTCGCCCCATGTCCATAGCCAGTGAAGGTATAATGGTAAGGAACTCAGAGCTTTAAACTTCACACCCTCTGCCTCGAATTGTACATGCTTTAATCTTGCGACTCTTTCGCTAAAAACTAATCCGACCTGCTCCAACTGCGGCTACAGTCTTTTGCTCCTTGTCACTGGCCGATATACCTCTCCCTGTTCTTCTCTTGCTGGAATGCAGCAGCATTCAATAAACGAGAGCAACCTGGGCATACGATGCACACTCATCAATGCTCATTCGCTCCCTAAACACAAAATAGAGATTGTGGACTTAATTGAGTCCCAGAAATTGGACTGACTTTTCTTCACGGAAACATGGGTAGATCATTCCTCATGCCCAGATTTCTGTATCGTGGTGCCTCAGGCTTCTCGGTGCACAGACAAGATAGACTAGTTAAATGAGGCGGTGGACTCGCGGTTATCTATTTGGATGCGTTCTCAGCCTCGTTTGAATCCGTTCCCTCGCAAGACTGCGAAGCTTTTCTTTTTTATTTAAAAATAAATAATCACTTTGACTTTAAGGGCATGGCCCGCCGGGGCCAAAAGGCAGCTTCCTTAACAATCTTAATTCTCTCTTAGAGGCCTGCGCCTGGGAGAATGACTTCCATATTTTAGGCAATTTCAATTTCCATTTGGAGGATGGATCGAATAAAAATTCCTCATCCTTGTTAGAAACCTTGAACATGCTAGGACTCTCTCAGACTATTCATGAACCCACCCATACTGCCCTACTTACTATCAGGGAAGTTCTACCATTTGTTTGGACTGACCATTACCCGTTATAGTGCAACTTAATGTCCCTCATCTCATCATCTAAACTCTGGAAACAATCCGAGAGGATTCACACGTGCATGGAAGGATATAGGTAATAACCAGCTCAACATGCACTTGACACAATCTCTGCCCAATCTAACAGAAGACTCTGACCAGGCCTCCGTCCAGTACAACAACTGGCTAAAGGATGCTGTAGATAAGCTAGCCTCTTACAAAATGGCCTCTATTAATAGGGATATTCCATCAGCACCATGGTTTTGGAAGGCACTCAGCCTTGAAAAACTAAATTGCAGAAGACAGGAAAGGCACTGACAGACACAAGAAAGAAAGTGTCTGGTGTATAATTCTCACTATCCAAATATAAAACCCTCATTTTTAAGGAAAAAAGTAAGTATTACACTCAGCTAATTGACGGAGCCAAAAACTCCACCAAAGAGCTTTTTCAAGTAATATCTAAGCTCTCCTCCTTGCCAACTAAAATGGTGAGTAATCACTCTCAATCCTTCTGTGATACATTAGCTGCTAATTTCTTAGATAAGGTGGAACAAATCTATTCCAATTTTAAAGACTCCTCTGACAACATTGCTCCTTCACTCGACCCCCATGCTACTTCAAGTCCTCCATCTCTCTCTAAATTCGTCTCAGTACCTAGTGACCAGATTAGTGCTATGATTACACTTACGAGTTCCAGCTCCCCTCATAAATACCAGTCTTTCGTCTATCTTCAACGTTATGTTTAACACCTGGATCTTCCCGGCCATCTGGAAAAAGGCCTATGTCCTACCCCTCCGTAAAAAATCCAACCTCGATCCTACAGATCCAAATAGTTACCGGCCAATCTCCCGCCTTCCTTTCCAGCTAAGATAGTAGAGAAGGTGATGAATACTCAGCTAACACAATATCTCCAGGACAATCACCTTCTCAACAAATCTCAATTCAGTTTTAGATCAGGACACAGCACAGAAACGGCCTTCATCAAAGTCACAGGGGAAACCAGAACAGTTGTTGATAGCGGGGGGCATAGGCTCTTATCCTCCTTGATCTGTCGACGGCATTGGACACCGTCGACCATACGGTGTTGACCAGCCTCCTAAGCTCATTAGGTATTAAAGGGAAAGCCCTAACATTGATTCCATCCTTCCTTTCTGGAAGACAACAATCTGTGGCCTTAGGCTGCTTTGGATCCTCTCCCTTTTCACTTCCCTGTGAAGTACCTCAGGGCTCTTCTATCAGCCCAACATTGTTTAACATACATGTTATGGAACTGGCTAATACTATCCGATCTTTTGGTCACTCTCTAACCTCTTATGTGGACGATATTCAGACTGTTCTGTCATTCTCTAGAAATGGCAACATTATGGCACCCCAACTCAATGATTGCATGCTAGCTGTTAGGTCTTGGATGAGCTTACATTGCCTAAAATTGAACTCTGAGAAGACAGAGGTAATCCTTTTCGGAAACATCCCGCCTAAATGGTCCCCAGTTTGGTGGGCAATCGAGTTGGGCCCTCTGCCCATGTCGGTGGTCAAAGCAAAAAATCTAGGAGTGATCATCGATGAACTTTGGGCCGCAGGTCAATGTCATCACTTCCTCTAGTTTCTATTTACTCAGATCGCTAAAGAAAATCATGCCTTTCATCCCGGCCCATACTTAAATGACAGTAATCACTACCTTAATTCTATTGAAGTTAGATTACTGTAATAGTCTCTACCTGAACATGCAGGAAAAACATCTGAATAAACGCCAAACAGTGCAGAATGCAGCATCCAGACTTATCCTAGGCAATCCTAAGTTTCATTCTGTGACCAAGGATATGAAAAACCTCCACTGGATTCCTGTAAGAAGTCTGATCAAATTTAAGGCGTTATGTATCACCTACAAGGCGCTTCACAATATAGGTCCTCAGTTCTTCAGGCAGTCCTTGAAATGATACTCTCCCAACAGACTCCTCCGCTCATCTGAAGCTAATCTTATGATGCCTCCCAGAATCTGAAAGACCAACGGGGCGGGGGGCAGAAGCTTCATCACAGGATCCAGCAAACTTTGGAACAGTCTACCAGCTCATATTAGGGCTTTACCCACTCTAACCACCTTTAGGAAAAATCTTAAAACTTGGTTATTTATTAACTAGGGCTGGATTTAATGCATAGATTAGCTAGCGCCAAGACACCTTTCGGTGTTCGTGCGCTTAATGAATAGCTATAACATAACAAAGTGCTGTACAGTATACACATGGTGCTTGCTTATCAATAAAGGGGTGGTTACATACAAAATAAGTTTACAGATAATTGCCATCAATTTAAATGGTAGGTTACCAAGTTCAATATATACATGACGCCTCCGAATAGGCTGGTGGCTACATAGCAAATGGTGATTTCTGGAAATGTTCCTCATTGTAAGTGGTAGGGTTCAGAATGTAATTAAGATGAATTCAGCAACTTGCATGAGGTAAGACAGTGTTGCCCTAGATTTCTCTGGGTCACTCATTACCTGTCTTCCAGTGTGTAAGAAAACGCCTCTTTTTGACTGGCCACCCCGATTTTTTGTGGATAGATGCTGCTGGTTCTCTCTTTACCAGAGAAGGGATCCCCCAAGAAGTAATCTCAGAAAGGGGGACAAACTTCATGATTGTGTATGTGAAGGCTATGTAGGATGAGTGTCGGGTGATTTACAAGTTCACCACCCTTCATCACCCTCTAACCAATGGGTTTCTGGAGAGATTCAACAAAGCCCTAAAAGGTATGATTATGGGGTTTTCTGAAAAACTCAAACAGAAGTAGAATGTTCTACTCCTCTGCCTTTTATTTTACTACAGGGAGGTAACACAAAAGGGAGTGGGCTTCAGACCCTTTGAACTTTTGTATGGGCACCCTGTCAGAGGACTCTTAAGTATCATTCAAACCTCTCAAGGAACCCAAACAGGACATTGCTGATTATGTGCTGGGACTGAGTTCCCACATGACTGAGTACATTAAAAAGGGCTGAGGTAGCGAGCCAGGAGTTGATCAAGCATTGGTATAACTAAAAATCCACTCAAAACTAGTGCTAGGCATAAATGTGGCACCCCTGGGAATCTTCTTCAGAACACTCTGGAACTGTGAAAGAAAAGAAGAGGCACTGCATCTGCTGTTTGAGACCTTTTGTGGAAATCTGAACCCACTAGAACCTATGGCAAAGAAATGCACACTTGGCTGATCTCTCTTAAGCTACAGGGCCACAACAAGTTGAGGTGGGCAGAACTTGCGGAGTTCCACTCTGCGGAATTCCATGGAGTTACATACAAACTCCATGAGATTCCGCAAAATATGCATGTCGTGCTGCTCGCACTGCAATTTAGCGCCAGTAGTGCGTGCAGCGCTGAAAAATCAGCACGAATGGCGCTATGCAAGAGCGTACGGCCATTTCAGTTGATTTTGCTGCCGCTCGAATAGAAAATGTACTTAAGCAGCAGCAAATATACTCGAGAAGCAGCCCTCCCACCGTGACCGCCCACGGCCACCCACAACTGTCCATGTTAGAAAATGGCACTAGGGACACCAAATCTTGCTCACACTTGCATTTCTGCAGCCTCGCAGGAATAAATTCTGACATGTGGCGATTGGCGGAAATTGGCCGGAACTCCATGTTACAAGAGTAACTTGGCGTCGCCAAATTCCACCAATTCCCCGGGTTTCCACCCACCACAAACAACAAGTTGTAAGAATCCTTTTCCTGAAGAGCCTATCTGGCCAATTCCAACTGGACCTGCCCTGGTCCCTGCTAGTGGCTTCTACTGGAGTTAGTCTTGATCATCAAGTGCTGTTCTTGAGGTCCTGGGACCATTGACTGTGTCCGAATTTACTTTTTAATTATTAACATACATTTGTATAGTGCAGCATTCACTATGCAGGTATCATGGCGCTATCATATAGCCTGAACACAAACAAAACCTCCTAAATTTGCAACAGTTAGCCTTAATATGACATACTTTACATCTCTTATTTTGGAAAGAGACAGGTTTTAGGTTTCTTCCTAAAAATTAGCAGATTTCCCTTTGCTCTAAGAGGTGCTGTCAGTTTTTACCATAACTGAGCTATCTTGACCTGAAAGGATCTTCCACCTGAACTTACTTTCCTGAATATTGCCATGCATATCAGGTTAGCCGACGAGGACCGCTTATAGGGGCTGAATTTCCTTTGTAATAACAAAGGACCTAATCCACTGACAGCATTGTAGACTATACATAGTGCTTTAAAAACAATTCTCTCCCTCACTTGTAGCCAAGGAAGCTCCCTCAAGGTGCTCCAGGTTGATGCATGTCTAGATTTATTCAGGGCAAGCTTAGCTGCAATAATTTGTATCGTGCCTAATCTCTTTATTAGATAGTCTAGTGCACCTTGTAGAAAGGCGTTGCAGTAATCAATTTTGCTTAAAACAGTACATTGTATCACTAGCTTCCTAGCTGGCTGTGGTAATTTTTTGCTACCTGAACTGTTTTAAGATTCTCTGAGCTAATCCAGGGTTAGAAATTGTTCGGGAGTGAAAATTGGCACTTTAGAGGGGGCACAACACAAGAACTCAGTTTTACTTTTGTTAAACTTCAGTGTATTTCTCCTATACCAGTTGATCCTCTCTTTTAAACATGCATGCAATCCTTTTATCTGGCTATTGTTATCTATGGACAAAATTAGCTGGATATCGTCTGCATAGATAACAAAAGAAATTCCATGAGATTTAATCAAGATCAGTAGTGGGCGTATATTTGCATTAAAGAGAATGGGACTTAGAGCTGACGCCTGGGGTACTCAAGTTTCAAGTTTATTGTTTATTGTATGATTACTTAAAATCATTACAAATTGCATTCAAAAAACAGTTTCACAATAAAAACCATGGTATCACATAAATGTTTTCAGAGCAACGCCGTATATTCTATAGTTTATAAAAACACAGACGATGTATAAAAATCAATAGTGCATGTTAAAACTAATGTATTAAATGCAAGATGCTATGCCTGAAGGCATATGTCTTTCTATGTGCAAATGGCGTAATAACAAACGTTATCACAACCCGCGAGCTGTCACTTATTTGATGATACGCAAACAGCAGAATTGAATAAAGAGCTGTTGCTTTAAATCCGGCCATGCAGTTAGAGTGCTAACGTGTCTAGGGGAATGGAACCTTTAAAGTGCTTAGTGCTGAGCCTGAATGCCGACATTAAATAAAAATCGGTAATGAGTATTTTGAACTAAAGTGTAAAAAATGCAAGGTGCTATGCCAGAAAGCTTTATATCATTCTCTATACAAATAACCTAGTTAAGGGTCGATAATGAGTATTTTAAACTAAAGTATAAAAATACAGGGTTTTATGCCTGCAGGCTTATATCATTCTTTGTGCAAATAGGCTAGTTGAGGGTCATGAACAGAACCCACGAGTGGTCACTGTTTTATGAGACACAAGCAGCAGAATTGGTTAAAAGAATGTTGCAACGTGTCGAGCCATGTATTTAAGGTGCTGACATGCCTGGTGGAATTAGGCCTGTAATGTTCGAACTGCCTATAATGAATGAATGAATGAATGAATGAACATTTATAAAGCGCGTGGTTACCCAGGGGCATCCCAGCGCTAAGACGTCCAGTAAGCTACGAGGAAAATAGGCTATGAGAAGATTAATGAAAAAGAAAAGTTTTCAGAAGTTTTCTCAGCCAACATTCTTATTTTCTAAGTCTACTTGTCGGAGGAATTTCCTGATTTGTGTAAAATATTTTACACCCCAGCAAGACAGAATAATTGAAGAACCCTCCATGCAGCTAATCACAGCTTGTCTGCATGTACGGATATTTAACTCATTAAAAATTTGTTTTAAAAAGGATTTCCTTAAATCTTTGACAGCTGGACATACACACAACAAATGAGTTAATGTTTCGTTAAGATAACCACATAATCGACAGTTCTCATCTTGATGATTACATTTCCATGATGGCATTAAATCCTTCGAGTCATGAATTCCCAAACGGTGATAAATGAAGCTCTTTTTTGTCTCGATGCTAAAATGGGCTGCTAAGTAGGCTTGAGGCTTTGTGTGAGTATAGGAGTTTATCACTGTCCACGCATGGCGTCGTTTAGACAAAATATTTTTGTCTTCCAAGAACGATTTCTTTTTTGCAGACTCATTGCTGGCTTTATTGAATGTTGTCTTTTCTGCCATGCTCTCCCATACTGGTTGAATATCTAGTTCCACCAAAGATTTCCTCAAATAAGCTCCCCATGATATAGGTGTTTCTTGGGCCATTTGAGCTTTTATCTCTTCCCAGCATAGATTGTTCAATGAGCCGGGCTCTGATGATCGAAATTTATGACACAGCTTCACAAAGGAATTCATGCTGCGGAATTTCTGATTTTGCAGGCCAAATTCTAGCCATACCTGTGCGGGGGATGCGGACTTAGGAAGATTAAAAACAGCTTTATATACCTTAGTCTGGAGCTCGTTCAGTAACTCGGCCTCCTTGCCGCACCATGTTTCCAAACCATAAGACAGAGTAGGTAAAGTTTGTGCTGCCATCACATTTAGAAGGTGAGTGTAGGCCGGACAACTCAATTTTTTGTTCAACAATCGAAAGGCAAAGATTAATGATTGGGCTTAGGCGTTTAAATCGGTTTTATGGTCCTTATATGAAGTACCCCGCCCCAATTTTATGCCTAGATATTTGTAATAGGCTTGCTCTTCCACTTGGTCGCCCTTAACGTACCATTTAAACTTATTTTTCTTGGAGTCCACTAGGCGTACAACGTTCGTTTTCTTTTTGTTCAGCTCTAGGTTTTCCTGGTCCAGGTAAATTGCTAAGTTGTTTATTGCTTTTTGCAGACCAATCGGACTTTGACTTAACACAATGATGTCATCTGCATATTTTAAGAATGGTATAGGCTCTTTGGCCAACATTGGCGGATGACTCTTTGCTGATTGCATGTATTTGGTTATGTCTGCTAGGAACAAATTGAATAGGCTCGGCGCCAGGACGCAGCCTTGTTTTAAGCCATGCTGAGTGTTTATTCTTGCGGATGCTCTACTTCCGTCGCCTAGTTTCACTCTCGCCCAGGTTTCCATGTGAAGGGCGATCATTGCATCTAGTAATTTGGTTGGTAGCCCCCAGGTTTTTAGTTTATCCCAAAGTCGGGTTCTGGTCACTCTATCGAACGCTGATTTCAGGTCGATGAAGCATGCAAATAATTTTATTTTCCTTTTTGCTGCTTTTTCTGTTAAAAGTGCCAGAATTGCCAGATTTGTAGTTATTCCCATTCCCGACCTAAAACCTGATTGAAACTTTGGAATTATGCTCTTGTCGTTTATCCAATCTTGAAGGTGAATTAGGAGACATGATGCGTATAATTTGGCTTCTACATCAATCAGAGATATCAATCTATAATTTTCTGGCTTGCTGGGGTTGCCATGTTTAAATATTGGATGGATTATATTCCCTCTCCAGGAATTTGGTACCATATTCTGATTACAGATGTAGTTAAAGAGGGGCGTAAAATAGTCTGCCCAGAAATCGGGTACGTTCTTAAAAAGAGCGTTTGGGAGTCCGTTTGGTCCCGCTGCCACCTCCGTTCTTAGTTTTTTTATTATTCCTCTTAGTTGTTTAGCATTGGTAAGATTTTCTGGCTCATTACTGCTTATCTCTGATTTTAATTGATAGCGGGCTTCATAAGGCTGGAGACTGAAATTTTCTTCTCCAGACTTTTTCTCTCGAGATACTTCTGAAACCATAATTACTTTAACATGCTTATTATGATCCATATTGTTATACATGTTTTGGACATGTTTAATCCATATATCTTCACCTATTCCTACTTCTTGTTGGAGTCTTGGTCCCTTAGTCAGGTTATTAATTATACCCCAAAACTCCCTGCTTGTTGGCAATTTGCTTGCCCACAGTAATTTGTTCCAAATGGTTTCTTTATACTCTGTTTTTGCCTCCATCAGTTTTTTCTTGTATTTTTCCCGCATTTCCTTAAGGTTGCCTTTATCGAATTTTTGCCCGTTCTTGCTGCCGCCGCTTGAAGACGCACCTCTCTTGCAATGCTCCTTTTTAAGTCTCGTAAGTGAATATTAAACCATGGCTCCTTCCTGGTTTCTATTTTCTTTTGTCGTCCAGGAATAACTGGGAATTTTCGAATGAGAGCCTGCCCCAAAAGTTCCCAATTTTTAGTGCTACTTCTTCTTTCTGTGTCCCTAGTTGCTTCACGTAATCCTGGATTGTGTCCATTATAATCTTTGTATCTGATCCTCGCCACTTCAATTTCCTCAAATTGTATTTTTCTGGATATTGTACAAGAGACTTTAATGTTCGTGCCTGGGTCAGTGTGATATTAATTTTCGTAATCTGCGGGAAATGATCACTTTCTGGGCGGGGACAAATTTGAAAAGAATCTATCATAGGAATGAGGTTGTTACTGCCGATGGTAAAATCTATGATTGATTGGCTTTTTCCACTCAGGTACGGGATGGCCACTGGTCTATCTCCGATTACATTACCGTTCAAGGTAGTCAAGCCTAGAACTTCCAACTCTCGAGTTATTAATTGAATTCCCAAGACGTCCTTCCTCTTACATCTAGACAGTTTGCTAATAATGAGATTACTGTTAAAATCTCCTGAAATTATCAAATTTCTGTGTTCGTGGGTCATTTGCAGCGCCTTAATCAAATTCACCAATGTTAGGAATTTTTCCTTCTTCCGCTTTCTCTCTGGATGGATATATACGCTGATTATAATTAGTCGCCAACTTAACTTGTTGGAGTGGTGTTTACCAGTCAGTTTTAATGCTTGCAGCCAGTTTTCTCCAGCGTCTAATTCTTCTATTAACCAATCATATTTTGCTGTGGCGTAAATTGATAATCCTCCTCTAGGGTGCCCAAAATTTGAAAAATTTTCTGCTAAGATATGATATCCTGTATAACCCGGAATCAGGACTGATTTCATATTCCATGTTTCTTGGAGCAATATTAGGTCTTGATTTTGAAAAAAGGACAAGGTTTCGTGGTCTTGACCCATTTCTCTAAATCTGTGAACGTTCCAAGAGCAGATCTTAATTATATCCGGGTACTTAACTCCTAAGCCTTGGTTGATCCTTGATATATTCTTTAATTCTTCCCCATTATTCCTGTCTATGTGCTCCCCCATGGTGTCATCGGGATCTATCCATAGATTTTCATCAGGTACGATTTTTGCTCAAGGCCATTGGCACCCAGGACCAGTCCTGACTGTTACCTGGCTGCTGTTCAAGGTTTAATGGGCTTGCTGTTTCATCTTTTCGAATTACGTTGTTTTCCACAATTGGCGAGGAGTTTCTGGTGCCACGTAAGCAAGATTTTTGGCCTTTCCCAGGCATCTGCCCCGTTTTTGATGTCACTGAGCTTTTTAAGAGGGGGTAAGGATATTTTGGTCGTTTATGGAGCCTTAAAGTAATTCCCCAGGCTTCAAATTATTGCCCTTGTTGCATAAATCCTGTCCACTAGATCCTTCGAAGTCCAGGTGGTCAAGGACTCTTCTATGTCTGGGGAGGAAGCCGTTGGCTGGAATTCTATGTCTAATAGGTCGTGTGATGTTATCCCCTTTAATTCTGATATCTCATTAAACAACATTAACAAATTCCCTCGATTCAGTATGTCTTGTCTTCCTTTAGTGAAATACTCTGGCACGAATATCAATTTTGATGTAGTCTCTGTAATATTATTTAAAGGATTTGTAATGTCCTCTTTAACCGATTGATGTTTATAGGTGTTATGAATTTCACGACCTGTTTGAATTTCTTGGCCAACATATACTTTGCGGACCCTTTCTTGTGGAGAGGCCTTGAGGTTTCCTTCTTTGGTTCCTGTCTCCAGATTCCCAAGATTTTTATATGTTGCTGCCCATGGGGGTCTCGGTTTTTTGTTCTGTCGGTGGAAGCCTACAGATACGACCCTTCTTATTTAGGGTAACTGTTATCAGGATTGGGCTACTTTGTTCCTTGTTTTTAATTTCATCCGGAGACTTTGCCCCTGATCTTTCTTCCGCTTTAGCACAATTAATTGGTTTCCCTTCCGACTCATTTATGTTGATGCTTTGTGCCCCCTTGTCTAGACTGTAGTCTCTACAACTTAGAGGTGCTGGTTCTATCTGGGCCCATGGGGTTTTTACTACCCCTTCTCCGTTGTTACTCAATTGCTTTTGCTCTGGTCTCCCCTTCTCGGGTCCTTGCTTTTGCACCCCTTTATAGTCCTCTTGTTTTTTTGTTGTGTTGGTGTGTTCCTGGCTCGTTTTTTCTTGGTAGCTGGAAACTTTTACGGCCGTAGGCACGAAAATTTTGATTGATTTATTTAGGTCGACTAAAGTATTTGATAAATTAGACCCTGTAGTGGATGAGTCTAACATTGCTTCTTTGTGGTTCCTGTTTTTTTTTCTAAACATGGTTTGATTGGTTATGTTATCAAGAATTTATAAAGCGCGCGGCTACTCCCAAGAGTATCCCGGCACTGGTGAAGATTGAATAAGTTTTCCCGGGACCTGAAATAGTTTGGGTGGTTTGCTTTAGTCTGGCCTTCCTTGTACGCTTTCGTTGTCTTTTTGTTGGTTTCCCAGTTTGAGAGAGATTTTTCCTCTTCCTCTGCTTCCCCTTTATTTTTGCCATTTATCACTTTGGTCACTTTTGATGTCTCAAGGGGCTCTACTTTGACTTCATTCACTTCTGTCTTTTGCGAGCCTACTGTAGGTTCTGCATTGCGTGTTGATTGGACTGCCCCCAATATATCTGTAAGTATTTCTGGGAGCTTAGCCAATTTATCTATAATTTTACTGCAACCACAGTTAACCTGTTGTTGAGGTTCTGTGCTACCCCTGCTGTTGAGTAGCGTCGTGATTAAGTCCAGTTTGACGTTTATCCCTGCTATATATTCTGCAATCAGATTGATGAGGTCGATCTGCACCTCCGTTTTGTCCGATTGAAAATTTAGAGCCCTTATTGCTTGCTCCAGTGTACCTAGCAAGGATTTGCTCCATGGGGCAGTTGGTATCTCTTGGGTAGACCTTCCTGATAGCTCCGATTGTGACTCTATCCTACTTACTGATGAAATTGTTATTGGAGATGGCCTGGGGTACTCGATGTATAATTTCCTTAAATGGCAAAAGGAAAGGAGAGTGTGATATTGCTTGATATCTGATGGATAAGATTTAATCCACTCCAAAAAAGTACCTTTCACTTCTATCGCTTGCAATCTAAGGATTAGTATTTGATGGTTGACAGTGTCAAATGCAGCTGATAGGTCTAGTAATACCAGCACTGCAGTCCGACCACTGTCAACAATCATCCTTAATTCAGCCATGGCCAGAAAAAGTGCTGTTTCTGTACAATGTTCTGGTCTGATGCCCATTTGTTCATTCTCCAAGGTATGATGGGTTTCCAATTATCCAGCTAACTTTTTACTGACATATTTCGGCATAATTTTCACTGGATAAGGAAGTTGCAAAATTGGGCGGTAGTTGCTGGGGTCATTTATATCTTCTCGTGTTTTTTTCAGTAAGGGGGTAATTAAGGCTTTCCTCCAAGCAGCTGGTACTTTACTAGTAGACAATGATTGATTACATATTTTTGATAACCCTGTGTGCAATTCATCCACTCTTTCTTTCCATAAACTGGGTGAAATTGAATCTAAAAGGAGCCTGAGAAAATTGTAGAAGCCAAAGTTCGAAACTCCTCATCTTTCATCAGTTCAATGTTTTCCAATCGGGTACTAATCGCCTCTACTTGTGGAATTTCCTTGAGACACATCTTGTCCAACTGAGGATCACCAGTCATGGAGCCAATATTTACATCATTTAAAATGAGCTACATTTTATTATTAAAAACAAAGTCCGAGAGCCTGTCGCACAACTCTTATGAAGGTTTCACAACTTGTCTTAGACACTCCAGATTTGCCAGATCTTCCACTATACAAAATATTTTTTTATGATCTATTTGCTGTTTCTGTAATAGTTTTGGTTTAAAAAAGCTCTTTAGCTTTCCTGATTTCATTTTTGTAGTAGTTTAGCGCAGTTTTAATTGCATATTATCATTCTCTGAGTAGGTCTTTCACCATTGCCTTTCATATTTCCTACACTTCACTTTTCTTTCTTTCAAATTTTCCGTAAACTAAGTTGCTGAGGGTCTAGGTTAAACTGTCAATGTTTTTAGGGGTGCTATTTCATCTAATGTAGCTCCTATTGATTTCTGTATATGTTCACAACTTTCATCCACTGTCTCTTTCTCTTGAAAACATTCTTTTAATTCAAATAGCTTTCCCTCTTTCCTCTGCTTTAGCTTTGACCAGACTCTACCCTGTACTTACCTCTTAGTTCCCTTCCGATCTTCCTTCATTTTAGCCCCCCTCAGCACGAATGTTATTAAAGAAGGACCTGACCAGCTTACTGGCATTATATCTCTAACTGAAATCAGGTCTGATGGTGCCAATATCAAGTCAATGGTATGTCCTCCCAGATGTGTTGGACCTTTTACTTGTTGTATCAGACCCACAATCTCACATGAGGCTTAGATGTCTCTACCTTGACTCTGGGTGGTGTCTTCTGCCCATAAATGAAAGTACCCCAACACAAAAAGTTGAAGTGAGTTAGTGCAAGGTCTGTAACTAGCCTAAAAAACGATTGACTGAAATCCTGTAAATTCCCTGGTTGCTGATAGCATAGAATTCCAGAGAAGGCCATCCCACATTTGCCTTTAGGGAGAACCCTGCATTTCATCAGTTTGGAGGAAGACCATCTCCCACTTTTCTTTAAAAATGATTGCAGTACCTCCCCCTCTTTTCTCTATTCTAGGTTGGTGAATCGCTTCAAAGCCCTGGGGAATGTCAGCCCCAGGTTCACTCCAGAGTCTACAGGAATCCAGGTCTCAGTAAAAAACAACATATCCCAGTTATTTTGAATTCAATAAAAGATTTAATTCCTGTGCATGTTTCACTGATGAGCATGCATTAATTAGTCCACATTTAAGCGTCTCTCCTCCCACCATTACCTTAGGTGGAGTCACATCCTCTAATGTCCTGCCCACCTGGTTTTCTGTCCCACCATTTTCCTTAATTGGATTACGCCTGAGCATTAATAGCTCTTTACCTGAATAGGTAAGTCTATGTGATCGCTTGTGTGTTTCTGACCCTAATCCAGCAGCATGGCAGACCGGCTTGCCTTTGGCACGCCAGCAGTGTGCCCGCTGCGTGGTCACGCCAGCCTGTTCAGTAAACTGCCCCTCCTCCTGCCCCATAAACAGCTGAACTGCTCACTCCCGCCCAATCCAGTGACGACAATGGCAGATGTCAAGTGGTTCTAGAAACAAAAAGGCAGCAGCAATTTAAGTACTATTCCAAAATGCATTCTTTATAACATCCTGAAAAGACTAGGACTAACAAACATTTTGGCTCCAAGGTCCTAGAGAGGACCAGGACAAGCTTGCCAAGATGATTCGGCCAAGGTGCATTGCCACTGGACTGAAGATCCAGATTTCCCCCACTCTGAGCTTTTCCGCAGCACCAAATCCATTTCAGTGGGTCCTCGTAGAGAAGGTGTCCAACCTTGTGTTGGCCTCTTTGGCTACAGCCTGCAGCTTTGCCCTACTCGAGGAATCCAAGCTCCAAAAAACAGTGACTGTATGTAGAAAACTTGACTGGTAGAAGGTGCCAAAAATAACTGGCTAGCAAGAGTTCTTCTCTGGGTGCAAATTTTGAATTTTCCATCTCAGAGTTTTTCCTGCCTAAACCAGCGGCTTCACCAGGACCTAGTCCAATGCCTATCTGACGTCAAGGAGCACTTCTCGCATATGGTCCTCTGCCTTGGCCCACTGAAGGATTTTAGCTTCCATTTTCAAGACTAAGTGCAAAAGTAAAATCTCCGACTGCGTCTAACCTAGTTGATGTATCCGAACTGCACTCCATCTTGGTTGACCTCAAATTGTGCCTGGGTCCCGGTCCATCATGACTAGTTGATCTGCATTGGCGCTTAACACTTTTTGGAGCTATTTTTATTTAAAACTCTATATTTTCGATTTTGATGTCATTTTGTTAATTAATTTATTCTCTGTTTTTCTCAATTAAAGAGTAATTTTAATTGTGTTGTGTTTTTGACATTTTAATAGGGCTGGGCAAAGTTTTAAATATTTGATAATCTCCCCGCTTGCCTATGCCCTTAGATGTGCTATTTGCCTGCCTCTTCCTTCTGCCTTTTCACTGCGCCTCAACAACACTTTTTTAACTAACAGCATGTTAAGAACTCTACCGCATGCTGTACTGTATTGAGAATTTAATTCATGTATATGGTTACACCTTTGCAGGTTGAGATTTTTACAAGGTTCACCACATTTAGGTTTTTATAGTGCTTGGTCTACCCCCCACACTAACTAGGATTCCAACCACTGTGTAGATGAAAACGTGATTTATGGTCCTGATGAATTGCTAATTGATCACTTCCCCGTGACATACCAGGCAAAAATACATGTTGACCTCTTTGTAGAAGCAACCACAGAACATTATGTCGGTGGTTCGCTATTTCTGTTTTTAATTAGACAAGTAGACTCACCTATTAAAATTGCCTCCGAGTACTGCCTAGTCTATTTTAAATTATTTTTACACACCAAACACACCCATCTACACCTCACAGCCCTACACTTGCACTTCACATTACGGCTTGGGAACAAAAAGATCTCCATTAAACAGCCCCTTGAAGGGTGCCCGCCGGGCATTGCAACACAGGCCGACAAGAAGCAAGGCCTATGATTAAGCATGACACCCATTCGGGTGTGTGAGGGCCCTAGTTCCAAAAGGATCAGACTCCTGTTCTATCCTTTGGATATACACACCGACCTATCTGTAAAATCTTTCTTTTTATCTGAAAGGAACTGCATACCTTATTGATATTATTAGAGTTTTAATTACGCCACAGTAATTGGGATAATTTTGCATTATTCTTCTGGCACGAAATTATGTGATTACACCTGCTCACGTAACTTGGTGCAAAATGCCTAACCAAGAGCACGGGAACAGAGTGTAAGCTACTGTTGTTGTTCTTCCTGTTCTGTTGCATTTAGCACTATTTTCTTAGCACTAAATGCATCCTCCAGTTCATTTTAGACGCGAGGTATGCATTTTTGTGCAACGAAAAATAGTGCTAAATTCAGGATTATGCCCCACACATAATTCTGCATAATCTCTCATAATTGTGAGGGAATCTTGCATAATTACGCTATAACAAATTAAGCAAATTATGCCCACCATAACTTTTTAACTGTTTTGGTACTTCTAAATGCTTTACACATTGTTTTATGTTGTCTGCATGCTCTGTGCCATAGCTGCCGGGCCTTGATCTCAGAATTAAATTATTGAAACCTTTACTGTACCTAACAAGATAGTGACTTCATTAATTGTGGTGGACATCCATCCACCCCAACTAATAATCCACTTTCTCACACAGTATTCCTGTCTGTATGTCTTCCAGTGATATTACATTAGATAGGAGCCTGTGTGACCTTCGCACTGGGGGGTCTGTGAAGGGAGACTCTTTTATTTCTCAGACGAGCCTATGTGTCTTTCTAAGAGTAGTGCTTTGACACTTCTCTTGAAGTTTTCTATAGACTGGTTTGTGCTTATCTAAGGTGAAAGGGAGTTCCAGATTCTGGGCTCATTTCCAGTGAAGGTGCGTGCATAAGACCTTGAAGGCAGTTCCAGTTGTAGTGTATCAGAGCTCCATAGGTTGCAATGCCTTCCTGAACTAGTTAATTTCCTTGCTCGGTATCTAGGTGTTCCCATGTGAGGGACTTTGTGTGTAATGCAGTCCGTCTTAAAGATGCATCTTTCTTCATGGGGTTAGGTGAGTTTCCTGAGCATTGGTTCGAGTCACATTTGCATAGTCCGGCATAGATATAAACAAGGTTTGATTCATAATTTGAGGTCCTTCTCTGAGATAAAGAGTTTGATCTTTTTGAGGAGCTTGAGATTGTACTAGTCATTTCTCACCACTGAGTTTATGTGAGCTGTCATGCTCAGGTCTTGTCTAGCCTGATACCAAGTGATTTCCGCAGTTAATGATTATAGGACTGCAGTTGAGAGTATCAAGGTGAGTGATCCATGCATGGATTGATGGGAAGTTGCCTTGTGAAGAGATTGGAAGGGAATCAGTCTTCAGGTGGTTTGGTTTTAGGAGATTGATGCATAGCCAGGTTGTACCTCTTTTAGGGTTTGGTTCAGGTGGAGGACATCCCTGAGAGATGAGATTTTTAGGTAGAGTTCAATGCCGTCTGAATATAGGTGATACGCAAAGTTAGTGTTGTGCAGGATCGCAGTCAAGGGTTCCGTGTAAAGGTTGAAGAGAGTGGGTGATAAGATTGAGCTTTGATGGACCCCTTTGTTTATTGGGGTTGGGTTTGAGAGTGAGATTTTTAGTTTGATTGGTTGTGAGTGTTTGCTGAGCTATGAGGTGAACCAGTTTAGAACAGTGCCTTCAATGCCCATGCATGATTTTATGGTATTTATGGTGTGTTGTGGTTGACCGTGTCAAATGCTGAGGGGAAGTATGAGTAGGCATGTATCCAAAATCCTGAAGATGTCATTGGTGACATTGATGATGGCGTTTCTGTGCTGCAGCCCGCCCTGAAGTCTGACTGAAAGGTGCTGAGTAAGTCATGATCTTCTATGCGCTGACAGAGTTGAGACAGTATGAATTTTTGGAGAAACTTGGTCAGGATGGGTAGGTTGGGCATAGGTTAGAAAGAGTCTTTGGGGTCTGCTACTGGTTTCTCGAGGATTAGAGTGACCTGCTCTTGCTTTAAACATTTTGGGATTGTTCCCTGGGATAGTGAGGTGTTGATTATTTTTGCCCAAAAAGTTGCAATGAGGTTGCTGAATACCTTGACTAAGGGTGAGGAAATGGGGTCAGCTTTGTGGTCTTCGGGTTCAAGTCTGATATGACTTTGAGCTCATCTTCTGCGAGTGTCTTAAATTCATGCCATACCTTGTTGTTCTTCTGGGGAAGGTATCAGTGGATGTGGTGATTTCACTGGTTTTGGTTCGCTGCCTTGGATTTGATTGTGCAGTCACTGAAGACCTGCTGTTCTCGGGCAGTTGATCAGAGATTGTTCAATCTGCAATCTTGTCGACAAAGAAATTTGAGAAGTCCTCACATTGTTTAACTATGGCAGTTGAATTTAGTATGGTAATAGGGGATGTTAGTTGCCTGATGATGTTTTTAGAGATTTTTTAGGGTGATTCCAGGCCATGTCAAATTGTGACCAGAAGAAGGTGCCTTTTGCATTGACAATGTGTTTGATTTGCCTTTTTCTTTCATGTCGTAGTAGGGTGAGGTATGAGGATGAGTGGGTTTGTCTTCATCTTCTCTTGGCCAGTTTCCTCTCTTCATCTAGCTCCTTATTGAACCAGAAGCACGATAGGTTGTTTCTGAGTCTCTTGCGTTTTGTGGGAGTGACTAGGTTTAGTATGTCAGACATCTATTCATTGTAGTATGCAGTCAGGTCTTCTACAATATATTGGTGGTTTGAGGGGATGGGGTCAACAATTGACCCTTTTCCCTAGATTGCTGGTGTTAATTTGGTTAGTGATTCTGCCCCAGCATTTAGGCCTGGCCTTTGAATTCTTGGTGTTCAGTGGTTAGGTGGAAGAAGATGATGACGTGGTCCGACAAGTCTACCAGTAGGGAGGACTCTGGGTGCAGGGAGTTAATTTTGGTTGTAAGCAGGTCTAATGTGGCCCGCTTCACATGCTTGGGATCATTGTAGAGTTGTGTTGGGTCATTGTTTTCCAGGAAGTGTTTTAGATGGTTTATCTTGGAGTTTTCAGAATTGTTCCAGTGTATGTTCAAGTCCCCTAGGAATGTGTTATTGGTGTCCTGGAGGGAGTGTTGTATTATGAGGTCTATTAGTTGTTCTGAGGAGAGTTGTTGTATCCTAGTGGGTGGTAGATTATGTGGAATTTGGTTGGTTTCCAGGCAGTCAAGGGTAAAGTAAATCCCTAGGCATTCAAAAAAGGAGTTGTTTGCAGCTTTGAAAGTATTGATAGGCAAAGACCTCCTTTGGATGACCTCTACTCCTCCTCCACTTTGGCCCTCCCGGTCAAGATGCTTTATGGAGAAGTTAGGTGGGACCAAAAGATCTGGAAAGGGCTCAGAGAAGTGATTTAGCCTGGTTTCAGGGTGAAATATGATATGAACTTTTAGCAGTTAGACAATTTTAGCTATTTCTGTGGTGTGCTTGTTTGCTGATCTGCAATTGTGTAGCATGCATTTACAGCTAGATTTGATGATCCTGTTAATTTGTTCTGGAAGAACTGGTGCATTGATGATGTATTTTAGCAGTCTTTTAAGTATTCAGTTTTGTTGTACATTGTTGGGAACCATGATCACTGTAATCTTGTGTCTGTCTTTGTTGGAGTCTCCCAGTGTTTGAGAAGTATGATTCAAGAAGAGCTTCTGTTTCCTCTTGTGAAATCTTGCTGCTGGATCACTTTGGTTGGAGGGTGTTGTTGTGAAGTAGGAAGGAGGGGAGAGGGTGGGGAGTGTGGAGCTGGGATTATGACTGTGAAGTGTGTGGGCTGAGCGAGATCTTTGTGCGGGGACGGTTGGGATGAGATGTGTGGGTATGGGTTGAGTCTCATAGGTTATGGGGAGGATTCTGGGAATCTACTTAATGAGATGGGTAGTTGAGCTAGGGGCCATGGGTATGAGTGCAGCCTCATAGGTTAGAGGGAGAGAGGATTCTAGGATTACTTTTGATGGTAGATGTAGGTGTTGATATAGGTTGGGTTTCTATGGAGGGTAGACAAGTAAGTAGGTAGGAATGTATTGAGTTGGTGCGGGGGGTACCACGAGGAGCTCTAGTTCATTGTATGGTAGAGTCTCTTCGGGTGGGTCAGGAATGTATTTAGTCAAGTGAAGGAAGAGGTACTGTGAGGTGTCGTGAAGTTCCTACTAATCCATAAGATCTGCACATTGTTTGGACAACATAAACTAGGGGCTTGGTGTCAAGACTGATTCCGGACACCCCCGCAGGATATGTTGGCCTATAGACCAGCTAGCTCACAGTGCCACCGTAATCCCCCCTAACCTACCAGGGAGCAAATGGTTTTCTGGCAACCACTGAACATGACAACCTTGACCCTTCAGGGATCGTAGAAACAATACAGAACCTTTCTCTCAGTCACTCCTGCTTACTTATTCTCAGAGAAATATCCAGAGAATACACAGTGGGACGTTTTCAATAATATTTATTGAACCAACGTTATTCTTGCATAAAATATGTGTCCTGCAAGGATTAGTAGACAGAAGCAGACAAACGTCATTACAAGCACCAAAAGCGTAAATAGTAGATATAATTCTACCATGGTGTGAAACAAGATATATATGCAGGCAGTAATCTAGCGCACACCTACTATGCGAACCCTACTCTAAGTGTACCTAGAGTGTGTGTAGGTGTAAAGCCAAGAATCCCCCCAAGGGATGAACCAACCCCATTACCTGATGGGATAGAGTGAAGGATCCCGTCTTGGTCATGAACCGGACACCCTTCAACCTCACGAGATGTAAGACCGTAGCGTGGTGATTTCTCAGCATGCAAGGACCTCGGTGTCAGCGGAAGTGCTTCCTCTGCTCATCTATCGGGATGCTCATCTTTTATAATAGAAAGCAGCCTTGCAATGTGTGTATAGATTAGTGATGTTATGGATATGTAGATAGCCCTGTCGCCCCGTGGATGAAGATAGTAATGACATTTGTACATAGTGCAAAACGAGACCTTGTACATGATGTTCAGGGCGTTGTGATAATGTTGTGCGAAGCTAGATGTGCAAACAAGTTTAGTTTCAGGGAACCTAATCCAACATTGTCGTGCACACAAATATGTGCAAAAGGTCACAGCTCAAAATGTTATTTGTGAGGACAATGTAAGAAATAAGCTGCTTCGCTACATGGCCCTAACTCGGAAATATAACAGAGGGACTCTGGTCAGTCTCGTACGGTGTAGTCTGTTTGGGTAGGGAAGTAGATGTGAGGAGAGTTTTGGTCCACACAGACTCTTACAGTTGGGGAAAGTTTGAGGAGCCAAGAGATGGGAGGATCAGCTGTGTGGGATAGCTCAGTGCTAGATTGCCACTCATGGATGGCTTTTGGGGAAGGGGGCCCACAGTGCTAATGGCCAGGAAGATGGGATACTCAGGCAGAGTAAGGGTTGGCGTTTATGTCCTGGCTGATTGGGTGTTGTGCAGGTCTTTAGAGTAGGAGTGTGGGGCTGATGTAAGTTGATGTGACTGTTGGCTGTGTGGAGGGGGGGCATCGAATGTGGCGGAACCATCTTCCTCATGGCATGGATGATGGAGGAGTGAGGAGGAATCATGTTTTAGTTTTGAGGTGAATGGCTAGTGATAGGATGGGAGTGTGGTTTGAAGTTGCATGTGAGACAGGAGTAAAGTGTGGTCGTGGGAGGCATTTTGGGGTGTAGACATGTAGCTGTGAGGGGTAATACAGAGGGCATATTGGACATATGTGAGAGGAGGGTGTTGATTGCTTTGTGCCTCTGAGTAGGAGGTGGATTCGAATTCTGCAGTAGTTTGCTGGGGTGGTTGTGTGGTGAATGTGATGAGGGGGTTGATCTGAAAAAGGAAGGGGTTATCAGAGGGCGGCATGTTTCTGAATAGGGTGTTGGGGTTGTGGGCTCCTGATCGGAGACATGGAGAAGGATGGGTGTGCTGTGGAGAGGAAGGAGGTGTATTGCAAACATGTTTGGGGATTCAAAGATCGCGCAGTGTGGTGAAATGGAGATTGAAGATTTGGAGGATGTGTGCAGCTACTTGGATTGGGATGTTGTCGTTTTTAGGTCGAGCCTGAGCCAGCGCGCATGTGCTGCGAGACTTGTTGTGGTGGAGTAGCGAATGGAAGCCCCGCCATTGCCATTGGCTTGTGTCATTGTCTGTCCTAAATGCTGGCTTCTGATTCGAAAAGAGGCTTGTTAGTCCCTCCTTAGTACCGCCTCCTCTTCATTTGTCACCTCCTATGGTGACTGGCCCCTTTACTTCGGTTGTTACGCGGTACGTGTTATTTAGACTGTGAGCACTATTTTCTTTCTTCAGTTTCTCTTACTGCAGGCACGACGTGCTTTGGTGCCTTCTGTACCCCGCCCCTTCCTCCCGTTGTCGTGCCTTGTTTACCCCCCGCCCTCCCTCCCGTTGTCCGTGCCTTCTCCCTCCCTCCCCCCCTCCCCAAAAAATACAGGTTTTGGGAATTTAAAGCATCTCGCAGCGCACCTTTGTGTAATACGACAGCCCCTCTGTTACTAACCTCCCCCCCGCCAGACTTCTCGCTGTCGTTTTAAGTCTCCCCTAATCCTGACTGAGGTGAAATTTCGAAAGGCAAATGTTTTTTTTTTGTGAATGTTTGTGTATTGGGGACTACCCACTGCACGGACCCAGCCCTAATACGCCTCAGAGATCGCTGTAGAGAGCTTAGAGCACGTAATTGAGCGAAGGCAAAAATCATGACGTAGACACATCTCAAAGGGGCTGGATATGGCCTAACGGCTAGAGCGACTGACCTTGAAGCTGGGGAACCAGTTTCGAGCCTGGCGGGGAAGCTCAAGCATCCTGTGGTTCTGGGCACATCACTCAATCTCCCCGTGCCTAAAAAAATGTGTCCGTCTTTAGTGCAACTGGTATTTATGTAAAGCACTCTGATACCTTCAGGTCGAGGTTGCGCTATATACAACTGCAAAAAAAAAAATGATTTACAGGCGTTCAAATTGTGGTGGGAAGTGCACAGAGGTGGGCAGAAAGTTTTTGAATCGTGTATTTCTGTGTATGCACTCTCTTTTAAAGCGAATTGCTGTCCGGGGAGTTAGTGGCGTTCACTTGCAGGGAACAAAGAGTACAATACCACAGTGCAGTTGTTTTGACTGGATTCTATGTGCCCTAGCCACATTCAGTCCCATGGATGCTAGATGTCTTGTGTACAACCGCTTGACCGTTTCAGCAAGTGCTAGCTTTAAGCCCATAGTGCTTGCATGTTCACTTTCTCCATCATTTAAAGTGGACCACAAGTCTCTTCGTACTTTTGGGGCTTGCTTTAAATCACAACTAACGAATAATGTTTGGCCAACTGATATAGCTGTGCTTGTTGTGAGAGTCCTGTGGAGTTTTGGAGTGTGGGGGGGAGGGGGCATCACAGAAGATGATGAGTTTGCAGCACATTTAAATTTTCTGTTTAGAGTTGTACAGAGGTGAGTTATCAAAAGAAGGGGAAAAGTTGACAAATATTAACCGGGGATGGGCAGTTAATGAGAAGTTTAGAACAACCGCACATGATGGAATCTTGCTTCCTATGTGATGGTTCTGTCCCCAGGACGGCTCTGCTTCCTTTTGTTTTTAATCTGAGTCGTTGTGCCTGACCCGGTGGGGGGGGGGAAGGGTGGGGGGTCTGGGGGAATTGGTTGTGATTGTTGGGGACTGCGCCTAGCCGGGCGCCTATGGGAAGACCATTTTCTCTATTTAGGCTGCATGCAGCCTATATAGAGAAAAGGGAGAGTGCGCATGACTGGTTTGGTCGGGGCCGACCCAGCAGTCAGGGTCTGCTACATTGGGCAAGCCGCTCCACCCCAACACGCCCACCCGCCCGCCACCAACCAGGCATACCCTTCTGCTTTCTCGCAGTGCGAGAAGCAGAAACATAAAATGGCAGTTTTACCATTTTATGTTTCTGCTTCTCGCACTGCGAGAAAGCAGTGGGGCGACGCTCCACGCTAATGGAGGAGCCGCCCCTGCCAGGAACATGCAGAGTTGAAAAACCGCAAACCGGCATACCGGCAGCATCACTTGACAAGTAAAACTTTTTCTTTTTTTGTAATTGCATTCAAGTCATAAAACTGATTGCGTGTAAAAAATTACAAAAAGAAAAACGATGCATTTGGTTGGGAAGTTTGTTAAGAAATGAATGCGGTGCTTTAAGAAAGTCAGCATTATGCAGCCTAATGCGAGACAATTTGTGACAGTATTTCTTTATTCTTTTGTCCTGTTTTCTCATGATAACACTGCCTGGAAAAAGAGTTCACCTCATTAGTACCAGTGTAAGAACCATATACAGCAATAACAAGTGAAAGATGACCAGCCAACTTTTGCGAATGACCTTTCACTGCGTGGGAACGTCTTGACGTTTCTAGTAAATTTTGATATATTTTTTTAAAATAAAATCTGAAGACTATGCAGCAGATGATGAGTTATGTGGCTAATTCAGCATATTCATTATTATGTGGAAAACGCTGCACCCACAGAATGTTGCAATTTCAGTGGCGCTGGATATACATTGTTTTTACACCGTTGTGACGTAAGAGCAGTATTTGGTTTTGTTTGGTTGCACTTCTAAAACCAAGTCAGCTCTGAAAAAACAACAGGATACATCTCTCTGGGTTGAATCACACAGCGTACAACTTCCCCTAGGTCACGTTGAACACCTCCAACAATTCATAGCTTTTTAGCCAAAAGGAGCGCTTTTCATGCTGAGATTTGTGGCTTGTGAAAAGCTAAACTACACCTCCCAGAATGCAACATAATGATTGATTGAGAACTAAGATCAGCTGAAAGCCCCACAGATGACGCATTGCTGGGGAACCTTCCTATATGGAGAAGAGTGTGATACTGTTTGGGCTGAGAGCACAGGCATGACACTGCTATGAGAGATCACGCGTTTGCAGGTAGTGCTGTTGGACCGAGTCTAGCTGCTAAGCTCCAAGACAGCTTTGAAGATGACAGTTCCATGTACAAGTGTTTCATCCAATCCTGCTTTTTCATTTGCATTCTGTGGTTAATAGTCATGTTAATCTCATTAAAGGAACTAAGGGCCACATGTATCAACCAATTTTGCGTTCGCAGACAGGCCGTTTCGCAGAATTGGCCCGTTTGCGAACGCAAAAAAGGCTTTTTACATGTATCAAAACCCATTTTGCGATTTGGTAACCTGTTACCAAATCGCAAAATGGGTTTGTAATTCGGTATTTGGAAGGGGCGTGTTTAGGGTGTCCCATCCAAATAGCAATCCTAATGGTATCTATAAATATTTTGTGACCGTGAATGCGGTCGCAAAACATTCACATTTTACCACCTACTTCAAGTAGGTGGTAACCCGTTCGCAAATGGGAAGGGGTCCCCAAGGGACACCTTCCCCTTTGGGAATGGTTGTAAAAACGTTTTTAAGAGCAGGCAGTGGTGCAATAGACCACTGCCTGCTCTTAAAAAATGAAAAGAAAACTTTTCATATATTTTTTTTTTTTAACGCAACCCGTTTTCCTTTAAGGAAATTGGTCACTGCTGCCACCCCATGTTCTCTGTTGTGTGGAGTGACACCTTCTGCAGCTTTATGTGCTGTGATGACTGTGAATGGAGCTTCTGCTGAACTGTTTCTGTGTAAAGGATTCTAGTTCTGCTGCGTAGATTGAGATATTGTAGTGTTTGGCAGTTACGTTTATTGAGTAACTTGTCCATACCTCTGGTGAGTTTTTCACACTGTTCCCTTGCATGGTGGCACACACTTCACACGAGTACACGTTGACGCTTGCAGTTGCGTCCAACATAAGGCCCGTAGAAGGGATCACCATTAAAGCGGGCCATAATCCCAGAGGAGCGCACCGGCCCATCAGATACCGCTGCAAGTCACTTATCTTCAAATGCAAAAGGAGCTTTTATTGACTAAATGATGCCGGCTGCTTGAGAAAAGCTGTTCTCATTGGCACCACTTAGGGGCAGTTTCTGAGCTCTGGAGCAGTCATAACAAGCATTTGCAATGCAATAGGTCTCGCATTTGTGAGAGTTTGAACTATTGGCATTGTAAATGACAATGCCTTTCATTTATGTGTTCAGAAAAGGTGCAAGTGGTGCGTAAACACACACTTTGTACTTATAGTCCTTACGAGAAGCAAGGGTGGCAGTAAAAGAGGCGTAGTTACTGCCAGCATTGCTTCTCGTAAGCAACGACTGTAAGTACAAAGTGTGTATTTTTGCACCGCTTGCGGGTTTTTAAAATACATAAATAAAATGCATTGGTATTTATAATGCCAATAGCTCAAACGCTCACCAATGCGAGACCTATTGCATTGCAAAATGCTTTTTTTAGATGGATATGAAGACATTGCCTCTGAAATTCAAGGAGGGGGATATAGTTAGCTTAAGACCATATGACATTTCAATTGAGTCATTCACACATAAGTTATAAGGAGTTCTTTCCATTTCGGGAGCCTAAGTGTGTAGAACATAAGATCCATTTTCTGTCTGCCATTTTGTGCACAGTAATATAGGTCCGACATGAGGGTCTCTGGGAGTTCTTTGAGCAGTTTTGTGTTTCATATTTTTGAAGGCATTTTAGAGAGATTTGGTGGGTAGATGATTCTGAAGGAGTTGGGACCAAGTCACTTCAGTCTATTGTCAGAAATGGGATCCTAGGTTTCTACTGGTGGGGGGACGGAGGGGAGTGCTTCTTTCCCATGCTGTTTGCTAGAGGTTGAGTCTCATCTGCCCCACCAGCTTTAGTGTGGGGATATGGACGAGTGGGGGCTCACAGTCAGTTAGGTGCCCCTTCCCACAGTGATCTTGGAGGGATTGGGGCATTGATAGTTAATTCTTGTTAGAGATGGCAGGTCATCTTCGTTAAGTTCCCAGAGAGGAATTTATCTAGTCACCCACATTTTCTTTGGTGGCAGTGGTAGGTATCTGGCAGCGGAGGGGTGTTGGGTCAACTAGTCTACCCTTTGCTGGGGAATCAGCAGCCCTTATTTCAAAATATGCCTAATGTCTCCTATGTTATTCTGTTGTGAGCATAACACTGCAAAAATATTACTGATCCCGCACATTTGAGATGGATGTGTGTAAAGATATTACGGACTACTCTGTCCCTATAGCTTGTCGTGTGGGCGTGGCGTGGAGGTGGCATTTCATGGAATGTTACTCCATTCTCAACTTGATTATAAAAACATTAACACAGAATACTCTACTTTCCTCAGCTCATATGCACTTTGTTGTTGGGGTACGGAAGAAGGCCTATCACTCCGGTTCATAGCATTCAAATTCTGTGTGATGGGTGCTACTGTTTCAGTTCACTTATGCTCAGTCTGTTGTGGGGGTGAGTCAGGTCTTCTTATCTGTCATAGCATGTGTGGTTTCAGTAGGTGGGGGGCTGTGGGGAGTTCCCCATTGGTGATCCTTTGTCTAGTGGGGCACATCCTGTGTCCATTCTTAACATCCACCTCGGTCAGCCTCGACACTCTGTGCAATCTGGATTGTGTCTTTTCAAAGAGTAAATTAGATTTTTTGCTCGTTTATCCCTTAGATATTGTCACTCTAGTCAGCTCCTCAAGTGTTGTCCATGTTCCTCACACTGGTGCAGGGAACTACCACAGCTATACATAGAGAGTGAAAATAACCCTGTCTTCTGTAGTGATAAACTAATGGCCAGCTGTATTAAGGGCCCTCTTTATTTGTTTGAGGATCATTCCCTTCTCCAAGCCGTCAATATTTGACTGTCTAAGACCTAATAGAAAACATTGCGCGTATTTGTGTCGCTCCCTAATCAACACAAGTGACTGAGAAAAACATTAATGCTGGTTGTGCCAACATAAGAAATGCTAATCACAGATTCCTTTCTGACGGTAAAACGATAGGCTGACGGTTAGATTGCACTTGAGAGCATCTTCCAGGGATGAGTCACAGATACTGAAACCGGCTGGTAAATAACAGCCCTCTTGTGTATGCAATGTGTGCTAACGCACTTCTGCGAAGCCTCAAAGCCAGGAAGAGCCCATGGACGTCATTTAGGGGTCATTCCTGCGACCCCTGGCTTGCCCCTTGCGACCGCTGGCACTCCCTTTGCGACCCCTAGCTTCAGAGGTGGTGAAACCAAGCCAGGAACTCAGGGGCAGCTTGTCCATATGAACATCGGCTGGGGCCCAGCTCTACTTGTTTTCTGTCAATCTTTTTATACTAATAGTGAAGAATGTTACATTATTCACTATTAAGTTTATATAAATGGAGTACAAATAGTTGGAAAAAAACTTATCCTGATGGATGAGGTAAGTTAAAAAAAATGCTTTTAAATGTATGTTGTCTGCATGCTTGCGGGAGTTCATGTATTAGTGAATGTGTGTGTATAGGTAAGCAGAGTGTGTATGTGTGAATATGTGTGTGTGAGTGAAAGCAAAGGTCAAAGGGCATGTGATGTCCCTTCCGCTACCCCTGTCTGTGAATTGAAGTCCATGGAGGAGCCATACGGGACGGAGAGGAATAGTCAGAGCATATCTACAGAACATCACAAAAATGAAGCCAGATCCCTCTACATGCAGGGGGCAATAGACCTACCAATTCATTTCTGCCTACTTTTAGGTGTTGCTATAAATAAACTAGCATATCTATTGGCATCTAATACACTGACTAGGGTGCTTCAACTCCTTATAGATCAATCAATCAATGGCTTGTAAATTGCGACTACTCAGCCTGAAGGGTCTGAAGGCGCTGGATCTGTTCCCCGAAGTTAACATTGCTGGGACTCGTGGAAGAAGCAGGATTCCTGAGCAGCACACGTATATTTATTGGGTTAGGGCCATGTTGGCAAAAACAGATGTTACAAAATACTGGAGATCTCCCTTGGCCCACCACCCCCTTCCAAGAGCAGCTCTGGGGGTGGACAGATGTGCCTTATTTGAGGTCTGTTTATCAGACTAGGGAATGCTCGAAAACATGTGAAATGATGGGGACCCTGGCTGGACCAATTTGGGGTTCAAGTGTAGAGGTGGCTGTGGGGGTTGGTTTTGTTGGCTTGTGCCAAGGGATGATACACTGAAAAAATGTGGAGGCCTCCTCAGCCGTGCGAATACAAATGTAGTGTGTGTTATAGTGCTGAGAGGTATAGTGCCGTTTTCCCCTTTGTTTAAGGAACAAATGACAGCAAAAAGAGTTATAAAAATAATTAAGCTGGGTGGTTTCTCCTCATATTATCAACATAACCAACAAAGGACAACATGAGATAGGCCAAAGGTTTGGGCATGTCTGTGCTGTCGAGTGGTAGTTTTTCAGCAGAGGAAGGACCTCTCCTTTCTTTAGTTCCATGTTCACTGTCACTGTCTAAAAGGGGTAGGGAATGTTGGCTGGTAGATTAACGCCAAACCACAGACCAGCTCTGTTAACCCGCTTATGGGGGGGCACATGTTCATATTGGAGCCCAAAGCATTACAGAAATTGACTTTGTCACATGGTGAAAAGAAGTGATTTTTGTGGTGGCATTACATAGTGCTCTTGAGTCTAGGCTCCATTATTACCCATATGGACCCAAATACACACAAGGATAGGCCAAGAAAGCTGTATCACAAGCTTTACAATGGAAAAATGGCATGGAAATTCCTCAGTGTTTTTTACTATGAATATTCATGCCACAGAGGTCTAATTACTTCTAGTTTTCACTCCTTCTACAGGTACTTAGCCCAGGGGTGTCCAGCGTACATTGCAGAGGGACTGATCCATAAAAGATTTTCAGGATTTCAACGTAAGACAAATCTGTACTTACCATGAATCTAAAGGCCCCTCATTTTAAGTCAATGGCTGGCCAAACAATTGGTGTGGATCCGGCCCTCTTAAGACTGCGTTGGAAACAAACGCCTGCAGAGCAACAGGTTTCTGACAGGAGCAAACTTAGGGCACAACGTTGCTGTAGAAGACCAGATGGGGTAGAGGGGCCAGTGAAGCGTGTTAACAGCATTCCAGGATTGGCAACGTTTGTAGGAATTACATCCTGTAGTAAATAATAATATGGAGGGTGACATGGACAATATTTTCTACCAGAAATGTGAATGTGCTACATTTGTACTTCTGGTACAAAAAGGGTGGCTCCTATCCCCTCCAACCTGCCTTTCCAGCCCTCATATATGTCAATTTTACTAGGTGATTACCAGTTGTGGGCCCAAAATGGGGAATACCATGCCACCAAAATTATTAGGCCATTTACTGCATTTTTTTCCTACTTTCTAAGCCCACTTTCGGTTACACGTTTTACCCACACCTAGCAGATCGAATTTGTGGTCATAAAGCAGGTGGGATTACCAGTTGTGGAATCTCAAACTTGTAATCACGAAGACTGGTATTTCCTCAGAAGGTGTGCTGGAAGACCACCTTAACCGACTTGTCATGTGGGTCGTTGTGTAGGTCAAAGGACGATGAATGTCTGCGCTGCAGATTCCGGAACTGTCCAAGACATCTAACTTTGCGCATGTGAAGCAACTTCCACCTTCCTCTGTTGCAGTTACTGATGGTGAGTGGTGGGCCTCAGGCCAATGAAATGATGTCTTGTGAGCCTGAGAACACAGGTAGTGGGAAGATTGTGGTGCAAGAGTGAAGGCAGCGTTGGTTGCTGGCGTCCACAAGATTGCAGCAGGTGTGGGAATGGAAACCCGAATGCATCTGGTGAACTTTCCAATGTGTTAATATTTTATATGCTTCAAAATATTTAAATAACCTTAATATTGGAGGTACTCAGTTTCTAGACGCTGCCAGTGTTGACAAAGGTAGCGAGAAAAGTATATGTTGGCACAGTCACACAGTTTTGATGGAGTTCAAAAGCCATGCTTAGTTCACAGTGCTCCAGTGTGTATAAACCAATGATGTTTAAAGCAGAGAGCACATGTCCTTTAGCATTGGTTAGCAGTGGTAGCATGCCCAGAGTCTTAAAGCCAGCAAAAAATGAAGTCAGAAAAAATAGGAGGTCTGAAGGCAAAAAGTCAGGGGAAAATGAGACCAAGGATGCCAGTTCTAACACGTGTCCCTCACAGCTGAAAGTGGGTAGAGCTACCCAACCCCTTGGAAGTTCTCTTCACTAAGGTGGAAGAACCTGCTGAGACCATCAGCATTGGTGTGGTCTGTTCCAGGAAGGTGTTTACCAAAAAATCAATTCCCTGTAGGCAGATGGACCATCTCCACAGTTTGGGATTCTCACCCCTCATCTGCATTAACCATCTGAGGGATCTGTTGTCTGTCTGAAACTGGAAGAGAGTACCAAACAGGTATGGTCTGAACTTCTTCAGTGCCCAGACCACAGCAAAGGCTTCCCTTACTATTGCACTCCACCTCTGTTCCCTGGGAAGTAGCCTCCTATTGATAAAGGCTACAGGTTGATCCAGGCCCTCTTCATTTAACTGTGAGAGCACAGTCCCTACACCATGCTCGGAGGCATCTGTTTGTACAATGAATTCTTGGGAGAAGCCAGGGGCCTTGAGCATGAGTGCTGTGCACATGGTCTCCTTCAGGGTGTCAAAAGCTTTCTGGCACACCTCTGTCCAAATCACCTGCAGTGGCTGCTTCCTGGAAGTCAGCTCTGTCAAGGGGCAACAATGGTGTCATACCCCTTGACACATATCCTGTAGTAGCCAGTGATGCCTAAGAAGGCTCTCACCTCAATCTGGCTCTTGGGGGGTTCCCAACATAGAATGGTTTCAATTTTGGCCTGGAGGGGCTGCACCTTGCCACCTCCCACTTGGTGAGCCAGGTAGACCACTGTCTAGTCCTAGCATTTAATTTACAGGTCCTGGACACATTTAGTGCACTTTACTAGGAACTTATATGTAAATTAAATATGCCAGTTGTGGTAAGCCAACATTACCATGTTTAAAGCAGAGAGCACATGCACTCTAGCACTGATTAGCAGTGGTTAAGTGCCCAGAATCCTAAAGCCAGCAAAAATGAAGTCAGCAGAAACAGGAGGTCTGGCGGCAAAAAGTCAGGGGAAACCACACCAAGGATGCCAGGTCTAACACGAAGCATAAGGGGTAAACATTGGTAAATGTAAAAGGGTAAAGCAGAGAGACAAATATATATATAAATATGCAAAATACGTACATATATATAAGATAGATAGATAGATAGATAGATAGATAGATAGACAGATAGAGAGACAGACAGATGCGTACGGTACAGTCTGTTTGGTTAGGGAAGTGGATGTGAGGAGAGTTGTGGTCCACACAGTCTCTTCCAGTTGGGGAAAGTTTGAGGAGCTGAGAGATGGGAGGAACAGCTGTGTGAGAAAGCTCAGTGCTAGGTTGGCACTTAAGGATGGCTTCTGGGAAAGGGGACCCACAGTGCTAATGGCCAGGAAGAAGGGATACTCATGGGAAGTAAGGGTTGGCGTTGAAGTCCCGGATGATTGGGTGTTGTACAGATCTTTAGAGTGGGAGGGTGGGGCTGGTGTAAGTTGATGTGACTGTTGACTGTGTGAAGCGGCGTCATCGAGTGTGGGTGAACCATCTTGCTCAAGGCAATGATGATGGAAGAGTAAGAAGGAATCATCTTGTGGTTTTGAGGTGAACGGCTAGTAAAAGGTGGGAGTGTGGTATGAAGTTTAATGTGAGGCGGGAGGAAAGTGTGGTCGACTGAGGCATTTTGGGGTGTAGACATGTAGTAGTGAGAGGTAATACACAGAGCATATTATGCATATGTGAGAGGAGGGTGTTGATTGCATCATGCCTCTAAGTAGGCAGGAGGATTAAAATTCTGCAGGAGTAGTTTTCTGGGGTTGCTGTATGGTGATGGGGGGGTTGATCTGAAAGGGGAAGGGGTTATCCGAGGACAGCATTTTTCTGAATAGGGTGTTGGGGTTGTGGGCTCCTGATCGGGAGACACGGAGAAGGATGGGTGTGCTGTGGAGAGGAGGGAGGTGGATTGCAAACATGTTTGGGGATTCAAAGATCACGCAGTGTAGTGAAATGGAGGTTGAAGATTTGGAGGATGTGTGCAGCTACTTGGATTGGGATATTGCCATTTTTTTAGATGGATGTGAAAACTTTGCCTCTGAAATTCAAGGAGGGCGATATAGTTAGCTTAAGACCATATGACATTTCAATTGAGTCATTCACACATAAGTTATTTGTAAAGAGTTCTTTCCATTTCGCCAGCCTAAGTGTGTAGAACATAAGATCCATTTTTTGTCTGCCTTTTGTGCACAGTAATAAAGATCCGACATGAGGGTCTCTGGGAATTCTTTCTAGCCGTTTTGTGTTTCAGAATTTGAACTAATTTTAAGGAGATTTGGTGGGTAGATGATTCTGAAGGAGTTGGAACTAATTCAGTCTATTGTCAGAAATGGGGATCCATTAGGTTTTTACAGGTGGGGGGCGGAAGGGTGTGCTTCTTTTCTATGCTGTTTGGTAGAGGTTGAATGTCATCTGCCTCACCAGTTTTAGTGTGGAGATATGGACGAGCTGGGGCTCACAGGCAGTTAGGTGCCCCCTTCCCACATTGATCTTGAAGGGATTGGGCCATTGATAGTTAATCCTTGCTAGAGATGGCAGGTCATCTTCATTACGTTCCCAGAGAGGAATTTATCTAGTCACCCACATTTTCATTGGTGGCAGCGATGAGTATCTGGCAGTGGATGAGTGTTGGGTCAACTAGTCTACCCTTTGCTGGGGAGTGAGCAGCCCTTATTTCAAAATATGCCATATGTCTCCTATGTTATTCTGTTGTGAGCATAACATTGAAAAAATATTACTGATTCCGCACATTTGATATTACAGACTACTCTGTTTCTATATAGCTTGTCGTGTGGCCGTGGCGTGGAGGTGGTGTTACTCCTTTCTCAACTTGAATATAAAAACATTAACACGGAATACTCTGCTTTCCTCAGCTCATACGCACTTTGTTGTTGGGGTGGGGAAGAAGGCCTTTCACTCCAGATCATAGACTGCCCCATTCAGATTCTATGTGACGGGTACTGCTGTTTCATTTCACTTATGCTTAGCCTGTTGTGGGGTGAGTCGGGTCATCTTGTCTGTCATAGTATGTGTGGTTTCAGTAGGTGGGGGGCTTTGGGGAGTGCCCATTGGTGATCCTTTGTCTAAGGGGGGCACATCTGGGGCTCCATTCTTAACCTCCTTGTTCAGCCTCCAGACTCTGTGAAATCTGGATTGTATCTTTTCAAAGAGTAAATTAGATTTTTTGCTCGTTTATCCATTAGATATTGTCTCTCTAGTCAACTCCTCAAGTGTTGTCCAAGTTCCTCACACTGGTGCAGGGAACTACCACAGCTATACATTGAGAGTAAACATAATCCAGTCTTCTGTAGTGCTAAGCTAATGGCCAGCTGTATTAAGGGCCCTCTTTATTTGTTTGAGGATCATTTCCTTCTCCAGGCTGTCAATATTTGCGAAAATAAACGCGAAAACATTGCACGTATTTGTGTCGCTCCCTCATCAACATTGGTGACGGAGAAAAACATTAATGCTGGTTGTGCCAACATAAGAAATGCTAATCACAGATTCCTTTCTGACGGTAAAATGATAGGCTAACGGTTAAATTGCACTTGAGAGCATCTTCAAGGGATGAGTCACAGATACTGAAAGTGGCTGGTAAATAACATCCCTCTCGTGTATGCAATGTGTACTAACCCACTTCTGCCGGCGCCTCACAGCAGGGAGAGACATGCCTGACAGAGAGGAATAGTCAGAGCATATCTAGAGAACATCAGGAAATTAAGCCAGATCACTCTACATGCAGGGTGTAATAGACACACCAATTAATTTCTGCCTACTTTTAGGTATTGCTACACATAATCTAGCATATGAGGCGGTACAAACCTCTTGGAATTTAATACACTGATGAGGGTGCTTCAACTCCTCATAGATCTGTTCCCTGAAGTTAACATTGCTGCGACTCATGGAAGCAGCTGGATTCCAAAGAAGCACACGTATATTTATTGTGTTAGGGTCATGTTGACAAAAACAGATGTTCCAAATACTGGAAGTCTCCCTCGACCCACCAGCCCCTTCCAACAGCAGCTTTGAGGGGTGGTCAGATGTGCCATATTTGAGAAGTCTGTTTATCAGACTAAGGAATGTTCAAAAACGTGAAATGATGGAGCCCAAGACTGGACCAATTTGGGGTTCAAAGTAGTAAGGGGGCAAAAATAATTGAAACAAGTAGCGATTGGTTATTAGCTTGTTCACTGAATCTTTATGAGGGCTGTCTGCGGCAAAAGAAGTTGATAGTTGTTAATGTTTACATAAATCAAGAGGACTCTCGGAAGGAGTCATGGGAGGTGTTTCAGAGGGATCTGGTAGAACTACCAGAGCTTTCGGGGGAATACCCGAATCTCCTATTAGGGGACTTTAACTTACGCTTAGATCCAAGGAAGGTTGATTCTGTGGTTTTAGACATGCTAGAATGTTACGGTATTCCTAACACAAATTTTCCAAAATGTGAACAGTCCAAGTCTGAAAGGGAAATGGTGAGTTTTCTCGCTAAGTTAGGGTTTGTATGCCTAAATGGCCGCTTTAAAAAGGATGACCCAGCAGCCCAAATGTTTTTATATGGGAAACAGCAGTGCCCTATTGACTATATGTTTATACAGGCATGGTTCTTCGATGTCTGTTTAGAATTTAAAGTGTTAAGATTAAAGGGAAGTGATCATTGGGGGCTAAAACTAGCCATAGAGGCAGCTCCAATATTGAGGGACCGAGCTATCCCAATGGAACTAGATCTCCCAAAACATTTAACAACAAGAATAGATGGGAAATATATTGATCAGTTAATGCAGTATCAAATACTTCATGAGATTGACCAAGATAGGGCCGTAGGAGAGCCAAATGCGGTATGGTATGGAAAGACCATTGCAGAGGTTGTAGATCGATTGATACCAGTAGTAAGGTTATGTAATAAGAAAATAAAAAAGGATCTGCCTTGCCAATATTCTAAGCAGCAATGGTTCGATAACGAGTGTGTACTTGCTAGGAAGGAGTTAAGAAAAATAGGAAGGGCAAGGCGATCAGACGGCCATGGAGAGACCAATGATATCTACTGCTGTAAGAAAAGGGAGTAAGAAGCTTTGGTGGTGAGAAAGATGCAGGCTTTATTTCAGTTTAATTGGGATCTGATGATTAGGACACTACAAGGAAAGGACATGAGGAAGTTCTGGAACTTGGTCCAGAGGGGAAGCTGTAGTGCTGCCCCACCAGCAAGATGCATGGTGTCAGAAACTGATTGGGTTAACCAATATTTACAAGCCAAGGGAGATAGTGGTGAGGAAGTGTTGGCCAATTTTGGGGGTGGAAGTTTTGGAGTCGTTCTCCATCCAATCTATTGCTAAGTTGATCACCTCTCTAAATTTAACTAAGGCAGCTGGACCTGATAACTTGCCAGCAATTGTAATAAAGTTAAACCACCTGTGGTGGGCAGGATTCTTCTCAAAAGCTTTTATATACATAACCAAGACTGGGATAATACCTCTAAGTTGGAAGGATGCTATAATCAAACCCATACACAAAAAATGTGCTATGAATGACCCAGGTAATTATCATCTGATATGTTTGTTGGATGTAGGTGCAAAACTGTACTCTAAAGTTATATTAAGAGTTTTAAAGAATTGGATTGAGGGAAACAGATTTATTCCTATGGAGCAGGGGGGCTTTAAAGCTGGGCATTCAATAATAGATCATTGTTTCAGTTTATGGGCTTTGGGGCAGAAGGCAAAGGAAACAACTTGGAATTTATTCTGCTGTTTTGTTTATTTTAGTTCAGTTTTCGATTTGGTTGATCGTAGTATACTCTGGGCTAAATTAAGACATCAGGGTATTCCAAATTGCTTAATCGCAATTCTGCAGGAATTGCATACCGGGAACTGGGCCCAAATGGAGCTTGATCTAGAGAGGAGAATCTCCTTGGGAAATGGTTTGAGGCAGGGCTGTGTCCTAGCCCCTACATTGTTTTCTTTGTTCCTAGCCGACCTTCCGGGAGAGTTGGCAGCGACTCATTCCTTTTCCCTGAAAATTGGGGGTAGACATGTGTTGTGCCTACTCTATGCAGATGATTTGGCAATTTTGGACGCGACTCAAGTAGGCCTGCAGAGAAAGTTGACTAAATTCAATCATTATTGTGAGACTAATAAATTGAAGGTGAACATGGGAAAAACAAAAATAATCCTGTTTGGGGATAAAAAGTAAACTGTATAAGTGGTTGTTAGGTAATAGTAGGGTAGAGGCTGTGTCCACTTATAAGTATTTGGGTATGACGTTTACTAGTCAGTTTAGTTGGGCCTTGCGTAAAGAATTGGTGGAGACGAGGGCATTAGCAACGATAGTGGGCCTTGTTCGTTTTAAAAAGACTTATGGTGGCCATTCCTGGCCTCCACTTTTGATAGCTTATAATGCAATGGTTCCCACGCAATACCTCTACGGGGCTGAGTTATTAGCCTTAAGTAGGGAGGGAAGCTGGGAGAGGTGCGAAAGTAAATGCTTGAAAAATTGTTGGCTCTCCCCAAACGTGCAATGTCCCAAGCAATAAGATTAGAAGGAAATTTGCAGGCCTAGAACTTCTTAGCCTATAAAACAACTTTGGGATTTTGGGATAAACTTTGGGTCTCAAAGGTACAGAAGATATCAGCCTTATGTGCCACTGAATTAGGAAAGAGTGAACTACTGTGGGCGAAGAAGGTCAAGAAAAGGCTAGAAGCCATCCCAGGAACCTTAAAATTAGAATAAAAAATATCTGAGGCCTCACATCTTTCTAAAGCAGAATTAAAAATAGACTGTGAAAAAGAGTCCAGTTTGGCTGATCTGAAGTATGTAAGGAATAGACCCTCAGCAAAGTATATGGTAGATTCTTGGGAAAATAGGAATGCATTTCCATACCTATCAGCACTTCCAGATGCCCCGGTATGTTTAACACTATTAAAATTTCGGGTAGCATTAAATGTGCGATATGTAAGAGCTGTAAAATGTGAAGCTTTTTTAGATCGAGAGAATAATTGCACATGTGGATTGTGTTTTCAAAATTTTAATGTCCATGTGTTAATTGATTGTTGTCATTTTAATAGGCTTCATTGTTTGATTTTAAAAACGCTTTTCAAAAGATATAATATAAATTGTCGCAATGGCGCACTTGCACTTTTGTTAAATAAGGAATTTTTTGATGTGGCATGCGCACTGGCAAAATTCTTTAAAATATGTCTGGATTAGTGACCCAATGTGTTCAAGTGGCAGGGGAATGGAGATTTTATCTTGAATAATGGTGCATTTGGTATTTATTTGGTTTGTATATAAATATAAGATTTTATGCGGTTTTAAAATGTATGTTTTAAAGACAGTGTCTAAACTTTAATAAAGTATGAACTGACCAATTTAGGGTTCAAGTATAGAGGTGGTTGTGGGGGGTGGGTTTTATTGGCTTGTGCCGAGGGATAATTTACTGAAGAATGTGGAGGCCTCCTCAGCCGTGGGAATACAAATATAGTGTGCGTGTTCTAGTGCTGAGAGGTATAGTGCCGTTTTTTGCTTTGTTTAATGAGCAAATGCCAGCAAAAAAGACTTATAAAAGCTATTAAGCTGGGTGGTTTCTACTTAAATAATCAACGCAACCAACAAAGGACAACATGAGATAGGCCTAAGGTTTGGGCCTGTCTGTGCTATCGAGTGGTAGTTTTTCAGCAGAGGGAGAATCTCTCCTTCTTTTAGATCCATTTTCACTGTCACTGTTTAAAAGGAGGAGGAAATGTTGGCTAGTAGATGATTGCCAAACCACAGACCAGCTCCGTTAACCCGCTTAGGGGGGCACATGTCCATATTGGAACCCGCAGGGTGACAGAGATTTACTTTGTCAGCAAATGATGCATTTGAATAACATTGACATGATGAAAAGAAATTATTTTTGGGGTGCCATAGTGCTCTTGAGTCTAGGCTCCATTATTACCCACATGGACCCAAAGGCACACAAGGATAGGGCGAGAAAGCTGTGTCTGACATGAACACACAAGCCTTATAATCGAAAAATGGCATGGAAAATCCTCACTGTTTTTTACTATGACTATTCATGCCACATAGGTCTAATTGGTTCTGGTTTTCTCTACTGCTAAAAGTACATACCTCAGGGGTGTCCAACTTACATTGCAGAGGGACGGATCCATACTAAATGTTCAGGATTTCAACTTAAGACAAATGTATTTACAAAGGATCTAAATGCCCCTCATTTTAAGTCAGTGGCTGCCAAAAAAAATGGAGTGGATCCGGCGCTCCTCATGTTGGAAACTCCTGCAGACCAACAAGTTTCTGACATGAGCAAAGTTAAGGGACAACATTGCCAAAGAAGCCTAGATGGGGTAGGGGGACAGTGACGCATGTTAACAGTTTGACAGTTGTGGGCCCACAATGGGGAATAACGTGACACCGAAATCACAAGGCCATTTACAGCATATTTTTCCTACTTTCTAAGCCCGCTTTCGGTTACACGTTTTACACACACTTAACAGATAGAATTTGTGATCATAAAGCAGATGGGATTACCAGGTGTGGAATATTAAACTTGTAATCACGCAGAGTGGTATTTCCTCGGAAGGTGTGCAAGAAAGACCACCTTAACCGAGTCATCATGTGGGTCGTTGTGTAGGTCAAAGGACGATGAAAGTCAGTGCTGCAGATTCCGGAACCCGCCCAGACCTTTGGCTTTGCGCTTGTGAGGAAACCTCCACCCTCCACCTTCCTCTGTCACTGTTACCGATGTTATGTTAGTCTGATTTGTAAGCGCACGGCTACTAAGCAGGGTGTCCCTGCGCTCAGGCTAAGGGCAGCAGACCAAAGCACCTAGATTGACTGCCTGAAGAGCCATGTCTTCAGTTTCCTCTTGAAGGCAGCAAGATTACAGCCCAAACGGAGGTCTTGGAAGTTTGTTCCAGTTGAGTGGCCCCAAGTAGGAAAAGGATCTCCCGCCTACTCTAAGGCGATTAATCTGGGGCACTCTTGCGAGGCGCGTGGAGGATGAACGCAGGGTACGCGCTGGAATGTATTTGCTGATCCCCTCCCTGAGATAAACTGCGCCCGTATCATGCATGGCCTTATGCATTAAGACCATGGCCTTAAAAACAATCCTCTTTTTTAGGTCTCGCCTAGCGATGCAGCGCATAAGCGAGATCTATTGTTGCCGACTTGCCTGCGAAGGGGGACAGGACATGTGCACGTGTATGGCAAGACCTGGACAGGAGATGTGCACGCGTATGGTGCGAGCAGGAGTTGTAATAACGCCGCAAACCGTACGCGTGCACATCAGCTGTCTGTGCCGAAGCTTAACAGACAGGAGATGTGCACGCGTACGGCTCGCGGCGTTATCACAACCCCTGCTCGCACCATACGCGTGCACATCTCCTGTCCAGGCGCGGCTCGCTTGCATGCACCACTTACCGGCTCTTGAATCCTGCTCCGGCCGCATCATGCGGCATTCACGAAGGCGGGGTGGGCTCCCGCCAGACTTCCTCTACTGCTTGCCATTGCGGGGTGGGCTCCCGCCTCGCTTCTCCGGCACGCGTGGGACAGGAGATGTGCACACGTACGTGCATGCGTCGGCGTTTCAGCAGTAACGCACGTATGGCGCACTTTCACTTTCCCTCCCTCCCTCCCCCGTCGGCTCCAGATCACCTCACTGCCTGTTACGCGCTTTCCGCCTCACGTGCAGAGGACAGCAGTTGTGCACGCGTACGTACATCTCCTGTCCGTGCTAAACAAGCAGCTTTCGTTGGCGTAATGGCGACAGCTTTTCCGTCCTCCTTCCCCTTGACTGCTTCATTCCGGGTAAAACTATGCTCACTTCCTGGGAACGTCAAGAATGGTCGGGGAGAGAACGGGCAGGCTGCTCTTTAATTGGCGCGACATCCTTCCGCCCACGGCGTGAGCCGAGACAGCGGCTGTTCAATTTGTTTGCTGCCAATGAAGCATAGGCAGCTGAGCTTGCCGCTACTAATATTTAAAAAATAATCATCTCGCCGACCCGTCACCCAACTCCACGGCGGCCAGCTGAGAGTGAACACCTACTGCACCGCGGCATGCGGACGCCGGTAGGAATGATTCCGCAACCCAGCAGCCCACCACCAAAGAGCACACCACAACAGTCTGTACAACTGGGTGATTGCCGTCCTGAATGCCCAGCGTTGCCGCGGATGAATCTGGACCAAGTTGTACTCCTCGTTGCAGCCACATGTGGCCCATACTGAATTGCAGCGCTAGCCTCGCAAAGAGAAAGTGCCTGGAGAGAGGTATTCTCTGCTTTTAATAAAATTAGTTTTTTTAATAGCGCATTCTGCGTAGCATATTCCCCTGACACCTCACAAAACAATATGATGAATAAAAGGCACCGCTCGTAATCGCACTGTTAATACGAGGCCGGTTACATTAAATGTAGGATAAATTACTCGTTAGTACTCTTCCCCCTTTCACCTGCACGCTTCACCCCTCCCAGGGCACTTAATCGCCACCCTTCTTGCACAATGCGTCCAGTGCAGCATCTCACCCCATTACTCTTTCTCCGTGTTCTCCCAACAGCCCCATGTTCCTTCCCCCACCTGTGCCCCCTTATTGTTTCAAACACCCTCCCTCTGTGATTCCTCACAGCCCCCACTTCCTGTTGCTCACCCCTCCAGTGCTTCCCCCTTTCACCTGCACGCTTCACCCCTCCCAGGGCACTTAATCGCCACCCTTCTTGCACAATGCGTCCAGTGCAGCATCTCACCCCATTACTCTTTCTCCGTGTTCTCCCAACAGCCCCATGTTCCTTCCCCCACCCGTGCCTCCTTATTGTTTCAAACACCCACCCTCCCTCTGTGATTCCTCACAGCCCCCACTTCCTGTTGCTCACCCCTCCAGTGCTACTTGTTTCTTTTCTTTTTGTGTACCAGTCCAACTCAGACCGGCAAACAAAATCTATTTTGAAACAAGCATTTTCAATGCAATAGGTCTCGCATTTGTGAGAGTTTGAGCTATTGGCATTGTAAATGACAAGGCCTTTTATTTATGTATTTTGAAAGCCTGCAAGCGCGTGTAAATATGCACTTTGTACTTATAGTCCTTGCTTACGAAATGCACGGCTGGCTGTAAAACAGGCACAGTTACTGACAGCCTTGCTTCTCGTAAGCAACTACTACTATAAGTACAAAGTGTGTGTTTATGCACTGATTGCAGGTTTTCAAAACATAAATAAAAGGCATTGTCATTTACAATGCCAATAGCTCAAACTCTCGCAAATGCGAGACCTATTGCATTGCAAATGCTTGTTATAGGGAGCCAGTGGAGGGCCCTCAAATGAGAGGACAGTGAGACCTGGGTGGGAGTCTGAGTAGCAGTCTGAGTGGTGGGCTAGAGGCCTATGAAATGATGTCTCGTGAGCCTGAGAACACAGGTAGTAGGAAGAACGTGGTGCAAGAGTGAAGGCAGCGTTGGATGCTGGTGTCCGTCCACAAGATTGCTGCAGGTATGGAAACGGAAACCCGAATGGGTCTGGTGAACTTTCCAATGTGTTAATATTTTTGTATGCTTTGAAATATTTAAATATCTCTTAATATTGGAGCTAATCGGTTTCTAGGCGCTGCCAATGCTGATAAAGGGAGAGAGACAAATGTTAGTTGGCCCAGTCACACAGTGTTGATGGAGGTCAGAAGCCAGGATTAGATCACAGTTCTCCAGTGTCCACATTACGCAATTTATCCACTAAATACTCATCTGTCATGTGTACTCCACAATACACATAGGCCCAGGTTTACTATGTATTTGCTAGAATACTTGTGCCAACTTTCACAAGAAAAAAAATATGTTGTGCTCAAAGTTAATGCAAGTGCAGGGCGAAAATCGCTATTGAAGGTGAGTACTACACCCCTTACGGTACCTAAGCAAAGGGGATGACGCAGGGTAGGGGTAGCCCAAACACACATAGGCCTTCCCGGAAAGGTAGGTGTACTAAATCAGACCTAAGGGTGAAATGATTTTCCTAAATCCACCCCGGTGCAAGCAAGGGGCAAGCAAAATACCGCGCGAAATTTTTCTGTGTCATTTACGCAAATGTTAAACAAATTACGCAGCTTAACCTTGGGTGGTGTGTTCCTCGCTTTGACAATAGTGCTGAAAAGTGTACCTCAAGTGTCAGTCTCATGCACGCCACCGCTGGCTGCCTGGCATTTGCACCATAGGGAAATGCTTCGGTTGCGCTTAAACCGCATATTAGTGCGGGCCATGAACTCACCAGCGTGCTACTCTGCGTAAGCATAGCGCTGCCAAACCTACGCCCTTGTGTCTGGATGGGCACGTGCAATGAACACGTACAAAAAAGAGCCAAATCCAACATGTGTAGAGAAGGGTTTAGGCAATACGCTTCATTGTATTGTTTTGTATTCTGCAATGAATACACTGTTTTACACCCCTGCACGAGGCGCTGAAAATCTCAAATTATTAACAGGGTCTTTTTGCATTGAGTGGTTGGCGGGCATAGCAGGGTTGTCGTTTGGTCACTTTGGATGTTGTTGTTTGGGGCGCGTGATATTCACACATGCACAGTGGCGTATCGCAAAATGAAGGGGCCTCCCTGCAGGATGTGATTAGGGGCCCGGTCTCCCCTATCTCAGAGATATTGATCGGCCTAGAGGCTAGAGCTGAGTGTGGGTCCAAGGCCACCTGAAGGGTTCGGGCCCCCAGGAGAGTTGGGCCCCCCCTGCGCCGCAGGGGCTGCAGGGGCCTGCCTTACTCCCCTGGACATGCACTCTAATCACGGTGCTGTAAACCGGCTGCTGTGCACAAGCGTGAGGTGTCAGAATAGACTTGGTTGTACTTGCCTTGGGCAGGGAGAATGGCACTGCAGCGCGCGCTGCTCCCGGAGAAACGACCCATAACTGGGGTCAGTCATTGTAATTTTCAAATTCCTGACCCTTTACAAATGCTTCCTCGTCCTCTGGCTTGACCTCAGACGTGTGTGGGCAGAGGGAAGAAGGGTAGTAATTGAGCTATAGACGAATGAGGTCGTAAACAGACTGATGCAGCGGAGTAAAACTCTACCTGACCAACTCTGAACACCGCCACAGCACCACAAAACAAGCATTGGCATAGCCAATAGGTCTCGCTTTTGGGACCTTATAAGTATTTAGTTATGCAGCACAATATCCGTAGTGCAACAACATCAACTGTTGCATGGCTAAACACTTATAAGGTCCCAAAGGCGAGACCTATTGGCTATGCCAATGCTTTTAGTATGTCTTATGACTAGATGTCTCGGGTGGTGGTCCTGGCTAGCAACGAAGTCTAAAATAGTCAAATTTCAAAGGACCAGTACGAGGGGGTGGGTGGGGTAATAGTGCCTGGAATGAGATGCATCAAGGCTAACTGAGGAAGAGCAGCAGCAACGTCAAGAACCAGCGGTTTCCCGAGACGTTTGAGACTGGGTCCCTTCAGTGTGGAATGCCCCACGGAGAGTATAAACAACGAGTATAAACCACGCATAAGGAGGCATCCATGACATAAAGGGCTTACTTCTGATATACTTCTGCCCTCGGAATAATGGTGTTAATTCCAGGCACACTGTCTGCGTCCAAGGCATGAGGGTGATGAGGCCTAAGTGGAGACAAAGACATGGCTTCACAGAGTTTGGGTTCTCAGACAGTGAAATAAAATAGTGCCCCCTAAGGGAAGTTGAACTTCAAGCACAGCACAGAGCTCAACCTCTCTAGTGACCTTTGCATCCCGCTACATACCTCTAAGAGGGACTTCTATCCAACAACTCTGGCTGCACCACCGTCTTCTCTGGCTGCACCACCATCTTCTCTGGCTGCACCACCGTCTTCTGTGGCTGCTGGTGCCCCAGCAAAAAGGTTAACAACTGTATTGCAATATTTTGAAATCAGAAACCGAGAGCGTAATATGCACACCATGCAGTAGTTTGCTAGTTGAAAGAATTGCAGTATTTTTCTGGGACGTATTTAAAATAATCTAAAAATCTGGAATTTCAGATGTGCTGGGTATCTTGTTCACGCCAGCCCCTTCAGGGATACAACTTCAATTCATGCAGAACTAGCTTTGGCGTAAATATACATCTTATCCCCCAGCTTTCCAAATTCGCTAAAGATTTTGGATGTTTTGTTTGATTTTAGAATTTTAGAAATTGCCTGCAAACGTCCTATCTCTGCTTGAATTTTCAGGAGCATCAAAAAATCAGACAGGGAGGTGGAATGACTTTGACCAAGGAGACACTTCCACAGTAGCAGCTATTTCCATTGATACGTGAAACTGCATACCCATGCCGAGATACTCACTCATGTTAAAGCAGCTCAGGTGAACTGCAGATTCCCCCGTTGCCCTCAGCATTCAGGGCCACTGCACCGCTCACTAATGTTACCTACACACCCCCGGGCACCTGCATGTCTCAACCTCGTTAAGAGTTTGCAGGTAAACTGCCCAGCACTGTTCACTCAGTCACCCAGTGACTCCTATAGCCTACAACTGAATGCATCAAGCCAGAGTACTCTTCGAGTCTTACAAACATGCTGAGCTGGGCCTGACTAAAGGCGTGTAATTGTGCAGGTGTCCTAGGTCAGGACGCAGAAAGGCTGCTGGCTGGGAGATGTGGGCACGGGGATGCTTGAAGGAGTCAGTGACGTCCACATCACGATTCACAAAGGATAGCTGAGGAAATGTGCGCGTGTGCGACTGAACCCTTCATATTTTAAGACGCTTATATTGTAATATATGTCAAATGTTAAACATAAACACACGAATGCACGTTAACGTGCATTTCTCATTATCTTTATTAGTATGATTTTCTAGCGTCGACGCTACATATTTCACTTTTCCCCTCCAGAAATGTAAAAAAGAGGGCAAGATTGTTGCCGCAATTTGGACTGCTTCTATGTACTGGTCACAAGATGTTAGTTTAGTAAAGGCTACGAGAATGTTGTGGCTTTTCGCAAAGGACGCAACCGGTATTCGAAAAGATCTCCGCAGCAGGACGTTCACCCACCGAGTCATGTTAAGCATACCATTGCCATAGCTGCCAAGGTTCCAAATTGCTATGTGTGACATTTTCATAATTTCAGTGTAAATATGAGTGACATTTCAACGACTATGAGTGACACTTTCTCACGAGCAATATCAAGCAATGAAGACAAGGGTAACATATAAATAGCAGAAATTACACCCATTTCAGCAACAAAAAACTCTAAGAAGATCTTAAAACCACTGAAATGCACAAGAAACGGAAGGGCACTAACCATGACTGCCGTTCTCACTTAAAGAAGGCAGGCAGGCAGGCACTGCAGCTGGTCTGAAGATGATCTCATTAATCTGATGATTCATGACTGTGCGCTAGCCTAAAAAAAGCACATTTTATAGCATAGCAAGTACATAGCAAGTACAACTAGGAGATTATACCATCACGCAGGCACTTACACATAGCTGCCAAGTTTTCAGACTTCTTATGTATCACATTTTCATGATTTCAGTGTACTTAGAAGTGGCATTCAATGACAACATGTGTAACACTTAGATTGCCACTTTTTCGCAAGTCAAACCAAGCAATGAGTGCATTGGCAATCAATAATATTCGCATGATGCATTACAGCCCTTTGGACTCCAGGCCGCTCTGTGTCCCACGTAGGACCCGGGCAGGGGGGCCAGGCTGCCACTCGAGTTTCCAAGAGGATGTGAAAGGCCCCAAACACGGTCGGATCTCATCATCAGCTGCTGCCTAGAGAGTCAGACTAAGTCAGCGGACTCACTCGAGCCGCCCGGTGCCACAGACAACACCGGACATTAAGTATCTGAGAGTCAGGGTTGACGAGGCTAAGACAGGCTGATCCACTCGTCAGTCACATTATAGGTCACAGCCAGGCAACCTCAGGCTGGCTGTATTTCAAAACACCAAAGTTGTTAATGTTTACAGCTCACGGCTGCACTGCGCAGGCAGCCACCAGCCTGTCACACAGGCCCGGCCGCAACTGCACCAGATAACACAAGCTGCGCGCACGGTGCCGCCAGCAGCCACTCACTCACAGAGCTGCTGGGGCGTCTCTGCTCAACTTTAGTAACGGGAGCAAATTAATTTACAGCACAAGCAGCAACTTACTGTTATTAAATAAAGTAATTGATTCTCACACGGGAGGCACTTACTTCTTAGCACCGAGCGAGACGAGAAGAGCAACTCGGTGAGGCCCACTAGACCCGCCGGCCGGCTGGCCGATTGCACCGCAGCATCGACCTCCATCTCTTTGCACGAGGATGTGAAACGCCCCCTCAGTGATCTTGCGATACCAATGGAAACAAGCACTGAAACACAAGTGCGGCCCCGCGCCGCGAAAGTGAAACAGTACTCCGGGTGGAGGGGTGGGGGGGAGTGCGATTCCCTTGCGGGAGCGAGCGGCGCCAGGAGCGATAATTGCTACCATATGGCGCCAGCTGCTCGCTCCCGCAAGTGAATCGCCAAACGTGCACGCGTTGCCATTGAAGGCAATGGAACGCGTGCACGTTTTTGGCTGAAAAGCCGAATCGCTCGCAAAAGGTCTTTTTGCCTAAGCAGCGCATGCGCGCTGCGTAGGCGAGACCTAAACAGACGGCATGTACAGAAGAGGAAATCCTTACGTGGATACATGGAATTCCAACATGGTCTATTTGAATTATTAATAGGGGCAGATTTACAAGCCCCTTGCGCCACTTTTGCGTCACTTTTAACATGGGAAAAGTGACGCAAAAGTGGCGCAAGGGGCTTGTAAATCTGCCCCTTAAGGCCTGCATTGCGTGGTAATTTGCGTTTAGTCCGGCCCTGTAAGGTTGTATGTCTTCACAATATTTCAATAAAGAATCGTGTATGCGGAGGATCGAACAACATTTGCAGTGCAATGCACCTGTGCTGCGGTGCATGAACCAAAAGGCAATGAAGGCCAAATGTCCACACTGATGAAGGCTGAGAGTGACGTGGGGATGAAGGGGGGGAAGGGGAGGGTGGGGGGTCAGGGAATCTACTATCATGGTCGGACTGGGGCAGAAAATAGGCCTAGGCACCAAAATAAAAGTGTCCCCCATTAGGGAATCAGAGTGCTAAAAAAAAATGGCCCACGTGTCAAATAGGGCAGTTTTGAACTTGCAAAGACACACTGTATAGGTGTTTGGCAGGTATGGGAGACTGCGTGTGTTGGACTTGGCCCTTTTTGGCTGAAGTTCCCTAAACTTTTTGCTTTCCCCCTAGACCTTTTTTCTGACATGGTGTTGCCAACTTAGATGCTTTGGGCACTTTGCCACTGCTGATCAGTGTCAAAGTGCAAGTGCTCCCTGTGTAAAGTGTAATGGTAATTGGTTGTCCATGAGTGGTATGTTTGCCTTACTAGTAAAGTCCCTAGTAAAGTGCACTATGTGTGCCAGGGCTAGTAATGCAAATGCTACTAGTGGGCCTGTAGCACTAATTGTGCCACCCACACAAGTAGCCCTAAAGAGAGAACTCAGGCCTGCCACTGCAGCCCCTGCGCGCAGTTTGTTAAACTGCCATGTTGTCCTGACAAGTGCACCCACTTGCCAGGCCTTACCCTTCCCTTTCTATGCACATCAGACACCCCTATGGTAGGTCCATTATACCCTCCTGGGCAGGGTGCAGTGTATGTGAAAGGTAGGACATGTACTAAGGTGTGTACCATGTCCTAACAGTGAAATACTCTCCATTTCGTTTTTCACTGTTGAAAGGCCATCTTGCCCATAGAACAGAATGGGGAAGGCTGTGTAATATGTTTCCAGCCTATCTTCCCAAAGGCTTAAGATGGAGAGGTGAAGTTTAGTGTGCCTGAACTCACAATTTAATAACACATCTTTTTGTGAAGGTGGTTTTTGAATTGCGTGTTTAGAAACCACTCTTTTAGAAGTGGCTGGGTTTTTGTGCTCTAACATTTCTGTGTGTCTCTGCCTGGTTGTGGATTGACTGTCTGGATTTGAATGTGATAGGCTCTGGGGAATGTCTTGACCAAGGGGAGGAGGTGAGACAGCAACAGGCTGACCTGCATCTGTAGTGTAGGGGGGAGGAGTAGCCCCTGGAGGTGAAAAGGCCTGGGTTACTGCCATAAAACAATAGCTCCATCTCCTGCTGAGTGATTAAGGATCCAGACCGCCACTATCAAAGGCAGAAGGTGTCACTGGCAGGGAGACACCCAGAACTGGTTTGGACAGGGGTCAGTGCCCCCCTGAACACAAAGACTTCAAAGACATTTAGGGGTATAACTATGAGAGCTGAAACCCCTGAACTTTGGAATGGAACTGTTCAAGACTGTAAAGGATTGAAACTACTTCGTGGTCAAGAGGAACCTCTGCCAAGGAAGAAACAGCTGAAGAGACTGAAGGAAAGGACTGACCCTTGCTGTGTGTTCTGGGGCTGGCCTGCAGTTTGCTGATTTAACCAAGGAGAGGCTAAAGGGACTTTGCTGTGTGCTGTGTCCCCCCGCTTGAAAGGACTTTGCTGTGTGCTGTGTCCTGAAGTAACTTATCCCCAAGGGCCCGAGGAGAGCTGGCTCCCTGTTGTGGAAACTCAGGAACACAAAAGTTTCCCGGTGTGTCTCAGCGACGCTGTGTGCGTATGCTTTTTGCAGCCTGAGACCTTCGTAAGAATTGCCCTGTGATCGTGGGCACCTGGAGTCCAAGCGAGTCTCAGCGATGTTGCGTGTGTGTGCTTCGTGCAGCCTGAGCCCTTCGTGAGGATTGTCCTGTGATTGTGTGCACCTGGAGTCCAAGTGAGTCTCAGCGACGCTGTGTGCGTGTGCTTTGTGCAGCCTGAGGCCTTCGTAAGGATTGCCCTGTGATCGTGCACACCCGAAGTTCAAGTGTGTCTCAGCGACGCTGTGTGCGTGTGCTTTTTGCAGCCTGAGGCCCTCGTAAGAATAGCCCTGTGTTCGTGGGCACCAGGAGTCCAAGTGAGTCTCAGCGACGCTGTGCGTGTGCTTCGTGCAGCCTGAGCCCTTTGTGAGGATTGTCCTGTGATCGTGTGCACCTGGAGTCCAAGTGAGTCTCAGCGACGCTGTGTGCGTGTGCTTTGTGTAGCCTGAGACCTTCGTGAGGATTGCCCCGTGATCGTGCACACCCGAAATTCAAGTGTGTCTCAGCGACGCTGTGTGCGTGTGCTTTTTGCAGCCTGAGACCCTCGTAAGAATTGCCCTGTGATTGTGGGCACCAGGAGTCCAAGTGAGTCTCAGCGACGCTGTGTGCGTGTGCTTCGTGCAGCCTGAGACCTTCGTGAGTATTGTCCTGTGATCGTGTGCACCTGGAGTCCAAGTGAGTCTCAGCGACGCTGTGTGCATGTGCTTTGTGCAGCCTGAGACCTTCGTGAGGATTGCCCTGTGATCGTGCACACCCGGAGTCCAAGTGAGTCTCAGCGACGCTGTGTGCGTGTGCTTTGTGCAGCCTGAGACCTTCGTGAGGATTGCCCTGGTATCGTGTGCACCCGGAACTCAAGTGAGTCTCAGCGACGCTGGGTGCGTGTGCTTCGTGCAGCCTGAGACCTTCGTGAGGAGTGCCCTGTGACCGTGCACACCCGGAGCTCAAGTGAGTCTCAGCGACGCTGTGTGCGTGTGCCCTGTTGCAGCCTGAGATCTTCGTTATCGCCATCGGCCCGGACCGGCATCCCCAGAGGAGCTGTGCCGCGGCCCGAGCCCGCCGTTGCCAGAAGCAGCACCTCGAACCAACCCCGTCGGGGGAGGGCCCGAGTTCCACTGCCCGGAATCAACCAAGTCGCATCGGAGGCCCAAGTTGCCAGAGGAGGAGAGGAGAGTGAGGTCGCACCCCCAGGTAACGTGTGTCGCCGCCTGGGGCGGGTGCGGGCTCGGAGAGAGACGCTCTCGGCCTCTCCCATTCTTGCAGCGCGAGCCTCTGCTCAAGCTCGTATCGCAGCCCGTACTTGCCAAAGGAGTGGCAGTACCGGGGCGGGAGTGTGGAGCTGCACTTTGGTTTACACCATACCCGTGTTGGGGGCATATGTTGGCGGAAGCTGACCGCGAGTCAACACGAGTGGCAGAGAGACCGTCTAAAGCACTGGGATCGGTGCCGGAGTGCCTTGTGCATTGCATTGTTTCTGCATTACGAAGTGCCTGATTGTTGCCTTGCGCATTGCATTGTGTTTGCATAACAAACTGCCTGATTGTTGCATTACGCATTGCATTAGTTTGCATCACGACCTACCTGATTGTTGCAATACGCATTGCATTATTTTTGCATAACGAACTGCCTGATTGTTGCATTACGCATTGCATTATTTTTGCATAACGAACTACCTGATTCTTGCATTACGCATTGCAGTATTTTTGCATTACGAACTGCCTGATTGTTGCATTACGCATTGCATTATTTTTGCATCACGAACTACCTGATTGTTGCATTACGCATTGCATTATTTTGGCATTACGAACTGCTTGATTGTTGCATAACGAACTGCATTACTATTACATTGTAAAGTGCCTGATTCTTGCATTACGAACTGCATAGCATTGCATTAGGACTGCATTGGATCATCTAGAATTGCTCATTAATACCGTCAGAACCTACAAGGGCTTGCTGGCCTAATAACCAGCAAGGTGAATTATTACAAGTACGCATATGTTGGATTTTTATCGTGTGGTCTCATCGTATATCTTTTTATATAAACATATACTTGGTTTTCTATGAAACTCGTGTGGAGTCCATTTGTGGTGTCATCATTGGGTCACTGAGAGCGTGGTTGCAAATACTTTACACATTTGCCCTGAAGATAAGGCAACAGGGAGCGAGAAAAAGAGTCTGTAAAGGGTCATGTAGGTCACAGGATGATAGATATTTATGCGCAAAAATTTCAATTTTAAAGTGCTCACACAGTAAGTAAAAGAAAGCGTGATGTGAAATAGTGATAGTGAATTTTAAAAAGACATCGCATTGACAACAATATAGGTGAACTCCCTAAATGATTTATACAAGTTATGAGGAGTTCATGTTGTAGAGTGGTCGACGGCGTTTCGAACCCAATTATTGGGGTTCATCTTCAGGACAATAGTGAGCTAGTTGAGTATAAGGAAAACAACCCATGAATAGCTGGGTAGTTGCAGGGGACAGTAATCCAACACGGGAGTCAGGGGCTCCATGCTGGCAGTGTTTATTAACAGCCAAATGAATTGGTCTTGAAAAACAGTCAGTGATAGGCTTGAGCAGCTGGGCAGTACATAGATCCACCTGGGCAGTATCAATTTGTTTAGTTGGGCGACAGGGCATTGAATGGGTGCCTGAAGCCGAGCAGCCGGAGACGTCCTGCTGCTGCTGTTGCTGGCTAATGAATGCGCATTCATGGGTTGTTTTCCTTATACTCAACTAGCTCACTATTGTCCTGAAGATGAACCCCAATAATTGGGTTCGAAACGCCGTCGACCACTCTACAACATGAACTCCTATCGAATTAATTTCATTTTTGAAAAAAACAGTGCCCCTCTCTGGGTCACCCCTTTTGCTTTTGGACCTTTTTTAGGCCACACCAGAACCATTGTTCTTAAAATATCCATTATCACCCCAGGTTCACATATCGGGGTACCCTTGTTTCCCAAAAACCTGAAGATAAGCCTGGCTGCTCGTGCCAAGCTACCTAGGGGGTGAGCAGGGGCTATCTGAGAAGGTGTCCTTCTTTTCCCTGACTTAGAAGCAAGGGTCCCTAATTGGCCTCAGGTACCTACCTCAGCCAACTAGGGAATCCCGGTTCTAACAGCGTGTATTTGTGATTGTTGCAGGCAATGTTTGTGGGAATGTAGGGGAGATCAACAGTAGAAACCGGCCCACAAGACCATAAAACAGGCCCGCAAAATTAAAACAATACAGGCCTTTACCCCGACTATCAGACCAGCTCTTTGGGGAATGCCTGATTGCCCTATAGGCCAGTCCGACCCTGACCACCATACAAAACAAGCATTTGCAATGCAATAGGTCTCGCATTTGCGAGGGTGTCAGCTTAGGCATAATGCCTTTTTATGTGTTGTTTTTTAAATCAGATAAATTAAAGGCATTGTCATTTACAATGCCAATAGCTTAAACTCTAACAAATGCGAGACCTATTGCATTGCAAATGCTGGATCTGCGCCCCATGTAGCCTGCAGGCTGCGATTGGCGTCACGACCATGGAACCAGTGAAAGTTAGTAGAAAATAAAATTATATTTATGCATAGCTGGCAAGGTTTCAGATTGCTATGTGTGACATTTTAAAAATTTCAGTGTAATTATGAGTGGCATTTCAATGCCTATGAGCGACACTTTCTCCCGATCAAAATCAAGCAATGAAGACGAGGGAAACACATAAATATCAGAAATGACACCCACTTGAGCAACAAGAAACTCTAAGAACTTGAAACTGCTGCACAGCACTAGAAATGAAAGGGCACTAACATAGCATCCAGTAGCTCACAGCGATCCTCATAAACAGTTTTGCGAATTGCATAGTAGAGTGACGTTATTTGCAGCAGAGATATTAACCCTCTGCGATAGAACATGTAGAGTAAACTGCCAGTAGACAAATCTCCGACCTTCGAACAGGAACATTTAATTACAGCAGCCATAGTTTTTGACTTTCCTAAGTCTCTGAGTCATAACAATTCGACTGCTGCTGATGTGTTGTTGCTGAAGTGTCTCTGTGAGTCACTTTCACACTCACTGAGCTGCTGTAGTGTAGATGAGATTAAAGTCTGTATCACACGACGGACGGTGAGAAGAGCTGCTTATGGAAGGTGTTGAGTCGGTGATGGCCCGCTGTTTTGAGAGCTGTGCCGTGTGCCGTTAAAAGACACTCTTACAGCACCTGCTCTCTGGCTCACCATGACAGGACAGAAGCCCACCCCCCACCCCACGACAGGGCAGCAGCACTTATTGAGGTCAGATACGTGCTGTCCTAATTTAACTTTGGCGCGGGCAGAGGCAACAACTCCTGGGGGCCTGGGCACGCAGGAAATTTAAATCATCCTGCCACAACCTGTGCCTGTATGGGCCTAGTCCGTCCTCCCTGGTATCATTGATTAATTGTTGGTACTCAAAGTGTGTCCAGGCGACTGACTTGAGAGGCACCAGCGGCCCCATTCTGGAGCCGGAGAATATAGATAAAACTGCACACAGTGCTGCTAAATGAAATTAATGTTAATTGTTAGACCTGGCATCCTTGGCGTGGGTCTCCCTTCTATTTTTTCACTATGCCTCCACTGTTGTTGATATGTTTTTGCTGGTCTAGATGCTTTGGGCACTTTGCCACTGCTATTCAGTGCCAAAGTGCAAGTGCTCCCTATGGTAAATTAATGTATGGATTAGTGACTCTATGTTTGGCCTATTTGATTCACTGTCAGACCCTAGTACAGTGCACTGGGTGTGCCCAGGGCGTGTGAATCAAATGCTGCTGGTGGGCTTGCAGCACTGGTTGTGCCACCCACAGGAGCAGTTTGTAAAGTGTGTCTCAGGCCTGCCATTGCAGAGCCTGTGTGCAGTCTGGTACTGCCATGTCGACTTGGTAAGTGCACCCACTTACCAGTCCCCAAACCTTCCCTTTTCTGCATGTTAGTCACCCCTAAGGTAGGCCTGCGGGCAGGGTGCATTGTATGTAAGAGGTAGGACATGCCCTGGTGTGTGTGGCATGTCCTGATAGTGAATTACAGCCAATTTCGTTTTTCACTATTGCAAGGCTACCTGTCCCCGTAGGCCAGAATGGGCAGTTTGATTATAACATCTTATAACCCTAACTGACCCAGGGAACATGGTAGAAAAACGAATTTAGTATGCCTGATCTCAGAATGATAAAATACATCTTTTAGTGAAGTTGGTTTTAACATTCTGTGTTTGAAAATACCACTTTTAGAAAGTAAGTATTTTCTTGCCTAACCATCCAGCCTGCCTCTGCTAGCTTGTGTATTGTATGTCTGGGTTTGTGAGTGACAGGGGCTGGGGGACTCCAGGAGACAGGGTGAGTCAGCACAGGGCTGAATAGACCTATCTGCATGTAGAGTGGTGGGAGGAGTAGCACCTGGGCCTGAATAGGGCTGTGCCTGCCTTCCACAATGCTGGCTCCACCTCCTGTGGTGCGTCTGATGTCCCTGGCCCACACTGACAAAGGAAGAGGGTGTGCACTGGCAGAATGCACCCAGAACTGGTTTGGACTAGGTACAGGACCCTCTGCCTTCAGAGGACAAAGGATTTATGGGTATAAATACTGGGGCCCAGACCCCAAGACTTTAGATCACTTCTGGGAAACAAGAAGAACCTTTGCTGAGGAGAGGAACCAGAGAAACTGAAGGAGGAGACTATCCCTATGCTGTGTGCTGTTTGAGGGATTGGCCTGCAGTGGTTGCCTGATTGCCAAAGAAAGGAGAAAGGAACTTTGTGCTTACTTTCATCATCTTGCAGAAAATCTCCAAGGGCTTGAAGATTGAGCTTGCCTCCTGCTGAAGTCTCAGGGACACAAGACTTCACCAACCAGCTCCCCTGATTTCCCTTGCTGGGAATTTGAAGTGACTACTGTGGTGTTGGGCCTTCTGGGAGACTGCGTGTCGCTGGGAGCTGGAAGCGCGACTCACGAAGAAGAAGCGTGTCGCCGCCGCAGCAGCTGTCATCGCATCGCCGAGAAAGTGTGCCGCTGTCGCCATCGCATCACCGAAGCGCCTTGCATCACCGGAGAAGAGTGTCGCCATCGCAGCAGACGCCGTCGCATCATCGGAGAAGCGTGTCGCAGGGCCTGTCGCGGCTCAGAAGATTCACTGAGTCGCCACACGGCCGTCGGGCGTGCACGCATCGCCCCTTCGTTGTCGCATCGAGAAGAAGACGCCATTTTGTTTCATTGCACCGGGTCGTCATCGCATCGAGGCGCTGCTGGTCGCATCGCCACAGAAGCGCAGTAAGAAACCGACGCATCACCTCCCCACGCGGTGAAGAACTGATGCATCACCTCCTCTCCGGTAAGGAACCGACGCATCACCGTCCCCTACGCAGCAGTAGGGAACCGACGCATCACCTCCTCCGGAGCAAGGAACCGACGCATCACCGTTCTTGCGTGTAAGGAACCGACGCATCACCTTCCCTGCAACTCTTTTGTTTGTATCGCGCTACGCACCCAAAGGTACATTGAACGTAGAGTGTCGCATTTATCACCTGCATTTGAACTGAACTATTTTCTACCATTGACAGTCATATTTTTCATAGTGTATTGTGGATTTTTGTCGTTTTGGGTCTTGTGTTAAGTCTATATAAAAATACTTATTTTTATACTACAATTTGTGTGGTGTCCATCTGTAGTGTTGTCACTGTATTACTGTATGTATTCACAAATGCTTTACACACTGCCTCTGAGATAAGCCTGCCTGCTCGTGCCAAGCTACCAAGGGGGTGAGCAGGGGTTATTTTAGTAGTGTATCCCCCTTACCCTGACTAGAAGCAAGGGTCCCTATTTGGACAAAGGTACCTACCTCTGCCAACTAGAGACCCCCAGTTCTAACATTGGTGGTCAGCGGTGAGGATTCTGGACTTGCATTTGTGACTCATATACAGTAATTGGTGTACACTACTAGTGAGTGCAGACCAAACGCAACCACTTACATTTTGGTAGATTGTTTTTTTCCTGGGATTTCTATTTTTGCCAAGAACTGTCAAGTTTAGTCACCATGAGCAAAACAGCGTCCATTGCATCTGTGGATTTAGATTTTGAAGAAGAAAAACTGGAAAGTTACACTGTAAAACAGCTGAAATACTTCTGCAGGAAATTTAAAGTTGCTATGACCGGTCTCTCCAAGAAGGATGAGTTCCAAAAGGCGCTGAGGGCCTGGGTGGAAGCAAGGAGCACCCCTGAGCATGTGGAAGAGCATGGAGGGGGCTGAGGATGCAGGAGGGCAGCTAGATGGGCTATTGGGTCCAGGGGGGAGGAAAGCACCTTCCCCAGCAGGTAGCAGTGTTTCTTTCAAGGGCCTGTCCCCAGGAGAGCTGGAGGACAGGGAGAGAAGTAGGATGCATGAAATGGAGCTGACCAAGCTTAAGATGGGTGGGCAGTTAGAATTGGAAATTAAGAAATTGGCCCTAGAGGAAAAGAGGATGCAAATGGAGCATGAGAGAAGTTTGAGGGAGTTGGTGTTGAAAGCTAGGAGCTTAGAGATTACTCCCTCTGGTGGCAGCACACCGGCCATGCCTGTTGAAGCAAGGGTGTATATACCTAAAGATGTGGTGAAAGAGTTTTATAAAAATGATGACATTGGGCAATGGTTTAAAACCTATGAGGTAGCTATGACCTCACACCGGGTCCCTGAGAAGGATTGGGGAGCGGGGTTGTGGGGGCGGTTCCTTAGTGAGGGGCGGGATACCTCATTAGACTTGCCCTCTGAAGTCCACAATTCTTATGGTCATATGAAAGAAGCATTGATGTCCAGGTATGGGTTGACTCCTGAACTGTATAGGCAGAGGTTCAGGAACTGCAAAAAGTTGGAGGGCAGTACCTGGGTAGAATATGGGACTTTTTTTTGCAGAGCATTGGATGGTTGGGTGAAGGGTAGCAAAGTGAATGATTTTGAAGCGCTCTTTGATTTGATTGCATGGGAGCACTTGTCAGGAAATTGTTTTCCAGAGCTACGCCAGCACCTTATTGATAGTAGGCTGACTAACCCTAGGAAGCTTGCTGAGGAGGCGGACCTCTGGGTGAGCACCCAGAGCACAAGGGTCACGTGGGAGACTCCGCCAAAGGTGGGCAGGGTCCCCAGTAGAGGAGTGGGGGGGACAAGGGTAAACAGAGGGAGTTCCAGAAAGGGCCCCAAAGTAATCCCCAAGGGAACCAAGGGAAGGGTTCCCAGCCTCCCCCTGAAAAGAAGCCAGGGGCCCCGACAGTTAAGCCTGTTCACAGGGGGCCCAAGACTTGCTTTAAGTGTGGTCAAGTGGGCCACTGCTCCTGGGAGACTAGATGTCCCTTGTATGGAAAATCAGCACCCACTGGTGCACCACCCCGGCAGGTAGCTAGTGTAGCCCTGGGGGAGGAGATGGGTGCCCAAGGTGGGTGGGGTCCCATAGCAATGTCCTTGGTCTCTTTAGGAGACAGTGAGATGGTCCCCAGGGCCCAACTGCCTGATAACACTAAGAAATACAGGCAGAGGGTGACCATCAATGGCCAAAGGGTGGAGGCTCTGAGAGACACCGGAGCCAGTGTGACAGCTGTCAGTTGTCGGCTGGTGTCTGAAGAGCAGGTGATCTCCAATGCATTCTGCCCAGTAGTTGCCGCGGACAACTCAGAGAGCCACTGCAGAGTGGCTCAGGTTCCCTTTGAGTGGGGGGGTCTCAGGTACCTTTCAAGTAGCTGTGAGGTCAGCCATGCCTGTAGACTGTCTGTTGGGCAATGATTTAGAAAGTTCACCTTGGGCAGAGGTGGAGAGAAGGTCTCATCTAGAGATGTTGGGTCTGCCTGAGTGGGCGTGCGCGACCACTCGGTCTATGGCAGCCAGTAGAGGTGCTCAAGAGGACCTGGAGCCTGAGAGGGTGGCCCAGGTGCCTGCTTTGAAGAGAAGAGGCAGGGGGCGCGGGAAACCGGCCCCCGTAGTTCCCACTGTCCAGGAGGAAGCAGAACCTGAGGGGATGCTCTGGAACCTACAGGGGAGCAAGTGGCCGAACTGGGGGACCTGCCTGAGCTGACCCATTGGCAGCAAGAAGGAGGACCCTCCAGGGAGGAGTTCTGTGAGGAGCAGAACAAGTGCCCTTCTCTTGTGGGTTTGCGGCAACAGGCCACAAACCAGGCAGCAGGTGATCAGTCTGGATCACATTGGATCTACTGGGAGAATGGTCTCCTGTATAGCGAGCCTAAGGTTGCTGAGCCTGGGTCAGCCCGTGTGCTGGTGGTACCCCAGTGCTTCAGAGCCTTCCTACTGGGTTTGGCTCATGATGTGCCTTTAGCAGGACATCTGGGGCAGGGCAAGACCTTTGAAAGGCTTGTCACCCACTTTTATTGGCCCCAGATGCGCAAGAGTTCAGACACTCATTGCAGGACATGTCAGACTTGCCAAGCAAGTGGAAAAAGTGGGAGGAAGCACAAGGCTCCCCTCCAGCCATTCCCTGTGGTCAGCACCCCCTTTGAACGGGTGGGTATTGACATTGTGGGGCCACTGGACCCCAAGACAGCCATGGGCAGCAGGTTCATCCTGGTCTTGGTGGACCATGCCACCCGGTACACGGAAGCCATCCCTCTTCGGACAGTGACGGCCCCCGTGGTGGGACGTGCACTGATGGGGATTTTCTCCCGTGTGGGGTTCCCCAAGGAGGTGGTGAGTGACCGTGGTACAAACTTCATATCCAAGTATATGAAGTCCCTGTGGCAGGAGTGCGGTGTTACCTATAAGTTCACCACTCCTTACCACCCCCAAGGAAATGGGCTGGTTGAGAGATTCAACCGGACCCTGAAGGGCATGATTATGGGTCTGGAAGAACCCATGAGGCGTAAGTGGGACGTCCTCTTGCCATGCCTTCTCTTTGCTTACCGTGAGGTGCCACAGAAGTCCTTAGGGTTCAGTCCCTTTGAACTGCTCTATGGTCACCCGGTAAGAGGACCTCTGAGTTTGGTGAAAGAAGGCTGGGAGAAAGCTCCCAGTAAACCTCCCCAGGATGTATTTAGCTACATGCTGGCCTCTAGAAACCAAACTAGGCGATTCAGACAGCTCGCTGAGGCGAATCTGGAAGCCAGCCAGGAGGAGATGAAACGATGGTATGATCAGAATGCCACTCTGATCGAGTTTCAGCCTGGACAGAAAGTGTGGGTCATGGCCCCCGTGGAGCCTTGCGCGCTCCAGGATAAGTGGACCGGACCATTTGAGGTGGTGGAGTGCAAGAGTGAGGTCACCTACCTGGTGGACTTGCGATCTCCCAGGAACCCTTTGCGGGTCCTACATGTCAACCGCCTAAAGCCCCATTTTGAGAGGTCCGAAGTGGGCATGCTCCTAGCAACAGATGATGGAATGGAAGAGGAGACAGAACCTCTTCCTGACCTCCTGTCTGCAACAGAGCAAGATGGGTCAGTGGAGGGTGTGAACCTCTCTAACTCGCTGACACCTGAGCAGCAGGAAGACTGTTGCCAACTGTTGGGACAGTTTCCTGACCTGTTTTCCCTGACTCCTAGTGTCACTGATTGGTGCGTCCATGATGTGGACACTGGGGACAGTCTCCTGTCAAGCACAAGGCTTACAGAGTGACTGACAGGGTGAGAGCTTGCATCAAGGAGGAGGTCTACAAGATGTTTGCATTGGGGGCGATTGAGTCCTCTCACAGCCCTTGGGCCAGCCCAGTGGTCTTGGTCCCAAAGGCTGCTGCGCCTGGTGCCACGCCCGAACTCCGGTTCTGTGTGGACTACCGAGGACTCAATTCAGTCACCAGGACTGACGCGCACCCCATCCCCAGAGCTGATGAGCTCATTGATTGGTTAGGGGCTGCCCGGTACCTCAGCACGTTTGACTTAACGTCTGGGTACTGGCAGATCGCCTTGACTGATGGGGCCAAGGAGAGGTCAGCCTTCTCCACACCAGATGGGCACTACCAATTCCGGGTTATGCCCTTTGGGATGAAGAATGCCCCTGCCACCTTTCAGAGGTTGGTCAACCAGGTGTTGGTTGGACTGGGAGATTTCAGTGCCGCCTACCTGGATGACATTGCAGTGTTCAGCGCCAGTTGGGAAGAACATCTGCGCCACCTCTGGGAAGTGTTGATGGCGCTGCGCAGGGCAGGCCTCACGATCAAGGCGAGTAAGTGCCATATCGGGCAGGGTTCCGTGCTGTACTTGGGACACCAGGTTGGGAGTGGCCAGGTGGCGCCCCTACAGCCCAAGATTGATACCATTCTGGCTTGGGAACTCCCCAAGACCCAGACAGAGGTGGGAGCCTTTCTAGGACTCACCGGGTATTACAGGAGATTTGTCAAGGGGTATGGCAGCATCGTTGCACCCTTGACACAGCTGACTTCCAGGAAGCAGCCCAAGAGAGTGATTTGGACTGACACCTGTCAGAGAGCTTTTGACGCCTTGAAGACTGCCATGTGCACGGCCCCCGTGCTTCAGCGCCCAACTTCTCAAAATAATTTGTTGTTCAAACAGACGCTTCAGAGCATGGTGTAGGGGCTGTTCTGGCACAGTTAAATGAGGAGGGCCTAGACCAACCTGTAGCCTTCATCAGTAGGAGGTTACTTCCACGGGAACAGAGGTGGAGTGCTATTGAGCGTGAGGCATTTGCTGTGGTCTGGGCGCTGAAGAAGTTGAGACCATACCTGTTTGGGACTCACTTCCGGGTTCAGACAGACCACAGGCCCCTCAGATGGTTGATGCAGATGAGGGGTGAGAGTCCAAAGCTGTTGAGGTGGTCCATTTCCCTACAAGGGATGGACTTCACGGTGGAACACCGCCCTGGTACAGAACAAGCCAATGCTGATGGTCTGTCCAGATTCTTCCGTCTTAGTGATGAGAACTCCCTAGAGGTAGGATAGTTCTCCCCACATTTCAGCTGGAGGGGACACATGTTAGACCTGGCATCCTTGGCGTGGGTCTCCCTTCCATTTTTTCACTATGCCTCCACTGTTGTTGATATGCTTTTGCTGGTCTAGATGCTTTGGGCACTTTGCCACTGCTATTCAGTGCCAAAGTGCAAGTGGTCCCTATGGTAAATTGATGTATGGATTAGTGACTCCATGTTTTGCCTATTTGATTCACTGTCAGACCCTAGTACAGTGCACTGGGTGTGCCCAGGGTCTGTGAATCAAATGCTGGTGGTGGGCTTGGAGCACTGGTTGTGCCACCCACAGGAGCAGTTTGTAAAGTGTGTCTCAGGCCTGCCATTGCAGAGCCTGTGTGCAGTCTGGTACTGCCATGTCGACTTGGTAAGTGCACCCACTTACCAGTCCCCAAACCTTCCCTTTTCTGCATGTTAGTCACCCCTAAAGTAGGCCTGCGGGCAAGGTGCATTGTATGTAAGAGGTAGGACATGCCCTGGTGTGTGTGGCATGTCCTGATAGTGAATTACAGCCAATTTCGTTTTTCACTATTGCAAGGCTACCTGTCCCCATAGGCCAGAATGGGCAATTTGATTATAACATCTTATAATCCTAACTGACTCAGAGAACATGGTAGAAAAACGAATTTAGTATGCCTGAACTCAGAATGATAAAATACATCTTTTAGTGAAGTTGGTTTTAACATTCTGTGTTTGAAAATACCACTTTTAGAAAGTAGGTATTTTCTTGCCTAACCATCCAGCCTGCCTCTGCTAGCTTGTGTATTGTATGCCTGGATTTGTGAGTGACAGGGGCTGGGGGACTCCAGGAGACAGGGTGAGTCAGCACAGGGCTGAATAGACCTATCTGCATGTAGAGTGGTGGGAGGAGTAGCACCTGGGCCTGAATAGGGCTGTGCCTGCCTTCCACAATGCTGGCTCCACCTCCTGTGGTGCGTCTGATGTCCCTGGCCCACACTGACAAAGGAAGAGGGTGTGCACTGGCAGAATGCACCCAGAACTGGTTTGGACTAGGTACAGGACCCTCTGCCTTCAGAGGACAAAGGATTTATGGGTATAAATACTGGGGCCCAGACCCCAAGACTTTAGATCACTTCTGGGAAACAAGAAGAACCTTTGCTGAGGAGAGGAACCAGAGAAACTGAAGGAGGAGACTATCCCTATGCTGTGTGCTGTTTGAGGGATTGGCCTGCAGTGGTTGCCTGATTGCCAAAGAAAGGAGAAAGGAACTTTGTGCTTACTTTCATCATCTTACAGAAAATCTCCAAGGGCTTGAAGATTGAGCTTGCCTCCTGCTGAAGTCTCAGGGACACAAGACTTCACCAACCAGCTGCCCTGAATTCCCTTGCTGGGAATTTGAAGTGCCTACTGTGGTGTTGGGCCTTCTGAGAGACTGCGTGTCGCTGGGAGCGCGACTCACGAAGAAGAAGCGTGTCGCCGCCGCAGCAGCTGTCGTCGCATCGCCGAGAAAGCGTGCCGCCGCTGTCGCCATCGCATCATCGAAGCGCCTCGCATCACTGGAGAAGAGTGTCGCCGTCGCAGCAGACACCGTCGCATCATCGGAGAAGTGTGTCGTAGGGCCTGTCGCGGCTCAGAAGATTCACTGAGTCGCCACACGGCTGTCGGGCGTCCACGCATTGTCCCTTCGTTGTCGCATCGAGAAGAAGACGCCATTTTGTTTCATTGCACCGGGTCGTCATCGCATCGAGGCGCTGCTGGTCGCATCGCCACAGAAGCGCAGTAAGAAACCGACCCATCACCTCCCCACGCGGTGAAGAACCGATGCATCACCTCCTCTCCGGTAAGGAACCGACGCATCACCATCCCCTACGCAGCAGTAGGGAACCGACGCATCACCTCCCCCGGAGCAAGGAACCGACGCATCACCGTTCTTGCTTGTAAGGAACCGACGCATCACCTTCCCTGCACCTCTTTTGTTTGTATCGCGTTACGCACCCAAAGGTACATTGCACGTAGAGTGTCGCATTTATCACCTGCATTTGAACTGAACTATTTTCTACCATTGACAGTCATAGTTTTCATAGTGTATTGTGGATTTTTGTCGTTTTGGGTCTTGTGTTAAGTCTATATAAAAATACTCATTTTTATACTACAACTTGTGTGGTGTCCATCTGTAATGTTGTCACTGTATTACTGTATGTAATCACAAATGCTTTACACACTGCCTCTGAGATAAGCCTGCCTGCTCGTGGCAAGCTACCAAGGGGGTGAGCAGGGTTTATTTTAGTAGTGTATCCCCCTTACCCTGACTAGAAGCAAGGGTCCCTATTTGGACAAAGGTACCTACCTCTGCCAACTAGAGACCCCCAGTTCTAACATTAATAATCAGGGCCGGACTGGCCGTAGAGGGCACCGGGCGTTTCCCCTCCAGCCATGTAAATGAAGGAGCATATTTCATGCAGGCGAAAGGCTTCCAGGGGTATTCTTGGACTGAAGAACTCTATCTAATTACAGCTGTAAAATTATAAAGTATGTACAGCTTTTCATTATGAAAAAGGATGTATTCCTGATTTAGCCCAGCCAAGTACCGCAGGTAACACCAGACTTCAGCACCAATTCAATGATGCATCTTGGCAGCATTCAGAAAGCATTCAGGTTATAAATTACACATTCACATGCTAGCATTGCAGACATGCATATATTTATTAATTACATTCTCCCCAGAAGAGAGAGCAAAATATGCAGTGTACTATTCTATAGTTAGAGAGCATGCTGTGACTTCACAAAAAGGTCACAAGCATTCAAATACACATGAAGTACAACATGCAATTACGGATCTATACTGCGATTGGTGTATTACATCCAAGTTTGTGTTTAGGAGTTCAGGCTATCCATTAGTTACCTTCTGCCGTGGTCAGAAACTTAGTCAATCACTGTAGAAGTGCAAAACATGTAGTATGTAGAGGTCTTACCCCTTCAATAACATTAATGGCATGATGCACAAAGGTAAATACGTGTATTTTACTACTACACCTAGGATAAACGCTCAACTTTTTTGCAATCCACCATTTCAGAGTGGAGATTCACACCTGGGAGTAGACTTGCATATCTTCCACCCCCTCCAAGAGTGTGTGAAACCTCCTATGATTGTATTAATGATTATAAAGTTACTGCAAGTAACTTAATAACTGTATTTTATGTTCCGCCTAGCTGGTGGACGTGTCCGCCATCAGAGATCTGGTTCTCTCTCTATAGGAAAGTATAGGCAAATTTATTAAATTTATTTTTGACAACAAAATTAAGAAAATATTTTAATGTATGCTAGTAATGTAAATTAATTAGAAAAATATTATTAACCTAGACATACTCAAATAAAACTTTACAGCAACTATGTTCTCAAATTAAATGAGTATTAAATAAAAAAAATAATTTAACAATATTAATTACATCTATAAGTATTTATTTTTGACCAATTATTTAAAAAAACACCTGTCTAACATTTTTACTTTCATATTTAGTAAACCTGGTTAAAAGTTATATATTTAAAAATGTTTGTGTTTTTTATTGTTTATTATTATATGTTTTGGTACTAAGACTCACCAAAGGACCTCCTCCCGCAGACAACTAAGGGGCAGATTTACAAGCCCCTTGCGCCACTTTTGCGTCACTTTTAACATGGGAAAAGTGACGCAAAAGTGGCGCAATGGGCTTGTAAATCTGCCCCTAAGCGATTAAGCGCCGCGACCCCCCAGGATGGCTACAGCAGACTATAATGTAACACTGCCCCCTCTCCCTAGACAACTTAGGCCCATCTCTCTTTTCTTCTTTATCTTTCTTTTTCGTTTGTGTTGAACATTGTTTCGTTCCCCACCGGCCAGTGGATGTAGGTGGCGGCTATTGTACTCTTTTAAATTAATAAAAAGATTTAAACCATAAAATAGAAATATACATAATTTGTTAATTACTTGAAAATAATGTTTAATGTTGGCTATAGGGTGTTATCTCAATTTCTTGCCTCTATTGATCCATATGGGCATTGCGGAACCACTGGTTAGGCATGTGTTGTTCTTGACGTTCTTCAAGGGTGGACTGGAGTGCATTTGTATCTGGTTTGACACCTTTATAGCTGTATTAATGTTAGAAGTGTATTTTGTGAATTGCACTTTTCTTGCTCTTGTGAGTGTGTTTTGTATTGACATGTCCCTCCCAAACCATTTCTTAAATTTCCCTAAACCAGTTGTGGAGTAAGTAGTGCCAATTTACCAGTTACTCCCCATCTTCCCTCCCACATTTACTACAAAAACGTACACCTTTGTATGTAGATATCTCTGTTCACATGGCAGAGACCTCAGAACAGAAAATATATGCGAGGTGGAAGTGTCTGGCTGTAGGTTTGGGAATTGCATTTTGTAGTATGTGAGTAGTGCTACTGTAGTACTAAAGTACGTACTACAGAATGTAATTTGCAAATCTGGCCTAATATATTTGCGAAGACAAGGAAAATACCACTTCTTAGTGCAATCAAATGGACATAGCTTGTTAGAAGTGCAGCACTTCCTTGCAATTGTAAGCAAACAAACTAAAGGTGATCTTCTAAAAGATAGACAGAAAAACTGCATATATCACTGCTTTACATACAGCTGATAATGCCCTATTACTTACCAGTGATCTTCATTACTCCTGGTCCTGTTGTCCTTGTCCCATTCATGATGTATCGAGATAACCATCTAACAGACAGAAAAAAGAGCAGAGGCACACACCCAGAGGACCAGCCAAGGGTTGGACCACACTGCCCAAACCAGGAAGGGAGGACGGACTGACCAAAGAGCAAGCCAACCTGATGGGCCAATCCAACTCGACGGACCCGGCCACCAGAGAGCACAGAGGACACCACTGCCACTGAAAACCACATAGGAGGACCTGGCCCCATAGCAAGAACGTCCAGCAACAACCACCAGCTCCGACACAGGAGACTGCCAAAAGCATCCATACCTGGAGAAGGAGCCGAGGCACAGGGACAGGCCAACAGGCCAAGACCGTGGCACCCACAAAGAACGCAGGGGGCACCGAGACTCAACCACAGGAACCCTGCACAACAAAGGCCCCCTCGTCCCCTTGCCCCCCCACAGCCAGAAAGAAGCAGGCCCGATGACAACAATAACACCAGCTGCCTGAAGACCAACCAGGAGGACCAGGCAGCCAGAAAGACACACCCCACCTGGACAGGAAAAAAACGGGGAGAGCCAGAGGCCAGAACCCAGTGAAGCACAACACCCCACCAGGAAAGAAGGCAACAGGGCCCCATCCAAGGAAAGACACCCCCAAGGGGCGGACATCACAAGACCCCGAACCAGACTGAACTGGACCAGGACACAAAAACCAGAGAGGACCAAGGGCGGAGTGAAGCAAACCCCTAAGGCCAGCAAACTAGGAGAACCCAAAGTCCGAACAGGCACACCGGGGAAGACTCCACCTCAGGTGACACACACCAAGGATGACACCCCAACCATCACCCCAGGGTTTGACCAAAGGTGGACAAAACCGCTCCGGAGAAAGACAAACACATCGGCCACCGGAGACGAGCCACACACCGAACAACACAAACAGCAACCAGCCACCGCACACCCCTGATCCAACAGTCGTGACAAGGCAAAGGGACATTGGGCCAACCAGCCCAAACCGGGAAGGAGAAACCCCCAACCGAGCAACCAGTCGACCAAAAAGCCCGAAGAGCAAAGGATAACACCCAGGAACCACCCCAAGCGAGTCCCAACACCAGCCGCAGAAGGGCCAAAACAACGCCCCACAACGGCCCCAGACCACCTGGAGACGCAGACAGTCACCGGCCCCAGAGCCCTAGGCCAAAAACTGACAGAAAAACAAGCACCATGCCACAACTACAAGGACCAGGGTGACAAGCGGGGCAGCCCACAGCCCAACCCCGCCGACAGCCCCAGAGGCACCCGAAAAGCCAGCTGACAGAACCACAGATCCACCAGCAGAGACAGGAGGAGAAGCCCCCTGCCGGCCACCAGAAAGCCATACCCCAAGACAGGAAGGGCAAAGCAGCCCAGGAGAACAAGCAACAGCACGCAACACCCAGGCCAGCTACCCGAGGCCGCACAGTAGGCAACCCCCAACCCAGCAGCAGGGCAAAACCAACCGCCCCAGGAAACAAAGGATCCATGGCAGAAGGTGCTGGCGCAGCCCAAAAGGCCGGAAGCCGAAGACCGGCCACAAAAAGGCCAGAACAGCTTCCCCCAGAACAGGAGCGATGCAGCCACCAACACAGTGCCCCCCAAGGCACCTAGGCCCCAAAGGCCAGGGCCAGAGACCCCCCCCCCTGGAGGTAAGCCCCCCTTGAACCAGGTAGAACCCAAGCCAGAAAACAGGTGCAGAGAACGCACAGCCAACATTGAGCCCAAACAGGAAAAGCGAGGTCACAGAAAACAGAGGCAGAAGCCAAAGCCCCACAACCAGACTGGAGACCCCACAGCGACAACACAGCCAAGGAAGACCAGGTCCCGAGGGCACACAGCCGCACACCCCACGAGGGATAAGAGGCTGGAAGAGTGACAGCCCAGAAACTGGGCCCATGCTGACACAGCAACAGCAGGGCAACCAAAAGCCCAGGAAGAGCCCCAAGCTCTCAACTCCACTTGCTCCACTACACGAATGCCATCAACCAAGTCCGGACCCAACAAGAGACAATACGACATGGCCCCACCGGCCAACAGCCCCTTCCTGCTGGAAAGACGGCCAGGGCAGAGAAAGACTGGCCCCCAGACACCAAATTGCAGCAGAATCCGAGGAGAAATGACCACCACACAACACGAAGCCTACCGCAGCAGGACGTGAACCCTTGCAGTATGGTGGCCCGCGACACCAAAGGGCTCTGCCCAGGCCACGTAAACCCCCGGAAATGAGCACACAAGAACAGAGGAAGAGTCTGAGACCACAACAACAGGCCACATTGACACCGTACAGCACCAGGTGAAAATGAAGCACACATCAGGATAAAGTGAGCAGAAGAAACCGCTATGCGGTACTTACCCCTGGGGCTGGCAGACGCCCAAAGCACAGTCCGCCACAAATAGTGCCCCACCAGGAAGCCCAGGCGCGCACCACAAGCCATCGCGCTTGGGACCCAGCCATTCGCCACACCAGTAGTCAAGCACCACCAGAGCACCGCCAGGCACAGCCCCCATGCCAAAAACAGGCCGCCTCAGCGCATCTTCCACCTGCCTCAGCAATCAGGAAGCAAGCACCCGCGACCCGGAACTGCCCAGGGGAGATGGCGTACCAGCCGCAAAGGCCGGCCGGAAACAACCGTGCCTCCCGGCATGCCCAGCAGGCCGGAGGCGCATCACAGACTGTCAAGGACAGCCCAGCAGCCAGACGGGGATCCCACAGAAGACCGTAGTGGAAGCAGCACCCAGCACACTCGGCCCATTTTGTCAGCAGACAGAAAAAAGAACAGGCGGAAGTACTGGCTAAGTACTCCCAGTTGGAGGAAGGTGGGGTAGAGGTCCCAGCATTCCTCTGTTCTTTTTTCTGTGTGGGAGATGGTTATCTCCATACGTCATGAATGGACGAGAACTGGAGGGACCTAGGGGTAATGGTGTTCTTCTAAAGTTGAGTCTGCCTGTCGTAGAGACAATAGGAGCGTATCTGCAGAGACTAAATGGTTTGTTCTTAAGTTCTGAAATTTATAAGGGGAACCAGTCATTTCTATCTTAGACCATGCTTAAGTTGAGTCGGAGGTAGCCGGTGGGGGGCACCAGCACTCAGTTTTGGGGACCAGCATTTATTTTTCCACATCATATATTTACTGAGCGGAAGAGCAGGAAAACCCACAAACGGAAAGATGAAGGAAGAGAAAGGCGCCAAAACCATCATGAAGGAACAAAGGAGAAACCTGCAAGAGTGAGATAAATCGGTAGGGAGTGTCTAGGAGTAAATTAAAGAGGCAAAACGTGGCTTTAAGACTATCAGCCCTAGTATTTGGCGTGCCAAGAGTTTCTGAGCAAAGTTTTGGGCACCAGTACTCTTTCTTTTATAAATTAAGCCCCGATCTTAGAGCTTGTGTTAAAGAGAGCCTTCTCAAATCATTTACTCTGTTTACATTAAAAAGTGTTTAGCAATCCTTTCATGGTTCCAAATGTTTCCTCCTTCATGTAGAGCGGATGATATTTATGTGTAAGAAGTAAGCCAGGCGCTTAACAATTCATAGTTGAAGACTAGAATATTCATTCCTCTTCTGGGTCTTTGGTTGTTTCATACAAATGTTAATTCTGTTCAATCTTCAATCAATCAGGATTTGTAGAGCTTGGCTGCTTCACCCGTGAACGTCTCGAGGCACTGTGTAGGAGCTCCTCAGAAGGATCAAATGGGGGGCAAAGACAATCAACGAATTTGCCTCATGGAGAACAACATGGATCGGATGGCAGACCGGTCCTAATAACTGGGGTCGTATAGGGGAATGGAACAAACTCGCATATGCACTAGCCACACTGTTGCGGGGAACACCATATACAGTATCCCCCCAAACCCAACATACGTTCTGGGTCAAGCTCCAGCGATAAAGCAATGCGCAAAGCATCTAAAGGCCAAACGAAGGGCCTATCAAAAAAACAGGTCAGAGACCGCCAAGAAGGAACTTAAATTAGCAGCAAAAATCCATTCACAACAGGTTTGGAAGGCAAAACGTGAACTCACAGAGGCGAAATGGGTGAAGATCTTTGACCTGTTGGGGCCGCGCAAATCCCAAGAATTTTGGCAATATCTAAACCAATTATTCCACGGGACCTCCAACAGAGAGAACCCTCTCGACGCAGCTACCTGGGTAGCCCATGTTAAAAGTCTGTATACTGAGGATCCGAATGGCACTTCACAAAACAGTGCTACAACACCCGGGGAGGGACATGGAAACTTCGCAGTAGAGCCCGTTGTCCCTCCAGCCGCTTCATTTCTCCCAGGTAAAGGCGAGATCTGTTTAATCCTAAAAAAGATACGACGGAGTGGAGCCCCCGGCCCCAGTGGTCTACCAGGCTCCCTTTTCAGGGATGATACAGACTTCTGGTCTGACACCCTGGCGCAGCTATATGCAGAATGCAGGCTCCTGGGGGACGTCTCAGACTCTTGGAGGGGTTCACTGCTGCAACCAATATCTAAAAAAGGGCCAAACACTGACCCTAGGAACTTCCGAATGATCGCACTGTTGGACATCGAGGGCAAGGCCTATGCAAGTTCACTTTTGGCGGAATTAGTGGACTGGGTCAAGACGGAAGGTCTCCTGCCCTTTTATCAGACCGGGTTCAGACCAGGGGGCTCTACAGTGGATAACATCGTCGCCCTGTCATATCTAGTCCATCAAGCGGTGTCCCACTGTACCTCGCCGCTCTTTGCCTGCTTTATTGATTACTCAGCAGCCTTCGACGGGGTAGACCGTTCCATCCTTTGGCAGAAACTGGCATGTTGGAACATCAGTCCACCCTTACTACAAGCCACTAAATCACTATATTCACGAATTTGGGTAAGGGTCAAACTTACCAGCCAGTTCGCCACAGAGAAAATTACCACGGATCGGGGGCTAAAACAGGGATGCGTCCTGGCCCCGATGCTCTTCAATTTGTACACTGCGGACATGGGCCGGGCTCTGCATGGAGCCACTTTAGCTATGCCCAGGATTGGCCCCACAAAGATACAGCTGCTGCAGTATGCCGATGACCTGGTCCTCCTTGATCATACCAAAATAGGCCTCCAAAAAGCGCTTACGGCCCTTTCTGTATACAATGCTCAGAACAAGCTGGTCGCCAATCCAACCAAGTCCAAAATAGTGATCTTCGGCCACTATCCGAAAAAAAAAGTGGCAAAGTGGTGGTTGGGCACGCTGACCCTGGACTGTGTCCAATCTTATAATTACCTTGGGGTTTGGATCAGCGAATCGGGCCGCCGACGGGTGCACCTCCACAAACTGCAGCAGAAGGGGAAAATGGTCACCTACGCACTTTGCAAACTATACGCGACTTTGGACAGTCCATCAACAATGGCCATACAAAGAGTCTTGAGGGCTAAACTTTTACTGTCCTTCAATTATGCGCAACAGGCATTCCCAGGGAAATTTGCGCAGGACCCGGAAAAAATACATTGTACCTCCTACAAAAAGCTATTCCGTTTACCAGCCTGCACCAGGAATGCCTTAATTCATTTGGAACTGGACCTTAACCAACAAAAGCTAGAAGAGCTGGCGACTCTCGAAATACTTCATTTTAACAACGGCGGCCCCAACAAACTCTATGAAGGCTGTCTTAAAATCGATTTTTCTACAATCCAGCAACCCATGGTCTGCCTGTCTTGCTTTAGCCAAAGATCTTCTGCAGCTAGCTACAGAGAACTGGGACCCTAGCATAACCAACTACGCTATTATTAAAGCAACAATAAAAAAGCAACTGCGTCTACGCTCTGGCACTCTGCATATGGAATCCTTGGCGGCAAGAGGCTTTCATGAGACTCAAAGTCTCCCACATACACGGACCAGTCGGAAACTTCATCTCACGCAGGCCGTGGGGAGGCAAGCCCTACACAGGATTTTAGCGGCCAGACTACATCCTCTCCCTTTAAAAGAACTATATCCAACTGTGAATATAAGGCCGGGCATTAGGGAGTGCCGCTTCTGCAATTACAAACGAGAATCCCTGGCCCATATTCTATTTTGCTGTCCAGCCCTTCAGTCAGTTCGCAGAATCTACCTTAGACCGATCCTCCTCCAATTGGGCACTCATACAGCAAAAGAGGCAGTCCAACAACTTTACACTTTGGACATTGTAAAGTACATGGCCAGCTTTGGGAAATTTGTTTACCATACCCGCATATTATTGAAGGGAAATTCTCCACACGCTGAGCGGGGCGCTCCCCTCGGGGTACTTTAAAAGGGAGGGCCTGGGCCTTGGATGCTTGGCCAATATCGAGCCTCTGACTTTCTTTGCCCATCAAGGTTTTTTATAATTACCGTCTCATCTTATAAACAAGAACAAATGGAGATTTTAATAATGTTTTGATCCAATATTTATTGTTTTATACTTCGAAATGCTGCTCTCTTCCATTTTAAATATGTTGCATTTTGTAATGGTTTTGATTAACCGCACAAATAAAGTATTCATTCATTCACTGTGTAGGAGCTTAGTGTTCCCTTCTTTAATTTAACTGCTACTCAGCCTAACCCTGAGGATATTCTCCTGATCAGCCCTTTGAAATAACATGTGGGTGCTAAGTGAGTGTTAGGAAGCTGCAGTGTTCTGCCTCCCTGCCAGGTCCTCCCCAGAGGGATCATTCCCATCAGGTCCACTATGCTTAAAGTAAACACTTAGGATGAGCAAATATCTCCTAAATGCTTATGCTGTAATACTCACTAGCTGTGTATTGTAAAACACACTTCTTATATGTTTCTTAATTTTGAACAAGCCTACTGCCTCCACATAATAGTTAAATCCATGGACGTCATTCTGGGGTCGCCAAGTGTCACCGCTGCAACCCGTGACTTGCCCCTTGTGACCGCTGGCACTGCCTTTGTGTCAATGGCCTCAGAGATGGCAAAATCAGTTCCAGGAACACAGGGGTGGCTCACATTATCAGTGTCACGCTCCAACATCTTTGTTTTCTGCTCATTTGTATAACATCAATAGTGAACAATAGTCTATCACTCACTATTAGTGTAATAAAAAGTGGACCAGTAGGATATGGAACCTTTACTGGCATCTTAGATGAGTAAAATGAAATGCTTTTAAATGCATGTTGAGGTCATGCTTGCGGGTGAGCGAGAGTTTGGGTGAGAGAGCATGTGTATGTGTGAGTATTTATGTTTTATGTGAGATCTCTCATGTCTGTGAAAGTGAATGAGAAAGTATAAATGAGTCACAGTAAAAGTGAGTGAGGTAGTGCACATGAATCAGTTGGGTTAAGAGTGAGCGAAAATTAATGAGCACAAATGAGTGCGAATTCGTGAGCAATAATGAGTGTGAGTGAATGAGAGTGAGTGTGAGTAAGTGAATGTAAGTGAGCATGAATGAGAAAGCTAGCAAGTCTACTGTTGGACCTGGAATGCTTCTTGGTTTATAGGGGCACCCACAGCAAAATGCTGGCACTGGCACACTAGAGGTAAATCGTGGCATAGGCACTCATGGAAATAATGCAGGCACTGGCATACTGCAGGAAATTCTTGGCATAAATGGCACCTGTCACAAAATGCTTGCGCTGACACATTGACAGAAATTATTGGCATAAGAAAGGACAACATTGGCATATGTCAGGAGGGCATCCATTTCAAAATGGTGTCCCTGGCATAGAAGACATAGCATTTCACCCATAGTACATGTACAGCATAATTGGCAAAATTCTAACACTAGAATGCTGTATGTAATGTTTAGGCAAAAGGGGCTCACGTGTCAAAATCTGGCCATAACAGTGGAAGCAGTTTTTGACATATGGGGGTCACCCAAAGGACATTTTTTAAAAATGGGGTAAACTCATGGGGACAGTCAGGTTTGATTAGCTTGGCACACTATCAAATAACTTGAATATTTAATGAGTGCCTTTTCAGAGCCTAAGGCTTTTTAGCACATTTATGCAAAAATTGATGTTTAAAATGCACTGTTAAAACCCATTTTTTCAAACTTTTCTCAGGAGGGAGAACCTCCCCACTCCCGTCCCCCCTAGAAGATGTCAGGCTAACTAACTTACTTTTCTCGCTTACTACAAATCAGTTAAATGCTTCCTTGACATACCATGTGGACAAGCGAATGCGCTTGTTGTTTACACTGATTCCTGCTGCTAGTCATGCTTTGCTTTTAGAAATCTGTTCACTTTCTGTGTGTTTTTAAAGCATTTTGAGCTGTGACTAAGGGGTATATTCACAAGAACGTGTGATAACTACCGCAAGAGTAGCGTAACGCAACTTTCAATATCGCAGCCTATCGCGGGAAAATAACCCTGTGTCAACGTGGAATTCACAACAAGGTGGTAGCATGCGATAGTCTGCCGAAACCGCGGACAAAGTCCGCGATACAACCACCACGATGGAGATAAAAACACAAACCACAACACCAAAAACACGCGATGGGCCAAAGCGCGATGAGGAAACCAGCGACAAGCAGCGCCAGGCCTGCAACACACACCTGGCAGGCGTAAAAATCACCATAAAAGTAGAAAAAACACCCACACACAAACTGACCAACACCCAAGCACCATGGAGGCAGCCGGAGCAGGCGCAGAGGACGAGCGCAACCCCACAAGCACCCCGGACGACCAGCCTGGGACCTCGGGGACAGGGAAGGGCAAGGACAAGAAGACCAGGAAGACCAAGTTCAGTCCGCAGGCGAACAGGATCATAGTCACTGAGGTGATGGAACACCATCAACAACTCTTCGTCACCTCCAATGTGTCATTGGGCACCAAAACTGGAATATGGCGGGACATCGTCGACAAGGTGAATGCCGTCGGAGAGCACAAGCGGACTATGGACGAGGTCAAGAGGCGATGGAATGACATCAAGCGGAAGACCAAGGAGAAACTCTCCGCCAACCTGAAGGCAGCAACTCAGACCGGAGGTGGGGGCCCAGCGCCACAACTGGAGCTGGATGACATGGAGGAGCTGGTGTCGACAGTCATCAGTGTGGAGACTGTGGCCGGAGTCGGGGGACCGGACATTGCTCGACAGGACAGGACACAACACAACCGCAACAGGGTGAGTGACCACCAGGTACTGGGGGTACAGGGGGAGATGGCCACAATGGCACACATGCACAAGCAAGCAGGGCACAGTGCACACCCACAGGGCCGTTTCTACCACTAGGCAGGACTAGGCGTTCGCCTAGGGCGGCAAAAGGTGGAGGGCGGCCGGCGGCAAAAAACATGAGTTCTTCTTCTGTTGTTTGATGGCCGGGAATCCGAATCTCCGTCGACCTCGAATTTCGAAACGAAAGCGCGCATTGATTGGGTAGCGGCAGGCCAGGTAACGTAGCGCCTTCAATTCGACCGTCGACGTGACGTGACGTCACGTTCAGCGCCACGGGCGGCGGCTGTGTGCGCGCAGCCTGCAAGAGGCCGAGAGAGAGTTCCCGCTGCGGCCTGCAGGCCTATCAGGTACCGGGGGAGGCTGGGGTGAGATCCGGGTCGGCTGCGGCAGGCAGGTAGATGTAAAAAAAAATATAGGGGGCTAAAGGCCTGGTCAGTTAGTTATAACCTGGCTAAGTAAAGTAAGCAAGCAGTAAGTTGAGCGGTCGTGTCTGGAGCCAAGGGGGTTTGAAGTGCGTGCAGGGCTGGCTCATTCCAGGCACTAAAACATACACTCGATCTGAATTTTCCTAACAGAACCAAACCATTATAAACCACCGCACGGACCACATGAAACTCACTCTTTACAAGGAATTCCGAGGAAGGTGAAGGTCACGTCTCTCGCTGACTTCCCATGCCTCGTTGGCAAGCGGTCTCAAGGGATAGGCATTTCAATCACTGGTAGTATGTTTAACTCAGAGGGAGAAAATCCAATTAAAGAACGTCACACTGCTTAAACGGACTACCACTGCTCAACACATGCATCTCACTCAATGGAAGGTCTTCTTCTTTAATAGAAGCCTATTTTAATAATGTGTGGTCCATCTCACTCACTTGAAGGTTGAAAGAGACAACTGACAACAAAGGGAGGCCATCTAAATCACTAGAAGGCCATCTCACTCACCAAAAGGCTTTCTCACTCACTTGAAGACCATCTCTTTCAATGGGATCACATGTGAACTAATAGAAGGTCGCTCATTCATTGCACGTCTATATCCATCATTTGAATGCGTGTCACTCATTGTAAAGGGTACAGGGAGGGACGTGCGTGCTTCGCGTTAATGGCCTGTGGTTTGGAGTGGTGGCCCGGATGAGGAGAGTTGGTTTTCGGGGGAGTTTTTGACCCCACGTTTGTTGAACCTAGGGCACCAAGTTGGGAGGAAGAGGTTGGGGTATTGGATGTGCCCCTGGGACGGGACCCAAAGCAGGATGCTATTTGTCAGAGGCCCTTCAGGAGTTGGTGCAGATACTTACGTAAAGGGTTTTGGTGGAGCGGTGGCCGTGGGGCCTGCTGGTTGTGCTGGTTATGCATTTGAGCTAGTGGGTTGGTTGAGAGCTGATGGAGGGGTCGGTGTGGAATCAAGTCATGAGACCCTCAATTATACCAGGCTTCTGTGGAAAGTCAAATTATGTTCAGGAGTCATAGGATAACGATTTTCAGGTAGAATAGACCTCTCGATCCCTGTGGGTAAGGTTCTGTGTATAATATATTTAGACCGTAGTTTAATAGAAAGAGTCAGGTGTGGCTAGTGGCTACCTTAGTGTCCTATGACCTGGAGGTAGATGGCATCCTCCATATTACTTGTCGTGGGGGCGGGGGTTGTTTTTTGCGATGTGTCATGGCAGATGCTGTTGGTGAAATGTGAGGATCGAATGGATGGATGGAGCCCAGGTTTTACACATGGAATTGGACAGCATTATGAAGTGGTACCGCCGGCGCCATGAGAGGCGAAGCTTGGCATGCCTGATGTTCGACAGTACCTATAAGTTATTACCCATTATTGCAGATATGCATCAACGGTCGTCGTTTATACTGCTTAAAGGTTCTGGGGAAGAGTTTCAACTGGGGTCATCCCAGTGGCTTGGAACCAAGTTAAAAGGGGGGAGGGGAGAATGCCCATTGGTGTGGGGGGAAGTGGTCTCTGAGTGACTTCATGCAGTTTGAGTGGGGATGGATGATGGGGGGGAGTCTTTCATATCGAGGAAAGGAAAGTGCGTCCGTTATGTGGCAAAGAGTATGTGCAAGTCAGGCCACTAATTGGTCTCATCCTCTTGCAAAGGCGCCGCCGCCGCGTCCCCCTTAGGGGATTAGCAGCCCACGTTTTTATCGGGCGTGGTGGTTGAGAGATGCTTCAGGTTCTGTTTTCTACAGCTGTATGCCTGGAGGGTTGTGTCTACAAGTTTGTGTTACTGCAGTCATTGTATTATATGTATTTCAAGAATTGAAACGACTTACTCATTGTATAGCACCTTGTTAAAAAAAAATCCTTCATCCAGGACAGCTGACACTTAGATAACAGAATTAAACACGTTAATCAAATGCATTGCTCATAGATGTTTGGATCCTATGCTGCCCCTTACTTAAATGTATCTAAACTTTAGTGTTTATGTAATGGCAGGAAGACCTTAAGCTGTTTAGACCTGCCTTTGTGCCTAATTACATCCGAGGAGCCCTGCTGGGATTGAAAAAGGTAATTTTCAGTCTGCGCATCTTTCATTGGGTGATCAGTATTGTTGTTTCAGAAATGACCCAATATTTTATGAGGTTGCTCTGGTGTTTGCACTTCCAAAAAACACGTGCAGATTTTGACAGTCAGTGGCTCTTGTGTAGGTCTTCTGTTATAGTTCTCCCATTTAGGCCATAATTTTGATTGCCCGGTGCATTCCTGCGGGTCTAGTGACGACAGTTACTGGGCCTATTAAAACTGAGGCCCAGTTTTTAGGAGGGCATCCTAAAACCTAGTGTGAAATACTGGAGATAAGGGCAAAAGGTGGAAATTGGAGTGACAACTGATTTTCAGGAATTAGGGGTTCGAAAGCGTATTCTCTGTTGGCTGTTGCATAATAGTTTGGGAATAGGCCAGGTAAGTATTTGAGTTGAAAGTCCTTCTTGAATTTGGCATCAAGCTATCTTGCCATATATTTTGCTTTATCTATGAATTGTTATGCTAGGGACTACCATATTTCTTGACAGTGGATGATTTTGAGGTTGAACCCTCTGCGCTTAGGAATGCTCACGATTACCCAAAGGGTGTCCTAGTGCTGCAGAGAATAACTGAAAAACAGACCGCTCAAATAAGTAAAAAATAGACTCATGAAACTGAAGAGAGAAACTTTTTAAAGGATTTACAGAAGGAGTGAAGGTTGGTGCTGCGCCTAAGGGAAGGTGGGAGAGTATTCCAGTGTTTTTGGCTACCAGGTAGCAGTGGAAGAGCGTGCGCCTATCTGGGTTTTCTGAATTGAAGGGAGCCAAAGTAGATGGTGAGAAGCATAACCGAGGACATGAGAGGGAACATATAGCTGAAATAGCCTCTAAAAGTAGAGGGGGCAGTTTTTCTAGAACTTAAGAATTGAAGGGGAAGTGAGGAGACCGGATTATAGTTACTGGGAATCTAAGGAGCCAAAGAAGGTTTCTTGAGGAGTGGGACTACCAGAGCCTGTTTCTTGGCCATCGGAAAATGGGCCTTGGTAAGTGAGTGGTAGTAGTGGTTTGTGAGCACTGAACAAATCTGCGTTTCACCTCTGGCCAAATTAGACCTGGGAAAACATCAGGGGTAACAAGCGCTATATAAATACAAACCTTTTTTCCTCTTCTATCCTTCCGAATCCAAATAACTGACTAACATATCCACCACTTAAATTAGTTTCATATTTCACTATACTAATTCAACACTAATCATTTATGGGTCTCGGAGTAGCGTGCTACTCACCGAAAAAGCACTTCGACGCCTCGTATGGGGTAGTAAGCGCTATATAAATGCAATTACAATACAATACAATACAAATATGCGACTTCCGATTTCGCTCTCGACCCGATCGGAGTCGGACCCCTCAGAGGTCACCTCTGTGACGACATCATACAACGCTCGCTGAATCGCCACCTTCCTTCCACCGTGCTCCGGGTAAAAATCCGTTGCCCCACTGCTCCGCGCTCCTGTTCGCGCTCCGCTCTATTTGATATAATATTTTTTTAAATTAGTTGAAATCATTAAATTGATCTTAAAATAGATTTACGAAAATCGTTTCCATTAATGTTACTGGCTTCTTAAATTTTTCGGTAATAATGTTGTTACAATTTTCTAATGCAATATACAGAATTATTATATACAATATTCAGAATTGTTATTGCCCTATATTTTTTCAGGTAGAATAGAAAGGATCAAAAATGGCAGACAGGAAAAAACTCTCAGGTGCTCAGTACAGAAAAAGAAAAGCGGCTAGAGAAATAGAACTATCCAAATTGAACAGGTCTATTGAAAAATGTCTACGTCCTCCAAAGAGTTCTCTTGAAGTTGCTTGGGCATCAACTTCAACCTCCGAAAAGATGACGATATAGGCCTACCAGACAAGGACATAGAAGTTAACAGCCGAGAGCAAGAAGAACACGTTGTAGTGGATACTGCAAAGGATAACCTTGAAAATGAAGATGGTGATCAAAGTAAGCGCCCGAAAATAACTGAAGAAAGCGTTAAAATAGATTATTCAGATCCTGCTTCCTGGGAAGACTTACCAATAAGTAGAGACAAATTAAGAACTCTTTTGGTTCAAAATGGGCCAGAACAAGTGAGCAAAACATTTCCTTTTGATGAGAAAAAAAGGAAGTTTTCAGCTGTACATTATAAAAGAAAACTTCCAAATGGAGAAGAAGTTTACCGTGAATACCTCCAGTATTCTGTATCAACCGATAAGGTTTTCTGTTTTTGCTGCAACGTATTTGGCGGAAATTCACGTTCAAGTACAAGTCTCACTTAGAATGGATGCAACGATTGGCATAACATATCAGCAATTCTGTCTTCACACGAAAAGAGTGTTGAACATATTACCAACTTCCATAACTGGAAGGGCCTGTATACAAGTCTAAAACAAGACGCAACTATAGATAGTGTTAATACAAAAAGCTTAAAGAAGAAGAAAAGTACTGGCATCAGATCTTAGAGCGTGAAATATCTCTTGTAAGAGTTCTAGTTGCACAAAATTTGGCCTTCCGTGGCAGCAGTGATAAACTTCATGCTCATGACAATGGCAATTTTCTTAAAATTGTGGAATTGCTCGCCATGTTTGATCCTATTATGAATGAACATCTCAGGAGAATACAAAATAAGGGTAGAAGACATGCTCACTATTTAGGCAACATTATTCAAAATGAACTGATCCAAGTGCTATCAAACGGTATCAAAGAGAAAATCATTTCATTGGTTAAAAAGGCAAAGTATTTTTCAATCATTCTTGATTGCACCCCAGATATCAGCCGCACTGAACAAATGACCATGATCATAAGATTTGTGGACATCGTGCAATCTTCAGGAACAGAGTCATTTCAGTCTTCTGATGAAGAATTCCAAGAAAGCAGCCTTGTGCAAATAAAAGAACACTTGTTGGGATTTGTACCACTAACCGAAACCTCAGGTGAATCGATGAGTCATGTTCTGAGAAATCAGCTCAAAAGCTTGTCATTGTCAATTGAAGACCTACGAGGTCAGGGTTATGATAACGGGAGCAATATGAAGGGCAACGAAATAGGTCTGCAGAAGAAAATTCTGGATATTAACCGATGTGCCGTCTATGTCCCCTGCAGTTTCCAAACCCTGAACCTCGTGGTAAATGATGCTGCTTCGTGTTGCACTGAAGCAACAGCCTTTTTTGATGTTATACAAAGATTGTATGTATTCTTTGCTGCGTCTCCACGTCGATGGGATATACTGAAACACCATATACCATCTTTGACTATAAAACCTCTCAGTGATACTCGGTGGTCAAGCAGAATCGATGCCTTAACTCCCATCAGGTACCAGTTACCGCATGTGTATGATGCGTTGTTTGAAATTACTGAAGATTCAACTCTCAAAGGCTCTTCTGGTACCATGACTAAGGTTGAAGCTGAAGGTCTTCTGAACAGCATATCTTCATTTAAGTTTGTTGTGGCAGTTGTAACATGGCACAGTATATTATTTCAAATCAATTTGACCAGTAAACTGCTGCAAGAGAAGCACTTTACTATTGAGAAAACAGTAAATGAGCTTAAAAATACAGAGGAGTATTTAAAAAACATGAGGAGTGACATGGAATTTGAGAGAGTTTTGGTTGATGCTCAAGAGCTAGCTGAAGAAATCAATATTGAGCCAATTTTTCAGCCAGAGATAAGAAGGAGGAAAAGGAAATTGTTCGCTTACGAATTAGAAGATGAACCCATCGCTGACCCCAAAGAGAAGTTCAGAGTAAATTACTATTTTGCAATATTGGACACGGCAATTAGTTCTGTAAAAGAACGATTCACACAGTTGAATGAAATTGCAAGATTATTTAGTTTTCTATACAATATAAGTGACTTCAAGATGAAAACTTCCAAAGAACTCATGGATTTGTGTATCAAATTGGAAACAGCTCTAACCCAGCGTAGACCTGGAGAAACCCCATCTTTTGTAAAGGACATTGACGCGGCAGCTCTCTGCTCTGAACTTTCAGGAATAAGTCATCGAATAGAAAAAAATGCGAAACCCCAATATGTGTTGAACTATCTGTGCCAAAACAAGTTAGAAAATGGTTTTCCTAATTTTTTTGTAGCTCTTCGTATCCTTTTGACTTTACCGATATCAGTGGCAAGTGCGGAGAGGAGTTTCTCAAAACTCAAATTAATAAAAACCTATCTGCGCAGTTCCATGAGCCAAGAGAGACTCATGGGATTAGCCACAATTTCAGTAGAAAATGACATGGCTTACCAGCTTGACATTAGAGATCTTGTTAAAGACTTTGCTAAAATAAAGGCAAGGAAGGTATCATTGGATTAAGAGAAAGAACCTAAAACACCATTGAAGTTAGAAGAGAGAAAGTTAAAAACTAAATAAAATATCATGAACAGTGCTTATTTAGTTATTTAATGTTTGATGTGTTTTTTGTTTAATGTTGAATACAAGTTCTTTTATATCTAATGCATTAATTCTTCTAGCCTGGATGACAGGGCGAGAGAGTGATGGTAGTAAAAGGGAGGGGGCGGCATTTTTCAATTCTCGCCTAGGGCGGCAAAACACCTAGAAACGGCCCTGCACACCCACAATCACTCTGGGTCCTCGCCCAGACCCACAGACTGTCACAATGTACAATGCCATGCTGTCTTGAATGTCAACCTGTACCATGCGGCTACATACATGTGGACACATTGTAATACACCATCTCCCCTTCACATCGCAGGGACATCGTCAACACCTCCTGCAGAGCAGTCACAGCCACTCTTCACTGATGACGAGGAGGAGGACAACACCAGCATCGACACCCAAACAATCCAAGACCTCATTGACCTCATCCGCAACTCACCTCCAGGATCAGGACAGCACAGCTACATCCATGAGACCCCACCCACCACCCAAACCACCCAGCAGGAGGCACCCACAGCCCCGGCACCCTCCCAAGTCCCCCAGGAACAACAAATGGCCTTCCAACGCTGTGTGCTGGAGGGCCAGAGGGAGACGGCCGAGCATGTGCGGGTGGGGTTCGAGCTCATGGCATCCAAACTGGACGCCATCCTTGGGTGTCTATGTCCGCCCCATGGACTCCAGCGAGCCCTGACTGACATCTCTGGAGTCATGACGCGGAGGGAAGAATACCTGTCCGCTCAGAGTGGCCCCAGCGATGCCAGCCGTGAGCTGGAACACATGCGGAGGCTCATGGAGGACATGGTGCGGATGGAGGCGGAAAGGATGGCCGCCTCCGCTGCACATCAGCAAAATGTAGCTGGGATCTACCGTGCCCTGCATGTCCTCATCATGGCATTGCTGCCACAAGGCGTGGCGATGATGAATGCTGCTGCCCCCGACACCATCCACATCTCCGCCCCCTGGTGTGTCAGTGCCTCCCAGTGCGGCAGGCGTATCCACTCCGGCACCTGATGTGTCACTGCCACACAGTGCGGCCGACAATCCTCCTCCGGCCCCTGATGTGTCAGTGGCACACAGTGCTGCAGCCGGCACTGCAACACCCACAGGTGGGGCAGGGCACACACCCGGGGATGAGGACGTGGATGGGACTGTGGTCAGGAGGGCCAGGCACTAGCATCCATTTCCGCCACCTTGCCTGTTTCTGCTTGGTGCCGCACATGGCCTCAGGACCTACCACTGACCCCCGATACACTCCGATGCACTCACCCTGGACAGCGACATGGACTGCCACATCCTGTTTGACGACCAATGACACGGCGGACAGACTGCGGACTGTACCCTTCCTCTTCCGCAGTACAGGTCATCCCCGGATGGACACTGGCTGGCCCTCAATGGGCCCAGATTGTGTAGTGTGCTCGGCATTGCCCTGTACCGCTCCAGCTGCATGACTGCACTGGATGTGCAAATAAACATCCAGTGACGCACTGCTGTGTAATGTCTTACGTCATTCATGTATGGATGTGTGGATGAATGTGGGGACAGTGCCTTCCCTTGCGTCAATGATGTTCATCCTGTGGGATGCCAGTCAGAGGGTGCGACATTGCATTTTGTGTACCGGGTCCCGTGCACACTACAACAGGGACACACGCATCAGTCACTTCCTTGTCCGGACACGGCCTGGACCACGCCCAGATCACACGAGTCATTGTTGCAAGCCCTGCGCTGGTCGGGCGTACGGCAGGCCAGACCACTCCGCTAACGCCCCGAGGGGGGGCCCTCATTGCTACCCGTCGCAGCCGTACTCGCTGGTGGTGTGCAGGTCACTGGTCTAGTTGTCAGAATGTCACAGCCACTCCCTGAGGGCAGGTTTCACACACACCACACCCATCCTGCACAGGCGTCACAGGCCATGTGACTGCGCCAACATAAGGAGCCGACGACGTCACATTCCCCTCTTCCGGTGGTGTCTGGATGACGGCCGCTCCACGGTTCTCACACATGTAGGGCCCATGAGTTGTTGCGCACAGGGTTAGTGGCACCCGGGGCCTTGCGGATGGCACGGGCCTACCACCACGTGGCGCAGACTGGTGTTGCACAGGGTTAGTGGCACCCGGGGCCTTGCGGATGGCACGGGCCTACCACCACGTGGCGCAGACTGGTGTTGCACAGGGTTAGTGGCACCCGGGGCCTTGCGGATGGCACAGGCACCCCGCCACGGGACGGTGACTTTGAGTGGCACCTTGAGCTGCTGAGCGGGTGTGCAGCCTGCAATAATGCCCCGTCCCGGAGGTCCAGACAGCTCAGGTTTTGTGTGCCCTGCTGGACCGCAGTGTAGGCCAGAGCCAGCGGGCAGCGCGGGCCTACCGCCACGTGGCGACGCTTCCGGGATCCCAGAGTTGGTGGCACCCATTGGGCTGAGCGGGTGTGCAGCCTGCGATGGTGCCTGGTGCACTGGTATGTCCTCTGCCAGGGAGTAATCAAGACCCAGCACCAAACATGAGACCTGGTGGCCTGCAGAGTGGGGCTGCATGATGTGGAGGGTGCCATGTCCGTGGGCCCCGGGCTTGTGGCTTGCAGCGGCACGTGGTGGGACCTCCTGTCTACGCGCAGGTGGCGGAAGGTGAGGATTGGGGCCTGGCTGTGCATGGGCGGGCATGCTCTGATGGGCGGCGGGGGAGGTTGGGGTGCCTCTGCCTGGGTGTGCATGGGCGGGCAGGCGATGTTGTCTTGTGCAAGTGTGTGCACTGTGCCAGTCATGTATCTGGGCTCTGTTTCAGCTGACGGCTCTGACTCAGATGTGTGACCTGGTGTCCTGCTATACATGCCGGCACGTGGTTGGAGACACACCGGTGGCAGCAGGTGAGCAGTGTGGCCTGGGTGTGCAGGGGCGGCACTGTCTCTCTCTCTCCCTCTCTTCCTCTCTCTCTCCTCTTCTCTCTTTCTCTCTCTCTCTCTCTTTCTTTCTCTCTCTCTCTCTTCCTCTCTCTCTCCTCTTCTCCCTCTCTCCCTCTCTTCCTCTCTCTCTCCCTCCCTCTCTTCCTCTCTCGCTCCTTCGCTCTCTCTCTCTGTCCTCTGATGTGCGCAGGACACATCTTCTCATCATGTTTTTTGTCTTACAGGCTGTGACCTACGTATTGTCCGGAGGGGAGCGGCCATGTGTCTTCATTTCATTTCGTTGTTCTATTTTAATAAAGTTTCATTTGTTGCTTTGAAAGTGAATGTGTGCTGGTCATTTCTGTGACGACACATCCATGTCACCAGTTGTGGTTGTGCGGCATCAAGCGGAATATTCTGTACATGTTTAGGTGTGGCTGATGTGGCATGTCTTTGGTCGGGGGGGTGCCAGGGAGGGGTGGTCCTGGGGGTGGTGGCTGTGGGTGTTGTGGCCCTCTTGGGTGTCCGGGCCGCATGATGGGTGGCTCCATGGCATCTGTTGCCCTTCTGATGTAGCCCTGGGCTGTGCTCCCTTTTGGTTTGCAGGCTGCCATCCGAGTTTACACCAGGTCAGAGCAGGTGTAGATTTCCTGGTGCTAACGCGCCTTATCGCCTGTTTTGTGTTTTTATCGCGGTTGTGGCTGGTCGTTGTGAATGTTGAGGTGTGCTGTTGTCTCGGCTTTTGTCACGGGAACGCCCACTCTGCATCTCATTAGCGATATTTGCGGGGGTCCTCTGTGGCGATGTTTTTTGCGGCTGCTATCGCGGGTAAACTGGTGCTGTGGGCTGTTAACACCGGCTTGTGAATGGGGAGGTAAATTTATCACGACTTTGGCTGCGATAAAGTGCCGTTAATTCGGCGATAGCTCCTTGTGAATATGACCCTAAGTTGCTTGTTTTTCACGCTAAGGTTTTTTTTGCTGCGGCTACTGCACCTGTATCGAATTCTTGGTGCCAGTATTGCCTCGCTCTGATTGGTCCAGTTCTAGCCAATCAGAGGCAAGCCTGGGAGGAGCCTGTTGAGACCTCTGGGTACTTCATGCAGCCCCCCAGTGTGGACGCAGTTGTTGTTTACACTAATTGCTGCTGCTAGTTGCGCTTTGCTTTTAGAAATCTGTTTACTTTCTCTGTGTTTTTAAAGTATTTTGAGCGGTGGCTAAGTTTCTCGTTTTTCACGCTAATGTTTTTTTGCTGTGGCTACTGCACCCGTACCGAGTTCCTGGTGCCAGAATTGCCACGCTCTGATTGGTCCAGTTGTAGCCAATCAGAGGCAAGACTGGAAGGAGTCTGTTGAGCCCCCGGGTACTTCATGCAGTCCGCAGTCTGGACGCGCTTGTTGTTTACACTGATTGGTGCTGCTAGTCGCGCTTTGATTTTAGAAATCTGTTCACTTTCTCTGTGTTTTTAAGGTATTTTGACCTGTGACTAAGTTGCATATTTTTCACGCTAAGGGGGTTTATGCTGCGGCCACCGCACCTGTATCGAGTTTCTGGTGCCAGTATTGCCGTGCTCTGATTGGTCCAGTTCCAGCCAATCAGAGGTGAGCCTGGGAGGAGCCTGTTGAGCCCCCCAAGTATTTCATGCAGCCCGCAGCGCGGACAAGCGCAGCTGATGTGCCTCTGGTGCTCCGAAGGCTTTCCTAAGGCAAGCCCGTCTGCACCTGGACAGCGCCAGGGTCAGGATTCCTGGTTGTTTAACTATACCTTCTAGACAGTATTCTTCCTTGGAACTCAAGGAGTTAGGTCCTGTGTTTTCCCTTGACTGTTGTCAGGTTACGAATCCTGCTGCAACACGGGCATGTGTATACTGTGGCTTTGGGCCTGTGGGCACCTTACCCCCAAACCAGGAGGGGAATGCAGCATCTTTAGATGTCTTAACTCCTGGTGTTGGGATGTGTGGTCCCCCTCGAGCTCCTGAGAAAGCCCATTTTTACTCTCTGATCTGCCGCTCTCTTGTGAAACACAAGTTTAAAATCTGTGATAATATTTCCGATCTTCTTCCAAGTGCAATTTTCCAAACTGACACTTGTCTGTCTGGAAATACAGATCCTGGCATCTTGCTAGCTATTCCAGCAGGCTATGCAATAGTTAGACTGGATAGATTAGTCCAAAGTGGGGGAGGATATTGCTGTCATTTTTAAGCAATCTCTTACTTGTACCCTCTCCAAATTGACAATAGCGGACTGCGAGGCAGCTCTCTTTTCTTTAACCTGTACTAGTAATTTTACCTTGTCTGGGGTTTGATATATCAGCCACCTGGTCCAGCCTCAAATTTCATTTCTTCCCTAACTGATGTTCTCCCTTCCCTGGTCTTACATTCTCTAATTTTACCGTGTTAGGGGATCTTAATCTCCATTTTGAGGATCTCTCCTGCCCTTTGGCAACAGTGCTATGTGTGGATTTGGCAGGGCTTCAATTGTCACAATTAGTTTCTTAGCCTACACATAAGGGCGGGCATAAGCTCGACCCAATTTTTTCAAATTTAACTTTTGGATCCTCCCCCCTCTCTCTTGGTCGGATCACTTAGCTATTCCTTTTCAGGTTCCCATGCCTAAAGTCTCTTCCAGCTTGAACTGTGGTCAAATGTTTAGATCTATGAGATGGGCCAAGGTCACTACTAGCAATTTTACCAAGGTTTTGGCCATAACCCGCCCTAAACTGGACAACTGTGAAAAACACACAAGTAGATGACTGGATTTCTGGGGCTCTTGATTGTATTGCTCCTATAGTGAAGAGGGTATCACGAAGAACTAAACCCTCAGCGGACTGGTTCAATGAGGAACTTGCCATGCTCAAAAACAACTAATAATGCTGTGAGCATATGTGGGGTAGGAATTTTGATCTAAGTATAAACTAGACTTATCGTTTAACTTTGAACTCTTATCATAGTCGTATCAGTCAAGTGCGTCAGGCTTTTTATGCAAATAAAATTGAATCAGCACAAAACTCTTCCAGAGAGATAATTGTGATTGTTAAATCTTTATCTACGTTAGACTGTGTCTCAGCAAATGTTACCCCATCTGAGGATAGCTCTAATGGTTTGGCTGAATATTTCTCTGATAAAATAGTAGGCATCTACTCCTCCTTTTCAGAGGCTGCCAGAAATGCTCCATGTCTTGACGCCTGGTTTGAGCCTTCTACAGACCGTGAGAAACTCTTACAGTTTAATCCTATTGCGCTTTCAGCGTTACAGTCCTGCACGGCTTTAGTTAAGTCAGACTTCCCTCTTGATCCAGCGTCTCCTGGGATCTTGGAGCACGGAATGGATGCACTCCTTCCAGTTTTTAGAGACCTTTTGAATAACTCTTTTAGGGTGGCCCAGGCACTTCTGAGTTGGAAACATGCTCGGTGGTCCCACTGCTTAAAAAGCCTTTGCTGGATCCCTCCAAACCGGAGAACTATATGCCAATCTCACTGCTTCCTTTTCTGTCTAAAGTGGCAGAGAAGCATATTAATCAGCAGAGTGTAGGTTTCACTGAGGAAAGGAACTGCTTGCACAGAACTCAATCGGGCTTTCGTCCACAATACAGCACCAAGTCTGCTTTGCTTCTCACATCGGAGTCCTTACGCCAAGTAGTAGACAGAGGAGACACTGCAGCACTCCTGCTGTTAGATTTGAGCGCAGCTTTTGGCACGTATCTCACAGCCACCTATTGGAGCAGTTGTGGAGCTGCGATAATGGTCAAAGGGCCTTAAAATGCTTGGCATCTTTTTTGCAGGGTCGGTCCCATCAGGTTTTTCATAAGCCTTTCCGATCAAAGGTGGTTCCGCTGGCTCAGGGGGTGCGACAGGGCTCCTCCTTGAGCCCAACTCTTTTCAACCTTTACATGCTCCCCCTGGCTGATGTAATTGAGCGTCACAGCTTTGATATTTTATCATATACTGAAGATACTCAACTGATTATTACTCTATCTCCAAATTCTGCCAGTCGGGGTCTCCCTGAGAGCTTGTCTGTCGGAAGTTGCCCAGTGGATGGACCTCAACTGCCTGAAATTAAACGCAGGTAAAACTGAGGTCCTGATCCTGGGCACCCAGCCGGCCGTTTGGTCCCCGTTTTTGTGGCTGGCGGCTGCCGGCACATTTACAGCACCAAAACCTAAGGTCAAGAACTTGGGCATGTGGTTTAATCAAAATCTCACATTTAATGATCAAGTTCCAGCTTTGGCAGGCAGGTGTTTTGGAGTTCTCAAGTTTTTAAAGACCTTTATTGGCCTTCTTCCATTAGATGCCCAGAAGACAGTGATCCAAGCCCTGGTCATCTCGCTGCTGGATTATTGTAATATTTTGTATCTGGGGGGTCTCTCAATCACGGCTGTTGAGACTCCAACGGGTTTAGAATTCTGCAGCTCAACTGCTATTAAAACTCCCTAAATGGGCTCCTATGGGCCCTGCACTTCTTAAACTTCACTGGCTACCAGTGAAGAAGTGTGTTGCTTTTAAGGCCCTTGGCTACTGCTACAGGATTTTCAAGAAGAGCCGTGCTACCTATTTTCACCCTCTTATCACGCCGTATTCCCCTTTGAGTCATCTTAGGTCCTCTGGGGCCTTGTTAGCCCAGGTCCCAAGGGTAAAGAAAGCACGCATGGTTGGGAGTTCCTTTGGCTATCTGGCACCTAGGCTTTGGAACTCTCTCCCACTGCAGTTAAGGCACTCTGAGACTGAACATTTGTGTCGGAGAAGTCTAAAAACCTGGTTGTTTGCTAACTAGTTTCTTGTGTGTGGAGCAGTCGGTCTGGTGTATTTGACCTTAGCACTGGAACACTCCTCTGGGAGTAGCTATGCACTTTATAAGCTATGTTATTATTATTATTATTATTATTATTATTATTATTATTATTATGTGGGCACCTTTATATACATGATCTATACATAAAAGAGACATTTGTCTGTGTTGTGTTGTTAAGCGTGTGATTATGGAACTTAAGCTATGTTAATTATTGTGATGTCATCAGAGGTCAAAGGTCATATGATGTCCCTTCATGTGACGTTATCAGGTGAAAGGGTGTATGAAGTCACTTCCACTACGTCAGGCATTTTTGTGAATCAATGCCCATGGTTATGTATTGTTCTACTTCAGGGATTTAAAGAAAACCTTAGCAAGGCGTAGCCTTACACTTATCAAGTAGGATTTTATTTTGCAGATACTAGCATGTTCAAAAAGGCTATTGTGTCCATGCTGTATGCTCGCTGAAGCAGAACTGGGGGTACTTGAGTGGCGGTATTTAAGATGTACCCTTTTAGAATCCTTATGTTGGGCAGGAGAGCTTTATTCAAACTCATCTCCAAAACATTCTTGTGACGTCTCTGATCATGACTAAACTGGACTATTGCAATGGTCTATTCTTACCTGCCAACCAATATGTATTAAACAAATTGCAAACCTTACAAAATGTAGCTGCCAGGCTTCTCTTTAAGATCCCCAAACATCATTCAGCTTCTAGTGCCATAAGACAATTGCATTGGCTCCCCATTAGACACATAATAACTTTCAAAATACACTGCATCGCCTGTAAAGCGCTGTATGGACTAGGTCAACTCTTTTTTCATACCGTATACTGCAGGTAGGACCTTACGCTCAGCCTCAGCTAAACTTGCGGTGCCTTCCAGGTTCAAGCGGGCAACCTGGGGAGGAAAGAGCATTGTACTGGGATCCACAAAAGCTTGGAACTCACTCCTGCTGCATATTAAGGAGGCTCCCAGTATACTAGTCTTCAGGAAGTCGTTCAAAACCTGGTTATTTAGTGCAAGTTAACGGACAGTGCTCGTCCCCCTTTCGTATCGAGAGGGGAACGCATCAGGGATGCCCCCTTTCCCCTCTTCTTTTCGCGCTCACCCTCGAACACTTGGCATGTGCGATACGGGTACACCCCTCCATCTGGGATTTCTGTTTTGCACCCACAGACACTGCAGAGGAAAAGATTTCTCTCTACGCCGATGACATCTGGATGTATATCTCACACCCGGCAATGACCATCCCGGCACTATTTGAATTAATTATTGACTACGGCAGCTACTTGGGTTATAAAATAAACTGGAACAAGTCCACACTCTTCTGCCCGACCACCGCACAAATAGACTGTCCCCTGCCGGGAGACCTTCGAGTGGTGCAGAGTGGCTTTAAATATCTGGGCATCTTCATTTTTTTGCTGCTGGTAGTCTTTATTCGATATTTTTCAATCATGAAAGACACAGATACAAACATACATTATCGAAATATCTTAAAATATCATAGGAAAATACAGCAAGAACAAAATAATCATTACAATTTAAAATTCCTTTGCAAAGTCGTTATAAAAGGAAATTTATCCGTTAAAATCATACGTGGCTTAAAGGAGAGAATTTAGGTTCGTATAGCAATAGTAAAAATAGATATTAAAATTTTAAAATAACATATAAAAATCCAATTTTCCAGGAAATACAATACACAGAGGGAACCACAATAAATATGTGCAAGTCAATTATTAAGGAGTAGTGACCGCTGTAACCACCAAACTAGTTCTTCTAAGTGCCCATGTCCAACTCAGAAATTTCGCCATGGCTATAGCTACATCTTCACGTGTATCTGTTTTTAAAATACGCATAGCTATTTGGCATGAACTTGTGCCTAGATTTAGACAGATAGGCTTAAGCCATTTTTGTCGAGGACCCTTATATGCAGGACACACAAAGAATATGTGAGCAATGGACTCTTCCATAGTTATGCACGTCGGGCATTTATTGTCTGAAATATTATTCCATTTTGCCGTAAAAGATTTTATGGGAAGGGTACCCACTCTAAATTGGTGATATAATTTCCTGTCAAGGGGTCTCTCAATAAAATCTCAATATGCTTCAAGTCTTGATTCAGACTTATACTCTAAAAAAATGCCTGTCAAGGATATCCTACTCACCAGTAACATGGTCTTGTGACTAACCATGTCCCTATATAATGCTTTAAAATCTTTTTTGTTTGGGAACAAGTTCCCTGCTGGGTCTTCCCACAAATGACTAAGCCCCATGTCAGATAATGTGCCCTTGATCTTTTGTAACCACTTGATTTTTGAAGATAGATCTACTTCTCTGATATGTTTTACTGCATTAGCATATGGTGCTAACTCTGGTGTTGTCCATAGCCGTCTCCAGAAGGCCAGGGGTCTAAAACCCGCTTCCTCCTCAAATGAGGTACAACCCATATCTAAAAGTAAGGGCTTAAGAGGAGTCGATTGAGGGAGACCAGTTAATGATCTCAGAAACTTGTTTTGAGCAAGGACTAGGGGAGCTAGATCTTCGAAACCCCAAAGCTCTGCTCCATAAATTATCGATGCCCTAATTTTCCCTTTATAGATTGATAGTGCTGGACCTACCGGTTTAGTATGGGAAAGACGTTGTTCTTTTAAAAGGGCACCTGATAATTGGTTGTGCCTAAGAACTAGCAGATCTATCTGGGGTTTCCAGTTCATCCTCCTACCCATTGTTACTCCCAAATATGTAAAGGTATCGGTTTGCTCCAAGAACATTTTGTTCATTTCTACTCTGCCTTTAACTATTTTATGTTTATGCAACACCATGAACTTAGTTTTGTCAACGTTAACTGCTAGCTCATGATCGTTGCAAAAAACAGTAAATCTGTCAAGTGCTCGTTGCAGACCAGATTGAGTTTTAGACAAAATTAAAGTGTTGTCTGCGAACATCAATAATGGGACCCTTGAACAGGCAAGAGTAGGGGCATCAGTTGGGTAGGCAGAATAGTATGAAATAACCTTATTTATGAACAGGGAGAAGAGGGTGGGGGCCAAGACGCACCCTTGCCGTACACCCCTGCTTACTGGAAAACGGTTCGTTAATTCACCCTGCTGTCCCCACCGAACCTGGGCGTAGTTAGACTCATGCAATTTTATAATAAAAAGTAGAAGCTCGGGGGGCATCCCTGCTTCCTTTAGTGTGTCCCAAAGCTTATGTCGGGGCACCAGGTCGAAAGCTGATTTTAGATCGATAAATGCAGCGTATAGTGTCCCCCCGGCTAGAATCACAGTGCTCCAATAAATCATCATGAATCTAAAAACTTGGTCAATTGTACTGACATGGGGATGAAAACCCGCTTGTAAGGTAGATAGAATTTCCTGTTCGTCTATCCATATATTAATTCTACCCAGCACAAGTCTGGCCACAATCTTTTGAAGTGTATCAATTAGGCTTATAGGCCTATAATTACTAGGGCTGGCGCGATCCCCTTTTTTATATATTGGGATTATTTCAGCCCCATGCCAGGATTATGGTATGGGGGCACCTCTAGCCAGGGCATTAGAGATAATATGGATATATTTAAGCCAATTCTTCTTGTCATATTTAAATATGTCGGCCGGAATACAATCCGGACCGGGTGACCTGCCTCCAGGGACACCATCCAAGACTCTTTCTATCTCCCCTATATCAAAGGATAAGACAGCGTCAGTAGTTATTTCAGGGAGATATGTGGAAGTGCCTGTTAAAGATGAAAATTTGGGCCTGATAATGCGAAACCCATTGTTCAGGTGGCACGTTATTAACTGGCACAGGCCCTAAATCTCCACTACCCCATTTAACTATTTGCCAGAATTCCCGCCAGTTCTTCTCATTAGATGCAAGTAACAGATCTTTCCATCTTTTCTCATCAAAGTTCTTTTTTGCCCTGTGTTGTGCTTTTTATATTCTGACCTTGCATTTTTGACATCTTGTGATACTCCCTGCCTAATTACTCGGGAAAGGTGCCTAAATGCAATCCTACATGCTTCATCATACCATTTAGCTGATTTCCGAATTACCTGCCTGGTAGAACTTTTATTTTTGGTAAAAAAGGATTTCAGCTCAGCAAAGAAGACCTCATGTACCAGCATAAGGGCAGAGAGAGAATCATCATGTATAGCTAGGGGGGAAAGAGTTGTTAACGTGTCTTCAAGGGTTAGCTTTATCAAATCTAGGGTGCTGTCGTCAGCTGATACCACTGCCCATTTTAGCCTTCGACAATCTTGGGACATGATTACATCCGCTGTCACAATTTCTGTGCTTGCCCTTGATTGGTCCTGGCACCTTCTCTCTAAGGATAGCAATAATGGGTCATGATCGCTTTCCGTTCTATGTAGGACCTTCATGTCCTTAAGTCTAGGCCATCATTCTAAACTAATGAGATAGTAATCAATTCTGCTGCTTCTTATCCCGTTATTGAAGGTATGAATACCTTCGCTATCTGATAACGACCTCCCATTTACAGCCCTTAAACCCCTCGCCAAAGATAATTTTTTTTAGCTGGAGTGCCGCCTCAGTCCATTTGTTAATTGGGGGCAGCGATAGAGGCGGGATCCCCCAGGTCGAATCCTCATCACTACTAAAATTGCAATCTTCGTACCCAAGGGGCTCAAATGTGCAGTTGAGATCGCCTGCAATTACCAGATGGTTTACCCCTTTCATGGCTTTGATAAAGGTATCCAATAGGGCAACAGTTGGTGATGCTTTCCCTCCTGCTATCCCTCTCGCATACACATTTATTAATGTAAAATCTGGCTCACAACCCGATCGAACTCTGATGGCCAGGATATCAGGGCTATCGATTGTTACCTCTTCAACCTGAAAGCCTGGCTTTTGTCTAACCCAGATAAGCAGCCCCCCACATGGTCTCCCTTTCTGTCTTACAGTTGCCAATTTACCAAAGGCCAAATAACCGGGACGATGGATCATATTCAATGACCAAGTCTCCTGAAAAACAATAATATCATGCCCCTCAATAAAACTTGACCAATCAGATGACAAAGTCTTAGAGTGTAGGCCGGCAATATTCCAAGATATGAGGGTTAGTGGGGAAGAGGCTAAACTACCACCCGATACTAACGGTATCAAGGTCTCTGAACTCATTGGATGATTAAAATTCATTATCCGAAGTCCCGCCTCATTGACGGGAGAGGGAATAAACTGAATATCTAATTTCTCTTCCTGTGTTACAGAGACTGATTGTAGTCAGTCACATGCGTCTAGGTCAGACAATGGGGCAAACCTGTTGGCAAGATTTATATCTGGAGATCTTAGTGTACCTCTTGATAGGGGCCTTGGCTGTCTCATTGTTCTTGGTAAGCCCCTCTCTGAAAGGGGTCGGAGATAGGGTCTATAAAAGAACCCTAATGGCAGAACAGAAATATTGTCAGAATAACTTCTTGTGTTACGACCCAGTTGTTCCAAAAGAAATCTAACAACATGCTCATTATTAAAATTAACAACTACACAATCACCCCTCCCTTCCTTCCTGGAAGGTCCTATCCACGCAGAACGTCTAACCATAATCATCTGATCATAGATATCCCTATCCCATATCCCAACACCCTTCAGTTGATTATTTAACCAGTGCAGAGCTTTGAATAGTAATTGTTCGGTGGTTTCTGACTGCCCTTCCTGCAATACTGGAACATTCATCAGGACCACCACTAGAGGTGCGGCTGCCGGAGGGAGATGTAAAGACAGAGAGCCTTCTGAGGCAGCGCTATGTTTCGCCCTTCCCAGATTCGTTGGTGGTTTTGGCCCATATGTCCCTGGTAAGGAGCTAACCTGTCTTACTGTGGCGCGACTTGTGTTCAAATTGCCCCAAGGTGCATTATTAGTTGCTATCATTGTGGAGGGGCGGTCATCGCGTAAAGGGCTCATAATGAATTGAGCGAATTCACTCGACATGTTCCCAGTATCAGCAGTAGACTCAATTATGACAGCCGAGGCAGGAACAGAATTAGTAGCCATGGCAGATGTCTCTTTGGTAGATGGTAAAATCATTGCCGGTAGATTTATATGGTTAGATTTAGCTGGGACTGTGATGCTCTGCTTACAGAATGTAGGGACAAATGGCGACTCGGTTTGAGCAATTAGACCTTCACAAGGACAGGAATTTGACTTGGTCTGTAAATCGATGATACCTAGTCTTTCCTCTATCCGGCGAAGTCTGTAATTAATAGGATTTAGTGATGATAAAAATAGTTGTTCCAGTCTCTTCCACATGGCCTCATTAGCATCAGAGCAAAAGTCACGTAGTGGGTCAAGGTTGAAAGCTCCTACAATAGGGGGGGTACAGTCAGCTATAGTAGATAATTCAGATAAGGCGCCTCCTCCCTTTTTGTTTATCCTGGGGTTTTTAGCTGATTTCGGTCTCTGTGGGCCCGCTCCTCTCTTCCTCTTTACTGAAGGATCAGGGTTTACTTCCTTTCTTATGGTATTGGTTTTGGTTGAGGGCGCAGATCTAATGGAAGTTCGTTTGAAAGGGGGATTTGCAGCGCCCTCAAGCGCAATCTCAGTAGAATATTGGCTAATAGGGGCTTCCAATGACCCATTTAGAGTCTGTGAGAGGTCACACACCTTATCATTGGTATCTTCATTACTCCCAATCCCGAGGTCTGCAGAAAGGAAAACTTAGGATCAGTCCTCACTAATTTTATATTAGACGTGGAACTGTGGAGAGACCTCCCCCTTACCCTACTAGGTCGTGCGGCCATTTTTAAAATGATCACCTTACCTCAACTTCATTATGCCCTGCAAAACTCGTACCACCCCCTTCCCTATGCCATCTTTACAGAGATCGACGGTACACTCCGAACACTACTGTGGCAAGGGGGCCACCCCAGAATTGCACTTAAAACATTGCAAGGTAATCCCTACAACGGAGGTATCACCCTCCCTGACGTTGAGGCCTACTACTGGGCATCTCATTTGATACCCATAAACGAATGGATACACAAACATAGCCAACACCCCAAATACCGGCTCGAGAGGGAGGTCATGCTGCCCCATACGTATCTGCACTACCTATATGGAGGGAAGAGCGGCTCTCGCCTGCTGCCCGCGACTCAGGTGACCCTGGCGGCATAGACGAGGGCAACTAGGACCATGGGATGGACAGGACGGGTGACGAAAGCCACCCCACTCTGGGAGAGGAGTCGCTTCAGGGAACTAAGCAAGCTCACTGGGTTCGGGGCCTGGGATCTCCTTGGGATTTCCACGATAGGTAACATAGTTGAGAAATAAGATTTCATAACGTGGGCCAAACTTCAACAAGAATACAATATGAACGACTCACAATTCCTTAAATACGCACATCTGCGTCACACATGGCTGGCAGAAAATGTTTCGAGTGACCAACTTCTGGAATATGCGCCCTTGGAGGGTAAACTTCTTCAAGAGGAGGTCGCCCACTAGGCAGTCTCATTTACATACAAAACCATTAACAACAACATTCCTGATGGGCTGGTGAGACTCCGGTCACGATGGGAGAGTGAGGTGGGGGTCATGGAGGACATAGACTGGGAGGCGGCGTTGATGCACCCCAGGGAGGTGGCCATAAAGGCGAGACCCCGACTCATTCAGTTGAAGATACTACATCGGTCTTACTACGATAGAGACAGATTACATCAAATGGGGAGGGCGGAGTCTCCACTTTGCCTGGCCTGCGCAGCGACCAATGGCAGTTTCTTCCACACGGTCTGGACATGTCCTGAAATTCAACCATTCTGGGGACAAGTGCTGGGACTAGTAGGTACTGTCCTGGGGGTGACGTTACCAGTGGAACCCAGGTTCGTGATACCAGGGATACCGAGTGAGGTCGACATTACCAGAACACAGCTGATCTTTGCTTCCCTGGGGTTGGTGGTCGCGAAAAGAGACATTGCCAGGAAATGGGGAGTGGCAGATAAGCCGACTATTCAGGAATGGACGAGGGGTATGGACATGTACATGATAGCCGAACAGAAAACATATCGTAGCAGAGGGTGCCCAAAGAAATTCCACAGAATCTGGGACCCCTGGAGACGACACTTTGGACTTGACGTGGGGGGGACACGCAACAGTCCACGACATATACTACACAAGGGTCCTCGACTCGGGGGGCCGATGATGTGATACCCTCGTGATCATTGGCGAGGCCCAGATACCACCTTTTTCCGGACTCCATGTGTATAAATTAGACCGTAGTGTAATGACATGTGTAGGAAATACTGGTATATGTGAATCCCGGGGAGGGAAGGAGAAACGACCTGGTGCGGGCCGGAAAATGTATGCATTGATTTGTGACCATGCTTTTGTGGAGATCTTATGCAAACTTGTACTGTGCTGTTTGTTCAGTTTTAAAAATAAAAATATATTATAAAAAATAAAAAAAAACTGGTTATTTAACTCACTGTAGGTTCTTTCCTTTGGGTCTACCCATTACACTGCTAGTCTTTAAGCAAGCGCCAAGACAACTCCGGGATTCGAGCACTCTAGAAAACTATATAACATAACATAACATGGCGGGAGAAACATTGAAGGAAGAGAAAGGAAAGAGGAAGAAAGAAAGAGGAGGAAGAAGGGACGGGAATGGAAAAGAAGAAATGAAGGAGGGAAGAAAGGAAGAAGGAAAGGGGAAGAAAGAAAGAAAGAAAGGAAGCGGAAGGAGGAAAAGAAACAAAAAGAAAGGATATGACATAGGAAAAAAGGAAGAAGGGAAGGAAAGAAGAAGGGGAGAAAAGAGCAAAAGAGAAAGGAAGGAAAGAAGCAGAAAATGGGAAAAAGAAACAAATAGAAACAAATGAAAAAAGAGAAAAGCAGAAAAAGGAAAAAAACTGAATAAAGTGAAAGTGGAAACAAGAAAGAGGGAGAAAAATAGAAAGCAAGGAAGAGGGAATAAGATAAAAACTGTAGATAAAAAGAGTGATAAATAAAAATAAAATGGAAAGAATGAAAGCTGAAGAAGAAGACAAGAAAACAAAGAAAGAATAAAGAAAGGAGAGAGCAAGAAATAAGAAAAGAGTAAAAGAAAGCACAAAGATACAGAAATAAGTCAGAAATAAAGAAATAGAAATGAGAAAAGTATTGGAAAAAAGGAGAAGAATGAAAAACAGCAAACCCCGAGATGGTCTTATCTAAACTGTATTCCATTTCTTGCACTTGGACAACCGGACTGCCAGCAGTCCTGGTAAAGGACCTCAAGACATTATGACTTGAGAAGCAGCCTTGGCAAAGTAAAAACATCACCTTCAGCTGGATGGGATTCTTGTTAACTCGGAGTGGTAGTACTTAGGTGAAGTTACTTTTTAGACTCTTGTTGATTCTCAGCATCTGAGTTCAAACCCAATGAGTTGTGCAGCCTTGAGCCCAAGGCCACCGAGAACAAGGGCAAAGGGCAGCTATTTTATAGAGAGCTTGACCACCTGTACTTTTATTTTTTGTTTTATTTATTTATAAAATTTTATATAGCGTGAACTTGACCCTAGAAGGGTATCAGAGTGCTTTACAAATGTTGCGGTAAGTAAGTAGAAAAAAAAAAAAGAAACATAAATGCTGACAATACCCATTGCAAATAAGGAGAAGGACAGTGAGTTAGAGACCAGGATGTCGACAGCGAGTGCAAACCCCGGTTGGAGAACTGCATCAAATCAGTATGCAGATAAATGAGACAGTGGGATTAGGGTAGAGTTATGTTAATTAAAAGCAGTTTGCCTTCTTTTTTGAAGGATGTGCTTGAAGGGTTTAGTCTGACTTCGGGGGGCAGAGAGTTCCAGTTTCTAGGGGCCAATCTGGGTAAAGTTTGGCTGTAGGTTTCGTTTTTCTGAAATTTATGAGGTTTCAGCAGTAAGGTGCTGGTGCTTCTAGACGATCTGCCACCGCCAGACAGTTCAAGTTTATCAGCTAGGTACTTCAGTGTGTTGAAGTGTAGGACTTTATGGGTCATGCAAGCAATTTTCAGCTGTATCCTTGCCTAAAAAAGGGAGCCAGTTTAGTTCCTTCAGATCTGGAGTGAGGTGGTTGTTCCTTGGAACCAGTGATGAGTCTTGCAGCAGAATTGAGGGATGCCCTTAGTGGAGCCAACTTGGATCTCAGCAGACCACATAGGGTTGCACTCTCATAGTCTAATCTGGGGATTTCTAGAGCTTGCATGACTGATTTAAGGTCGTCGAAGGGGAGGAAGGGTTTTATTTTTCTTAGAATGTTTGTTTGAAAGTTTGCTCCTCTGCTGGCTGAGCTGATGTGTTCCTGCATGCTGAGATTCTTGTCAAGTGTTATTCCCAGTGATCTTGTGGAATCTATAATGAGTGGAAGTCAGTTGAAGGCTGTTAAATATTTCATCCAATCTTCGATGTTAAGGGATCATTTTGGTATGGCAATTAAGAGAAATTCGGTTTTGAGCAAGTTGAGTTGGTTTCTGGTCAGCTAGTTTTGGGTTTTTAGCAAAGTTGTAATGAGTAAATGGCTATCTTCAGGGGAGGAGATTTTTAGGTGTGGTTGGGTGTTATCTGCATACATGTGGTATTGTACGTTGAAAAATTTCTGAATTTTGGTTGAAGGCTCCATGAACAGGTTCAAGAGAGTAGGTGATAATGTGGACCTCTGAGGGACCCCTGAAGTAACCGGAGTGGTAGTGGACCGCCATTGGTTAACCTTGATTCTTTGAGTTCTGTTGTGTAGAAATGAGGCAAACCAATTTAGGACAACCCCTGATAATTTAGGACAGCCCCTGATAATCCCATTATACGTTCAAGTAGGTCAATGAGGCTGTCATGTTTGTCCGTATCCAAGGCTGAGGATGGGTCTAGGAGGATTAGGAGGCAAGATTAGTTTTGGTCTAGCAATTTAAGCGCGTCATCAACTATGTGTGTAAGGACTGTTTCCATGCTGTGACCAGCTGCGGCCCATGCAGGTAAGAGCAGTGGGGTGGTAGGGCAGGGTGGGGGGGGAGTGGGGTTGACAGATGATGACAAGGGAAAGATGGTTTAAGTGTTGTTAAGATATTAAGAATGGAATTTTCATCAAAGGTTTTGAATGTGTTCCTTATGCTTTGTTTTTGAGGGTGAGTCCTTGTAGAACTGTGGGCTGCTCGATCAGAGGCGGGCTGGGGCAACTTGGAGGTATCATCGGGAGGTGCTCAATGGCTGTTTGGAGATAACTTTCAATCTTTTTGACTTTTCAAGAAAGAAGGAGGCAAATATATTGCAGTGTGGATCATAATGTGGAGGCATTAGGCTGTTGAGTGGACTGATGTTTGATAATTTCAAACCGTTTTCTTGGGCGATTTCTGGCTTTGCCTAGTTGAAATCTAAAGAATTTTTTTTAGTTTCTAATGCGTTCGTTGTAGGTGCACCTCAGTGATCTCAAGTGCTTGAGGTGTTCTAGGGACGGTGAGGATCTCCATGCTCGTTCGGCTAGTCTCAGATTGGTTCTTTCTTCATTCAGACTCCCATTGTAACATGATTTGGAGTCTTTAGTGGATAGTCTTTTTAGATGTAAGGGCGCAACTGTGTCAAGAACGATCATCATGGAGTTGTTGTAGTGGTTTGTAAGGTCATGGACGTCAGACATGTCCACTAGAGGAGGCAAGAAGTTATTTCTGAGGGATATCAAATCATTCAGGTCTATGTCGTGGGTGTTCCTTTACCAGTGCCTGAGTTTCTTAAGTTGAGGTTTATGTGTACTCATTGATTCAGTGATGAGGAAGGTGATGCGGTGGTGGTCAGTCCAGTCGCATGGGACGATGGATTCAAGTTGAATGGAGTTTGCCTTAGCAATGACTGGATCCAGGGTCGCACCCAGGTTGTGCGTAGGGCTGTAAAAGATTTGGTTCAGGTTGAGGTCCACTAGGAAGGTTTTTAGATTGTTAACTGAGGGGTCATTTGGATCATTCCAATGAAGGTTGAAATCTCCGAGGAAGATCTTGGAGGAGTGTTGCCCAACGTTGGTGATGATGATTTCCATGATTTATTCGATGAACGAGAGGTTGTCGCCTGGGGGGTGGTAAATCACGTGTATATTGCATAGTGGTCTGTTGTAACCCCGGGCCGGTAACTCCGCTCCACCAGTGGAGTTTGCGGATTTTTGCCTACTCCGCACTCCGTTGCGAACGCGGAGTTTAGGCAATACTCCCCTCTGTGGCGGAGCGGAATTAGCCAGCCCCTCCACCCTCCCAAATTAATAAAAAAATAAAAAAGAAGGCACTTGCCTGCGTGGCTGCCTCCTCCTCTGCCTGGCCGCTCTCCTTCTGGCTCCTCGCCGTCCTTCTTACCCTACGTTGTACGTCTTGCGCATGACGGGTCTCATGGAGGTTGAGGTTGGACTTGTTTCGTCTCCAGAGCTAGGCCTAGGTTCTCTGTGTGGGTTCGAGGCAATTGTTAGGATGGGATTCAGATTGTCTGGGTTGTCGTGGTGTGCAGGACTATATGTGAGGAGAAGGGAGTGAATGTCACTGTCTGATGGGGTATCCTTAAGCCTGACAGGTCTCATGGAGGTGTTGGGTAAGGTGCTGCAAGACAAAGCTGCCCTGATTCACATCGAGCCACCCTAGACCGCTCAGCTACGTCACCACACCCCACCAAGGGCCATCGGAGACCACAGGAAGGTCAGCGGCTCTCCAGAGAGAGGGCAAGTGTGGGGCAGGAGATGGTGCATGGCGGCGATCGGGCCCATGTCCAGAGCGGATTCCCTGTTGGAATTGCGGCAAAGTTGCCCCGATTCAGATCAAACACCTGGGCATACAGTTGGCGTGACAGGGGGCACTCCAGTACTGAAGTTGCTCCGCAGCAGGAGAGATCCGAGGTCCAGGGCCTAGTGGGCGAGGGTTGCTGGTAAAATAGTTCGGTACTTCTTTCTTCATTGCATTGGTAGTTCCAAAGTAGATGGATGGCAGGGTAAAGACAGGGTATTTATGGGTTAATCCTCCTAACCCTGGGAGCTTCTTTGTCTAGCTCCAGCTCAGTGGCCATCTTGAAAATTCTTTTTGTCTGCACTTTGTAAATACCATGCATAATCCATGTCTTGTTGTTGAAGACCATCACACCTTTCCCCTATAGGATTACATTGGTCACTGGGTCCCATGTAATTTATAGTACAGTGCTAGAATTGTTTTGGGCAGTTAAGCATCAGCTTCAGGACATTATGTGTTTTTCCTCATTTTAATATGCCAACATTACTGCATGCAAAGCATTTCTTTTTAAAGTTATAGCCTTGAATGAACATTGAGTTTCTTCTGTGTAATCACTTGTCATACATTATCAGTGTGTCAGACCCCTTACCTGCTCTAGGAGGATGCCATGACTCCTTGACCTGCTGCCTTTGGAGAGAAAGTATGGAAAGGGAGTAAATTAGTTATTCATTTGCAGAGTGGTGTTTTCTAAAGCCCTCAGATACCAAAGACCGATAACAGTACCCACCATGGACATTGCTCAGTAACCACAGGCTTCCATCAGGGCTTGCATAAGGCCCCCCACAGGTCCTTTTCACTGCTAAGAAAGGAGCCAGGATCTCTAAATATCTTTTCAGTCAGTGTGTAGCCTCCGAGGTGCATTTTACTCTGACTGCAGTCTTAGGAATGAGAGTAATTTGATTGAACCCAACTAATGCACGCTGCGCGTGCTCCATTAGAGGCGAGAACAACTTGTGCTAAGACATTATCATCAAAGGACATAGCCAATTTAATGCCGATGCGGCTGTTTAATAGATTCTACGTTTCAAGGTACAGTTGGCAGTGGGGGGATTAACCCCTTGTGTGCTGGCTGATGTTGATGTGTTCTGCTTGAGGATGTTCAGGGGCGACTGAAGAACTTGCTTCAGTTCCAGTGGTGCCTATAATAGGCAAGATCACAAGATGTCCACTTAAGGGGGGCTGGGGCATCTATTGCACTATGTTTCTTCATATTATGGTAATTCTAGAAGATCACTTTATACAGGGGTAGGCGAAAAATATTCAGATTGGTGTCATACTAGACCGGTGATCCGTAATGCTAGGTGCTTGCCACTTGCATGCATGCACTTGCGCACTTCTGCGGTTCCACACATGCTAATCTATACACTTGGTATTTTTTGCCATTCATTCAAAATTACACAATGATCCATACAATGGGGGAAAACAACACTGAAGCATCATAATGCAAAGATACAGGACTGGATGAGCTTCTCATACCACACACAGGAAATGTTGAGAATATTGAATCAGTCTGTGTGATGGGATATTTTTATCCGCAGTTAGGGGTCTAAAGGCACCATCAAAAGATATTTTTATGCAGGCAGGCTCTTTGAATTTGTGTCACTTGCTTCGCCCTCCAGGACAATGGAGTCTTACCTTGCCCTTGATCAGCAGGGAAGCGAGACAACCCATTCTTTGCCCTACGCTGAAGAAGAACAATCCTGTGACACAAATTAGGTGGTTAGAGAACTGGCTCCCTTTTGACAGAACAAAACAAGCGTTGTTAGTCAACTCTAGCAACTTCTCATCTGACTTTCAGATCTGGGTGCCAGGCTCCCTTGAAGTCAAGAGTTAGCCACAATATACTCCAACAGGCTCGATGACCTGCAGCTGAGGTCCTATTTTTTACTCTAGCCACAAGGTACGCAAATATTGACAGCTGACCATATGTCCGTGGTGCTTGCCCACAGACTGGAATTCACAGCCACCGAACACTCTGCTAACTCCACTCACATTAAAGTAGGACGTGGAATCCCTATTTTCCAACTAGTATTCGGTCCTTGAGTCTCACTCACAAAGTTTCTCTACTTTCCTCAGCGCTTAGATGAAATTTAGATTGCAGTGTTGCACTTATTTAGTTAATAATGTAAAATACAAATCATTCTGCACAAAACGGGACAATGTTGACTGCACAAGAAACAGTTGCTATCCCTATGTGGTAGGAGGAATGCAATCCATCTTTTCTGTACAACAATAGGTCAGCAGAACAGCTCAATAATTTTCAAAGAAACTTAAAGGGTTAATACAGTAAACCCCAAATGCACATAGAAAACTGAAAAAAATATCTGTGGTTCTTTAAAACATATAACGATTTTGTACATTAATTTTCTATTGCAATTGTGATAGCTACAATGTATTCATTTATTTTGTAAGGGATATTGTACAGTGTAAGGCAGGAAGGTTGCCAGCCTCTGTGAATGAACTTTGATGTGGCTACTCTTACGCTCATTCTGTTGTGGGTAGGCCATAGGTAATAGTGAATAGGTAAGTCTCTGCCCCACTAAGGATTCGCTGGACCTTTTATTTGACCCTGAGATGAAAATGGTGGAGTTACAAAGGATGGAGCTGTTACTTGAGGAAGGCTCGTCGAAGATGAGTAAGAAGCCAATCAGGAAGGGGAGGGTCTTCCTTATTTGCTTGATAGGCCTATAGGTATAGAGTCAGGTAACTAGTGATGATCAAGGCTTCATACTTCCACAAAGTGTAACTACGTCCCACCTTCCCCCCAACATTCTATTGCATCATTCACTCTCAGCATTCCAGACACCAGCTGTTGGACTTGGCCCTTTTTGCGGGGTCATCCCTGAACTTTTTGCCTTCCTCCTGGTATTTTTTCTGACCTGGTGTTGGTGGTTTTAGGACTCGGTGCACTTTATCACTGCTGTCCAGTGTAAAGTCTATGTGCTCTCTATGGTAAAACGTGGTAAGATTGGTCTACACCTGTTAGGTAAATGAAATTAGCCAATCAGTCCCCAGTAATGTGGTATCTCATATACCCGGGGCCAGTAAATTAAATGCTACTGGTGGGCTTGCAGCGCTGATTGCACCACCCAACAAAGTAGCCTTTCAAACCTGTCTCAGGCCTCTGCCATTGCAGGGCCTGCGTGCGCAGTTTACTGCCGCTGTGACGTGGCACATAAAGTGGGTGCCACATCTGTGAATCCCCTTTTACTACATATCAGTCACCTCTAAGGTAGGCCCTAGCTAGCCCTATGGGCAGGGTGCATTGTAGGTAAAAGGTAGGACATGTGCCTTAACTGTGTGGCATATCCTGGTAGTGACAAACAGCCATTTTGGTTTCTCACTGCTGTGAGGCTGCCCTCTCACAGGAATACATTGGGGATTCCCGGATATGTACTTCAGTGGTAATTCCTGACCTGAGAGGAGTAGAGTGGTCAAGTTTGGTATGTTTGGAATAGTGATAATAAATGCTGCGTAATGGTGTTCGCAGATTTATTATCACTATTTTAGAAATGCCACTTTTAGAAGTTGGCATTTCTGTGTGCTATGTGTCTTTGTGCCTGCCTGATGTGTATTGCATGTCTGGCTCTGGAGTGACAGGGGCTGGGGAGGTGCAGTGGCTCCAGAGGGGCTGGATGAGTCAGCGCTAGGCTGAATGGGCCTGATCTGCATTTGGAGTAGTGGGAGGAGTAGCCCCTGACCCTGAATAGATCTGTGCCTGCCTTGTACAATACTGGCTCCGCCCCCCTGTGGTGTGTCTGGGGCCAGGACCTACACTGTCAATGGGGACTGTTGTGCACTTGTTAAGTGCCCCCAGAACTGGTTTAAACTGGGTCCCCAAGCCCTGTGCCAGGGCAGAACAAAGAACCTAACTGGTATAAGTATTAGGGCTGTGACCCCATGTAACTTGAACCTGCTTGGAGCCGGAGGAGACTGCCTGAGACCAGGGGGATCGATGGGCTGCCAGTGGACCGCCATCTGGACTTTGCAGGTGTGCTGGCCTGAGCCTGCCCCCCTGCTTGGGGTCCCCAATGATTTCCCAGGGCTTTGTGGCTTTCCCTGGGTCATGTAAAAACAGTGCGTGGTGAGCGCTGTGGTCTTCCCCCTGTTACTTCCAAGCGCGTGTGGAGTGCTGCACAGGGTATGGATATAGTGTGCCGAGTATTCTAGTGGCTTCACAGAAAGCGCATGGTGAGCGCTGTGGTGGTGCCCGCAGTGCGTGGTTAGTGCTGCCCGGTCCCTGTTGCTCGGGGCAGCCGGAGGGAAGAGCTGGAAATTGGAAATGCTCTCCCAGCACTTGCTTTTCTCTTGCTTCCAAATCCGGCACGGAGCTCCTGCGTTGCTAAGCGCCAGGACGGGACACGGAAAAAAAGCGGAAGTCAGGCTGAGCCTGGTTGGGGCGGGGCTCCCGTGCTGACGAGGGAGAGCCCTGCATATCCCCTAAGTTGTTTGTGTGGGCGGGGCCCACTGCCCGGAAACACTAAACCGAAAGGAGCCCGCGACTACGGAGACTTCACTCTGTGTGTGGCCAGCAGCAAGTCTCTTCCTGCCAGACCAGTACTACGTGGGTCAAGCAGCTGGCACTGGAGGAAATCCGCAAGGCGGCCAGATCAGGCTGTCCCTGTCCGCCGCTGTGCCGCTTAGTCGCGGGCAGCGGCTGCTGTAGGATTCGGCCGGCGGGGGGGCCAGAGAATGGCTCCTGCGCCCACCTTGCTGTTGAGAGGCTTCGGCAGCGGTCCTGTATGCTGTAGGAGGAATTCCAGGTGAGACAGGGAGGGGTGGAGTAGCCTCCCCACCACGCTGGGTGCGCTGGGCGCTGGGGGCATTCCTCCTTAAGTGAGAACAGGGTGTGTGTTGCACCCCGCCCTGGATTTTGGTGCAGCGGGCATCGGGGACATTCTTGAACATCAGGAACGGGGTGGAGCCTCGACGGAGGCCCCCCGGGGCCCCAAAGGAGAAAGGATTTCCACCAAATTACCGCCTAATCTCTAATAGGGTCCCAGGAGATACGTGCCTGCCCTATGTGATATCTGTAATATACGGGCATATGGTAATGTGATGGTGGCCTAATGAGTACACGGATGACATGCTGTGGATCCTCAGATTTAGGGGCCTGATGTAATCATGATGTATGGATAGTAAGCTGATTATGTTTTGCATAACAATGTGCCGTTAGGAACAGTCTTTGCCAGTAGTGACGGAGTTATGCTAATGATTTGGTGCACTGTTGCTAATTAGGAGGTTTGACTAAGATGTGTATGCTGAGTGTACCTTTACCAGTAGTTACTGGTTGTGTTGATGTCCACTAATGGTGAATCATGATGGTTCTGACCATGGCCCGATTGGCCCTGTAATGTACATAATCCCTGTAAAGTCATGCCTGGTGCCAGGTGGCACAGTGTATATATGTGATTGCGTTCTAATGTGTTTTACGGATAATACAAAGGCTATTTTTATATAACCTTGTGTGGAGTTTCTTTTGTGGTGTGCCTAGTGTGTCGCTGCTGTGTGAGTGTGTTGCGCAAACACTTTACACATTGCCTCTGGGATAAGCCTGACTGCTCTGCCAAGCTACCAAGGGGGTGAGCAGGGGTTATCTTCAGTGTGTTACTCTCTTGCCTTGACTAGAGTGGTTGTTTCTGCCTGGCTTAGGCGTATGCCTTAGCCAACCAGAAAACCCATTTCTAACACCAGTTTAGACATACTGGGAATGGGAACATACAGGATGCTACACGAGCTTTATGTATGAAAGCCCCATTCAAGCTTATGTGTCTAGCCACTTTGATGGCTACTTAATTCAAGGATATGACCTAAGGCGTCAGGTCTACTTGTAGAACAAAGCCTTCAGGGGATATCGCTCTTTGATTGCTAGCAAGTAAGAGAGTCCTCAAGCCACAGTGATATGGTCAAAGTAGCACATCACAGACATGATCAAAATGGTGTATTTTGGTCCTTCAGTGTTTGCTGATGGTGGTCTTGTCCAGGAGCCATGATTAAATAGGGTTGCAGTAGCTCTGGCTTGATGCTGTGACTTGCAGGACCAGAGTGAACGTAGTGGTGACTCAAAAGATCCCTCCATTGTCCCTGAGATATCAGTTAAAAGTCAGAAGTTTGCAGTCAAGAAGGCAACAGGACTGAAGAAATGTGACCACATCTTGACTGCCCAGAGAATGCTTCAAGGGATGCCAGAAGCAAAGCGTCGGTGTCCATGCCTTGTGGATTATTCACAAGGATTTCCTTCGACTAGATTATTTCTGCCACAGGGAAAGATTTTCCAGGCATAGATATAAGATCCTTTGTTCAAGCTCACTTCTTTGTCTGTATGTCTCACAAATCTAGCTTTGAAAGCCAAACTTTGGAATGATCGCCTATACATCATTATTATCTCAAAGTCATTTATCTTTCAGAAAGGTTCTGAAGACCTTTTACTGACCTGTGCTATTTCTTCCTAAGTTAGGACATTTATGTTTGTTGGCAGTTCTGCTAGCCAGTGCCAAGATGCTACCTGGAGTGGGCTTGTGCTTCATAAATAATAAATAAAATCCTGCCTGACATGGTAGGCCCTGTTTATGAAGAATGTCTGAATCAATCATTCACCTTTCCTCCACTTCCAGCATGTTTGTCTAGGCATGTGAGGAATGCATTGTAGTTCATGTTCTCAATTTGATAGAAAAAGGTGAATGTAGAGTAGCGCCCAGAACTGAAGAGAAATCAGACACAGGGGTGACTTCTATCCACCATAGCTAGCTGGCATCTAGCAGCTGATGAGACTGTGGGATCCAGGTGGGAACAGATTTGCATACTTACAGCTATCTTAAGGATCTTGGCTGCACAAAAAATGGGTCTGCAATTGGCTGGTATGCCAATGCTATTTTATTACAAGTGCTATTAGCACTATGCTATTTTATTACAAGGTACATACATCTGATGATGGCTCATTACAGCTCCTGGGGACGTGTACCTGTGGCAATTAAGGCACTGATGGTTGAAGTAGTGAGCAGGTCTAGGACATGCCAGGCTCAAATTTAGCTTTGAAATTGTAAGCCACATCTTGATGGGAGGGAAGTCTCCCAGTAGTGTCGGGTGGGCCTTTCGCGAGAGGTGTGGTGCAGCGGCCAGGGCAGCTGACTTCGGAGCACAGGGGTACAGTTCGATCCCCGGCTCCGGCGGCAGCTCAGCTCAGCACCCTGTGACTCTGGGCAATAGCTCACTTAATTTCCACAACGGCCCCCAGCGCCTTGAGACCCGTAAGGGTGAGTAGTTCGCGCTTTACAAATAAGGATTTAGATTTTTTCAGTTAGATATCACTATTTAGGGCTCTAAACTGTGGGTTTTCTCTTTGAAGTTTATATTTGGTTGTAAAGAACTCCGTGTGATTATCAAATCAATACTTGAATTCCTGCAGGGACAAGTTAAACTCTTCATTCTTCCAAGGGCATTAAAGTATAGTTGTACCTTTTTAGGTCGAACCTAGACAGCGCAGATGTGCTGTCTGCTGTTTTAATTTTAGTAAGAAATTGGGCAGACGCCCTCCCTCAGAACTACTTCAAATTTACAAGGCTAAATGTGTCGCAATAGCGACCTATGGAGCGGGTATTTGGGGACATGTAGATGTGACATCTTTACAGAGGGCCGAAAACAGATTTCTTAGATACCTGCTTGCTGTCCCGGTTAGTGTCTCTACTTTCAATTGCCACTTGGAGCTAGGTATATCTTATATAGCGGATGTCATTGCCATTCAACCAATTCTCCTCTGGCATCATATTTGGACTTCAGAGAAGACCATTTTAAATCGTCAAATGATTATTGATTGCTGTGGGTTAGATGGGGTATCACATATAGGTTGGCTCAGGTATGTCAAGGAATTCTTTTGTAAATTAGGACAACAAGAATATTTTGATAACCCCAATACCTTGACTAAAGTAAATAGGAAAGTTCTTAAACTTAGCTGTTTGCAGTATCTAGAAAATATTAGATTAAATACAGAGATATTAAAAATCTCTGTCCTGGCTCACCAAAACATCCTGACTACTTTTAAGATGCAGTCGTATTTAACTTTTGTATCTTCTGACTTTGAAAGATTTTTATTAACACGTTTCAGGATGGGCATTGTCCATAGGTCGCTTAGTTTTCCAGCAATTAACGATTGGTCTAGGCAGCTGTCTAATTGCCCATGCGATGATTTGTCAGCACAATCCACCATGCATGTTTTATTCTTTTGTAAATTTTATACAGTCCAGAGGAAAAGGTGGATTCTTCCGCTGCTTAGAACACTAGGCCTGCGACAAACCGTCCTGCATTCATAGTCATGCAATCCCTTGGGGAAGAATTTGTAATTTTATCTGTTTCGTTGTTTTTAAAGTTTGTTTTCAAATGTAGAAAAACTATCCTGATGTAAGATTTTTCACTGTATAACTTATCCCATAATTTTGTGGTTTCCCATCTTTCTGTAACATGCGATTTTATTGTTTTATATATATGCTTTTATGATTATTTTATAATCGAATAAAGCTTAACTGACTGACTGACAGTATAGGGAGTGTAGTCTCGCCTTCTACTTGCCATTGGTTAACTCCTGCATAGCTCTTCTTTCCTGGCTCCTTATTGGTTGGTGCTCCCGATACATCACTTCCGTTTTATGGCAAGGAGCACCGGCCAGCTACAGTTAACTTATGCTGTAGGTATCTATTGTGTTTTCTTTAGGCACTACTTCTTTTATTTCATGCTAGTGATATTGTATCAGCACAGCACCTAGCACAGTGCAAGCCTTCTTGTTTTTTTTTATCACCGTGGCCCCACTTCACGTGCCACCATGCGCATAACTTTAATATTGGCTGTGTTTCACTTCTCATAATTTCTTCAAACTCAACCTAAATCTGTTCACAACCTGTGGACTCGTGTTACTCTCCAATTCATGATTTCACCCGTGTGTGCTTTCACACAGCAAGTCACTTTCTTCACAACTGTGCTTTCTCGCTTCTTCTGTATTTGGGGGGTTGAACTAGGGGCTGCGGTTAAAGTGCATCTTGGGTAACATGAGACTGGGGCGGTCCTTACCTTAGCCCTCAGTACATAAAGCAAGGACGCCTTGGTGCTGTTCAGTCCGCAGCCTCCGGTACACGCAAGAGTTCATTCGTCCTCCTCGGTTTTGTGATTGATGTGAGTGAATGTATTCATGAAGCTCCCGGCTGTGGGTGCTTGCCCTAAGGCATGATTTGTCTGTCGGTGGCACACGCTGGTACCATTAAGATGGTACCCGCAGGGTTAGCTGCACTGGTGTTACAGCACCTGGGATGTTACCGGCAGGTGCTGGGCACGGAACTGGTGAGCTCCCTCCTCAATGTATGGGTTGCAGCAGGAGTGGGCGTGGCTTTTGCAGGGCAAGGTTTCTCCCCTTGGTCTCGCGCGGCTGGCAGCCAAAGCTTAGCAATGATGCCATGGCCCCGAGATAAACAAGGTAAAGGTCCCTTTGACTGCTGATCTAGCGGAAGCAGTGCTAAATTTAGTAATACTTCACAAATCATCCTATACCATGAACATAAATCATTACTATAATCTAGAGTTTGGGCCCATAGAAACTCTATAACCACTGACAAACATGAGGTCCTCCGATAGATCTTTGTAAGAGCTAATAGGAACTCAGAAAATAAGAGGCGGAAAGCCATTCCTTCATGAGGACCTATAATGAAGAAATGCCTGTCTAGCAACAATAGTCAGTAACTTTACAATATCAATAAATTCATCAATAAGAAAAGACAAAACTCAGAATAGTTATCAAGGTAACGCTCTCCTGGTCTCTGCAAATGAGTCTTCACTCAGCAGGTTGCAGGTGGTCCAGAACACCGCTGCGCGCCTCGTCACAAATGCTCCGTTCAAAACTCCCTCCCTTCCCCTTCTCCACCAGCTCCACTGGCTCCCTATCCGCAAGCGTGTCAAATTCAAAGTCTGCTGTATCGTCCATAAAGCCCTGCATAACAAAGGCCCTCTTTACATCTCTAGGAAACTTAAGCCTTACGCTCCTACTAGGACCCTTAGGTCAGGAAGCAAATCGCTTCTTCTAGTCCCCAGGGTCAGGAAAACGAGATTAGGTGGGAAATCCTTTCCTACCTCGCTCTCCTTTACTGGAGCCAGCTTCCCATACACCTGAGACTATGCCCTGACTATTTGCGCTTCAGGAAACTTCTTAAGACCACCCTTTTAACATCTCTCGTCAGCCCGTCTAGCAGTACCGTCCGAAGCGCAGAGATACCCCTCAGGGGGTGATTCAGGCGCTATACAAAACCCATAAATAAATAAATAAATATATCTAAACCTCATAACGAATGGTCAATGCACAAAAACACATTAGAATTATTAATACTTTGGTTATTTCATACTAATACAGGTAAATTCACAATAAAATCACAGTACAAGGCAAATATACATCATAAATCAATAACTGGCGTGAGGAGAGAGAGAGAGAGAGAAATACACATTGCAGTTTCAGAATGCAATTTAAGATTCATACGAACCTAAGATCAATGAGCAAGAGCTCAACGTGCAATAGTCTGAATAGCCGTCCCTTCAGCCGAAAGGTATAGCCAGTGCAACTTCACCAACCGATGAAGTGCAAGGGTAAATCAGGAAAGTTCGGTTCAAGGAAGGTAGGAGTTCGGACCGACAGCATGTCACACCCAAGATTTGCAAGGAAAAATGAGCCAGCCACGCAGCCTTTTCCCACGAGGTAGTTATACCTCAAAATGTTCACGACTCCAGCCCCCAAATGTAACTTCTTCTCTGTTATACATGATTCTATTGGTTGAGATCCATGGTGTGATCATGGTATGATCATTCGCCAGTCCAAAATCATCCGTAACTTTACCGTAATACTTTTGTTCTTTGTTCATAGTTTCTCTAAGAATGTAATATTTAGTCACCTCAGAAATCTGAAGCATACTTGTAACTTTACATATCCACGCGCTCGCTTCCGAGTTAGCTTGCAACAAAGTTTACACAATATTTCATAAAAAGAAATACTCTAACCATAGGAAGGAAATTCTAGTGATAAACACTCATAAATAAAACAATTAGATCAGCATTTTAGAAATAATGAAGGACAAAATACAATATTCTGAAACCTACATTTAGAAAAAAATCTAGCAGGCTTTGAGGCCTACATGGAAAGCTACTAAATCATAATTATTCTAATGAACTAAACACACTAATAAGAAAAAATAGAAGAAGAGAAACAAAAGTAGGGGGAGGATGTAGCCTTACAGCTAGAGCGGTCTACTTCGAAGCCGGAGAACCAGGTTTGTGTCTCGGCAACAACGCTCAACATCCTGTGATTCTGGGAAAATCACTTAATCTCCCTGTGCCTAACAAAAATGAATGTGTCCATATGTAACGAAACTGGTGCTCATGTAAAGCGCTCTGATACCTGATATCCTCGGGTCTAGTTTGCGCTATATAAAACTCCCCAAAAATCTTTTTTTTAAAAGTGCACAAGAAACGTCATTTTCATTAAACATATAAGGAATAATTTGTTTACGTTTCAATAAAATATATGTGTAAGCATTTTCTTCTTAAGTTTACATGTTAAAGAAAACATGAGCAGAAATCATTTTTCTTAAACGTTTCTCATAAGTTTACTTTGCTGAGTTACGTTTTTCATTAACACTTTTACTCTATAATCATAAAACGTTAATTCTTTAGTAGGTTTCTCTTTCTTTTCATGAATAACTAAAACTTAAACCAATTTGAGACACTTCTGCATGCCTTTACGATACAATTTTAAATCTTTCAGGTGTTGTGTCACTCCTGCATGCTTTTACGATGCAGTCTTAAGCTCTCATGTGTTTTCACAAGATCACACTGTTAGTTATGTTTATTAAATTAATATTAGTTCACACTTGATGAGCAGATTTGATCAAGCAAATATATTCTCAAATAATCATGCTCCATCAATCCCCCATCTGATGGCGAATCAAGCCATCACACAATCCATATAATCTAATTACAATCTGATTATCTTACAATGCACTTGTTTTCATCTGTTTTAGTCTAACACCCTCTACATCCCTTAACACTTTGTGATAAGCACCCTTTTTGTCTTCCAGCTCTATTTCGTCCCTTTTTCTTTTCCTAGCCCTTCGTTTTGTCTCTTTTACTTTGCACTTACAACATCTATATATCAATATTACGATTAATATGCCAACAGCAATAGCAATTATTGGTATTAGTATTTGTCCTACTAAGCTGTTACTTAGTTCTGCAAACCAATTTCCCACCGAGGACAAACCCTTACCAAGTCTTTCCCATGCACCATCAACTTTTAGTTCTGTTAATTCACTACACAAATGAGTAATGTTACTAATATAGCCCCTCAAATCTCTGATTTTGTCACGGATATAAGTGCAACATTGTTGACTTTTCAGCATACTACAGACTCCGCCCTCTTTTGCCAATAATACATCAAGGGCAAGTCGATTTTGCAAAACCATTGATCTAATAGCAACTATTTCAGTATCCATCACTAAGAACCCACCAGCAGTGTCTGTTGATAAACGATCAACCACGGTAGGCAATTTTCTAATTTTATGTGAGTTCAAAATCACTCCCACTGCAGGTATTAATGCACCACAAATATCGCCCACAATTTCCGCAGCACTTATTCCCCTTTTATTCCATGTTAATTTCTTTTCATTGATTCCATGATTTTCATTCACATGATAGATTTTTGGAAAGACAATACCCACGTAACAACAACCATACCAATGTTGAGGCAATCTATTATAAGCATTTTTACCACACACATAATGTACTCCAGGGTAAACTGGATCAGTTCCACCTCTTAATCCCCAACCCCAGTTATTAGGAAGGTGTGTTCACATTCACTGGAACCAATGAAATAATTATTACATTCAGTCTTATGTCTTAGTAAGCAAAGCTTCCCTTTGTGATGCCAATCCAGAGTCATCGCAGCATATGTCTCGCCTTTCTTATAATCACCCTCCCTATGAGCTCATGGAGGTACTCTAGATTTTTGCTCTACAGATTTTCTCTTAAATTCTTGCCGTCTATCCTTCACAGTATTTATAAATTCTATTTATACACTGCGTAGACTACATGTTAGATTTCTTTCTATGTGCGTGTACAGTATATATAGGCTTAGTGGTATGAAAGAAATCACCCATATACTCAGCATTCTTCGCACTAGTCACTATATTCATATTCTTCTTAATAGGAACCTCTGAGAAAACTTAATCATAATTTGAGTAAAAATATTGAAACTGCTCCTTGCCATAGAACAAACTTGTTAGTACACGACATGAGATTCCAAATGTCAAAGGAAGATGGTGATAAGTCACCCCTTCTGACACAGACGAAGGTAATTGTATGCACACATAACAATCTCTTGCATCCATTGTATCGACATAGTCATACAAGAGTTTAGTAAAAACATTTAACAAAAAGTAATTAATAGATTTATCTTGGTGTAAGACTTTTCCTGTTAGTTCTTTAGTATTTATTTCTGCATCCTCTTTAAGGACTCTTGCTACCTCTGTTATTGTACTTTCATAATCATTAATAGGATTAACAGGAAACATAAAATAAGGCACGATTAATACTAACACCAACCAGACAAACAATATTACAAGAATACATATAAAGCAAGCGTTTAGACACTTTCGCCTATTTGAACTTCGATTTTGATTACCAGTCTCAGTTCTATCCATTTTAAAGAGGAAAAAAATATATATTCAAAATTCACAAAAAATATTTAAAATCCTAAAAATATTTGAAAAAATGTAAAGTAATATTCAATCAACTTAGATTAGTTATCTTTCGATCAACTTAGATTAGCAAGGTTTGTGTATCACATACTTTCCAAGCTTCAGGTCACGGCGTTATGGCGTCACGGCCTTATTTTCAAATCTCCTCTCTTTTTTCTTTGCACCATCTTTGCTCATTGCACAGTTCATTTAGGTTGGATCATATGATGAGTTGTCTTTGGAACAGAACAGAATGAATTCTTTTTCCCAATCATTTGTGGCAGCCAAATACGTCCATTCAGGTGCTGCGTACTTCTGACTTGGAACTCGTGCTCTTTTTGTTCTGCGTACTGTTTTTTCTTCTTCATCTCTATCACTTTGTTCAGATTGGCTAGAGACTTCAACCACAGTTGTTGGGATCTATCTGCCCAAAGTACTTTTCAACTGCTTAGCTCCTCCAGGCCATTTATCACTTTTTCGCACTCGTTTTTCAGGTACAATGTCTATTTCACTTGTCTCAAATTCCTCTTAGCTGATTCCCTTTTCTCTTTATCTCTCTCACTTTCAGGGACCAACTCTCTTTTAGTTTCGACAGTGACAATGTTACGAAACCCAGTAGCTTGTGCCCACTCTACTTGATTCCCAGTCTGTTCAGACTCTCTTTGTTCTCCTTCAACTGACTCTGTGCTTTCAAGTGGACATGGGGCTCGACGAGTGTGTGCAACGTGCACCCAGCTAGGCAAACCACCACATTTAACCGCTGTTGCTGTCACAAGAATCGCTTGATATGGCCCACGCCAACGTGGTTGCAAACAAGACTTCCTCACATGCTCGAATTGTGTGCTTGTTCTTGTTGGACAGTGGTTGCAACTTCTCCAACCTGGTGAGACACAGAACGTACTACGTCACCCAATCCTTTACAATAAACGAGCACTAAATCATCAGATATGTTCACAAGCTGATTTGCTGGGACTGTTGGCTGTCTCATAGCTCTCCCCATAACAATTTCATGTGGGGACAGTCCAGTTCTTCTGTCTGGGATACCTCTCAAACTCATCAACACCAATGGTAATGCATCAGGCCATTTCAGGGTTTTGGATGCACAAACCTTAGCCAATCATGATTTTATTGTGCCGTTAATTTGCTCGACCATGCCAGATGCCTCAGGTCGATAAGCACAATGCAATTTTTGCTCAATTTGTAACACAGCACAGATCATTTGCACTACTTCATTATTGAAGTGCGTTCCTCTATCTGTTTCCAATGAGACTGGAAATCCAAATCTAGGTATCAGCTCTCTAAGCAACAATTTAGCAACAGTTAGACTGTCATTCCACCTTGTTGGGTATGCCTCAACCCAACGTGAAAACAGACACACAATCACCAAGAAAGGTTTAAACCATTGCAAGGAGGCATATCTATAAAGTCCAACTGCATATGCGTAAATGGACCTCCCGCTTTTCCAATTCGACCTAAGCTGACAACTGTTTTTCTTCCTGCATTTTGTTGCTGACATGTCACACATCTTTGGCACAGACTCTCTGCAATGACTCTGAATTTTGTATTATACCAGGACTGTTTAAAAAGCCTTATTATGGCATCTCTGCCTACATGAGTCGGACCATGGCAAACTCTCGCCATTGGTGATAACAAACTATCTGGCAATACAGGTCTCCCATCTGTGTAAACCCACACTTCATCATCTGCTCTGCGTGTACATCCTGCTTTGATCCACCCTTCTTTTTCTGCTTCAGTAACTGCATCTTGTAATTCTCTAATGTCCTCCCATGTTCCAACAGATGAAAACATTAGTCTGCATTCTGTTTCATCAGATTGTTCTTTCAAATTTTCCCCATTGATTGTAAATGAATATGAGCACAAAAGCGCGCCATTTCATCAGCATATCTGTTGCCAACGGTGACATAGTCACTACCAGATTTATGTGCTGGACATTTCACCACCCCAATTTGAGCTGGTAATCGTAGTGCCATCATTAGGTTTTTTACACACTCCGTTTCGTATGGGTGAACCTGAAGAGGTCATGAACCCACGTTGAGACCACAACTGTTCAAAATCATGTACCACCCCAAAACCATATTGACTATCCGTAATTTTGATTACTCACATTTGCTGCGCAATACAACATGCTCTAGTCAGCGCAATCAACTCTGCCACTTGTGCTGAACTCACTCCTTTCAACCATAATGCTTCAATGACACTCATCACTGTACAAATTGCATATGCAGCTCACAAAGTACCCTCATAATCTCTCAAGCATGATCCATCCACAAACAAAACATGATCAGAGTCAGGTAATGGAGAATCCTGTATGTCAGGCCTTGGCTTTGTATGCAATTCAGTCACATCCAAAGAATCATGATCTGCTTCATCCAGCACCACTTCACAACTAGGAATTGGTAACAAGGTAGCTGGATGCAAACTTGTACATCTTGTGAGTGACACATTCTCTGCACCCAAGATCACTCGCTCATATTTTGTTAAGTGACTGCCCGTAAGATGCTGTGTCTGAGTTCGCGCTAACAAAATCTCAACTGAATGTGGCACATACACTTTCAACGATGTCCCATTACAATCGTCTCACTCTGCTCTAGACTCATGCAAGTAGCAGCAACTGCTTTCAAACATCCAGGTAATGCGGCAGCCACAGGATCTAAAGTGGCTTAAAAATATACCACTGGATGGCGTGCTGTTCCGTGCATTTGCATTAGAACTGAAAGTGCACAGCCATCACGCTCCCTGCAAAGCAGTGCAAAATCCTTATTGAACTCTGGCATTCCCAATGCTGGTGCCTGACACAAACTGTCTCTCAGTTCAAGAAATGCTTTCATGCATTCTTCATCAAGATGTACAGGATCTGACACGTCTTTGTGTGTCAGTCTTTGCAATAGTTAGGCTATCAGTGAAAAACTCGGTATCCACTGCCTGCAATATCCAACCATTCCCAAAAACATTTGAACTTCCTTTTGTGTATTCGGCGGATTCATTTGCAAAATGGCATTGATCCGATCTTGAGACACTTTTCTGACTCCTTTCTCAATGTTATGTCCCAAATAGAGAATTTCTTTTTTACAAAATAGTAATTTTGCTGGTGACACTTTATGCCCACCTACTGCTAAATGGTTCAGTAGAGCAATCGTATCAGCAATGCAGGCTTCTTTTGTTCCTGACGCAACCAATAAGTCATCTATATATTGCACTAAAACTGAATTATTAGGCATTACTAATGACTCCAAACATTTTTTCAATATCTGATTGAAGATTGAGGGGCTCTCTGTATACCCTTGAGGAACTCGGCACCATGCCAAGATACAGTGTCCGAACCGGAGCGCAAATAAATATTGACTATCCGGATGCAAGGGTATCGAGAAAATTGCTTTACACAAGTCAATCACCGAAAACCATTCTGCTTCACATGGGATTTGGTATAGAATCACAGCTGGATTTGGCACTATTGGACAACAAGGTATTACAATCTGATTAATTTTGCGCAAATCTTGAACTATTCTATATTTGTCATTAGGTTTGCGAATTCCCATTATAGGTGAATTGCATGGACTCCCTAAAATTTCTTTCTGAATACCTTGTTTGATTAACATCTCAATCACAGGAGTTACTCCTGCAATTGTCTCAGGACTCATTTTGTAAGCTGGTGTTCTCGGGAATTGTGTATCTGGTTTTACTGTAATCTGAATTGTAGCTACTCCTTTCATCAAACCAATGTCTCTACTGGAAAAATCCCACACATCAGGTAGCACTGTATCTCTCAACTCGTCAGGCAAGTCATTCATTGTAAATAGAGGATATAAATCATTCACTTCTGTTCCCTGTCGTGCCATTTTAAATACTACATCTTCATCTTTTGTGTGAAATGCTATTCCATCTGGTGTACAGTAAATGGAACAGTTCATCTTGCATAATAAGTCCCTTCCTAATAGACCAACTGGACTTGTGTCACACACCACAAATTTGTGTAAATCCTGAAATCCTTTAATCTGTACTTTCATTGGTTTAGTCACTGGGTCTTAATCAATTGATTTGAAACTCCTACAACTTGGATACTTTCTCCCGAGAGGGGTAGGTTGGGAATTTTCATAGTTCTCACAGTGGAACGGGTAGCACCAGTGTCTAAGAGGAACGTAATAGAATTTCCGTCAACCTCGCCATCCACATAGGGACCACACTGATCTAACTCTAAGTATGCGCCAAGTAAGCACTCCTCCTCCCTCCTCAGGCACCGTCATTGAGATGTATCTGAATCATTTCCATCCAACTGCATCAAATACTGTGAAGACACCTGCACATTTGAATTCAGTTGATCATGTGTATGAAAACCTATTTTCGCATTGTATTTTTGTACTTGACCAATCATATTTTGCATAGGATCTTGAGGTGTTCGCTGAGCCTGTCCTCTACCCATTGACATCTGGTTAATTCTGATTCTGTTGATTCATTTGCATCTGATTCATTCCATCTACTCCTGTATCTACAAACTGTGTATTACCTGTATTTGCTTGTATACTTTTACACTCATGCTTCCAATGCCCCAACTTTCTACACGCATGACAAGGAAACTTCTTTTTCATTTTCTCTATATTACCCCCTCGACCTCTCCCTTGTGGTAATGGTATCATATTCATCACAGTATTTCCATTTGCCACTACACCTCTCATACAAGTAGTAGTCTGACCATTTCCCTGATAAACTTCAGTAAAATCATTATTCATATTCAAAAATCCTACTTTCTTTGCTTCTTTCATCTGAGCCAACCTCAATTTCTCTTTTAACTTTTTATGACACGAATCAATATCATCAACACAATATTTCACATACCGAAGAATCTCGTCAATCGATTTGCTCTGCCAACAAATTAAATGTTGCTGAATCATGGCACTTATTTCTGGTCTCAATCCATACACAAACCGATATACAAAATGTCCCATATCATTTTCAGAGATATTCTCAATACCACTGTACTGTTTAAACACCTGTAAAAGCCTCTCATAATATGCATGCACTGACTCTTTCAATTCCTGAGTAGTCCTGTCTATTCTCACCCAATCTGTTTCTTTCGGTTAAATTTTCCCTTTCAAATACGTAATGACCTGATTATACTTTTTCATGACTTCTTCTGATGGTGCTCCTGTCTTTGGATCTCCTGGATATTCTTCTTTCGGCCAATCTACAGCAATTTTACGCTCAACCTTCAAATCAGTCGGAACTACAATAGCAAACAAGCCATCCAAATCCTTCCATAAAACTTTCGAAACCTTGACAAACCTCTCCACTTGTTTATACCATTCCACTGGTTTCTCTTTTAACCTAGGAAAATCATTTGTAAATGATAATATATCCTGCCTCGACCAAGGGACGTAAACAAACCCACCTCCTGGTACCTCTCTCATAGGATATACCATCACATCAGCTGCTCCAATTCCTGTTTCCCTCACAGGATACAGTGGTAAAGCCACTGAAGTCACTATTGTATCCTCCTTCTTTTTTGCCCATCTGCCTTCCCATCAATCTAATTTACCTCAACGCTTTAAAGTGTGAATTAACTGTTTGATCTGCAAACGCTTTCCTGATGCATTCAAATTCTCAAAATCTTTGTCTAATCGATATGTCTTTTGTAAAGCCTTGGACTTCTCTATGTCAACTCCATATGTTTGAGCAACCTCAGCAAATTTCTCATGTAAATTTCTCGCTCTCCGCGTAGTATTCTTACACATGAAGAGCAATTCTTCATCCCGATATTTACCTAATCTCTCTGGACTCATTGTTCCCAAAATAATGTCTTCCAAATACGCTTTCAACTTGCTCACATCTATGCTCATACTATTTTTCTGTAAACTTCATCCAGGCGCTATTTCTTTTATCCACTCATCCAATTCTTCCTGAGAAGGTCCTACAGATCCCTGAGTATCTTCACTAACTCCACTTGACCCTCCTAACGTGGATGTCACTCTTTTCTCATTTTGCAACGTCCTCCTCAAATCTATATATGCACCTCTGTTTGGTGTTTCAACTGATTTTTCTGAAATACAAATTAATGGCTCTAACCCATCTTCCGTGTCTGCACTAGCGTCTACTCTTTTATTCTCAATTAATCCTTGGTTCACCACATTCATCCTATGAATTTCACTCATATTTCTATCTGGTATTGTTAAAGCATGTACTCGAGAACTTCCTTGTCCATCATTGTATAATGGAACAATAAGACCAATAGTCACTGGGACTGACAAAGCATCTGGGTTCATTGGTGTAATTATTCTCGACAACTCCTCACTAACTAGGATCTGATTCTGTCTTACTGTCGTTTTTTCCTGTGCCGTTTCCTCATGTACTATTGGAGCGCTTGGGAAGGATCCTTGCTCCACTTGATTCTGTCCCTCCTGATAAGGTGTGGGTCTATTCATCAATAACTCATTTACAAAATCATCATCTATATCATCAACTCCCTCAATAAATTCAGTATTTTTAGATTTTATTTCCTCAACATTCTTCTTTTTCTCCTTACATTTTTCTCCCTCATTAGTCTCAGCTACTATGACTGGAAACATTTGCGTTCTTTCAGCTTATATCTCTTCTCCACATTTTCTTCTGAGCATCCCACTTTGCTTCTGAATATCTACTCACAGTATTCTTGTATCTAGTCTGATACCTTTCTCTTTCTCTTTTGTATGCCTCAAGTTCTCACTCTTCAAAAGCTTCATACTGCATAGGTCTAGGATTAGGTCTCAAGCTATTCATTTGATTCCTTAAATTTTCTAAAATTCTAGGATTAAATGTCCCATTCACTGGAAATGCTAAATTACCATCTCGCTCAGTATATTTCATTCAATTTTCTAGCCACGTACACGTATGATAACGCATTTCTAATGACAAATGAAGCAGCGGTCCCTTCAGGAGCCACAGGAATTTCTCCTCTAATTGGTATTGGCTCATCTTTACTAAACAAAGTTTTCAACAACTTAAAAAACTTCATGATTCTCTACACTAAACTTTAAATCTATACTAAGGAAATCTTCAACAATTCTTTTTCCGTGTTATGATCTCAACTACCAATCAAAATTATTCACGCTGTCCAATCCCAGCGCGACTCACACCAACCAACCATTACCAGAGTGGCACCTAGTGACGATTTCTCATCAACTGACCAATACCAGTGCAGCACCTAGTGAAGTCAGTTTAACTCCTGCAACTGACCCTCCCTTTACAAAATCAGCGTCAACGTCTTTACAAAGTCTTTAACAAAACAAAAAACATGAAAACAACTTGTCTTCTCAATTAAATGAAAACAATAGAACCATACACTCTGAGAGTTTTCTTTTACTTCCAGCAAAATCTCGACCAGTGCGATTTCACCCTGACTCGAATAATAAATGCTCAAGATTCCTCCAGATGCGCTTTTTGAAATAACCTCAAAAAACTTCACTTATCACACTTCAAGATTCCCTATGCAAGTACCGACAAGACCATTGCTCAGCACTGCATCAACAGCAGACAACACACTTAGGGGGATATTCTGAAGGACTTATCGCCGAGTTAGCGGCACTTTATCGCAGCCAAAGTGGTGATAAATTCATCGCACTATTCACAAGCTGGTGCTAACAGCCGATATCACCAGTTTTCCTGCGATAGCAGCCGCAAAAAACATCGCCACAAATGATACCGGCAACTAACGCTAATGATATGCAGAGTAGGTGTTCCCGTGCAAAAAGCTGCGAAAACACCACTTCGCAACATTCTCAACGACCAGCCAGATCGGCGATAAGATCACAAAACATGCGATAAGGCGCGTTAGCAGCAGGGATTTAATACCTGCTCTTACCTGGTGTTAAGTCAGACGACAACCTGCACCATAAAAGGGAGCCCAGCCCACAGCCACACCAGAAGAACAACAGATGCCATGGAGCTACTGATCAGGCAGCTCGGAGCCCCAAGAAGGCCACAACACCCACCGCCACCAGCCCCAGGACCCCCCCCCCCCGGGCCCTACCCCGGGCACCCCCCCCCCCCGGACAAATTCATGAACACAACAATTCGCCTGAAGTCGCACAATTACAACAATTAACATTCATGTGTGGTCAGAAAAAGGAAAAACATTCATACATCTTTGAATTTCCCCAAAAATTATTTTATTCAAATTCAACTCAATACTACTATTTGGAAGAGTCATGGCGGGTCTTCTCTGGACAATCTGTAAGTCTCAGCCTGCAAGACAAAATTGAAGATAAGAAGGTGTGTCATGCGCTCCTCAAAGGACAGAGAGAGAGAGAAAGAAATGGAGAGAGAGAGAGTGAGAGAGAGAAAGAGAGAGAAAGGGGGAGAGAGGGAGAAGGAGAGAGTAACAGAGGGAGAGAGAGACAGTGAAAGGAAGAGAGGGAGAGGGAGAGACAGTGCCGACACTGCGCACCCAGGCCTCACTGCTCACCTGCTGCCACCGGTGGGTCTCCAACCACGTGCCGGTATACACTGCATTCCACCAGGTCCCTTATCTGAAACAGAGTCCAGAGCTAATGATGGCAGAGTTCATATCATTGCACACGGCAACATCACTTGCCTGCCCCTGCGCACACAGGCTGCTGCACCCCAGCCCCTCCTGCCGCCCAGCGGGGATTGCCCGACCCTGCGCCACCAGGCCTCACTGCTCACCTTCTGCCACCGGCGTGTCTCCAAGAGGGCCCACCACGTGCCGGTGCAAGCTCCAAGTCCGGGGCCCGCGACCTTGGCAGCCTCCACATCATGCAGCCCCACACCGCGGTCCACCAGGTCGCACACTTGATTCTGGGTCTTGATTTTGCAATGGCAGAGATCATATCCGTGCACACGGCATCATCGCAGGCTGCACACCCGCTCAGCTCTATAGGTGCCACTAACTCTGTGAACCGCGAGGCAACGCCACGTGGTGGTAGGCCCGCGCTGCCCGCTGGCTCAGGCCTACACTGCGGTCCACCAGGTCGCACACTTGATTCTGGGTCTTGATATTGCAATGGCAGAGGCCATATCAGTGCACACGGCATCATCGCAGGCTGCACACCCGCTCAACACTTTAGGTGCCCCTACCTCAGTGCACCGAAAGTCACCGTCCCGTGGCAGTAGGCCCGTGCTGGCCGCAGTGTATCCGGTGCCACCGACTCTGTGCAACGCAAGTCATGGACCCTTTATGATTGAGTCTCGTGATATGCCAGGTGGACGCAGCCATGTCACCTCAGGCAGTGGGGAAGAACTGGGACACGTAGCGTCGTCGTCCCCCCCTTTATACGTAAGCAGAGTGGGCTGGCTCGGCGTACGCCAGGCCAGCGTAGGGGTGTGAATAATTATCCCTGGCCTCTGGGCGTGGTTCATATCTGGGCTGCACAGGAAACCAACTGATGCGTGTGTCTCTGTTGCAGTGTTGGCGCCACATGGCCCGCAATCGACAATGTTGCAATGTTGCATGCACCCGGAGGGCGGCCGCGCACGAAGGGATTGTACAAGGAGTGCAAGGCCGCTCGGGGTCTTGGCTCATACATGCCAACTGTTGTGTGTGTATCGCTATTGGTGCACCATAAGCCCAAGGCCTAGCCTCAATTGCAGCGCGAAAGCCACATCACATTTCCAGGATTTAAGCAGTAGTCAGACTAACATTAGGGATGAAAGCTCCTTTGTCTCAATACAGAAGGCGGAAGGACATCTGCACCTCCGACCTTGGTTTTGCATGCGGCAGGCACCCCCTGAGAGAGATACCATAGCAGATGATGACAACTCCCACACTACGCACAGCGCTAATGATAGACCTACGTATCCACACCCCACACACAGAAGTCCGTGCTCGAGGTACTCTTAAATGGAATGCCCTTGACACTTAAGCACACAACAACCCATATGTCCAAACGTTGCACACTCATACGACTCATTGCTCCGAGCAGTGGCATATCATCCACATAACTGCCGCAGGTCAGAAGAGTGCCGGTTCTACGAGAGCCACCAACGCAATGGCAGAACATCCCGGCCACATGCACAACCCCTGTCACGTGGAACTGTACCGTGCACGTATGCTGCATTTACTGGGGGCACTGCCATTGGGAGTGCTGCGGATCAGTTACCGGCTAAGCTTCCGCCCTGCCAACGTCACCTGCGTTCAGCCTGTGTTGCATTGTCGATCGTGCATATTCCAGTGGTCCATGGATGTCTGCCTATCCAACAGGACGGTAGCTGAACTGGATCTTGACATGTGTGTGCGCCCCCTGTTGGCCTACGACCAGGAGTGTCACCGTGATACCCGTTCATGGGATGCCTTGATATTTGGCACACATGCTGGCAGCCGGACATGGGAGATTGCACAACTCCTCGTGTGCAGTGACCACATTGAAACGCTCCCCTATTGGGCTGTAATGCATATTGGTGAAAAGGGGTGGGTGCAGCACTCCTGTCCAGACCTGCTAATGGATTGGCTCACCGTCCTGTTCGCTGAAGACGACAACGAGCTCATGTTGGAAATGATAGCCTACGAAGCTGCAATCGTCTTCATGGACGAGTAACTACGTACCTGGAGCCACAACATATTGTAAGCCATTGCACAGGTCCCAACACCTTGTTGCATCTTGGAGAACTGGTCACATATCCCACGACAACAGTGGACATGGCTGCATTCGCCTGGACTCCGAATACATGAGCGGCCCACAACGCGGGTTGACACACACCTGTGCAAGGTGAGTGGACAGCGGCGCTTGGCAACGTTCCTCAATCTGACATACTGCTGGAGGGAGAGTACACACATGTAGGTATGCGGAGAGATGTTCTGTTGTCAAATGTGATGGGGGACAATACTTTAGGCCTGCCAACGACTTTGACATTTCATACACAGCCCTATTTCAAACATTGCGTGGGTCAAAGTTGTGAAATTGCGCAATTGTGTTGTTTCAGAGCAATGAGGCCACAGCTAGTGCACACCTTCCCAGTCATCTTATTGGCCATGTGGGTCACGGACAAACATGCGCATTGCTTTCATTTCCCCGGGTGAACCTTTTTGTGCAATCATACTTTCATACTTGATCGATCATGGACATGACACATCTGTGTGATTTTGGAATGTTTTATTCACATTCGGTGGAGTGTCGGAGCTGGAGCAGTACATGGCCATGCAAACCCCACATTACATTGTAGCCCAGTGGAGGGCCAGCCAGAGTCATTTAGGGATTGACAAGTACATCGGAAGAGGAAGAGTACAGTCCACAGTCTGATTGCTGTGTCATTGGTAAGCAAACAAAATATGGCAGTCCATGTCGAGGTCCAAGGTGAGTGTCGCAGAGTGTTTCGGGGGACAGTGGGAGGTGTTGTTACAGGCATGATGCAGAGGGCAGAACCAAGCTGACACAGGGCATATAGCGGAGATGAATGCTACTGGCTCCTTCTTAATACAAATGTGGAATCACCTGCATCTTCGTCCTCTGTGTCATCTGGCTGACATGTGGGTGCTGTTGTTTGGTCTGCAGCACTGTGTGCCACTGACACATCAGTGGCCGGTGTGTAGCAGTACCAGCAGCATTCATCAGCGACTGCCTTAGTGGCAGCAATGCGATGATGAAGATCTGCAGGGCATAAAAGATCCCAACAAGTTTTCGCTGGTGTGCATCCGTGGCAGCCATTCTTTCCGCATGCATCCGCTCCATGTTCTCCATTATCCTCAGCATCTGTGCCAATTCTCGGGTGACATCGCTGAGGCCACTCTGACTAGACAGTTGTTCTCGTCTCAGAGTCATGACTCCAGCGATGTCGGGCATGGATTGTTGGACATCATGGAGCGAACTGTGGGTGTCCGTTAGGGAGTGTAAGTGGTCCCTGATGGGACTTAGACACCCACGTATGTCATCTAGTTTGGTGGCCATGAGGTCGAACCCCACCCGCACCTGTTCAGCCACCTCCTTCTGGCAGTCTACCTGGGCTCGGAATGCGATGTGTTCTTCGGTGAGGTGGTGGGAGCCAGCCGTGGTGGTGGGTGCTTCCTGATGTGTGGTCTGTGCAAGGGGTGGGATCTCCTGGATGCAGCTGGGCTGCCCTGCTCCTGGAGGTGGGTTGCCGTAGCTGTCTATGAGCTGTTGTAGGGCGTCGGTATCGAAGGTGTGGAGGTCCTCTTCATCATCACTGATGTGTTGTCTGGTCTGCTCTGCAGGAGGTGTTGATTGTCCCTCTGCAATGTGAAGGGGAGATGCATTTTAACATTGTGTTCACATGTATGTTGACGCATTGTTCACGTTTACATACAGACTGCATGACAATGTACATTGTGACTGTTTGGGAGGAGCTGACTATTTGATGCGGGACAGTGGACATTTGAACTACATGACGGATGTGAGGTTGTACACGTACATTATCATCTCACAGTTTCCTGCTATGCCAGATGTGATTGGCCAGTTTCTAAGCACAAGCGGCACCAGTTGTGTCCTCTGTTCTGTAGTGAAAGTGTTGCACTTTGTACCACATTGCCGTCAATGTTGATGTGCTGTGTTTGCTATGTGTGTGTGCTGCATTGTGGGAGAGTCGCCCCTGCAGCTGTGATTTTGCTGCCCCTTATCCCTTTGAGGCGGTGTGCCTTTGACTTCTGTGCTTCTACAGTGCTGAGATGATGCAGACTTGTCTACTTTTGGCTCTTGTTCGTATTTTGGACTCTTGGGCATGGTTTATCTGCAGATGTGTTGTTGACGTCAGGGGTTGTTTGTGCACGTGGATGTGTCAGAGTGTGACCTGCTCCTTTCCGGATGTGTTCCACACTCAGCCACCTCAGTGTTGTGGCGTGCACCATGTCATGATAATTGTACTGCAGCCATGCTATTCGTCATGGAGTGTCACTTGCATTGTCAGTGTGGCTCACAGACGCGCAGCTTTGCTGGTTTTGCCACGTGTGCATGGGTTGGTTGTGAAATTGGTGCAGTGTGGGGAGGGACCCCTTTGTGCCCATAGTGGACGGGGTCCTACTTGGTGTTTGTATGTGTGCTGCAGTGTGCCTAGGGGATCAGGGACATGATCCAGAGTCATTGTGGGTGTGCAGTGTGCTCCACTTAATTGTGCATGTGTGCCATTGTGCCCATCTCCCCCCATCCCCCCAGTCCCTGTTCGGTACTCACCCTGGTGCTGTTTTGTCCGGTCATGTCGAGCAGTGTCCGGACCCCCAACTCCTGCCACCGTCTCCCCACTGATGACTGTGGACACCATTTCCTCCATCTCATCCAGCTCCTGGTGTTCCGCTGGACTGCCACCTCCAGTCTGCATTGCTGCCTGATGGTTGTCAGCGAGTTTCTTCTTGGTTTTGCGCTTCGCATCATTCCAGCGCCTCTTGACCTCTCCAATTGTCCTCCTCCTCACTCCGACTGCATTCACCTTATCCAGGATGGACTGCCATATTGCATTTTTATTTGCCAATGACACGTTGGGGGTGACGAACAGTTGCTGGTGGTGTTCTATCACATCCGTGATGATGATCCTGTTTTCCTGCAGACTGAACCTCGTCTTCCTCGTCTTCTTCTCCTTGCCCTTCCGTGACCCCGAGGTCCCAGGCTGGTCCTCCTGGGGGCTTGTGGGGGTCTGGTCGTCCTCTGTACTTGCGCTGGGTTCCTCCATGGTGCTACGCAGTTAAATTTGTTTTGTTTGTGTTTTTCGGTGCTTTTATAGTGCATTTTCCCGCATGACGCGTGTGAATTGCAGGCCTGTCGCTGGTTATCGCTGATTTTTGTATCGCGATTTGGGACATCGCAACTTTTTTCGCGTTTCGCATTTTTTCGGCATCGCATTAATTTTAACGCGGGCATTTGCCGCGTTATCGTGAGACTATCGCATGGTGCCGCCGGGTTGGGAATACAACGTTAACACAGCGTTATTTTCCCACGATAGACTGCGATGTGGGAGGTTGCGTTAAGCTAATTTTGCGATAGTTAACACACGTTCTTGAGAATATCCCCCTTAGTGTATGCCACACTAAGACTGTCCTTAGGCTTTATCCCGGGATCTTAGGCCAACGACGGACCCATTACTTCCATAAAGGTCAACGTCGGACCACAACATAGAACATAAAGGTACAAATTTATAGTCAGTCAATGTCTCTTAATTCCATCTCTACATTATCTAGTATATTTAGTCAAAATATAACCATCCAATAACCCTACCAGAAAACTGATCCAGCGGACGCGGTGCTAAATTTTGTAATACTTCACAAATCATCCAATATACCATGAACATAAATCATTACTATAATCTAGAGTTTGGGCCCATAGAAACTCTATAACCACTTACAAACATGAGGTCCTCCGATGAATCTTTGTAAGAGCTAATAGGGACTCGGACAATAAGAGACAGCCATTCCTTCATGAGGACCAGTTGAGGTCCGTGCAGGTAACAGCGGTGGGGCGGTGGGGCTGCGTGGGGGGGATTTCGAGGGACAATGCAGAGGGAAAATTAAATAAATAATTAATTTTCCCTCGGCATCGTCCCTCGAAATACCCCCTCACGCGGCCCCACCGCCCCACTGCTGTTACCTGCACGGACCACGGCTGACGAGGACCTATAATGAAGAAATGCCTGTCTAGCAACAATAGTCAGTAACTACAATATCAATAAATTAATCAATAAGAAAAGACAAAACTCAGAATAGTTATCAAGGTACCTTTATCTAAACCTCAAAACGAATGGTCAATGCACAAAAACACAGAATTATCAATACTTTTGCTATTTCATTCAAATACAGGTAAATTCACAATAAAATCACAGTACAAAGCAAATATACATCATAAATCAATAACTGGCATGAGGAGAGAGAGAGAAAAATACACATTGCAGTTTCAGAATGCAATTTAAGATTCATACGAACCTAAGATCAATGAGCAAGAGCTCAACGTGCAATAGTCAACCCTTCAGCCGAAAGGTATAGCCAGTACAACTTCACGAACCGATGAAGTGCAAGGGTAAATCAGGAAAGTTCGGTTCAAGGAAGGTCAGAGTTCGGACCGACAGCATGTCACGCCCAAGATATGCAAGGAAAAATAGCCACCCGTGCAGCCTTTTCCCACGGGGTAGTTATACCTCAAAATGTTCACGACTCCAGCCCCCAAATATAACTTCTTTTCAGTTATACATGATTCTATTGGTTGAGATCCATTGTGTGATCATGGTATGATCATTCTCCAGTCCAAAATCATCCATAACTTTAACGTAATTCTTTTGTTCTTTGTTCATAGTTTCTCTAAGAATGTAATATCTAGTCACTTCGGAAATAGGAAGCATGCTTGTAACTTTACATATCCACACGCTCGCTTCCGAGTTAGCTTGCAACAAAGTTAGCACAATATTTCATAAAAAGAAATACTCTAACCGTAGGAAGGAAATTCTAGTGATAAACACTCATAACTAAAACAATTAGATCAGTATTTTAGAAAAAATGAAGGACAAAATGCAATATTCTAAAACCAACATTTAGAAACTAATCTAGCAGGCTTTGAGGCCTAGATCGAAAACTACAAAATCATCATTTTTCTAATGAACTAAACACACTAATAGGAAAAAATAGAAGAAGAGAAATAAAAGTGTATAAGAAACGTAATTTCCATTAAACATAAGCAATAATTTGTTTATGTTTCACTAAAATATATGTGTAAGCATTTTCTTCTTAAGTTTGCATGTTAAAGAAAACATGAGCAGAAATCATTTTTCTTAAACGTTTCTCATAATTATACTTTTCTAAGTTACGTTTTTCATTAACACTTTTACACTATAATCATAAAACATTAACTCTTTAGTAGTTTTCTCTTTCTTTTCATGAATAACTAAATCTTCAACCAATTTGAGACACTTCTGCATGCTTTTACAATGCACTTTTTAATCTTTCACGTGTTGTGTCACTACTGCATGCTTTTACGATGCAGTCTTAAGCTCTCATGTGTTTTCACAAGATCACACTGTTAGTTATGTTTATTAAATGAATATTAGTTCACACTTCATGAGCAGATTTAATCAAGCAAAATTATTCTCAAATAATCATGCTCCATCACTGCTGTTGGGGTAATTAAACAATTATCAGAGTATAGTGGCCCCCAGTGCCGCTGCAGTGGCTGCCTCTGCGGTTGCTTCCTTCTCCCCCCTTCCACCCGGCAGCAGTTTTCACTTTTTTTAGTCTCCGCCTGCGTTTACTTTGGTGTGTTTTAAGATTACCAATGATGAAGCAGTGTGATTGCGGGGAGAACTGTTAGTCAGAAAGACTGCCTTTTGTTCCAGGAGACGTGGCAGCAGTGGCTGACACTGTTTGAAAGGTGTGTAGAAGTGATTGATTCTGTCAGTGCATCATCTCTCACAGAAGGAAGTCACTGACCCTCTGGGGAGGGAGTCATGCCATATGAGTGACTGACACAGTGTGCGAGCATGTGGAGTGAAGGCCACTGAGCTCAGAGTTTCTGTCCCCTAATGCAGAACGAGTAGTAGAAGTTAATGACACCCTGGGATCACCTACTGCAGGGGGTGCACCGGGAGTGGCTGGCACTGTGTAAAAGCCTTATTTCAATATGTATTGAGTATAATTTTATTTGGTATTAGTAAAATGTATTATTTACAGCGCTTAGAAATAACTGACATGAAGCGCTATATAAAAAGATCTTGCACACCTGGGTCTGTGATAGTAAAGAATCAGGGCTTGCTTGAGGCAGTAATTCTCAGTTGTATCTGCCTCACCACTTTAAAATTTCACCAGCCAGCATTGTATACAGCGTAAGTGAAATCAGAGTCACTTCATATACCATGAAGGAAAAACAATGTAAGGTATTTTTACAGTTGACTGGCTTTTTCGTGGTGATAACATGAATTGGTAATTGCATTGACTTTATGCATGTGTGAGCCAAAAAGAATAATCAGAATGGCCCGTCTATCCCTAGCGCATTTAGCAGAATACCACTTGGGTGCAGGTTCAGCTCAAGGACAGGCCTGTGGTAGGCCTCGAAAATTGGGAAGCTGATAGCACTCCTTTGGTCATGCCTATGTGCAAGGTGTCCTGGCAGAGGAGTGCGTTTTAGTTCATATTTTGTCTGCCTGCAAACACTTCCACGCCACACATTTCAACTCTACACATTTCTATTCCACACCACATAATTCGACAACAAACCACATAATTCAACTCAACAACACAATTACACAACACATACATCCAATCCACACCACAGAATTCCACATAATGCCACAAAATTCAGTAGCACACCACATAATTAAACTCCACTACAAACCACTTCACAACAAAAAAATGCCACTGCACATAATTCCACTGCATGACACATAAGCCCACTCCACATAATTCCAGTACACTCAATACCACATAATTGCTATCCACATAATTCCACTGCACACCATGCCACACAATTCCACTACACAAATCCACACCACACCACACAATTCCACCACACACAAGTACACAACATACAATTCCAATATAACCCACATAATTCCACAACACACCACATACATCCAGTGCTTAATTTGTAAAAAAAGGAAAAAAAGTGCCAGGACCCTCGTCAGGATTCCACTGCATCCAGCATCACCCATGGCCCCTGCGAGCACTGCTGACAGTACCTATACAATTATTAACCATCACACTCTACAAGTCTGACAATTCAGACTATTTCAGGGCCACCAAAGCTATAAGAATGGCCTGGGCTGCTGGAATTATTCATTTTTAATGTATATTGAATTGATAAACAACTGTTGTTCTGCTCATCTGTAATTTGCACAAACATTGCCACCATTTGGTAGACTGTCATAAGTGCCAGTGTTAAGAATTAAGTGCAGGTGTCGAGCACCTTGAAACCACTGGCTCAAATTAAGCACTGTATACATCCCCTCAAAAACAAAACACATGTATAAAAGACATTGTCATTTACAACCCCAATAGCGCTAAGTCTCACAAATGCGAGACCTATTGCATTGCAAATGCTTGTATTGCAGTGCCAACAAGTAGAAGTAGCTCTGTATGAGGCAGTATTTATCACTGAGAAATCATTATTAGTGAAATCCACATATTGGAGGAAATGCACATAGCTCTAAAGCCATTCAAGTCTATTATATTCAAGCTTGAAATGAAAAACTCTTAATATTTCATATGCTATTTGTATCCACTGTCTGAAGATGGAAATATGTGTTTGATCACTCCTAAATTATTCCCTCAAACTAATATTAGCTAGAAAGAGCTTTGATGAATTATTCAAAACCTTTCTCGCCCTACTATTTGTTGCTTGGAATGTTTCTGATTCAACTGGTTGGGCCAGGGTCTGGACAAATTTTTCGTTTGAAACTGTGTTATGTGGAGCAGCATACTGTAGATTAGGGGTGTCCAGCGTAGGTCCTGGAAAGCTATGTCCACGTCAGATTTTCTTACTAACCACTTCCAAACGAGCCTCACTGAAATTAATTAAATTGCTTATACATTTATTTTATGTGGAAAATCTGAAAATCTGCCAAGGAAATAAACCTGCTGGATCTACGCTGGCCAGCCATGCTGTAGAGTGCCTGACTGTACATGGTGGCAGGTATGGCCATAACCCACCCTGCTATCTCCCGCGCTGTCTCCCCCTACTGTGGTGAGCTTCTGTTGATAGTCCAAGGGCCAGATTGTAGTGTTCACAGGGCAGCGCTGTTCTACATCTTTGGAAATGAGTTCAAGAGACTCAAATGGTCGCATCTCCGAGTCTTGATGACACAGGAAGCAGTATGCATAATTCACAAAAAAAGTTTTAACTCTGTAGATAAGTACGTTTGAGCATGCGCATTGCAAAGGCTTACAACTGCCCAAATTACAGAACTCCGAGGCGTATTGTTAACTCTCTGTAGGTTTTGGATGTCAGGGAGATTAATGTCTGCCACTCACATGCATTCCTGACTTGTACCTGCTTTTCATAACTCTCCCTCCACAGAGTCACTCTGTTGTGCAATATTTACAGTCACAGAGCTACAACATCAGACGTCTGCTTTGTAAATATACATTTCTTTCCGTTTGTTTTTCACCTAGTCCCGAGCCAAGGACCTGGTTACTTACAGTCACAGAGCTACAACATCAGACGTCTGCTTTGTAAATATAAATTTCTTTCCGTTTGTTTTTCACCTAGTCCCGAGCCAACGACCTGGTTACTCCAGTCTGTGCAACAGTAGGGAAGGTTTTGGAGTGAAATCCAACACCTTCTACCCCCTACAGCAAGCCATTTTCGTTGCAACGGCATGCGGGGTAAAAGCATGCGTTGTAACGCATTCGGTGTAACGGTTGTTTCCCGTGTCGGTCTCTAAAAATCCGTACCAGACCAGAAAACAATTAACATGCAAATCATGCAGAAAGCCACATTCAAATAACGTATATAGGGTGTTAACAGTTTTATATATGGAAGTCTTTAATTTTAGTACATTAGCTAACAATACTGCTTTGAGACATATTTATTAAATTCACACACGCACACACACAGTATGTTACAAATCTGTTCATTCTAGTAAACCACATATGAATGAGGTTTAGAAAACCACGTGAGTGAGGTCTTATAACATACATCACACTCTGAATTAATCAATTTCTAGGCAATCTAAAAATTGTCAGTTTTGCGGAAAAAAAGAATAGTGAGATAAAGTGGTTTACCCAGGATCACACAATGGGGGATATTCTCAAGAATGTGTGTTAACTAACGCCAAAATCACTTAATGCAACTTCTCACATCGCAGTCTATTGCGGGAAAATAACACAGTGTCAACGCGGTATTCCCAACCCGGCGGCACCATGCGATAGTCACACGAGAACGCGACAAATGCCCGCGTTAAAATTAACGCGACGCCGAAAAAATGCAAAACACGAACGCCCAAAAAGTTGCGATGTCCCAAATCGCGAAACAAAAAGCAGCGATAACCAGCGACAGGCCTGCGATTCCCATGCAACATGCGGGAAAATGCACTATAAAAGCAGAGAAATAAAAAAAAAAATATGCAACTGCGTAGCACCATGGACGCACCCGGACCGAGTGCAGAGGACAACGCGAACCCCACAAGCCCCACAGACGACCAGCCAGGAACCCCGGTGCCGGGGAAGGGCAAGGAGAAGAGGAAGAGGAAGACGGGGCAGTCCGCAGGAAAACCGTATCATCGTCACGGAGGTGACAGGACACTACCAACAACTGTTCGTCACCTCCACTGTGTCATCGGCCCCACAAACTGAAATATGGCAGCACATCGTGAACAACGTGAATGCAGTTGGAGTGTCGATGAGGATAATGGAAAAGGTCAAGAGGCGCTGGAATGATGTGAAGGGCAAAACCAAGAAGACACCCGATGCCAACATGAAAGCAGCAACGCAGATTGGAGGTGGGGGACCAGCGGCACACCAGGAGCTGGATGACATTGAGAAAATGGTGGCCACAGTCATCAGTCGGGATACGGTGCCAGGAGTCGGGGATCGGGACACTGCTCAACATGACCTGACACAACATGAACAGGGTGAGTACCGACCAGGGACTGGGGGGACGGGGGAGATGGGCACAATGGCACACATGCACAATTAAGTACAGCACACTGCACAACCACAATGACTCTGGACCATGTCCCTGATCCCCGTGCCACACTGCAGCACACATACAGAAACTCAGGGAATGTGTGTTGAAATTAATTTATTTGCACAATCTGTACCTGTGGTCATTTTGTACTGTCTCATGATTGCTAAGGACTGACACAATGTGACGTCCTCATGTGAAGAAATTGTCAATGATGGTGTTCCTATGGGCTATTCCTGCTGCAGCTGCAGTGGGGTGTGGTCCACCTGCCTCATCTTCCTCATCATCGTCCAGTGCATCTGGCACTTGGATCCATGGGGCATTGGTGCGTACACATATGTTGTGCAACACACAACATGCAACGATCATCTTGCACACAATGTCTGGGCTGTACAGGAGCCTCCCACCTGTGATGTCCAGGCACCTGAAACGTGACTTCAACACGCCAAATGTGCGTTCCACGATGCCCCTGGTGCGTTTGTGGGCCGCATTGTACTGCCTCTGGGCCTGTGTGTTCGTGGCTCGGAGGGGTGTCATCATCCAAGGGCAGAGTGCATATCCTTGATCACCTGTGACAGTGCAGAGAGACATGAGTCAATAGTTGGTCCTGCATGATGTGTTGGCAGGCTCACTAGTTGATTGCCGTGTGATATGTGTGTCATAGTGATTCCTGTGTGACATGTACTGCTTGTAGCAAATGAGCGCCATCAATGTGTATTACGTAGCCTCACTGCTGCTCCTCCCTCCCCCCGAGCCTAATCACTTTTGTGCGCTGCGTGGTTGCATCACTTGCACTCCTACGGCACACCATTGTCATGCCTGTCTGCGCATGTCCACAAGCCTGACAACGACACTGTGATGTTGGCCATTGAAGGTGGGCGGCCACGTGTGTGTAGGCCTATGGTAAGGATAGGGCGGACACAGATGTGGACTTCATGGCTGGCTGAACTCGAGATGCGGTCGAGGCAAGACCTTTGGCTTATGCTGCGGCAATAGCGATACACACACAACGGTTGGCATGTATGATCCCGGACCCCGAGCGGGCTTGCGCTCATACATTCATCCCTTCGGCCTAGCCCGCACACCGGGGGCATGTTACATTGCAACTTTGTCCATTGCAGGACGGGTGGCGCCGACACTACAACAGAGACACACGCATCAGGTACTTCATTGGCAAGCCCAACACTTAACCACGCTCAGAGCCCCGGGGTGATCATCCACACCCCTACGCTGGACTGTCATACGCCAGCACACTCCAGCAACGCCTACAGGGGGGTACGACACAGCTACATGTCCCAGGTCTCCCCCACTGCCTGAGGTGACATGGTTGCATCCGCTGTACACAGCACAATGCAATGTGGCAGGGCCCGGGGCCCTCATGCATACACAATGACCACACGGACACACTTAGATAGTTTGTGGAACTGGCTATGGGCATGTGCGCCCGGCCCCTTTTATTGCCAGGGTCACATGTCCAGTGACGCCTGTGCTGGATGGGTGAGGGGTGAGTGTGAGCCAGCCCTCAAGGAGTGGTTGGTGCTGGCAATAACTACAACAGTGATCAGACAATCAGAAGTTCACAGTTCAAACACCAAGGGTCCATGACTTGAGCTGCACGGAGTTAGTGGCCCCGGATGCACAGCGGCCGGCACATGGAACCCCTCCACGGGACGGTGACTACTGGTGCACTGAGGTAGGGCCACGAGAGCTGAGTGGGTCCTCGTCGATGTCCAAGGTGAAAGTCGCGGAGGGTTTTGGGGGACAGTGGAAGGTGATCTTCTAGGGCATGATACAGAGGGCAGTACCAAGCAGACACAGGCAATATGGAGGAGATGAATGCTACAGACTCATTTTTGACACCAAGTCAGTATCAGCTACATGATGATGAAGACAACCCCCAGGCCATAGACTCAGATGCCACCAAAGTTCAACCAGAGAGTGTCCATGGATTTCGGGGCACAGAGTTAGTGACACCAGAGCTGAAAAGGGATGCAGTCTGCGATGAGGCCTGTACAATGGTATAAACTCTGCCATTAATAAATCAAGACTCAGTTCCAAATGTGTGACCTACTGGACCGCAGTGTAGGCTGGAGGCAGCGGTCAGCAGGGGCCCCCAGCCACGTGTCCTTGGCTTGCGATGCACAGAGTTAGTGGCACCACATCGAAGGGAGAACGGTGATATCAAATCAGCCATAAACGTATGTACTCTGCCATTGTATAATCAAGACTCAGTTCCAAATGTGTGACCTACTGGACCGCAGTGTAGGCCGGAGGCAGCGGTCAGCAGGGGCCCCCAGCCACGTGTCCTTGGCTTGCGATGCACAGAGTTAGTGGCACCACATCGAAGGGAGTACGGTGATATAAAATCAGCCATAAACGTATGTACTCTTCCATTGTATAATCAAGACTCAGTTCCAAATGTGTGACCTACTGGACCGCAGTGTAGGCCGGAGGCAGTGGTGGAGTACGTAAATGAGAAAGGAGTAATGGGGGCCTGTGTCGCGGAGGCCGTGATGGTTTGAGGAGGCTGCCATGGTCGCGGTCCTCGGGCTTGGAGCTTGCACTGGCACGTGGTGGGCCCTCTTTGACACACGCCGGTGTCGGCAGGTGAGCAGTGCGGCCTTGGTGCGCTGGGGCGGTCATGACGGGTCTTGGGACCAGCGGCCGGGGGTGCAGCAGGCGCACAGGATCACAGGCATCGCAGCTCACGGCTCGGCCTCGTGGCGGGGTGAGAGGCGCCGCCCTGGCAGACACGTTGGCCATTCCGGAAGAGAACCACGCCCAGAGTAACAGGCTTTTTATTCACACCCCTATGCTGGCCCGGTGTACGCCTGGCCGGCCCACTCCGCTCACGCTTACAGGGGGGGACGTGACAAGCTACATTTCCGCATTCTTCCCCATTGGCTGCGGTAACATGGTTGCATCCACTGTCCAGTACACTGCAGACGCCAGCAGTGTATGTTGACATGGAAATGTCTGTAGTCTGCATACTGAAGTCTGTCCAGCACTTCCACGCCACACTTGGCATTGTGTACATTCACATTCATGGGTCACTTGCCTCCTTCGCACATGCCTGGTTCCCACCTCTCCCCACATTCTGCTATTGTGTGGCTGAGGTGCCATGCCGTTGATGGCTTGTGTAGATGGCTAGCCCAGGTTGCCACAGTAAGTTGTGTTGTCGTGTCTGGAATGTGGGACTGTTGGTTGTCATGTTGTATGTGATTTTGTGACGTGTGCATTCCCAGAGTTGTGAGTTGTATGTTGGTGGAGTTGAGATGTGTGGTGTGTTCAGTTGTTACTTACCGACGAGCAGTGCATTTCCATATGTGGCATCCTGAAAGCGCTGGTTGATGATGGACTGTCGGAAGATGAAGGAATCATGCACATTGCCTGGGTAGTTGGCGACGACATTGGTGATCCCCTATTGCCTGCACATTGATGGAATGCGCGTGTTTCCTGTTGCGGTAATTGTGTGCTGTGGCAGCAGGGGGCACGAGGAGTACATGTGTGCAGTCGATTGCCCCCAAGACATGCGGGAAGCCAGCTATGGCGTAGAAGCCTTGCTTGGTCTCCAGCTGTTCCTGCGCAGTGTGTGGGGGTAAAGTTGCTGGGGTACCAAGCTGATGATGGCAGCTAAGACAGGTGTGAGGAACTTTGACAGGGCTGGCTGTGAGACTCCTCCGACTCTGGCAGTTGTTGGTTGGAAGGTCCCAGAGGCCAACAGGTGCAGCACGGCCAGCAGCTTTGTCTGCGGAGGGATGTTGGTTCTCCGCTGTGTTGGTACCGTCAACCTGTGTGCAATGAGGGTCAGGATGTGGAGGATGGTTGTCCTTTTGAGCCTGTAGTGGGCAATGACTTCCTCTGGCGTTACGTCTCCGTGGCTGGTGCGTTTCGGAAGGTCCTTTGTCTTTGTCTGCGCTGCCTCTGTGGTAGTCCGGGGGGTCTTGGGGGGGGTGGGGGTCCTGGGTGTGGTGGCAGTGGGTGTTGTGGCCCTCTTGGGGCTCCGAGCTGCATGATCAGTAGCTCCATGGCATCAGTTGTTCTTCAGGTGTGGCTCTGGGCTGGGCTCCCTTTTATGGTGCAGGTTGTCGTCCGACTTAACACCAGGTAAGAGCAGGTGTTAAATCCCTGCTGCTAACGCGCCTTATCGCATGTTTTGTGATCTTATCACCGATCTGGCTGGTCATTGGGAATGTTGCGAAGTGGTGTTTTCGCGGCTTTTTGCACGGGAACGCCTACTCTGCATCTCATTAGCGTTAGTTACCAGTGTCATCCGTGACGATGTTTTTTGCGACTGCTATCGCAGGAAAACAGGTGATATCTGCTGTTAGCACCAGCTTGTAAATGGTGCGATGAATTTATCGCCACTTTGGCTGCGATAAAGTGACGCTAACTCGGCGATAAGTCCTTGAGAATATGCCCCAATGTCTCTCTGTGGGAAGGCTGAGATTTGATGACAGGTTTCACAAGCACATGATGTGCAATTCAGCAAAAGGGTCATCTCGTGCATGTTTTTAAGAGGTTGGGCTCTTTACAGAGCATGCACCAACTTGAAAACTTGTACAGTTAGCAAATGAGCTCGCAGATCGGAATCATGTTGTGGCAATCACCACTTTCTATTTCTGGGATGTGCTTTCAGGAGCACATGCGCTGACCCACAGTTAGCGATTTAGTGCATGCGTTGTAGACAACTCCGTTGTCCAGATCTACAAAGCTTCACATAATTCCCTTTTTTTCACAGCATCAAATTTGCTACAGGTCACACTGCAGTGAAGACGTCATAGTTGTGTATGCTAAAAAAAAATTGTGCTGCACGCCGCTTGCATCATGCAAACGATAAATTGTGCTATGGGATGGTGCTATATGAGAAAGAATGCAAAAGTGGAGGACTGTAGCTGGTTAATTTGCAGAACTCAAGGGAAGAAAGCAGGACCCCTCCAAACAAGCATTTGCAATGCAATAGGTCTCGCATTAGGTTGGGTTTGAGCTATTGGCGTTGCAAATGATAATGTTTATTAGATTTATTTTTTGTTTAAAAATATCCCAGCATAAGTAAGAAAAGATATTCCACGAAGCAAGGAAAGGGTGCAGTACCACATGCTGTTACTATGTGACCCTGTGGAGTTGTAAAGGGACCTTTATTAGCCACATAAGGTACTACACCCTTTCCTTGCTTCGTAGAATTTATTTTATTACCTATGCTACTGCCGGAATATTAAAAAAGAAATCTAACAAACATTTCGATTTGCAACTCCAATAGCTCTAACTGTCACTAATGAAAGTTTGTCAACACAAATCCCCATGATAAAAAAATAAGCACAATTTGTCAGAAGACGGCCTGATATTTCACCTCTGTGTTTGAAGATTGGCAAATGTGACAGGATAAATACAGAATTTAAAGATATCTTTATTTATTGATTGGACTTTCACGTCCCACCAAAAATCAGCTCGGTGTTTAACGACGTCATCAGTATTGAGACCATTTTTTTTAATGATATCGGATGCAACGAGGCAGGTGTTCTGTGATGACATGAGTAGGGATAGGAGTTGCTTGATGTCGTCACTAATAAGATGAGGTGTTCTGTGTTGTCAGCAGCAAGCAAGCATTTTCTATGACGTCAGCAATGACTGTTCTGTGAGGCTAGCAGAGGGGCAGGTACTTCGGTGATCTCATTGTAGTAAGACAATGCATTTATAATGTCCTATGCAGCAGGCTGTCTGTACTGTCACGTCAGCAGTGAGACTGTTTTCTATAATGTTTCTACCACCAAGACAGAGTCGTTGTGACATTAGCAGTGATATTACATATTTTTTATGCCATCAAAAGACGATGCCGTGATGAACGTGGCAGTGAGGTGGTGTTTTTATTACGTAGCGAAGTAATGTTGTTGTGTAAGATCAGCAGCACGGCAAGGATTTTCGTGAGGTCATCGGGGTGAAACATTGGTTCTACATTGTACCCTTCATCGAAGCTGTGTGTTGCGTGGGCAGAGTGAAACATTGTTTGATGTCCCTTGCAATGTGTGCGCCGTGATTCTAACCGGTAGAATGGCTGTGTGTTCTGCGACAGCAGCAGAGGGCTGTCACTTCTGTCACCGAGAGTGAGACAATGTGTTTATGCAGTGTTATTAGCAGGGAGTGTGTATTCTGTGGCGTCAGCAGCAGGTTAGGAGTTGGCCTAAGCCAACACTTTCTATGGCGTTACTGGGGGGGGAGGAGTGGGGGGTAGGAGGGGAGGCGGGGGCGATAGCGAGCGAGTGCCCTTGTTCTGCGTTACGACATCAAATGATCGCTAAAATGAGTTCTGTTGAGGTGGCCAAAAGTAAGTTTTGCAATGTGGTCAACACTAAGAGATTGTGGTCTGTGATGTCATCAGAGGTGAGCAAGGAGTTCCTGCGATGTGCACGTGAGAGACGCTATTCTTTGGTTTCATCAGGAGTAAGATACGGGGCCCTTTAATTTCGTCGGGAGTGACTGGCGTAGGATGGTATGTGTTGTCGTCATGGAATCGATCGCGCAGGCTGCCCCTTGATTGCTTCAGTAGAGATTGGTTTTAGGTGCGTATGTGGCGGACGGCCAGAGCTGCCGGGACTAGCGAACCAGTTTGGAGGCCTGCGCGGGCTCAGCAAGCATCCTCTGATTCTGCGCAAATCACTCAATCTCTATGTGCATAAAAAGATAATCTGACCTTGTGTCATGTAACTGGTGACACGACAAGGTAACAGTCACAGCTGATCACGCCTTCAGGTGTGTCCTCCTGGGCAGCCCGGCTGCATGCTTGCCTCCTATCATTCCGACCTACAGCGTGTTTGTTCATGTGCGTCATCAGTGTTTTAAGTAAATATCTGTGAGTAACTTGCGGGTCACGAGTTCGAATCCCGACAGAGCCACCGTGGCTCCTCACTCACCCGAGGCCGTGGGTCTGAATATCATTGTTGGGCACGGACTGCGGGAGGGAGGGGGGTAGGCACGGGAAGAAAATAGTGCTCACAATGTACATAAAACATACTGTAAAACACTCGAAGTAAAGGGGCCAGTAGCCATGGAAGGACACAAATGACGACATGGCCGTCATAAGGAGGGACTAACAAGCCTAAAACCAATCGGAAGGCAGCATTTAGGAACTAAGCCAATGAAAAAGATGGGCGGAGAGTGGGCGGAGCTTCCACGGAGCTTCCACTCCATACTGAATACTGCATGCCTCGCAAAGCGAGCAGCGCATGCGCGCTGCCGCTATAGGCTGGACCTAAAAAGGGTACAAACAGGAAACCATGACATGCAGGAGAACACATGGACCAAGAAAGGACACACCAGTGACGGTACATGAGGAAGATGACCTTTATGGATGAATCAGTAGTAATCCTCATCACTCAGGTCAACAGACATAAAGACAAAATGTTTGTGTCATCAAAATTTGCACCTTTAAAAAAAAGCTTTCCTCTTGGTCACCATTCTGGAGAAAATTAATGCGGTAGCACCCATTAGAAGGACCATGGATGAGGTAAAGGAACGCTGACACAATATGAAATGCTGCACCAGAGAAAAGCCTGTCCCAAAATAGGAAGGAGTACCAGATACCCGCAGACACCTCATTGCAACTGACTGGTCTGCGGACTGCAAGAAAAACCAGAACACAGAGGAGCTGGTGACAGAGCCAATCCTAATAAAGGAAATCAACCTACACCCATGTGTAATCAGAACACTCCAAGGTCGAACTGAGACAAAAAATTGGCCCGGGCACCAAAATAAAAGTGGCCCCCCATTAGCGAATCAGATAGCTAAAAAATAGTTGCTCACATTTGTGAATCAGGCCAGTTATGAACTTTTAAAGACACGCTGTATGGGCATTTTGCAAGGTGTGGGAGACTGCATATATTTGTGTTTGCTGCAGGCAATGCTTGTGGTGATACCAGGGAAATCAACAGTAAAAACTGGCCCACACAGCCATAAAACCGGCCCACAAACTGCTAAAATAAAATCCCACACACTGATCTGACAGAGCAGCCCATCAGGCACTGACTGATTGCCCTGAGGGCCAGTACGACCCTGAACCACTCATGGTCAGATGCATGTTTCTGATCTCCAACCTATGTTTAAATACATACCTGACAACTCACTGTAGGGCAACATTCCCAACTCAATATTTTGTCTGCACACCCATATTTCGCTATACTAATTCACCACTAATCCTTTTTGGGTTCCGGAGTAGCGTGCTACTCACAGAAAAAGCACTTCAACTCCTCATCTGGGGTAGTAAGCTCTATATAAATGCAATTACAATACAATACAATTTCTGTCTTAAGAATATGTGCATGTTGATGAGTGGAAGCACATGCATCACAAATTGCAGTCAATGTGCACAGAACAATTTCTGTCCCTCGATCTGTCCATCCTTTAAGTTTGTGTCTATGTTGTTGTCATCCTTGTGAGATTGCACATTGCTGCCTTTGTTTTCCTCGAAGCATTCTGCATTGCACAGCTGGTTATGTAATGTGCAATGAACATTAATATTTGGGCAGTAAAGAGGTCTACCATCAGACAGATTGCTCGCACGTTGATTGGGTGTGAGTGTTTGCAGTTTCTGCATATGTGTAACATAACAGCATGTGGAACCAATGTCACCTCTTGTTCAGTCAAGGGCACCCAGGTCTTGTGAGAAGTCTGCAGTAGATAGAACCAAGCCCTCATGTTCTTGCTGATTGTGGCGTGGTTTAGGGATACTGATGTGCTGTGTTGTGAGTCTTGAAAACACTTGGCAAGAATGTAGATTGTGCTCTTTCTGACACCCACCAACGATTGCAAATATGCTCTGTAATGAGCTTTTACACCGTCAGACGCAGTACTGCAAGTAATTTAACATGTGCTGGCATTGCATGGGACCTGCCGCTTGTTGGCTCATGGGAGGGTTCATTTTGTTTACTTATCCTCAATATTATATCTCTGAAAAGCCTATATCTTTGTTTGATCACCTCCTCGAGGTTCCTAAACAGTGTCATCCCAGCTGTGCAGATTTGTTCCATTCGCAGTCATTGTAGGAGTCACAGTCTGTAGATTTTTGTATAACCTCCAGTGGGACTTTTCTCGGAGAGGAGGCATGTTTGGGTTGTCTTATATGTTGTTTAACAAATTGTGCAAAATATTTGCCATTGCTATCATTCACTCCTTTGTGTTACTTTGTGTTAGAATTGTAGGTATGGGTTATAGCTGATGACTATAGGTTTTTGCCCTATTGCTGCCCCTTAAAACCCACTCTGTATGTATTATTGGGTATTATGTGCAATCCTGCCGAATGCGTTTTGGCGTTGAGCTCACATAAACTTTCAGCACAAAAAGCCTTTGCACCTGAAAGTTGATCAACTCTATTGTGTGCATCACTTTACGTCATGTGAGTGGTAATGCTACACCTTAGTAAATCCTGGCCCATCATGTCTTGAGGAGCTCCAGTCTGCAACTGTCAGTAGGCACAGAATAGATTCATAATTAGGCCTGGGTGAAATTTTGATTATGCTGGAGTAATCTGAATAATTTCAGTAATTACGCATTACTCTTGTGATGTAAAATTACAAAAATTATGCAATTACATCAGATTGAATAATTAAGAGTAATTTCGGTAAAAATTCTACCACTAGAGCGCAGGAACAACAAACTAAGAGAGAGAGAGAGCAGCTGCTGGTTACTGCTGTTCATGTCCTGTAGCATTTAGTGCTATTTTCTTAGTGCAAATTGCATCCTCGGGCCCATTTTGGACGCAATGGTTCATTTTGCACTAAGAAAATAGCGCTAAGTGCTGGATTACGCTTCTCAAGTAATTATGCATAATTATGAGTACTTTTGTGGAAATTACGAGTAATTACACAGGAGAGAATTACGCCACTTACGCCCACCCATATTCATACGCCCAAGTGCGACTGAATCTCAAATGGAGCAAAATCACAAAAGAGACAAACTATTTGCAAAATGAAAATAAAAACATCATGGAAACCACATCTGTGTAATCCTCCAAGATACTAAAGTAAATCTAACGAACCATGTAAATCAATTTAACTGCCCCCCCCTTCCTTAACAATCTAAAGTATTTCACAAGAAGCCCTTGCCCTCAAAATAAGCTAAAAGGTTTTAGAAAAACAGTTGTGTCAAAGAGGTGTCATGTAGAGTGGTGCTAAAATGGCGAGCTGTGACGTTCATTTCAGCTGCAATTGTTGGACCTATTTTATATTCTTACCCTACAATTATTTTAAACAGCAATTTCAGTAAAAGTAAAAATAAATTTTTAATTTGAGGAATGTCCAGTCTCCATTATAGTAATTTCCCTAAATGTATTATGGTGCATGGTTTCTTATCTTCCTAGAGATGCATTTGGGGGGTGGGGGAAGAAGTGGAGAGTGCACTGGTTCGGTTTTGACTCATTCAGGTGGGACCAAAAGGTGAGTCAGAGCCTGGCATGTGCATTGAGTCAGGCTTCCTAGGCTCACCCACTTGTACAACCCACAGAGTTACAACTGCGTGGGTACACATTTCATTTGTATTTCATCTTTTGTTCCAAACCACTGACGCTACTGGAAAAACCTATAACTACTCTTCTAGGATCAATTTACTACAAAGGCAGCAAATCCACAGGCATAAGGGTCTTTTTGCATGCATAAGTACCAATGCACAGTTAAAAACTTGGCTTTATGATCCGCCTTCAGTTTTGCATGTAGAGTCCAGTATGTGTCCATGAGTACACAGCTTGTGCATAGAAACACGTTGTGAATCAGGCCCAGTATGGTCAGCTCTGCTGTCTTGTCTGCCTCACCAGAGAGGTCTACATTTTCATTGGGAATCCCCTTCGACTCAGAGGTCTCTTTCGACTCCCAAATGTATGCAGTGACTAGGAGCATCAATTTGCAACTTTTCTTGCTTCAGAAATGGCTCCCTCTTCTTTGAAGGAACCACCACTGAGTTGATCTGACTTGAGCCATTTTGATGACATTTCTTGACTATTGCAACATTATCTACACCGGACTCCCAAAGAAACTCCTTAATATACTTTAAAGGGCCCGTAGCCAAGCTAACAAAATGTGCCTCAACCTCCAGAGTTTAAGAATATGAAACCTACCTGAAAGCATTCACAAGCTTCCAGTATAGGTGAGGATTAAAGTCCAGGTTCTCTGCGCTATGCACAAAGTTTTCTGGGGTACATCCTAAGGCATCTTCAGGAACTGGCACCTACCATGGTACACAGACGACCATACATTCATCTATTGACCACTGGATCGCGCAAAGAGCCTTTGAACAGTTGAAACATGGGGAGGAAGACTCGTGACCTAGGGACGATGGTTTTGGAATGAGCGAGGTCAGAACCAGACTGTATAAACTTCAGGAAGATACTGAGAACTGAACTTTTCTGACTCGCCTGTAATGGCTTTTGAACTGAACTGGAATAAAGAATGTCACATTAGAACATTGGAATGTTGAGTGCTCCATTGAAAACAATGGAGTGCTCCGGGCTTCTAAGGGCCGGTAGAAGCCCAGAGCATCAACATTCCATTGTTTGTTCACAGATGTTGCTGTGAACAAAGGCCTCACGGAGCCCGAGGGGAGTTCACCCCCCTGGGCTCCGTGAGGCCTTTGTTTTACAAATTAAAACATTCTGCTCTCTAGGGGCGGAATGTTCTAACAGCCTTAGAGCCCTCCGAAGCAGGCTCTACCGGCCAATGAAGCCCCACTCCCTCGTTAAAGGCCCCAGCTGAACACTGGAGCAGGCCTTTAATGGCCGATAGAGCCCACTACATCGGGCTCTAAGGCTATAATGGAGTCTTCTATTAACTGTTTGGACTAACTTCCCACTTGTTCTTTTTAACGCTTTGAGGTAGCAGCACGGTTACACATTGCACCTTTCAACACTCCCCAAATAAATAAATGAAGAAAAACTAAATATCCAATGTAAATGTTACCCAAAATAGGGAATAGGATGACATCACTGTCTCATATTTCAATGGACTTGGCAGAGATGTGTATACTATGAAAACAGGTCGAGATAAACTGAAGAGGGTAGAAAATTCATAGAGTGGTAAATTACAGCAACACTTTTAGGTGGCACTGGAAAGTGCAGATTTGCAAGCAACCGTGAGAAGCATGACAATTAGGCAAACACAGGGAGGTGCCCTTTTAAAGGAAAAGTACAAAGGATGAGTTATTGTAAAACTGATAATAAATTGGAGCATATGTGGGGAAAGTGACTCCCAGTCAGGTTGAGAGGCCCCGACAAGCATATGGCACTATCCGTGTGGAACATATTTTGAGATTAAAACAAACTCTGATACAAAGGGTACCTGCTGACAACGGATGGCACAATAAAAAGATTCTCAGAAAAGCAAATCCTTTTTATTTGAAAAGCAATATTTGGCTTTCTAATTATCCGTCACATGCGAGACACAGAGCTTTGGAGACGGCTTATTATGCAGCCGCCCGAACAGTCATTGCAGCTTCCTTCATTAGTGACTGGAACTACATGTCGATGGACATGTTTATGGACCAGGAAACATAGCATGGTTCAATTTCGATTTCCTGAATATTTCTTTAATTGGATTTTTTTTTCTCTGGACTCAAGTGGGATCCTGGAAACCGGGCTGGAGATTTGAATACACAGCCAATAGATGGACCAAAAACAGAGTGAAATATATTAGTTTAATGTAATGTATTGTATTGTTTGTACATAGTGGTTGCATTGTCACAATAAGAGATAGGGAAATGTATTGGGGCCGATTCACAAAAGCATTTATGAGTAGGGACTGTAGTGCTACAGGAGTCCTCCTCGCCTACTCTGACATGCCTTTGTGATCCAGCGGTGGAACGTCTGTTGCCCTATTTATAAAAGTGCAGATAGGGCACACTCCTTTCTAATTCAACTCATCAAATATTAATAATCCCATTTTATTTCTATTTTAAAAGTTTTGGGGACAATTTACGAAGTCATATATGTATATAAAAGAGTCTTACTATACATAGTGCAAAGTGCCCTCGTGAGTAGGCCCACAGACAGCAAAGAAGGGGTGAAGTTACCTGTCTAGTTTGCTAGAATATCCACATGGTGGAAGAGTAGTATTTCCAAGCCTTTTTGGTACTTTTAAAAACATGTCTCGATATGAAGTTTATGACACATTAAAGTCCAAAAATATCAGCAAAACGGGAACTTGCCAAAGAACACTTATCTGAATGGAGAGGGAAAACGTATACCCTTGAAACTGCTGAAGAACCAATAGCATTACTGCTAACACTACTATTGTTACTGATAATAATTACTATTATTGTTGCATAATTTGCATTTTATGTAGTCCTTCCTATCACAACATCATTTACGGCACTTATAGCTAACTCCATAGGGAAGAAAAGAAATAATGTAAAGAATATTGTTTAAACTGCCCTTGCAGGAGCTCTGAGTGCTTTTGACTGCCTGGGGCCATTCGCGGGATATACAGACCAGCTCCTCGCGCCTGGCTAGAGCCCCCCAGTGGAGGGGGCGGATGGCATGGCTTTGGACTAAATACATTTTCTCAATGTAAGATTTACCTGTGAATGAACACGGCCAACGAGGCGTCAGAGCACTTTACTTGGAAGTGCTGCACCTTTTGTTATACAAACAAATGCATGCATTTTTTTTTTAAAGTGAGAAACAAAATAATTTTTTATGGGAGTATACTTTAAAGGAGGGACTTCTACATCATAAGGGGTAAACCGATGCACAGGCTAGGCAGAAAGGGGGCTACTGCTCCGTTTAATCTTAAGACCCCACAGCCAATGATGCCGCTGTTGCCTGCTATCAATGTCTCCCCTACACCCCCCTTGTCTTCCTCTTTATATCACTCATGTAGGTTTTTTCATCTCCTGATTTATCCTTGGCCCCTATTTTCCTATTCTGCTTCTTCCCCCTTCTGTCCCCTATTTTTGTCTTTAACTTGCCTCCCTTGCTCTTAGTAAACCTCTGGCGATGAAGGATAACCTCAGAAGAAGTCCTGTTCCAAGGACATTCTCGACAGGTTCATGCCCAGCAGGTTTATGAAAGACAGAACCTTTTTAAGTGGTACATACCCCTGGTTCACCCAGCTGGTGACCTTCTGAAAGAGCTGTGTCTCACAACAGGACCATACCAGCTGCATATACATTGGTATATGGGTGGCACACCACAACTTCACCGTGATTATTGCTGTAGAAATTTTGATGATGATGGTGATTATTACTGGCGCTACTGGTAAGAGCTGCAAAATTAAGCAACCGTAAATAATATTCGAACATTGGAATGTGGAGCACTCCATTGAAGACAATGGAGTGATCCGTGCTTCTACGGGCCGGTAAAGGCCTGCAAAGAAACATTCCAATGTTGTTTTCACAAAGGCCTCCCGGAGCCCGAGGGGATATAAACCCCCTCGCACTCCGAGAGGCCTTTGTTTTATTTGTTAGAACATTCTGCCCTCTAGTGGCAGAATGTTCTAATAGCCTTATAGCCCTTCGTAGCTGGGCTATACCAGCTATTAAAGTCCCGCTCCCTTGTTAAAGTCCCTCGCCTTCGGCTCGGGCTTTTAACGCTGGAGCGGGCCTTTAATAGTCGGTATAGCCCGCTACCGCAGGCTATAAGGCTATATTAGAACATTGGAATGTTGGGAGCTCCATTGAAAACAATGGAGTTGCTCCGGGCTTATAATGGCTGGTATAAGCCCGGAGCTCCAACATTCCAATGTTTCTTTGTTCACAGCTGTGGCTGTGAACAAAGGCTTCAGGGAGCCTGCGGGGACTTCAATCCCCTCGCGCTCCCTGAAGCCTTTGTTTTATTTGTTAGAACATTCTGCCCTCTAGTGGCGGAATGTTCTAATAGCCTTATAGCCCTTCGTAGCTGGGCTATACCGGCTATTAAAGTTCCGCTCCCTTGTTAAAAGCCCTCGCCTTCGGCTCCGGTCTTTAACGCTGGAGCGGGCCTTTAATAGCCGGTATAGCCCGCTAAGGGGGCTATAAGGCTATAATAAAGCTATATTATTGAGTGTTTTTAATGATTTCCTGAAAGTCAGAAGACAGTCTGTGGCGCAAAGAGTGGGGAAGAGTGTTCCAGAGACTGCGGCCTGAACAGAGAAGGCTACCTGGCCTCAACCTTTTAAACTTTGGACGGGCGAGCAGAATTGCAAATTTCCATTGTTAAAAGCAGAATCCAACTTGATGAATGTCTTTTTGCACGATACAGATTAATTTGAACATCACCTTTTGGATAAAGGCAACCAGTGCAATGAATCCAAAGCTTTGTTGCCGATGTATGGCATGGAGTCCATGGACAATGATAATCCTAATCTGGCCACCGCATCTTGAATGTGGTGGAGGCATTTCTGAAGGCATTCTTGAGACCCTAGGAACAAGGAATTGCAGAAAACTATTTTGCTCAGACTGGCAGACTACACCACCAATGGTTGAGTGTGGCTAGAAAGAAATGGAAGAATTTCCCGAATTACCTTCATAAGAGAAAAACATGAGGAGCACAGATTATTGACATGATTTATTAGGGATAAGTCCTCGTCTATATGAACCGCAAGATTCTGAACAGATGGAGAGATGAAGGTCAATGGTTTGATGCTATGCTGGGAAATAATCAACGCAGGAATTACATATCGAATAGCAGGTCGAGTTAATATATCAGGGTATCATTTTATATCTAGAGAACACCTGTAGCTGGAATCTTTTGTGAAAGCGTATTTGAGTATTTGTAGTTCTGCACAAAATCTAATGAGTGTACCCAGATCTAAGTCCATTCTCCATAAAGAATATAAGTGGCTTGACAAATCTTGTTCTGTGACCAACCGTAACTTACATTGAGCATTGATGAGAGAACTTCCCATTAAGGAAGAAGTTAGTTCATGTAAAAAGGCTTATAAGCTGGCTACCAGCAAACACAAGACAGCCTTGACAGAAGAGGTTTGGGAGGATCTTACCATAGCGAGTTTAATAAAAGATTCAGACACTTCTGGAGTGTTGCCAACATTTGGTTTCAAAAAGGTAAGATGTTGTCTCTTGATTCACCTATAACTGCTAATATGTGTGTTACTATCTTCAAAAAATATACTGTCCAGTAACCTCTGTTTATAATATGATTGAAGCTTCTAAATCTAACCTTAAGATGATCTTCAGTTAACAGGAAGTCACTGAAGCTATCAGGGCAAGTCCTTCTGAGAAGGTCCCTGGCCCCGATGTACCTATTTGAACATAAAACAGGTATATGGGCTCTGGTAGTAACTAGGGTTCTTAAAAGTGGCAGGCATTTCTGGTATGCCAACTTCTTGGTAGCTATCTGTTATCATATCCATCTATGAGAAACAGGCCAAAGGTGATTCATGTTGCTACTTACCCATTTTGATAATAGACTTCATTGTCAAGTTTGCTGGAAGAGTGACCATGAATAGGATCCACATCAGGGCACAGAAAAATTGTATTCTTGCAGAAACACAGTATGGACTCAGAGTGGATTTGGGTACGGTCATGCTAATTAGTAAGTACATAGTAAGTACAGTGGTTCAGGGATGATTGTTACATCTAGCCTTCATAGACATCAGTGCAAGCATTCATCTGTGTCCTATTTTGTGGTCTAGTTTAGCCTCTATGGGTGTTGAGGATGAAATTATCTATTTCCTTTCCAGGAAGCACCTGAACTTAACACCTCAAGTCAGGTTTGCCATCTAAAATACCATCAGCTTTGAACTGGCAAGAGGAGTTCACCAGGGGTGCATTTTAGCACTCCTGCTATTTACCCTTTATACTAGCTGGAAGCCACCCTGAGAAGCCAGGGTCCCGATACTGTGCACCTAGGCAGCATGACGATCCCAGTACTACATGACGATGATTTGGTTTTTATGGCCCATACTGGCTATAGTTGAAAGCAACTGAATGATCGATATGTATCAGTCATGGACAATTGTGACCTGACCAGCATTTTTTCAAAAACGTATGTTATGACCATGAGCCTTAATCCCACAAAAAGTAAAACCATCCCAAATCAAGAACTGTATTATTCAAAAAGTTCATGCTTTTTCTTATCTTGGCATCACATCTGATAATTCTTGGTCAAATCTGTCACAGAGTAGGAGATCCAAATGTATTAAAACACATTTGATTTTGCAGCTAGCCTGGATAACAAACCTTGGTGGTGATATATAGAAATAGGTGTATTTCCTCAGTTTTTGGTAGTGCTGATATTTTGGGTTATACCGATAGTATGTGCCTACAAGTTGGAGAATGGACTTTGTAGCCATCTTCTCAGCATTCCGCAGAACTCCCCTTGCCTCTCATGCCATAAGGACCTATGTCTTCATTATCTAGAAGATCTTATTAAGGTGTTACGCAATTTCTTGGTGATCTCTGTTTGAACCAGCCCGGCCCCTGAGGTTAATCGCAAAATCATCAAAGACTCTTTGCACGTAGACAATCAGTTAAAAATCTATTAGCTGAAATACATTCTGAATAGATTCACTGAACTGGAGTGGCCAGAAATTTTTTAATCACCATGGTTACTTAGGGGACAAGGTAAGGGTTGTCTAAGACTGCTTTTTTCAGCTTATAGGCCTTGTCACAGGTTGTATCTAGCTATGTAAACCAGTAGTCAGATTGTTTTTGACTCTAAAATAAGTCACAAGCACAGGGGTGTAGCTTCAGGGTCAAGTGGTTTGGGCTGTGATAACCCCCAAATAAATGTATTCTTGGCTTTGTTCTTGGGTCTGGGGGTCCAGAGTCGGGTCTTCTATCTCTGCGTTGTTGTTTTTTTTCTCTCCGTGAGCGAAGAATAAAAGAAAAAACAGTGACCTTTGATGTAAATAGAAGAGAGTGAGATACATAGGGATACCCATCTGGTAGCTGAATTTCAAAATGTGAAACCAGATAACCTGGAATCAATACTTGCGTCCCTGTCCAAACTGTGTGATCATAGGCAAATATTTTACTTCACAGAGCCTCCTTTTTCTTAATCATCACATATGAGTGTGCTTTTAAATACTTGAGTTCAGGATGTGCATTGCATTAGCTCCTCTTATATTTGATTTAATAGATTGTCATGTTGCTCCATCTATAATAAGAATCTAGGCCACATTTAGGCTTTTCATGACCACTGAGTTGTCATGTCCTCATGAATGTTTCTAAACTGTATCACTTTTAATAAATGTTTATCTATGCAGTGATATAATCTGATGTACTAAGATAATAATAATAATAATAATAGATTAAATGCTACCGCGTGTTAAAAAAATCCTCTTTTTTGAATTTTGAAGAGATTGTATCATATTTTTGCATTACATTTGTTGCACGATATACATGCCAACTGTTTTCATGGCTCGGCTCGTGCTCGAAATCTTAGAACTAAGCCAGGACCATGGCTTGCCTCTGGCTCGGCCCACACTGTTAATTTGCCTGCACACCCTTCTCTAATTGCGACTTTGGATTAGTACATGAGGCTGTCATTCATTCGATAAAATGATTTGCAAAAGGGGAGGGCTAGAAACATGGAGCCCTGCCCAAATGCCCTGATTTGAAAACTCTACCATCAAGGCTTCCTGCAGCAGAGATGAAGAAGAGTGTTTGCAGTAAAAATACAAATAAAACAAATAATCCCAGGACAGGGACCTCAGACTATTGTGTTGTACTTGAGGCCCAAGTAGGATGGGAAAGGGCATAGCTTTAGCAGAGGTGTTTGGGGTGTGACACCCCTCAAATGCATTCTTGGTTTGGTAGTTGGGTCTGGGGGCCCTTAGTCAGGTCTGCTATGTCAGTGTCGGTTTTTCTCGTCGTTCTCATTTCATTTAGAGGTTTTAACTTGTTCATTTTTTGAGTCGTGATCATAAATATATATAGTGACCAATTTACCAAAAACTTAGTAAATGTGCACCAGAAGAAGCACTTCATTTATGGGTGAAAATGTACTATATTTTGCAATTCAGAAACATTGGCAGTAGTAGACTTGTAAAGCTGTGCCAGTCTCAAGTTTCCAGGCATACTACCTGCAATCAAACACCCAAAAGGTGATGGGATGAATGCTTGCAAATAGTTTAACCAGTGGCAATTGCTAGGGGTAGCACTCCAACCCACAGTTTTTTGCCCACTGTGCACCTCTAGAAGGAGGCCTACTTCATGCAGATCAGCATTGACCCTGCTCCTCATGGAAACAGTCCATCCCAAACCTTGGCCATCTCATCACCCTGCAGTCCACTGCTTTTGCAGTCAAGAATTTTGAGATTCACAACCCTGGATTTCGCTGACTCAGCTACGCCTCTGCAAGGGTATAGAGTGATATTTACTTTGGGTATTTGGCAATTATGAACTCTGATTACACTTTTGTCTTTGCAATTTTAAGTCAAAACAAACACTGACACACATATTTTTCTGTACCTTTTATACATAAGTGCGTTATAAGTACCTGGTACCTTTGTTGAAATGCAGTGGATTCACCAGCTGTAGATTGGCTTTGATGTTTCCACAGTTGCTCTCCAGCTCGATCATTGCTTATGTTGTAGGCCTTTTTTTTGTGTAATGCTGGCAAATTTAGAACTAGTTGCATTGATTCACGGATTGTTTTCTCTGTGTTTTTTGACATAATGCCTTTTTAAACTTTTTATTATTGTTTTATGTTCTTGCTTGACCGCAATAACATGATTTGACTTGACTTTACAAGAAAGCCATCTAATTAAGAGCAAAGGGTTAATGCAAAGCCTATTTTATGTTTTGTATTGTAGACAATAAGTCTTCACCCACAGACAGCTAAAGCTGTCCGTAGGCGACCCATGCTTGATAGAAAATGAAATAAATTAAGGAAGGTGTTACAATTATTTCCTAGCATTATCTTGCTGTTAATAAGGAGTAATGCCAATGCCCGACTAGGTGACTCAAAATCCCCTGCATATACTTGCTTCAGAATGAAACTTTTTCCTGCTCCCGCTCTGTTGAGTTAATTCCCTTAAAATACAGCAGAATGCTAATTTCCAGTACAAAGTGATGCTCTGTTTCACCCAGATAATTTGACAATATGTAGGACTTTATAATTTAAGGATAAAAGTGCAAAATCATTGGAGCATAGGTTTTCCCACTTTACAATATGAAGACAGTAAAAAGGATTATTTCGAACAGGGCATGAACAAAGAGCACTGAATGCCTCCCCTGGGACTTCAATATTTACAACATCAAGGCCCGCCCACTCAAGGCATTGTGAGGAGAAACGTTATGTATATGGAGGGCTGTCAGAAGTACATCTGAATTGCTAATTTGACGCATATGGAAGACAATCATGTTAATCTGAACAGGCAGCATACAAAGGATGGGCTCTAAACATGAAGTATCTCTGACAAGATACTGAAAACAAAGAGATGGGAAAATTAAACCGGAGACCAGAAGGGCCATGTGTTGAAAAAATGTATGTGCTTTTTTCATCAACAACCGAGGACGTGAAATTGAAGTAAAATTGCCATCCGCAATAATGAACCCAGTGGTTCATCCTCAACTGATATATTCTTGGAATGCACACTGGAAATCTGGAGGGAAAGGTCATGTTCTGGACCTAGACGGGGTCGTACAGCAGTGATTTCAACATTATTATGCCTTCTAAAACCTACAATGGAATAAAGACTCGTGGAAATAACATTAAACCAGCACTGCCAAAGCCAATAGAACTGGCTTTTGCGAAAGTAAACTTTTTTTATTTTTATTTGTTTTTATTTGATTTTCAAGATCAAAAAGAACGTATACATACATAAAATGTTTGATAAAAAAATTCAAAAAATAAAACCCCAATGCTTACAAATTATCGTGGTATGGACAAAAAGTATCACATTCAGCAGCAGCAGCAATATTCAGTAAAAAATCACGTCAGTAATTAATACACAACACAGCATTGAACAATGAAGAGGAGTCAGGGAAATAGATTTAACATTTTCTAAAAGTCACAGCTCCTGCGCAAGCAGCAGATATCATGGGAAATGGACAAATCCCACCTGGGGGATGGAATATCTGGAGGGCATAGCCCGCATAGTCTACAGCCCTCACTGAGCACTTAGACAAGCCTAGCACATTGAACATTAATCATGAGCATCATCCCCACACTGGCGTGCTAGTCGATATTGCGTGAATAGGCCCCAGAAGCTTTTTTGGCCTATTACCAGGGGGCAACAGCTCATTATACACATCAGATTGGGTGTTACAAAACAACATATCTTTTTCCCACTCTGGCACAGTAGGAGTAGGCCCCCGCATCCAGCGCATAGCTATTCTGCGTTTTGCTAGCAGTAGGCCCATGGCAACTAGCCTTCCAGCCTCCCTACGAAGCGGTTTCGTGTAACCCAGTAAAGCTAGCAAGGGATCAGGGGCAAGCAGCAGGCCCGTCATGTTATTTAAAGACTGAAAAATGTTTTGCCAAAACATTGCTATTGGAGGGCAGTCCCAGGCCACGTGAAGAAAGTCAGCGCCTGACATACCGCAGCGGTCACAGTGATCAGTATCACGCAGTCCATACCCATATAGCCGCCTCGGCGTATAATGTACTCTGTGTAAAAACTTGAAGTGAACCAATTTATGACGTCCATTGAGGGAGATCTTTTGAGTGACCTCTGAGCAGTAGTGCCAGATCTCATCAGTGATTGGGACACCGAGCTCTGTTTGCCAGGCCAATCTCGCTTTGGTGTATGAAGTGTTGGTGGTAATTTGCACCGAAGTATAAAGATTTGAGACAAGTTTCACGGGAGATTTAGCGCGGAGAAATATAGACAGAGCGGGGATTTCTAGGGGTTCAAGCAAATCCTCTCCCAGCAGGGCGCGTAAGGCGTGGCGTATTCTGAACAAAGAGTAGAGCAGCAGCGCTGAAGTAGCCTCCACGCCCGCCGCTACCGCCTCCCAGGATCGAGCCTGTCCTTCCTTAAACAAATCACCTACATCTTGAATACCCAAAGTGGCAAGCGCATGAAGAACCCCTTTTTCAGAACTAGGTTTGAGCCACTGACACCACTCCACCCGCAACAGAGGAGAATATAGAAGAGAACCGGCATGCTTTTTCAGTATAGTGTTCCAAGCGTGCGCGACAGAATTCACAGAGTCAAGCACTCCGCAGCGCCTAACGGGTGGGTGGGAAGTAGACGAGGCAGCCGGTCCGGAAGCGCCGCCACCCCCTCCACCTGTAGATGGGGTAGATCAGAGGGGCGTGTATCCAGGCGTGGGCGTGCGAGGCCTGCACTATACAATAATATAATTCTAAGTCCGGAGCGCCCAAGCCAGAGGCAGAGTAAGGCATGGTGAGGATGTGAAATGCAACGCGAGGAGTCTTACCCGCCCAGGCCAATTTACAAAGCAGGGTGCGCAACTCGCAAAACATGTGCTGGGGTACTACAATGGGTATATTAGTGAATAGGAAAAGGAAGCGGGGAAGGACTATCATTTTCATTAGAGAAATCCTGCCAACCAGTGAGAGGGGGAGGCGGATCCACCTGTCTACATCAGCATTCAATTTTGTGATAGCCCTACCATAGTTGGCCCTAATTACCTGGTCGGCATCAGAGTGTATTAGGATCCCCAAGTACCGGACCGGCTCCGACGTCCACTGTAGTGGGAAGTCTAAAGAAGTTGGTAAAGTGGATGGGGTGAGTGGACATATAATAGATTTATCCCAGTTTATTTTAAGTCCCGATAAACCACCAAATCGTATCACTTCTCGAATTATTGGTGAAAGGTTAATCTCCGGATCACGTATGTATAGCAACATGTCATCGGCATATGCAGAGACTATTAGGTTATAATTGGGGAAACGTAGCCCCCTGTGCCCATGGTACTCGCGTATTGCACATAACAGGGGCTCTGCAGCGATGGCATAAAGCAGCGGGGATAGGGGGCATCCCTGTCTAGTGCCACGGGCTATGTGAATGGGGGAGGAAACCGTGTCACCAGTCCGGACTCTAGCCTGTGGTGAGTTGTATAAAACTGACACCAACTGCAAATAGGTCTCACCTACTCCAAGGCGCCTGAGTACTGCCAGCATGTATTTCCATTCGATAGAATCAAACGCTTTTTCAGCATCTAGAAATACCCCTGCCACCCTAACCTCTGGTCTCACATGTTGAAAGGCACCGAATACCATTCTTAGATTATGGGACAATGTGCGGCCCGGGATAAAGCCAGCTTGTTCCGGGCCAATCAACTGGGGGAGCAGCAAGGAGAGGCGATTAGCCAGTATTTTGGCATATATCTTAGTGTCTACATTAAGCAAGGAAAGGGGCCGATAAGAGGAGCATTTTTGGGGATCTTTGTCTGGCTTTAGTATAGTAACAATCAGTGCCTCTCGCATAGAAGGGGGCATAATCCCATCTGCACCCATCTCCTGAAATAGTGTGTTTAAGTGGGGGATCAGAATGTCGCTAAAAACTTTGTAGAGTTGAGGCGTCAAGATGGCGGTCGCACTCTAAGAGTGCTCCGGACCCCTCCGTCATCCGCCTCGCATCCTCTTGTCAGCGGCAGTTATCCGCTCCTTCTACCTGCCTGTGGTGGGTTCCTGTGCGGAGGGGGCCACTCCGGTCCGTTTGACGGGCGATTCTGAGCCCCCGGTGCCCGGTTCCGGACCTTCTCCTCTCGCGGCTCCGAGGCTGCAAGATGGCGGCCGCCACCAAAAAGCCCAGCAGTAACTGCGGCGCCATCGCCTCGTGAGGCCACCGGTGCTGCGCCACTGTCTGCCTGCGACTCTCTGCGGTGGCCGGCTTGGCTCCGGTGTGTCGCCCTGCCCGAATGGCGTGGATCAGGGGTTGAGCCTTCGGCCCCGCGCCCTTTGCGCCAGCTACGACGCCGTCCGTGGACGAGGCTGGGGAGACCCGGACGCCTGCCTGACGCCCGTGGGGAACACCGTCCGGAGCCTGAGCGCCCTAGCTGAGGCAGTCCCACTGATCCTTCCGACGGGGACCGCCCTGAGACCTGTGGAGAGGTGTCGGTGAGTGGGGAAGACCGGGGTTCGGCTACCTTGTCGGGTAGCGGTGCGAGGGGCTGACACTGGTGCTCCGGGCCCCCCAGCGCCGGCCTGCGCTGCTCTGGTCTGCGCTGCGGCCCCGGGGGAGCAGGCGTGGGAGGCCTGCTTTGCCATCCCCCACCTGAGGTCTTGGTTACGGCCCATCGGCGGGAGTGACGCCTCTGTCCTGGAGGGTTCGCCGGCGCTGAGTTCTCCGCCTCTGGCACAAGGTCTTTGCGGTGCCTGGCCCGACTTCTCCGGCTGCCTCTGAGGTGGTGGGCTGGGGCCTGCCTCGTGTTGGCGCTGGCGGCCTGGACCGGCCTGTCGGCCGTGGCGGGAACCATCCCTGCTGAGCGGTGCTAGTGGAGGCGACAGAGTCCTCCGGTAGGTGGGGGCCGGGGTTCGGCTGTCGGGTCGGGCAGCGGCGCGGGTGTCGGGGTCTGTGCCCTAGCCCAATTCCGGACATCATACCGCCCTTGAGGCTGCGAGGCTGGGGGGCGGCCTGCGGGGCAGAGCTGGGCCATTTCTCCCCGGACGCCTGCAACTTGTGCTCTTGTGAGGCCCTCCTGCTGGGCCGGAAGATCTATCAACCCGCTGGTGTGTGGAGTGGGTGACCGGCTGTCGTCTCGGGCAGCGAGGCGGGTGGAGCTGGCATTGGGCGCCCCCACGGCCACCTACTGATCCGGTCCCTTGGGGTGGCCCGTCCTCGGACGTGTGGTGTGGGGTCCGCGGGGCCGGGAGCGTGGCCTGGAGGGTTAACGGGACAGGGCCTGTCGTGCTCTGCGCCTCTGGGGTGGAGCCACCGTCTTCGGCCATCTCTTCGGGTGGCGCTCCGGGGCCCCCCGCGTGATCCTGGATTGAATACCTGGTTCTCCCGTGCGGCGGCGGGGGCCCGGCTCCCTGGCAAGATCTCCGAGCCTGTGGTGGGTTCCTACCATACATATAAACTTTATTACTCCACTGGCGAGTGGAGTTACCGCCGGCCATGGGGAGAGATAGGGCCGCGAAATCCGCGCCAGCTCCTACGCAGACCAAAATGGACCGCTTCACTACCTCGGAACAGGTTCCCCCTGGAGGGGCTGATGGGGGCCTTCCCCTCCCCAAGAGAGGGACCTTGCCACCATCCTTCAGGCCATCAGTACCTCACAGGCGTCCGTTGAGGGGAAGATTGGAGAGGTCAAGGTGGACGTGTCCCTTCTCCGACAAGACCTCCGTAATGCTACGGCGAGGCTGACTGAGGCTGAATCCCGCATATCCACCGCGGAAGACGACATTTCCCAGCTGAAAGAACAAGTGGCCCACCTCAACACTCACACTAAGGAGCTCCACCGGCGGGCCGAGGACGCTGAAAATCGTGCCCGCCGTAATAACCTCCGCCTGGTGGGGTTTCCCGAGGGGGCGGAGAAGGGACTGGCGGCCACCTTCGTTGAAGATTGGTTTACATCCTGGATGCCCAAGGACGCCCTCTCATCCTGGTTTGTGGTGGAGAGAGCCCACAGGTCCCTGGCGCCCAGGCCTCCTCCAGGGGCTCCGCCGCGCCCCCTCATCCTAAAAGTCCTCAACTTTAAAGACCGGGACGCTATCCTGCGGGCGGCACGAGAGAAGGGGCCCCTCCAGTTCCAAAATCATAACATTATGGTATTCCCAGACTACACCAGGGAGGTGCAGGAACTTCGGCGCTCCTACACAAACGTAAAACAAAAGTTGCGGACCCTAGGCCTACAATATCAGCTCCAATTTCCGGCGCGCCTGCGTGTTATCTTCCAAGGCCAAATTCAGTTCTTTGAGTCACCTCAGGCAGCATGGACATGGCTGACGGAGGAACGCCCTCTCCGACAGGGGAATGCCCCTGCCGCGGGGCCTGGGGGCTCCCAGCCCCGGGGGCCTGGGTTGCCGGGACGCAGGCGCCGGCGTCGAACACAATCTCGTAAAGGGCGCCAATCGCAGACAATACCTAGATCCCGGAGCATGGCGGCCCGGGGGTCCCGGGACTCCTCCAGCGGGTCGGGCTCTCCACCACGCGGCAGGCACTGCTCCGCCGAAGACCGGCCTGGACCGACCTCATCACCGTCCCGGGTGGGCTCACCCAAACCAGACTCGGACCTTTCTCGCACTCCGACTATCTGAAGGCCTGGTGGGCTTGATGTGCCGTCCGTTGACTGCTGGGGCGGGTCGCCGCCGCGCTGGGGCTCGCTGCCACTGGTAGACTTACAAGTGTAACATTTAGTTCTAATGCCGATACATTGCTGATCCGATCTTCTGGAGGGGTCCTCCACGCACCCAAATACGAACGTTGTAGTTTGGTATTGTTCATATGGGGGGTCGACAGATGCTTCCGTTCTCGAAGTGTAGGGTGGGGGGGGAGGGGGAGGTTTGGGGAAGTTTTTCCTGTTATGTTTCTATTTTGTTTGTCTTTTATTTCAGCAACCACGAAATGACATATGTTTCCTATGCAAGCGACGGCCCATACATTTGCGGACTCCCACACACGCTCACGCACCCCGGTTTGACTATGCACTCCACAGTAGTGACCTCCCGACATGACTGCTAACACTACGCCTAGGGCATCTCTCCACGTGCTGTCGTGGAACGTTAATGGTCTTCTTGATCGACATAAGCGCACGGCGGTCTTGCGGTATGCACAACGCCTCCATATAGACATACTCATGCTTCAGGAAACACACCTCCTTGGGAATCAGTGTCCCTTCCTGGCGCGTTATGGATACGATAGAATATGGCACTCCGGCTTCTCTAGGGGCTCCCGTGGGGTGGCAATTCTCCTGAGGCGCAATATGCCCCTTGTCCTTTCCCAGGTGACTCACGACCCACAGGGGTCCTTCGTAGCAGTTAGCGGCTCCCTGGCTGGCTCCCCCATCAATCTGATCTCTGTTTATGCCCCCCCATTGATGCTCACACCTACGCTCACCCAGACCGCCGCTCTGATGAACAATATGCCAGTGGGCACCATGATTGTGGGAGGCGATTTTAACGCTGTTTCCTCCCCGGCCCTTGACACCACGGGTCCTCCTTCCATCTCCCGCAAAACGCAGGTGAAGCAACTCCAGAACTGGTCCGAATCGCTGGGACTCTGCGATACATGGCGTATATGGCATCCCCACACCCTGCAATTTACACACACTTCCGCGGCCCACCGAACACAGGCACGCATAGATGCGGTCTTTGTCTCTGCACCTGAGTGCTCAGGGGTGGTAGATGTCCGCATCCTACCGCGGGGTATCTCTGACCATTCTCCAGTGCTTCTTAGTACAGGGACTCCCCCTCCTTCAGCCCGTCAAACATGGAGAATGAACGCTTGGTTCCTCCAAGACAAAGACTTTAAACAGGTGGTGGGGACGGAACTCGGGCATTACTTCCGCACCAACGATGGATCCGTGGCCTCGCCGGGTATCTTGTGGGAGGCCGGAAAGGTGACTATCCGGGGGGTCGCGAAGGGACAGCTCAAGAACCAAAGGCAGGTGCAACTGCAAGAAATTTCCTCAAGAGAAGCGCAGGCGCTTCGCTTGGAACAACTAGTATCCTTGTCTAATGATGCCGCCCAGACCCGACAACTTGCTCATCTGCGGGATGAAATTAAACAGCTATCTTTGGACGCTGCCAAGCTCCTACGGAGGTCGTCGGTGGCGCGAATCTATGGCTGGGGGGATAAGAATGGCACGATCCTGCACAGGCTGGCCACCTACCCCAGGGCGAGCCGCATTATCCCAGAAGTGTCGGATGAGGCTGGAATGGTGCACTGCGCCCCTACGGCGATGGCCAACACCTTTGCCACCTATTACCGATGTTTATATGCAGCACGTGTCCCGGCCCTCTCGCTCTCTGATCTCCTTGACCGGGGTAAGGTACGCCTTCCCTACCTGGAGACGGCTGCCCAGAAGGATTTGGAACGGCCCATTTCTTTGAAAGAAATCGAGGGGCCATCTCCTCTGCCTCTTCGGGCAAGACTCCGGGCCCCGATGGCCTTCCCCAGGAGTATTACGCGGCGTACCGCGAAATTTTAGTGCCCCGTCTGGCCGCTTTGTTTCAGGAGGCGGTGGAGAAGGGCTCCTTCCCGCCAGAAACTGACATTGCCACCATTGTGGTCCTCCCGAAATCCCAGCCCCTTCGCGTCATTGTGCGGAATATCGTCCTATCTCGCTCCTCAATACGGAGATTAAGCTGTACGCCGCCATTCTGGCTCAGCGTTTGAAGCCCTACTTGGCTTCCCTGGTCCACGTAGATCAATGTGGCTTCATGCCTCAACGCGGGACCCGTCACTGCCTCCGGAGGCTGCAACTGGCTCTAGCCCACAGACACTTGCTAACTCCGTACTTGGCTCTCCTATCCATCGATTTTGAAAAGGCGTTTGATTCGGTGGATTGGACGTATTTGCAGGATGTGCTGACCGAATTGGGTTTTGGGCCTCGATTTAGAGCGTCGGTTCAGGTCCTTTACGCCAACCCGCGAGCGCGTGTGCTGGTCAACGGTGTACTGTCAGACGCCTTCCCTATTCACAGAGGCACTAGACAGGGATGTCCTCTCTCTCCATTGCTATTCGCCCTGGTTATGGAGCCCCTGGCCGCTCTGGTGCGGGCCGAGGACGGTATTCGTGGATGGGAGTGGCCGAGTGCAGAGGCGGACAAGATCGCACTTTATGCGGACGACGTTCTGATTTTCCTGGCCGATCCGGCCTCCTCGGGGCCACGATGTCTCCAGACCCTAGAACACTTTGGGCAGGCCTCCGGGCTTAGACTGAACCCTGGGAAGTCCGTCCTGGTCCCTCTGCACCTCTCTAGGGAATGCTATGACTGGCAGTCCACCATACCGCTGCGGAGACAATCCTTTAAGTACTTGGGGCTGTGGATCACTCTCCTTCCCGAACTGGGTTGGGCGCTCAATGTTGCCCCAGTTGTTAAAAATGCCAAAGAAGATCTCCAGAAGTGGATGACTCTTCCCCTCAATCCGTTGGGGAGGGTCGCCCTGTTTAAAATGATGATCCTCCCCAGATTTCTTTACGTCCTCCAGAATACTCCTTTCTGCTTCCCCAGGCCTTGGTTCCGGGAATTGGACAGTATAACCACCAAGTTCCTTTGGAACGGGGGTAGAGCACGCCTGGCTCTGTCTACTTGTCGGATCCCCTCCTTCGACGGGGGAATGGGGATGACGAACCTATACCTTTACTTCCTGGCTGCACGTCTCCTGGTGGTTCACGATTGGTTCAACGGGGGCTGGTCCGATCCGGCCTACAGGCTCGAGCTGAGCGAGCTGGGTCTACCCGCCATTCAATCGATGCTGTACGGGAAGACAATCCCAACCCAGCTACCGGAGGTCACACGCTCCGTGTTCCTGGCCTGGCGGGCCTCGCTGCGTCATACTGGGTGGACGCGTAGGTTCACTCGGTGTACACCCCTTTGGCAGGGGGCTTGGCTCCGGGAAGTTAGTGGGTTGCAGGGGTTTAAATCGTGGGATCTCATTGGAATTACACAGCTGGGGGATGTATGGGCTACAAGCCACTTGCTTTCCTTTCCGGAGCTACAGAGGCGCAGACAATGCTGGGAGATTTAGGTAGAGGGGGCATTTCCCGCATATACCGCACCCTAGTCAACAATACTTCCCCCTCCCTGGACAAGTTGAAGGACCAGTGGGTGGAATGGGTGGGCCCCCTCGACGAGGTGGACTGGCGTGATGCACTTACGGCACCCAAGACGGTCACCACTTCTGCTAAACTTAAGCTGATCCAACTTTACTACTTACACGCCGCTTACCTTACTCCCCTGCGCTTGCATCGAGCGGGCCTGCGTCCTGATGCGTCATGTGCGAGATGCACCCATGCCCCGGCTGACTTCTTCCATGTGGTTTGGTCCTGCCCCCGGCTGGAGAGATTTTGGGAGGCAATTGAGGGGGAGCTAACGGAGGTCCTGGGTTGGGAGGTTCCTCATGACCCGCGGCACTCCATACTGGGAATCCTGGATGGGCTGGATGGGTCCCGGAACGACAAAATATTTTTCAATACAGCCATGATGGTGGCAAAGCGGGACATAGCGGCGGCATGGATAAATCCTGACCCACCGGACATAGGGAGGTGGCGACGGGGGGTGGACTGGTGTGCGACCCAGGAGAGGGCCCTGTACATGGCAAGAGGGTGCCCGAAGAAATATTGACGGGTGTGGGGGAAATGGCTGGGTACGGTAGAAGGTTCGGAATGATTTGTTTCGTCATTGTTATATGTGCAGGTTTCATGGAGTGCGGGAGTGTGGGATACGTTCACTATCAAAATGTCACTGATTTTGGGTCCATCGTGTACTTGCTGAGTTGTTTCATACGATGTAAAACAATAAAAATTTGTTTATCAAAAAAAAAAAACTTTGTAGAACGTAACCGTCAGTCCGTCCTGCCCCGGGGGGCTACCCTCCCTCATGGAGCCCAAAGCAAGGCGTATCTCACTAGGTCCAGGGGGCACATTAAAAATTCTCTATGGTCATTTGTCAGCCATGGTAGCTTAATATATTCTAGGTACTGCAATATTTCACTGTCTGGGGGTCAACCCTAGACCCATAGAGTTCCTGGTAATACCCACGGAAGCTACTGTTGATATCCACCTGATCAGTGACAAGTGAACCCTCCTCATCCAAGAGTTCATATATACCGGCAGACTCCGCTCTACGACAAGCAAGGGCCGCAAGCACCGAGCCTGGCCTGTCGCCCTCACCATAGGCTCTAGAAGTGGCATATTTCCCCATATGTTGTATTTCACTATCCGCAGTCCTATGATATTCTTCCAGAGTGGCCTTCAATTGGTCCTGTATATCAGAAGTGGTATTCTCCATCAGGGTAGACTCTAAGAGAGCCAGTTTAGATTCTAGGAGGGTCAACCTGTCTCTGATGGATCGAAGCACCCCGGAGTGCTTTTTCATAGCCACCCCGCGTATGAAGACCTTAAAGGCCTCCCACACTGTTGCAAACTTATCCACAGAGCCAACATTAATACGGAAGAATTCAACAATAGCATCTTGTAGTTCTGATTTGAAAACTGTATCTAGCAGGGAGTACGGTGGGAATCTCCACAAAAAAGGGGGAGGGCGGCGCGAGGGCACAGCAAGCTCTAGTAGTATAGGTGAGTGGTCAGAGAAAGAGCGCGCCAAAATGGAGCAATTCTGAACCTTAGGCAGTAGTGACGCAGATATAAACCAATAATCAATACGGGTATGTATGTCGTGGTAGGCAGAGTAATGAGTGTACCCCCCTTGTGTAGGTGATCTGGCTCTCCAGACATCCACCATTTGCAACTGAATCATGATATCCATTAGCGTCCTAGCAGCGGCCGACGGTGGCCTAGGGGCCCCCTTCGAACGGTCCAGTGCCGGGTCCAGGACACAATTAAAATCCCCACCCCAGAGTATTGGCATCGACTCGAGACCCGTTATCAGTGTAGGCAGGGACTGGTAAAACTGTGGGTCATCGTAGTTCGGACCATATGAATTAACTATGAGGAAGTTCATTTCCCTACTATGGCATTTAGTTATGGTGTACCTGCCAGCCTGGTCTGTAACGTAATTTTCTATCTGGAGTCCCAGTTTAGGGTTGACCCATGTCAGCACCCCCCTAGAGTACGAAGTGAATCCAGCAGTGTGGGAGTGACCCGCCAGTGCCCTGTGTGCGAGCAAGGTGCACCCAGGCTGCAAGTGAGTCTCCTGCAGCAATGCGATGTCAACTTCTCTCCTCTGCAGATATGCCAATATGTTGCGCAGTTTTCTGTGATTATTCAGACCCCTAACATTCCATGTCAGGAGTCGTAGTCGTCTAGTGTGACCCTGTCCTGCGCAATTACGCGACATTCAATGTGTTTGTGTAAGTATGTGAAAGCTGCTATACTTAGTGCTATACTTGACCTGCATGTCCTGAAAGTCATGACCACTGTGTTCCATACCAAAAGTAAAGTAAAACCAAACGATGATCCCGTACCTCCCCCCCACCCACGCCTTGCAGTCCCCAACAACGCAAAGTCGACCCACTGTCCCACCCTTGACCAAAAGGGACAAACGGAAACTTACAATCAAACAGACTATAGCACAATCATAACATCTGATGGTCGTGGTGAACAAGGGCGGGAAACGCTTTGGGGCGGATGTTACCCGGCCGTCCCACATTTTATACACCTCTCGCCAGGCCACCAAGCCAGAAATAAAATCACTCCATTAGCGAGTGTTTTGTGGCGACCCCAGCCGCAAATAGCGCCCATAGCTCCCATATAACTACCACTAGCAATCATAGGAGACTTGTATGTTGCGTACATGTGAAATCACGAATATCAATTAGAGGACATTCTTAAAGAGCACAAAGAGCCAAAGACAAAATACAAATACTCCAATACATGAAACATAGAAATCTGTGCAGCACCGCCTCCCTCTCGGTCATTGTCATCAAGGCCTCCATTCTCTGCACTGGTATGTGCGTCATCAGTGCGGGATTTGCCAGGGGTACCCAACTTTCCCCAGTCTCTTAAGGCCTTCTGAAGATTGCGTGGATCTGTGAAAATCTGCTGTTTGCCATCTACGCGGACTCTCAATCGGGCCGGATATAACATTGCGTACTCAATGTTCTGCTCGCGTAGTTTGCGCTTCATGGGTGCGAATTGTCTCCTGGCCTCCTGGACCTGCAGAGTGAAGTCCGGGAATAGGGACAGCGCAGAACCCTCATACTGTAATGAACCAAGCTCTCGTGCCTTCCGGAGTGCGGCATCTCTGTACCGGTAATTTAAAAGCTTAGCGATGATGGGCCATGGAGGGGCGCCAGGGGCAGGTCTGGGCCCCAGTGAGCGGTGCGCTCTCTCCACGACAAACATGGGCGAGAACACCTCGGCACCCAGCAGTGTGGTGAGCAGTCGTTCAACAAATGTTTCCATGTTTCCTGTCGCAGTGGATTCGAGAAGGCCTGTAATGCGCAGGTTGCTGCGACGCGACCTGGCCTCCAAATCCTCAGCCCTGTCCTGGAGAGCAACTAGGGCTTTTTCCATCTGCTTTTGCGCGGTGTGTGATTCAGAGTGGGCCTCCTCAGCCTCCTCAATACGTCTTTCGGCTGTGTCCAAGCGTTGAGCATGCTTGTCTACGCGCTCGGACATCCTGTCCATTCTGTAAGCTAAAGTATCAATTTTAGCGTCTAGCGCAGTTAACCCATGCTGCATGGACGAGATTATTGACTTGATGTCCCCTATAGTGTCCTCCGCTGGGCTGTCAGAGTCTAGTAGGGCCGTCTCCGTAGCACCCTCCACGCGCTTGGACTTCCGTTGTTCGAAATAGATTTTGGGCTGGGACTTATAAGGTTTGCCCATTGTAGCAGGTGTGCCCACAGGATCAAGCCACGACAGTGTCCAATGCGATTGAGTCTCTATCCAGTGGTCTCAATATGTGTTTCACTCAGGTGCTGTCCCAGAGTTCCCCCACCGAGCTCTCTCACCAGGGGTGCTCCCAGACATGCACACTCCCCCTGGGCGTCGCAGGCGGTCCTGAGCGGCGGTACGGGGTACTCTAGCAGCTGGGTGGAGAGGGCCCCGTGAATCCTGGCATCCCACACCGTACAGCACCGAATGGCTCTGGGAGCGTAGTGCAGGGTCGGCACAGTGAGTCTCCCTTGCAGCAGAGAGCACAGTGCCATGCAGCTGGGGCTAATTAGGGCTTTTCAGGGGTCCGCAGGCAGCAGCAGGGGAACGAGTAGCCCGAGCCGTCCACACCCACAGCCAACTGCAGGGCTACAAAGAGAGCCACGAGGCAGCAGGGCGCGAGGGGCCGGGCCAGTCAGCAGCGCGCGAGGGCAGACCAACACGTACCGGCAAATAGGCAGGAAGTCCGAGTGACCGCTCGTCTACCCCTCGCACCCAGGCCCCCCAGGACTCCTCACTGGCTCGAGCAGACGACGTCATGAAGAATAGGCGTCCGGGCCCAGGCAATCCCCCGCCTCCGCTCAGGTCCCCAGTGTGGGCGCGCGCGGCTGCACACGTACGCGAGGCCCAGGAGCGGCCCCGAGCGCGTCACCAGGCCGCAGCTCTCAGTCCCGATGGACGGATCTCGTCTTGGCCCGCAGCTGTCGACGTCCGAATGGTAGCGCCGGGGTCACCACGTCTTGAAGAACAATCGCCACGTACTTTTTTAGAGTTGGAGATTAATGGAGTGGCGAATACTTAAAGGATAGTGTCGGAAGCCGGCGGAGCTCAGTTACAACGCGGCCATCTTCGTTCCAGGCAAGCTCCGCCCCCCTTGCGAAAGTAAACTTGTTTCATCATTTATTGGGCAGTTTTTATGTGTGGATGGAGGAGTGTGTGAATGCAAAAAATATGAATAGTCCGATGAGTGAATGAATGGTTGGCTGTATGAGCACACAGATGAGTGAGTGCATGGAGAGAGCGATGAATTGGTGAGTGCATAGAATGATAATGGGGGCAAAGGGAGTATGTGTACACAGGTGTGGTTAGTGTTTAGGGGTAAGGGCAGTGTGTGTTAGGACCGGGCAGAGGTTAATTTGTGAAAGAAAGAGTGTGTTAGAAATTGGGTTTTTGGTTGTCTAGGGTATACACCTCAGCCAGGCAGAACCCGCCACTCTAGTCAGGGTAAGTCAGATACACACCATGATAGCCTGTGCTCACCCTCTGGAAGCTTGGCGCAGAGCAGGCAGGCTTATCTACAGAGGCAATTTTTAAAGCATTTGTGCAACACACTCACCCAGTAACACAATGAATACACCACAACAGAGACACCACACAGGGTTATATAAAAATAGGTACTATATTGTACATAACACTTTAAGACCAAAACTATATGAATCACATAAGTAGTGCAATCAATGCAGGATTAAAGGAAGGCTCATATGTTGCAAACAACATGAATTTCATGATCAATGCAAGTGATGCAGAATTAAAGAAAAGCTCTTATGTTGCAAACGACATGAATCACCTACTTAGTGCAAGCAATGCAGGAGTAAAGAAACAATCACAAGTAATGCAGGAATATCACCTTGATACTTTTGGTTTGGCAGAACACAAGGTCATCAGCGGCAGCTCCTCTGCTCTGGCAGAGGAGCGTGGCCCCACTGGCCGCAGAAGCAAGCAGAATTCAAAATGATCTAAATGCAAATCATTTTATTTTTCGCCCTGCGGCTGAGTCTAGGGGACGGGGCCACAGCACTGCAGCAGGGAGAGGAGGAGTAGTGGGCCCTGCTGTCAGTGCGCATGGCAGTTTGACTGGCCATCTCAGGCCGCCAAACCATCATGCGCACTGACATCTCTCCAACCCAGCTGTGTTGCTGGGTGGAGAGATCAGCAGGCACAGGCTTCCAGCTCCCGATGAAGCGCAAAACCAGTGCACTCTGCCCAATCCCTACGCTGCTCTCATGGTGAGAGTAGCAAGGGGTTTGGCCACAGGGGAAGCTGGGAGCTTTAGCCTGTGCCCAGAGGAGGATAAGACCGGCAAGCAGAAGACCCGCAGGAAAGTTTTTTTAAATTAATATCTCAGCCCCCCCGCACACTGCCCCCCCCCCCACGCTGCTCACCACATTTCTCTGACGCCAGCCGCTACTGAAGGTCATAACAATAAGAATCGCATAGATATTCCTAGGGTGCTCATGCACCGTAGACTGAGTGTTCTCAGGCACCCTTTGGGAATTTCCAGCTTTAGAACACGTTCGACTGGAGGGGGGCTGAAAAGTCCTTCCTCCCCATCTTGTGGTGCCAAAGCAATGGTGAAAACAACCCTCAGGCACGTCCAGCCGCCTGCTACACGCAGGTTGGCTGTGGAGGCTACACAAGTCTACGGACCTAAGTCTCTGGCCAGCAAATGCCCCCCAATCTGGCAAGTCTGGCACCCTAGGGAGCCCTTGGACTTGTAACACGGAGCTGTCCATGAAGGAGCCTAAGACGGCTTTGCTAGCATGGTGAGTGTCTTTTTAGCCATAAGTACCTTCCTCTGGGCGAGGGGAGCCCGCTGTCGCTAGGGAGAGCTTCTGCTATGGTCTCCAGGAGCAGTGTCCTCTCCTCGGCATCCCGGCTTGCTATCTGCTGCGTCTCTCGCACTGGAGGGGTCTCACTGGGGGGGAGATCCATCGAACGGCGGTGATGTTGTATGCAGGGAGATGGTGCCTCGAACGGCACCTATCTCCAAAAGAATTGCACGTTGCAGTTCCCTTGCTGGGGGAGCACACTCGAGGGTTTTCTAACTGCGCTGCTGTGATGCGGTTCCTGTCGTCATGGGACCAAGTGGGGCCACTACCACAGGGCTTCCTTCAGCACTGCAGCAAGCATGGGACATGGAAACACACGCCACTCTCTGGAAGTGAGAAGCGCTCAGCACACGCTGTTTCTGGCAGTTTACAGGCCGCTCAAGACGTGCTGAACCTTGTAAACTAGGGGTACCATGAAGCTACCAACACGTGCTGGATGTGAAATGTAAAGCAAGGGGCTATCAACCACGGATCTTTAATTAGCACGCTGCTGCCAGACTCACAAGAGACAGAGTCCCACGACAGAGGTGCTCAAGGGCAATCTTTGATGGCTTTCCTCCTGCTTTGCAATCTTAGTGCCAACAAGCCCTTGGAGAGCACAAAGGAAGGTGGCAGGCAGCAGGCCAGCACATAAAAGCAGATTTCAAAGTGCCAGTGCCTCCTGCAGCACAGCAGTCAGCAGGCCAACACAGCAAAGCAGTTAACAAAATGGCAGTTCCTTCTGGCAGCACAGCAGTCCTCCTGGCAATGTGCAGATGGAGTGCCAGCAGCGTCTGGTTACATGTCACACGCAGTGTCTAAAGATATGGGGTCAGAGCCCCAGTACCAGTAGCGGCCCGTGGTGGGAGTGCTGCCGGGCACTGACGTGGGGCGGGGGAGGGGCAGGGTGGAGGGTAGTAAACTACGGATTACGGCCGATTAGAGGTAAGTAAACATATAAATAAATAAAACAAATTTCGTTGCGCGCGCTGCATCGCATTTGGCGATGCAGCGCGCGCAACGAAATTCGTTTTATTTATTTATATGTTTACTTACCTCTAATCGGCCGTAATCCGTAGTTTACCCCCACCCTGCCCCTCCCCGCCCCACGTCAGTGCCCGAGAGCACTCCCACCACGGGCCGCTACTGCCCAGTACTTATACTAAAAAATGCCTCTGATGTAGGGGGTGACTTCAAAAGAATCCTTAGAAGTGCCCAAATATCCATTTCAGCCCAGCCCTGACTATAGATGAACAGTAGAGGGTAAATCAGCCCTTTGTGTGAGGGCAGGACACAACCTATACAAATGTAAGTGTGAACCACCTCTTTCTCTCCCTGCCCAGGAAGACTATCAGTATGCAGATGAATGCAAATGTATTCCCTGTCGCACCTAGCCCTTCCTGTGTTGTGGCTGTCTGGAGAGAATGCACAAAGTGTAGCTGTCACCCAGCCCAGATGTGTATTGGAGTCAGGCTGAAAAGTACAAAGAGTTATAAGCACTGAGAAATGCCCACTTCTAAAAGTGGCATTTCTAAAATAGTAATGTGAAATCCAACTTCACCAGTAAGTAGGATTTATCACTACCATTCTAAACATACCAAACATGGCAAAGCCACTCCTTTCTGATGAGTAATTACCACTTAAAAGTATATGAGGGAATTCCCAATGAAAGCCTACTAGGGGAGTAGGCCTAACAGTAGTGAAAATTGAAATAGGCTGTTTGTCACTACCAGGGCATATAAAACATAAACGTACATGTCTTACCTTTTACTTACACAGCATCCTGCCCCTAGGGCCACCTAGGATCTACCTTAGGGGTGACCTGTGTGATAAAAGGGGAGTTTAAGACTTGGCAAGAAATTTTAAATGCCAAGTCAAAGTGGCAGGACAACTGCTCACATAGGCTGTCACGTGGCCAATAGGGACATTGTCGTCTTCACTAACTTAGCATGAGCACGCTGCAGCTTGCCTGCTGCTTTGCACACGTTACTACACGTCTTTATTTTTTGCAATAATTTCTATGGCTATTTTCACATGAGGACTCATCGCTGTGTTCACTCTCTGCATGTTCCTGGGATTTAGACTGAACATTATGTGCAAGGTCGAACAACAATGCCCCTTGTTATTTTGTTCTGGCCAGGCCTTAGCCCTTAGACAAAACATACCAATGCAGCTGTTGTTTGGGACAACGTACTTTGGTTTTATGGGGATACACGTATAGGTAGGACACACTTGGAGAGGGACCTTTCCGGGGAGAAGAGCGAGACAGCACCTATGATGTAGATCTACTATCTATGGGCTAAGGTATGGGGTCTGCTGACAAAGCCCAGAGATCTTCTAATATATAATAATACTACTTCTTAGCAAGGGGAGGGAGGTTAGGCTCTATTGTCTTTCCATGATGACATCACCCTTCATGATTTATGGACTAGCTGCTATGCTGACTGTATTTGTACTATGTATTTTCCTGCTTGTTGTGGCACGTATGCTGCATGTTAGGGCACGTTAGTTGAAATAAATATTTTAAACTGTTTTGTGTCCCTGTCAGATCTTATTGTGGACAAGTACAAGAGTGCGAGCGAAAGGGTGTTGTTACCGCAATTCCTTAGAGATCTGGGAGTGTTGTGTTCTGGGGTGTCTAATCATTTGTTTCTCTGTGAGTGAGTAGGAGAGCAATTTGATACTATAGCTAGTCGGTCCTAGGCTTATAGGTACTAAGATGCTAGGATGACTCAGTCCCTATACACCAAGGTCCTATAATCCTGCGCATAGTTTTGTTTGTGGGCAGAATCCCTGCAACAAGGCCCTGTCAGGCCTCAGACAGGTTTTGAAAAGCTACTTCTGTGGGTGGCACAAGCAGTGCTGCAGGCCCATCAGTAGCATTTAATTTACAGGCCCTGGGTATATGGTACACCACTATACAAGGGACTTACAAGTAAATCAAATATGCCAAACAGGTGTAGACCAATCATACCATGTTTAGAGGAGAGAGCACATGCACTTTAGCACTGATTATCAGTGGCAAAGTGCCCAGAGTCCTAAAGCCAACAAAAAGAAAGTCAGAAAAACAGGCAGAGGAAGGCAACATTGTTTGGGGATAACTTTGCAGAAAGGGCCAGGTCCAACAGGGTGCCAATGCCCAAAGTTCTGCTCAGAAGCCGGAGGCTAGAACAATTAAATGCTGGCGTGCTGAATGCCAAGGCCGGTAGTCTTTAATCGATACCAGATACTCTCTCGTGCATTTTCTTGCTTTTGCAGATTCCTGCTTTCTGTTTGTTATGGTTTAGCCATCTTTTTCTTCCACCGTCTTTCCAATCTCTGTGTTTTTCCCTCCTATGTACTTGATAAATATCTAATTTGGAAATATAATTGCAAATCCCCCAAAATAAGTGCCCGTTTTCCCCACCGGCAAGCACCGGCTCTAATTATCCATTGTGGCTGGGGCAATGTGGGTGCAGTGTGTCAGACAGGGCCATTTTGTGGGGGAAGGGAAAGTGTAAGAGCCAGAAAGAGTGATGGACATGTTCATCTGAATGAATGAATGAAAACATTTATATAGCTCACAGCTACTCAACAAGAGTGTCCCGGCGCTCAGACAAGCCTTCCCGACAACCCAACAGACAGCCCTTGTCGCTGATGCTGTAAAATGCTGCTAAAAGATGGACGTTCATTGACGGAACAACTAGGTTTTAAGCAATTTCCTAAACGTGGCTAAATCCGTCACAGATCTCAATGACATAGGGAGTGAGTTCCAGGCCTGTGCTCCCAGGAACCTGAAAGAGATACCGCCCGACCGGGCACGGAGTATTCTGGGAACAGAAGCCAGGTTCAGGGAGGAGGATCTCAGGGTTCTAGGTGGCGTGTATTGGGCTATTCTCCTGCTGAGGTAGCCAGCACCACACCCATGAAAGGCCTTGAAGAATAACACCAGAGCCTTGAACCTGATCCTCTTTTTTACTGGGAGCCAGTGCAGAACTTTGAGATGAGGGGAGATATGGGTCCTCGGCTTCAGCATAAGAACTGCTCTGGCGGCTGCATTTTGGGCCACCTGCAAGCGCCCAAGCAGGTATTCAGGAAGGCCCAGATACAAGACATTGGCATAGTCTAATCTAGACGTAACCAATGCCTGGACCATGGTCTTCCTACAGTCCAAGGGCAGAAGTGGGAGAAATTTTCTCAGCATCAGCAAGAGGCCAAAGCAGGTTCCCACTACCAATTGGACTTGGGCTTTCATTGATAGAGAATCGTCTATCATAATGCCCAGGTTTTTTACCGTTTGTGGGGCGGAGAGCAGAGGTGACATATCTTCTGGCCACCAGTGTCTCCATTCATCCAGAGGAGAGGTGCCAAAAAAGATCATTTCTTACTTCTCCGGGTTACATTTCAGTTGGTTGGTCCTTAACCATACAAACACATTAGAGAGGCAGATTCTGGTCTTCTCACCCTCAAAGTCCTTTCCCTTGTCACAGGTAAACAGGAGCTGCGCATCATCGATGATTTAAGTTTGAGCATCATAACTGGCTTCTGAGAAAACGAGCAAACCATAGGAAGAAGTGATAACCTGAGTGCACCCAGTGCCATAGACCTATACATTCCAGTAGCAAACTGAATCATGATTGACCCTGTTTGATTTGCTTTGTTGAATTTAGAAAATTCTACGCCTAGTGGGAGGAATGTTCTAAGCCCTCAAGTCTTCTATTATTCCAATCTCTAAAGTTCCACCCCTCATAAATGACCCTCGCCCGCAGCTCAGCCTATAACTCAAGTAGTGGGCCTTTAATAGCCGATTGCCTTGGCAACGGGCCATATTGCTATATTGAAACTGGCTTGGCCTTCAGACTATTTAAAAGAATTGGAAAATAGGTGAGATGCCAAATTTGGCACTGTTCTGGCCATGTGCATGGCAGCTGAATTGGACAAATCTTATGATTTTGGAGGCAGTCGGAAAACTGATTTTAGCTGAAAGGTGTGTATTGATGGAAGGAGCTGTGTGCGGATGATCCGTCGTGGACTCTTATGCGTGGAACCGACTACACCCCAGGACCGGAGCTCTCATCGCTCTGTGAATGAGGGCGTTTAAAAATAGCTTGACTAATGACTCCTTCAGTGGCAGCTCTCCCTTCAAAGGCAAAGTCTGTCTTCTTGCATCGCATACATTTCAAATTAACCCTCTCGGCTAGGCGTGTTCCCCTCTCCATTAGTGCAGGCCCTCTTCAAAGGGAGCATTTCAGTGCACGGCTCGGGGGGAAAAAAACGCCGTGCTAAATATATTCCACTTTTGAAGCCGCTTGCGTACTTTTAATCTGCATAATAAAATAAAACCAGCTCTCGCCTTCTTCGTCCCTCACCCTCCCCTTCCCCTCCCTCTCATCGCCTTCCTTCTCTATTCTCTCTTTCTTTTCATAGTCTCTGTTCCCTCGTTACTCAAGCCCTCCTTTGCCACTAAGCAGCCCTTGTTTACTCTCCGACCGCTCTTTCTCAGTACTTCCTCGCATCCCCTGCCATTCCATGGATCAAATCTGCTTTTGTCACTTACTGTTCCTTTCCTAAGGGCCTCTAGACATAGATTTGTAGTCGTTCCTCTCTTTCTCTCTGTCTTTCATTCCCTTCCTCAATACATTTTTCCTGATTAGTCTCATCTCGACTTTCCACCTTGTTGGCACTTTCTTTTGTAACTAGCGCCTGTTGTCAAGCTCTGACTCTGCTCGTGGTCTTTTTGGACCCTGCATGGAGCCCAAAACGAGTCGAGTTTTCATGTGTCTTCTGCCTGTCACCTGCACTCGAACCTCATGCAGCAACAAATAAAGACACAGCATTAACCTTTGATGGAAAAGATAAGAGAGAGAGAGAGACAACCATCTAGGAGCTTAATTGCACAATGTGAAACCAGAAAACCCTGTGATCAATCTTGGTCATCTGCTTGACCAAACTGTGTGATTCTAGGCAGCTAATTTATTCAATTTTAGTAAAGCTTCTCAAAACAGTGATATAGTTTCATATTCAAAGGTAAAACAGTTCTGAGTATTTAAAGGAATCCACTGTTTAAAAATGTTGAAGCAGCTTTATCATATTTGTATACGATGTTTGTGACACTTATTTACATGCCAAACATTTTCATAGCTCGGCCTATTAAGGGGTCCTTAAAGCAGCCGCAGCCCGTGCAGGTAAGTGTGGTGGGGCGTTTGGGGGGGGTTTGGGGGATATCGACAGAGGACCATGAGGGAAAATTAAATAAATAATTAATTGTCCCTCGTGGTCGTCTCTCAAAATCCCCCCCACCCTACCCTACCGCCCCACCGCTCTTACCTGCACGGGCCGCGGCTGCCTTAAAGTCAAGCCCAACCCATGGCTCGACTCTTGCTTTCGTCTCCCGATTATCACCCACCTCTACTCCTGACCACATCCAAAGTGACCTGAAATAAATTCCTCATTCTCCTATGCACAAATTGTTTAACCTGCGAATAACAGCTGTGCGATTTTCACATCATTCCAATGAACATACCTTGGAAGGGGGGGCATAATGATATATTAGTAAACAGTATTCCAAATCCTGAGCTGAGCAAATTCAGGATCCGCACTATTTGGAGACAAACGTGTGGTCAAAAACTACTAGAGTGAGCAATTTTTGCACCAGAGTCAGGATTAAAGCCTGATCAGAAATGAGGGCCTAAATGATGTGTTGCATTGATATGCAAGCCGGTTATTCCACTGACTGTTTCTGTTTGATGTTTGGTTCAGATGTACTAAGTGATGTAGTAGTCGCAAACCCTGTAAATTAATAAATTACTGATTTTGCAACTGCTGATTCAATTATTATGTACAAAAAACATATTACGAGTCAGAAAACAGGATCCAACAAAAAAAAAATGATTTTGTGACCGATACCGAATCACAATTTGGGTGAAACTTCCAGTTTGCTAGTCGTAATGCTATGTAGCTGTGCTGGTAATTGGTTCGTAAAGGTGATGGGGTCCCCTTTAGAACTTTTCACCTTTGGGAGTCAGTTTGGCTGCTTCAGGGGGAGTAGACAGTGGTCCAGTGCACCACTGCCTGCTCTCAGTGAAGTTTTCCAAAACCGAAACCTTTATTTTTTTTTTTAAAGGAGCCTTCGTTCCTTTAAGGAACTCAGGCGGCTTAAAAATGCTTTCCGTTTGTGAATGCAGTAACAGGGATTGTGGGCTGCGCCCCTTAACAGGGATGGTGGGCTGCGCCCCTTGCACGCCACCATCCCTGTGATTGTAGCCAGTTGCAGAAGTCGTAAATTGAGATCTTTATATGTTATGTCGATTTGTATGGCACAGCTTATCACCCGTGAGGCTATCCAGGCGCTAGAGCAGGAACTAGGGCATGCGGTGCTCCTAGTTGAACAGCCAGATCTTCAGTTTCTTGCAGAAATTGAGAAGCAGATTAGCAGTCCTGATGTGTTGAGGAAGTTCATTCCAGTTCTTGGTGGCACTGAAGGAGAAGGCGCGCCCTCCAGACTTGCATCTGCAGATGCGGGGGACTCGTGCAAGGGAGAGAGAGGCGGAGCATAGCTGTCTGGAAAGTTGGTAGAGCTAAAGTCAATCGTTGAGGTATGCTGGTCTGGTGTTGTGGAGAGGTTTGTAGGCATGGATGAGCAGCTTGCAACGTTTCTGGAAAAATCAGAATCCCCATTTTGTCCCTGTTGAGTTTAAGGCAGTACTTTTGCACTCAGTTGGCCACATTGGACATGCAGGAGGTGAAATTGGTTCTGGTAGTGTTGTACATGTCGGTGAGGGAGAAGATGAGTTGAGTATTGTTGTTGTAGAGGACACTGTTGCTGTTTTGGGCTCTTATGATGCATGCGAGGTGTGCCATGCACATGTTAAATAGGGCTGGGCTAAAATAGGAGCCCTGGGGGACTCCGTAGACGAGCTTCTTGTGTTCGGAGGTGAAAGAGGAGAGTCTGACTAGTTGAACCCTGTTGGAGAGGAAGGATGCAATCCAACTCTGGGCGTGCCCTTGAATTCATGAAACCTGGAGTCTGGCAATGACGGTGCTGTGGATGACATTGTCAAATGCCACTGAGAGGTCAAACAGGATGAGAGAGGCAGTTTCTCCTCTGTCCATGATGGACCGGATGTCACCTTTTGCTGCTAGGAGGGCAGTTTCTGGGTGGAGTCCAAGCGATCGTGCTGTTCAAGATGGGCTGAGGGTTGCCTGTAGATCTTTTTCTCCAGGACTTTGGCTGGGAAAGGAAGGAGCGAGATGGGTCTGCAGTTGCTGAGATCTTTTGGGTAGGCCGAGGGTTTGTTCAGGAGAGCTGTGACTTCAGCATGTTTTCAGCTATCCGTGAAGTTTCCTCAGAGGATGGAGGAATTGATGGTGATGAGGTTAGCGATGACCAGTGTGCTTCCCTGGTTCTACATGTGGTGAGGGTAGAGGTCAGTGGGGGACCCTGAGTGGATGGTCTGCATGATTCTGGCTGTGACATCTGTGGTGAGAAGGCTCCAGTTCATTAGAAGGTGGGTGCTCCTGGTGGTGGTAGAGGGTTGTGTGATGATGTCTTCAATGGTGGGTTGGGGTGCACTGGTGGTGTAGATTTTGATTATTTTGTAGTGGAAAAAGTCAGAGAGGTCACCACAGAGGAACTGTGAGTGGATGATGGTATTGGAGGCTGCTGTTGGATTGGTGAATTTTTTGACGATGTTGAAGAGTTCTTTGTGAAGTTGGAACAGGATTCTAGTCTGAGCACGAGGGCAACTTTTAAGGCTTCTTTGATCTGTGCATGGTTCCTTCTGAGTGCGGATTTGTAAGTCTCTCTAGAGGTGTTGTCTCTGCTGGTTCTCCAGCTTCTTTCTAGTTGTTTGCAATAGCGTTTCGGAGTCTTTTATGTCTTTTGTATGCCTGCATGCTTGAGTGCGAGTTTGTGTATGCCTGACCTTCTTCATGGGAGCCAGGGTGTTGGCGCAGTCTGAGATCCAGTTGTTGAAACTGTTTAGGTCGTTCTGTAGGTCACCAGTTAGGATAGGCTGGTTGGATCTGAGGGTGTGGGTCCAATCTGCTTCTGTTATGTTGTTCCAGTTGTGGCTGAAGTTTGCTGGAGTGGAGTTTGTTGATGTAAAAGTGTACGATCGAGTGGTCCGTCCATATGAGCAGGGTGAGTTGGCTGAAGGTAATCTTGCTGCTAGCTGTGAAGACTGGGTCGAGGTTGTGTCCAGCGATGTGAGATGGGCCTTGCATGAGCTGCATGAGTCCGATGTTGAGGCTCTCTAGGAGGTCGGTGGCATTCTGGTCCATTGGGACATTGAGATGAATGTTGAGGTCACGGTGCAGTAGGAAGTCGTTGGATCTAATGGCGATGGGAGTGATGAAGTCACTGAGGAGGTTACTGACAGTGGTAAGGGGTTCTGGCGGTGGGTAAGTGAGGGTGTCTGAGATGGTCATGGAGCGGCTGATATGTAGTTGGAAGTGCATGTGTTCTATGAGGGCAGTTGGTTCATCCGTTGCAGTTGTGCAGGTGATGGTGTCTTTGTGGATGATCGCAAGACCTCCTCCAGGTTTGTGGAGCCTGTTGCGGTGGATAATCTTGTGGCCAAGAGGAATGGCTTCTGCGAAGGCGGGGTGGATGAATATTAATTAGGCAGATTGTTCTACAACCACCAGGGATTCCGAATTTTGTGACGCAACCTATCAGCATATAGGTTGGCTCATAAAATAAAATACTGGTAGAAAAAAGCTAGCATGCACTTTGTGGCCGCTATTTGTGATGAGTTTGTATGTACATCTGGGCCTAATGTACAAGGATCAGTGGTACATGAAAGTGGCTGTAGGCACCTGCCTTATGGTAGCACTAAGACAACAGTGGTGGGTGTCAGTCGCCTAAAAAATGGCTCTTTTGCCACATTAGAGCAATTCCTCAAATGGCAAAATGTAATTTTGCCTGTGGCTCTGAAAATCTTTGCAGCAGACTTGTCAATTGGCCATGGGGCAACATTTTATTTTGCTTGTGGCTCCGAAAATCTTTGCAGCAGACTTGTACAAGCCCTAAGAGTGACGGCTGAGTGGTTAATTAATTTCAGCAGTGTCCTGGATGCAATTTTATCTTGCATTCATTGATTACGTTTGGATTAACATGCATATGTTTTTTTTGCAAAAGAAAATCTTAAATTAAAACAGTTTATGAATAATGTAAAATACCATTTGGTAGCCTAATCTGAGGTAAAGTGCTTCAGAAATATAGGTATTGTTTGACAAAGTTAGTCAGGGGATGAGATTTTCATTTTTCGGGGGGAGAGTATTCGTTTTTACTTTTTTACTGCTTTTTCAAAAGCATGTTTTGCTTCCAGTAGCACTTTTCTGATAAATACTATATGAATTAGGAGCTAACAGAGGCAACGAACCGAAGAGAAGGTTTATCAGTTCTGTTGATATTTCAGAACAGAATGCTGAGAGAACGACAGGGAACTAATTGATCTGAATGATGTGTTTTGTATATTCAGTGGTTTGTTGTCGTGATGAGTGAATGAACTGACCAGTGAGAAGGAAATCACACCGAGGAAATTAATTGGCCAGAAATGATTCATTAGGGGTAATTCACATTAAGCCTCGTTTTACAAGATTTCTTTTTTTTACATGAGTTCTGTGAATTATGGAAAAATAGCTATTGCTGTTTGGGCTTGCAGTAGTAACTAACTTCATGATGTTGTACACATATAATGTCGAGTATTTATGTAGCACACACTACAAAGTGAGCTATGGTTTGATGCTTAAATAATTTATAAGTCAATTAATAAGTCAATTATTAATAATAACTAATTAATACGTTATTTTACTTATCTCAGACGAGTATTGTACTAGAATATCCTGGACTACCTCCACAGATGTATATATCTTTAGGATATATATCTATCTATCCTCAAGGAACGTGGATGTGGAGTTACAAATAGTAAATCTTCTTGGCTGCATATTCTTACCTTCAAGATATTTTGCTATATTTTTTATTGAGAAAGTAGAATTCCTCAAGAAACAAAATATCATTAAAAATAGCCCACACAATCGGTATACATAGTACCAGTTAACAAATTTAGAAACTATAAAAACAACAAAAAACATATTAAATGGCGAATACATCTTTTCGTTTCAATTAAATGCATATTTCATAAAGGCAGCACATGTTTTGAAGCCTCCCCATCCCCTTCATTTGGCCTTATAAATAGCTGACTCTACTTCAAAAATGTTACACGTCATACCCCGCCAATAATCAAATTCCCGGTGTTGGTCAATTAAAACAAATATAGCAATAAGGCATATGCAAGATCGTGTATCTAAACCAGTCCCCAACATAATAGTCAGTGCATTAAACAGAACATCAATTTGTAGTATTTCGGATAGCTTTTATATAATGGAATTCCAAAAAGTATATAGTTTTTCACATAATACAAACAATTTCAGATCATCTGCACCAGACAGGACACATCTAAGGTATTTAGAATGAACTCTACTTTTCCAAGTCAACAATCTTAAAGGAGTGTAGTACAACATTTTAGTTGTTTTATAATGCTATAGTTGTAAATTGGCTAACATAAGATATTAAGATATTTATCCCCCAAGTGAATATAACGAAGCAACATATTCTCAGTTACTTCTAGATTTAATTTTTGAGTTCATATACCTGCGAATACTTCATTGCAGTCCCCTAGTTTTGAGTTGAATCACGTATATAGGCTTTGCAATAAATCTAAATTGAGAGCATTACAGAACACAACAAACTTGAGAAAGCAACACAGTGTTGTATTAGAATGCATTTAAGTAAAGCAGACATCTCAGCAACCAGCAACAGACCCTTCGCACCCTCCATCACCCCCCTTAACATTACCAACAGAGACATTTGATTCAGAGTGTTCAGCATGCATGAAGTCCGAACCAACTTCGTGGAGGGGAGTACAGGGATTCCCCCAATGTTCATTCCAATTCCCCCATATCTTGGTCCATTTCTGGAGACAACCACGGCCCTCATACACCACTTTTTCAGCCAGCATCCACCAATCCTTGCCTCGCATCCAGTCCCCCAATTGTGGTGCTTGTTTAACCCCCCCATGGCGTGCAATGTTCTGTTTGGCCACTGTCAGCCCCAGGGTCATCCAGGTCCCGTTCCACATGGCCGAGTTCCATTGCATCCCAGACATTTAAGAGACGCTACTTCGCAGAGGCACTCATAGTGCTCCCACAGAGGTTATTCATAGAGGCCAGCACTGATTTGCAGTAATGCTGTTTAACAGGGCCGCTCCATATGGCGTGGAACAATGTAGCTGTTTGGCAGCATTGCATGAGACACAGTGCGTCCACCTCCCTACCCATTTTGTGCATGGTGGTGCGCGCATAGTAGGATCTATGTAGAACTTTTAATTGTACAAGACAGCATCTCGACCTAATGGCCTCTTCCCTTAGGGATGCCTGGGCCTCAGGCCACTTGTCATCCTCGAGATCCCCCAGATCCCATGCCCATTGTTGCCGTAAATGTGTTAGGGTGTCTAGTGAGTTGTTAAATAGTTTTTAGAAGGTGAGGGAGATGGCCCTGTGAGACATATGGTTCTCCAGTAGTCTATCTTCTAATGGGGATGACTTAGGGAGTGCAGCTCCCCTCGGCAGTGCTGCCTGAAGTGCGTGGCATATCTGTGAATAATGATACATTTCATTGAGGGCTAATTGATACTCGTGTTGCAGCTCAGTGAACGGATTGACTTCTCCCTGCACCCAGAGGTCTCCCACTCTAGACAGGCCAATGAGATCCCATTTGTCAAACCCAGGCTGTGTCGCTTATGTACCCAGCTTCGTTGTGTCCCATAGGAGAATGGCCTGAGTTATCTTGTCGCTCCAGCCAAGTGCATGGAATGCCATGTGCCAAAGACAGGGTGCTATCGCTCTTGGACCTTTGAATGTTGTGTAGCACTGTTCACCATAAATAGCTATAAGCTATCCCCCTGGTCGCATGGTGTGTCTGTCCATGCAGAACACTGGTTCTTCTGTGAGGAGGTGAACTCGGTGGTTAATAGTTGTTAGCTGTGCCACCCAATAGTATTTTTGTATGTAGGGTAGGACGACCCCTCCATCGTACCAGCCTCTTGTCAGTTTTTTGATGGCCATACGTGAGGGGCTTCCATCCTAGAACAATGTACGTGTTTCACTCTTGATTTCTTTAAAATAGGACATAGGGACGAGGTATGGTATATTGTGCAGAGCATAGAGAAAATGGGTAGGGTCATCATCTTCAAGAGCGCGACTCTTCTGAGTAACAAAAGTGGTAGGGACCTTCAGTGTTGGTCATCGTGCTTAAGGCATACCAGCAGTGGCAACAGCTTGTTGTTGCAAAATGAAACAGGGTTGGTGGTTTTGTAAATCCCTAGGTATCGGAACTCTTCTGTTACAATTTTAGCTTCACAGACACGAATATAGTATATAGTTGTTTAAGACTTGCACTTGTGGGATTGTTTAGTAATGCATGTGTAGGTATTTTATCCATATCTGCAATCCTATTACTTTGTCTTATTAAAATAATCCTTGCTTTGTAGATATTTAAAGAATCCACCCATTAGTAGATCATATTCTTGCAGCAGCTCACTATACAACTGCATAGTTTTCCAGTTATAAAATAGTCCTAACCGATTGATACCCCATTGGCCCATTTGCGATTAGGACAATCGTAAAAGATGTCTGTTATGAGGGATTCCTATTCGAACTCCAAGTATCTGTGGATAGCTGGAACTTGAAACAGTTTGCTTCAGTGTTGTCAAATCTTTAGATCTCAGATAGTCATTTATATTATGTTGCATCTCCCTACCAATGATATTGCAACCCAATTCCAGTTGTACATTGTGGTAAGATATTTCTGCAATAATGGTTCATAATTTAATTTCATTTACTTTTGGAGTAACTCAATCCTGGATATGTGGCCGCTTCACTAGTCTTGGATCAGACCAATAAGTATGATAATGTATAGTTATCCCTATGTGATGGTGTTCAATTTATAGCCAGAAGTTTCACTAAATTGATAAGCCACTTCTTCAATAACAGGTATTCTACTTTCCACATTCTGAGAAAAAAAGCCACATCATCTGCTTATGGGGCAATTATCGGATAGCCATTCAGCATAACTGATTCTAATCTATATTAAATTCAGCAATTGTTTTCCACAAATACAGTTTAGCATACTGTCGCGTCGTTTACAAAATGCCAAGGACGCGGCAGGGTGAGCAGTATCACTCTTTATTATCATGTGGTCGCGATCCCCCGGATCTGACCTCTCGCCTCGAGGTCCTGCAGGCAAGTGTCCTTCTCCCCCCGCCCCTGACCGGATGTAGTGTCCGGTGTCCCCTGTTCCTCTTTGACCCCTGAGCCCCAGGGTCTTAGTGCCACCCTGTGGGCACGACATCTCCCCCTTTGTTGCAAACAAAGTTTCTTGCCACTTGTCCTGTCGACTCGTGATGGTGATGAGAGAGAGAGAGAGAGAGAGAGAGAGAGAGAGAGAGAGAGAGAGAGAGAGAGAGAGAGAGAGTCTCTGTGAACTGGTGGTCTCTTCACATCTCTTCGATTAGTCTCTTGGTCTTTTTACACTCCCTCTTTGGTCGCTGTTCTCCGACAACTGGTGATGTATCTTCCTGCCAAATCTCTCTGGTCAGTTCCTTCTTTGGCATGTCTCCTTCTTCTTCCGTTTTCACCTCCTTGAAGTGGGAGCTGTTTCTTGTGACCTGGTGCTGGCCGGCGGTAGCTGTAATCATGGGCCCGTTCACTTTCACCACCTTCAGCGGATCCTTTGCGAACGCGCTGTCTGACTTCCTCACCTGCCGTTGTTTTACGAGCACCATGTCTCCTTCCTCTAGCTCGTGAGGCGTTGCATGTCTTCTTTGATCAGCGTATTCTTTCATTTTTGCCTTCTGTCCCGTATCTCTGATGACGACGTCCTCCTGGTCTGTTTTTTTTTTTCTTTTGTCTGCGGCAGTCTTGTCCTGCTCACTCGCCCTAGTACCAGTTCAGCGGGGCATCTCCCCGTGGAGCTGTGTGGTGTGTTCCGATAGTCCCTCAGTACCTGGCACAGGGCTTGTCCTATTGATACTTGTGTTAGCTTTGCTCTTTGCACCGCCTTTTTGATGGTCCCCATGAACCGCTCAGCCATCCCATTTGCTTGTGGCCACAGTGGCGTTATTCGTCTGTGATTTATACCTAGGTACGCCATGAACCTTTTGAATTCCTCCCCTGAGAATGGTGGTCCATTGTCTGTTTTCAATGTCTGTGGCGAGCCCCATGCAGCAAAAATGTCGTCCAATACTGGTAGCGTAGCGTTTGCTGACGTTGATGACACTGGCGTTACTAAGGGGAACCTTGAGTATTCGTCTATCACGACCAGAAAATAGCTTCCGGTTTCTAATGGCCCGTAGAAATCTGCTGCCAGCTCGGTCCACACCGCCTGTGGTAGCGGGGACATTTGCAATGGTTCTGGTTTGGACGGTGGTCCTATTATTTGACATACGTGGCACTTTGTCACCATCTTTTCCACCATGCTGTCAAGTCCCGGGAACCACACTTTTCTCGCAGCATCTTTTTGTCGCTACCATGCCCCGGTGTGACTCGTGGGCCAACTCCACTGTTCTCAGTCTTAACGTTTGGGGCATCACTATTCTTGTGCCCCTCATTATTGTTCCGTTTTCGCATTCTGACAGTTCCTCATTTATTCTTTTCAGTGCCAGCAGTTCTTCTTTGTCTATTCCTCTTTCTACGTGCATGTTGTTGTTTACATGCCTCCATCGTTGCGCCCTGTTGATCCTCATTGCCTCCTGCATGGTGGCGTCCTGTTTCGTTTCTTTATTTAGTTCACTCTCTGTTATTGTTGCCGGTGTGCTTAGTTTCAGTGCAAAGTTCAGGTACTCTTCTGCCATTGTGGTTGCTTGAGACTTTTGTGGCAGGGGTGCCTTGACACATAGTCTGCTGGGTTTTGCTCTTTTCCTGGCTTGTGAATGATTTTGAAATTGTAGTCCATCAGTCTGATTCCCCACCTTTCTATTCTTGGTGGTATCTTTGCATTTGGGTTGCCATATATTGTTATCAGGGCCTGATGGTCAGTCACGACTGTGAATGGTTTCCCGTATATGAACATGTGGTAATGTTCACAGGCCCATACTACTGCCAGACTCTCCTTTTCTGGTTGAGAATATCCTTTCTCTACGTCTGTCAGGCTCTTGCTCCCATACGCAACGATGTGTCTTGGGGAGTCTCTCCCGGTTGATGTTGTGCTAGAATTGCTCCCAAGCCCACGGGGCTTGCATCCACTGTGAGCTCTGTGCATAAGTCCGGGTCAAAGTAGGCCAGATGATCCACTGCTGTCACTGCCTTTCTTATCTCTTCAAACCCTTTGTCACACTCGCTGGTCCATTGAAACTTGTGTCCTTGTTTCGTCAGCTCTCTCAGTGGCGCGCTGACAGTGGCGAAATCCTTAATGTAGCGTGCGCAGTAACTTGCCAACCCCAGAAATGACCTCACTTCTGCCACATCAGTCGGTTTCTTTGCCTTTTCTAGTGTTTCTACCTTGCTGCGGTCTGGCCGCATTCCTTTTTGGAAAAGATGTGACCGAAAAACACTAGCTCACTCCGCCCCAGTTCGCACTTTTCTTCATTTAATGTTAGGCCTGCTTTTTCTAGATGTGAGCATACCTCTCTTAACGCCGTGTCATGTTCTTCATCCGACTTGCCGAACACCAGGATATCGTCACTGTAATTTAGGCTGTTCTTGACCGGTCTGATGACTTGACGAATTGTCTCCTGGAATATTTCTGCGGCCGATGAGATCCCGAAGCTCAAACGTTTGTACCTAAATAGTCCTAGGTGGGTGGAGAACGTCGTGATGTATCGGGACTGTGGGTCTAGTTCAAGTTGGTGGTACCCCTTGCAGAGATCCAGTTTCGAGAATCTTCTCGTGCCTGTGAGACAGCTGATCATGTCGTCTAGATGTGGGCCTGGGTGTCGCTCACGTTCAATCGCCTTGTTTGGGATCCTCATGTCCACACATATCCTTATCTTTGATTTGTCCTTTTTTGGGACGGCCACAATGGGTGACACCCATGGTGTCGGCCCATCTGCTCGTTCTATGATGTCTTGTCTCATCAGGGCCTCTAGTTCTTCCTCAACTTGTGGCTGTAGGTGTATGGGTACCCTTCTGTGATGTTGCGCAACTGGTCTTATCGTTTCGTCTATGTGCAACGTGATCTGCCGTCCTTTCAGCTTCCCTAGTCCTTCTATCAGTTTGGGGTATTCTTTTAGAATCGAATTTTTTTCTTCTGACATCTGATACGTCATTTCCATCAGCCCCATCACTTGTGCCGTGACGTTGCTCAACAGGCATGGCGCTGGCATGTCTCCTTTGAGCACGTGTATCTGTTCCGTTAGCCTTTGATCTTTGTATCGTAATTCCTCTTTGAATTTCCCCAAGTTGATCACTGGTCGCCTTGCCCCCATGTGAATACTTTCACTCTGGATGGCTTTAGAGTCGGCTTCACTTTCATTTTCTCATATTCAGAGACGCACATGATATTGCACGTTGCGCCACTGTCCAACACAAACGTGGTATCGTGTGGCCCCACTTTTATTGTTACGGACTCCGTTTTCTTTATCTTCTTCTTGTCCACCAGGCATATTGTTTCATCTCGCTCTTCTTCGTCTTCTTCTGAGTCTGTGTTGACCTCTGTCATGAGGTATAACCGCCCCGTTTGTTGCGAAGTCTTGTCTTCTTCACCCTCTTCCCCTGATTCCGCGGACGAATTTCTCACCTCAGTCTCGACATGCCTGATGTGTCTGTGTGTCGGCATCCTCCCTCTGCTTGTTCTTCCACGGTCATTTCTGAACTGTGCCCCTTGACATACACTTGCGTAATGGTCTCGTCCGTTGCATTTTCGGCACGTCTGGCCAAATGCTGGGCATGGCCCTCGGTGTGGGAACTCGAGTCCGCATCTGTAGCACGTTCCTTCTTGCTGCTTCTTCCCAGTCTGGCCGCCTCTGTCTTGTCTCCAGTTTCCTGTTTTGTTGTTGCTTGCCATCCGATTAATTTGTTCTCCACCTCTTCCTTTCCCACGTTCCATTTCTTTCGCGTGTGTTGTTGCTCGTGCTTCCGCTCTTCCTAGTGCAAGGATGTTCTCCAGCGCTATCGGTTCTTTAAGTATTCTCGTTCGGAAGTCTATGTCCCGACAGCCTGCGATGATTAATAGTCGAATGGCCTGCTCGTTGTCAAATTTATCAAATTCACAGTGAGTCACTAGTTTCCTTAGCCTTGTTGCGAAATCATCTAGTGACTCCTCGGCTTGTTGGAAGGAGATCATGAAGCTGTACCTCTCAAAATCAGTATTTCGTTGCGGATCAAACTTATTCGTCAGGCACTTTGTTAATTTTTCGTAGGTGTCAGTCTCTGCAGTTGGCAGTGTCACCAGTAGGTCTTCGATCTCGTCGCCCACTAGGTTTATGAACAGTCCCCGTTTTTTGGCCTCTATGACATCTGTTGCGTCAACATAATTTTCAAAACGTCTGAGCCATTTCTCCCATCTTATCCCGGTTTGTGGTTCAGATAGGCTGAACGGCAGTGGTCTCCTGTATTGCGCACTTTGTTTCTGGTCTGCCATTGCTCCTTGTCTTCCTTTGTTCTGTCGCCTTTGTTTTCTTTATTTCGTTCTTTTATTTGATTCTTCTCCTTTATTTCTTTCTTTTGACCCTTTTTCTCTTTTCTTTCCTTTGCTAGTGCTTGTTGTGCACTTTTGCCTCTTTTTTCCTTTGAAATTCGGCCCTTTTTTGGTCAGATCGATTTTTCCTGGCCTCAAAATGGCCGCCAAGTCACTCTTGCTTCCGATTGGCTTATTCGCCTGATTCTAAGATGGCCGCCGATAGTCTCGCGAGACTTCGCGGCCAATGGACGCCTTGCCTGACTTAAAAATGGCCGCCGAGTCTTTTCCGCTCGCTGATTTGCCCTCTCGCCTGACTGTACAATGGCCGCCGAGACTCTCGCGAGAGCTCGCGGCAAATTCTATCTCTTCGCGCTTTCAGTTGCAGCGCTTACCGGTGCAGGCAGTCTTTCCTCGCAGCGGCCGGGGTGGGCTCCGCGTCGCTGCGCTCCGTTTCCTTTCTTTGTGTGGGCACGGCACTCCTGGTCACGGTCCCTGGAGAGGATCCTTTTCACCGAGCCGTGCAGGCTCACGGGGGTTACGATCCCACTCTCGTCGCCAGTTGTCGCGTCGTTTACAAAATGCCAAGGACGCGGCAGGGTGAGCAGTATCACTCTTTATTATCATGTGGTCGCGATCCCCCGGATCTGACCTCTCGCCTCGAGGTCCTGCAGGCAAGTGTCCTTCTCCCCCCGCCCCTGACCGGATGTAGTGTCCGGTGTCCCCTGTTCCTCTTTGACCCCTGAGCCCCAGGGTCTTAGTGCCACCCTGTGGGCACGACACATACAGTGCAAATGAAAAAAGTAGGACATCCCTGGAGAGAGCCACCTTGAATTTTGACATAACCAGATGTTTTTCCGATAACAGTTTTTCTAGCAAATTGATTTTTATATAGTTATTTATACATAAATTTAGAACCAAATTGAATTCTGTACATCACTGCCCACAAGTATTGCAATAAAACACTATTAAATGCCCTTTGTGCATCCAAGAGGATCATATCGACTGCCTCACTGAATTCCTCTGCTGTATTAAATTTTGTAAGGGCCATATTGATATGCAAGGTTGTATGTCATACAGGTATAAATCTGGTTGTTGCTCCAAAACCAACCCTTTAATAAGCTTGGGCAGTCGTATGGCTAGAATTTAAAAACATACACAGTATTGATCAGTGAGATCCGTTGGTATGATCCTCTTTCTTGAGGAGTTTTTCCTCTGTTTGGAAAAACAGCACTCAAAATGTGCTCTTGTGTTGGGGGTATATCACTGCCTTTATTAATGTCTTATATTACTTCTATAAATAGTGGCAGCGATTGGCTCAAAATTGTCATATAGCATTCTATGATGATTAGATCCTCACCTGCCGCTTTTCTGCTTGATAAAGTCCCACTGGCCTTCATTATTTTTAACTAGTTATCGGAGCATCTAAGAACTCCGGTTCAGATAAGGTCAATGAATGTAAGCCTACTTGATCTAAATATGAATTCATTCAGACCTTACCTCTTCATAGCTATGGAGTCTTTGATAAAAAAAATAAAAATCAGAACTGTTAGCTATTGGGACCGCCCCACTGACTAATGTGCTATTATCTCCTTTCATATTTTTATTGTAATTGTGGGCCTAGGTTTTTCTAATCTTTCATGCCAGATACGTCCTACAGATTTACTATATTCATATAACCAGCTATGATGTTGTGAGTATGTTTGGGCATTTTTTCCTTTACGCCATCTAGTTGCTCATTTTCTAGACAGAAGTTTTGTTAAATAGATTTCACCATCCTGGGTGATATACTTACAACTGCTTTAGCATGCTCAATCACAAGTTGAGTTCTATTGGATAACTGTATAAATTCTTTTTTGGGAGTTTAATTTTTTCTATTAATTGTATGACCCGAAACTGCTCCTCGTAGTATGGTCTTTAATGCATCCTAAGCAGTAGTATCAGGTACAGTGTGTTTATTAAAAGTAACATATTATTTGATCACTTATTCCATATTCCATATTTTTTTAAATTTTTTATCTCTTAGCAGTGTCCACAGAAATGTCCATCGTGCTCTGCTTGCTACAGGACTGGGCTAAGTAGATAATATTATAGTATTATGAGTTGAGCTCATTTTAGATTTAATCTCTATACTTACACATATAATTAATTCGCGGGAGCACCAACAATAATCTATTCTTCAACACTTTTTGTGTGAATACGAAAAGAATGTGTAGACCACCTCCTCCTGCGATGAGCAGTCCATGCATGTGCTAGTGCTAATACTTTCATTAAGCATATTAATGCAAATCTCACTTGAGTTATTCTGCCTCGTGCAGCAGATTTAGTAACATCAGTGGCACGATTAATAGGACCGTTAAGATCACCACTTACAATACAGACCAGTCCAATTTGGAAGCTCTAATGTTAAGGAATTACATATTGTAAGATCATCTATAATGGCACCTTAGGTGAAGCATATTTTAAATTGATCTTTGTGATATTTTACATGTGTAGTCACCCATCTTCCAGAAACATCTGTCAGTGATTGGATTACTTGTACTGACCTAATTTAAGTACCTATGGCTACCCAGTACATGGAAATTTGTTGTGATGTGCATGTTATAATCACTAATCCAATCTGATTGAGTCTCCTTCTGTCAGCATAAGCAATATGTGTTTCTTGCAAACTGGCAATTGGTGCCGGAAATTCAGCCAGCTCTGCTGGTATAGTCTCTCTCACAGAAGGCAATAAGTTCAATCTTCCATTTCCTCTTGAATGATCCAACATGGCCGAGTTGTACAAGTTTCATTACTCACAGAATTTGAACGGTTATGGTATGAGTGACATATAGATTACAGACAGATCTCTGGAGCGGGTGCTTAAATCACTGAGATGAGTGTATAGGTGGATGAGTGAGTTAATATGCGAAGTTTGACAACATTGTACCTTTGGTGATATTCAAGTCAGCATCCGGAAAATCCTGCTGCTGTCAGATCAAGACCTCCTGTTTGTGTTGTGTTCCATGCATTGACAAGTAGACATCACCTAATAGGTCATTACCATTCACAGCAGCCTTACTACAGCATAACTAATTATGCTCTAAACAGGCAAGCAAGTGCCAGCCTCTTCACAGGTGCTGTGCAATTCCAGGCTCAATGCTGCACCTGTTCAAAATGTTGAGCGCCGCCAGTGAATGTGAATGTGACTGACTTGATATATGATGCAATCAGGACCTCATCCGCCGCAGTTGGCGAAAAAGGCACAAGAAAACAGTGCAAAAACAAGAAGTGAGCAAAGCAATGAGGTCTTCTCCCGAAAGTAGAATGATAGACTGAATGACAATGTACAGGAAACAGACTTAGGAGAAAATGAGGTTACCATTGCGACTTCCCATGGATCCAGGATCCATACCTCAGAAGAAATGAAGCTGACTGTAAAACAGAGTATTTATGATCATTCATGCTTAGGTTTACAATCAGGTGTGGAACCATGAGATGATGATCAGGGCTGCCAAGTGCTTAATTTGAGCCTGTGGTTTCCGGTGCTCGGCACTGGTACTTAATTGGTTTCCGGTACTCGGCACCGGAACTTAATTGTCAAAACCGTACTTATAACAGCCTGCCACATGGTGGCGCTACTCATCTAATTTACAGATGAGCAGAACAACGGTTGTTTATGAATACAATGTACCTTAAAAATTAGTAACACCTGCCTCACCAGCCATTCCTATAGCTTTGGGGACCTGGAATAATCTGAACTGTCGCACTTGCAGGTGAGAGAGATGGTTAGTAGTTGTTTTGGCAGTGATGACAGGGGCGGTGGGTGGTGCAAGCTGCAGTTGCCTCCTGGACAGGGCCCTGGCACTTATTATTTTACAAATTAAGCACTGGCCCGGCTGCCCCACCTCTGACACAGCTGTGTTCAAACCAATACCAGTTTATCAATGATATGCCTAAAGAACTTCAATGAAAGACAGAACAATATATGGTGTCTGTTGAACTTGCTCCTTTCTGCAGGGTCATCCCCAAACTTTTTGCCTTCACCCTCCTGTTTTCTGCATCCGTTTTTGTTGGCTTTTAGCACTCTGTGCATTTTACCACTGCTAACCAGTGCAAAAGTGCTTGTGCTCTCTCCTTTAAACATGGTAACATTGGCTCACACCCATTTGCCATATTTGATTTACTTGTAAGTCCCTAGTAAAGTGGTACGGCATGTACCCAGGGACTGTAAATTAAATGCTACTATTGTGCCTGCAGCACCCATTGTGCCATCCACTTAAGTAGCCCGTTGAAACATGTTTTAGGCCTGTATATTGCAGCCTGTGTGTGAAATTTCAAACTGGCATTTCAACCTGGCAGAATAAATCTTTTGCCAGGCATAAACCTTCCCTTTTAATACATATAAGTCACACCTATGGTAGGGCAGGGTGCAGTATATTTAAAACGTTGGACAAGTGCTTTTAAGTTCTACATGTCTTGGTAGTGAAAAGCTCCTAAATTAGTTTTCACTACTGTGAGGGCTACTTCTCCCATAGGATAACATTGTGTTACCTTATTGCATTTAATAAGTGATAACTTTTCAATTGGGAAAAGATTGGAATGTCGAGTTTGGTGTCTGTTGAAATATAATTTAAAACCCTCTAATGGGAAAGTCGGATTTTAAGTCACAATTCTGAAAATGGCACTTTTAGAAAGTTGGCATTTTCTTGTTCCAACCATTTGGTGCCTGCAGCCTGATCCTGGGTCACAGGTGTAGCTGGCAGTTGGTCTTTGTGTGTTCCTTCCAGACTGATAGACAAATGGAAGAAAGGTGTTGGCAGGGTGGGTCACTCTGACTTAACGAGGGGGAGGAGCTGTCACCTACCACACTTGCACATCATAAAGACTGGCTGGATTTGGTTTGACACTGGTCTTTTGTGACCCCAGACAAGCTGGGGCCAGGGCAGGAAACTACAAGCAACTCTGGGTGGTTGAGACCTCTAGAAGCTTCTCCTACATCAAAGTGGACCCCAGGTATAAATATTGGACCTCAGACCCCAACACGTCAGTACACATCTGGACCTGTGGACCTGTGGAAGACTCAGAAGAAGGACTGTTGTGCTGCTCTGCTGCAAGAAGGACTGCCACTCTGCTGTCCTGGTATGCTGCTCTGCTGCCTTCCAGCCCAAATGAGAATGACTGGGCTTGCATCTTGAACCAAGGACCACCATAGTGGCTCCAAGGTCTAGATGGCTGGCCTCCTGATCAGAAGCCTCAGGGACAGAACAGGCTTCCTCCATGTTGAACCCAACACCTGGACTCTGCCAGCTGTGAGTCCGCCCTCCCAAGTGGCGCCAACCAGGCCTGGACCCTTGGAAGTGGGCCTGAAGATACTCCTACCAGCCCAACTGTAGCCCCAGTAGAACCACTGCTTACCTCACAAAACTCTGCTGCATGACCAGTCCCCAGCGCAGGACTTCACATCGCCAACCAGAGCCTTCCAGGAACCACTGCTGCGCGATGCCTCTGCAACGCTGGCCTTACATTGCAAGCCCTTCATTGACAGCATCCTCGACTACGGGAGGACTCTGCATCGTAAACCCCGCCGCTAGTTCAAAATCACCATGTGCGTTCTGCATCTTGACGCAGGACTTCACAACACACTCCCCTCGTCGATGGGTTCCTCGACGATGATGCAGGACCTCCCAACACAGCTTCTCAGCTCCTAGGAATCGCCTAAGCTGCGCCACGTATCCTCGATGCAGGATTTCACATCGCTCCGCAACCAGGATCTAAGGTACTTTGGTTCAGCGGGCCTAACTGGGAGCCTGTAGCTGGCTCACGCTCCATCGGTGTCAGTCTAAACTCCCAACTTTGTCCCAGTCCGGCACGACCAGATAACCACAGTTGACACTTTGGTTTTTTTGGTGCTATTTTCACTTAAATCTTCAAAGTTGCATATTTATGGTTCTACTGATTGGATTTTTGTCATTGTGGTCTTAAATGATTTATTAAATTCTTTGTTAAATTGGTGTGGGATTTTTCTTGTGTTGTGTTTCACTTTACTACTGTTCGAAGTGCTGCATAATTACTTTATAAATTTTGCCTCTAAGTTAGGCCTGACTGCTTTTGTGCCAAGCTAGCAGAGGGTTAAGCACAGGTTAATTTGGGGTTTGCTTGTGAATTCACCCTGACAAGGATTGTGGTTGCTGCTTGGGCAAGGTTTCACCCCCTCATCCAGTAATCCAATTTCTTATAGTGGTAGATTACATTGAACTCAAAAATGTGTTTTCACCATTATCTCAAGTAGCACTGGCAGAACAAATTACCCAAATTGAACTGTTGGAAACAGAACCAAGGTGTAAGAAGGCCACTATTTCATTGGTGAACCACTCCTCAGGTCAATATGCTCAAATATGGTTTCGTTTTACACAAAAATAAGATCACCAAGGGAGTGGTTCAGCATCTCTGAGTCAGATTCTGAAATGCCTACTATCCATAGGAAGAAGAAATTAAAGAATAACAAGAGATTACTGTTGCAATAAATACTGGAGGCAGTACAAGAAAGAGAAATGCATAATACTTGTGATAAAATAGCAGTAGACAGTAAAATGGAGACATTTTCTAGAAGACTGGACATGGTGGAAGAGAAAAGTAACAAAAAGGAATAGCCTGCAAAAATTGATTTGATGAAACTCAAGCTGCAATAAAAGAAAACTGAAAAGGAAAAATGAGGACTTAAAAAACAGACAGCGAAGATTCAATCTAGAGTTTACAGTAATTCTAGAATAATTTGAAGGGTGCAGAGACAGAATATCGAGTAAAAAATATCGAGTTGCACAAATATCAAGTCATTAATATCGTGGTTCAGAAACATCGACAGCAAGAATATCGTGGTCAAGAATATTGGCTTAAGGTAAGTAATATCGATTTTAAAAATATCGAAGTGTTTAATATCATTTGCAAAAATATTGTTGTTAAAAATATCGTTTTTTATTAATGTTATGTATTTTTAGTATATATTTTATATGTATGTGTTGTATGTTTTTTGTATAAGAATAGTTTTTTTTTTAATATATGTGTTAAATGTTTAGTAATTATTATTATTTTTTTAATTTGAATTTTGCGTTTTTAGTTCCGCAGCTGGTTGTGGGTTTATAGGGGAAGAAGGTGGGAAGTAATTTAATTATATAATATTTATTGATTATTTTTTATTTATTAATATTTGTTTAATTGAGATGTTATAGTGTTAAATGTGTAAAGTAATTAGGGGGGCGGAGCTAGCCGCGCTGGGAAATGGCCGCGCTGTAGGCGAGCTCTCATGATCGAGTCACGATCCTTCAATTATCCTGTGTGCACAGCCGCTAAATCCACATGAAAACCGTGCGCCTACACTGAGTGAAGCTTCCGGTAAAAAACCAGCTAATTAATGGAGTACTAAACGGCCTGAAACGTGGAGGCAGCGGTACAGCCGCGAGCGCCGGAACAGAACTGATGCTCGGGAGCGAGCACGCCCCGATACGTATGCCACGAGAGTCCGGGGCGTACCAATGAAGCTCGGGGCCTGACGGAGAAAACGAGAGACCTGGTGCGGCTCTGGCGGCCTGTGCGGTGGGATGCGAGGACCGATCAGGCACTGTACGACGCATGCAACCTTGCCATAAACCGCTGAGATCACCATGGCGGCTGGCGGCAAATACGCCGATCAGGAGCGCGAAATGCAGTGAGGACCACGGCGACGAGCGAGACCCGTCTATGCCCTGTGGATACCACCGCGACTAGGTGACGAGCGGAATCACTGCAGTAGAGACGGCGCATGATAAAGGGATCCATCTACTGCCACGAAACAAGGTAAAGAGCAGGGTGCGCAACTATACAGCGGGCGACTGCACGCGCTGGACGGGACGAGAGGCCTGCGGTGCCGGCCACCCCTCGTGACCCTCATCACCAGCCAGAGACATTTAAGATTGAACTGTGCTGCCTAGCAGGGAGTGCTGCAGAAACCCCACACCATGATCGTGCACTCTTGCGGCGCGTGGGGGTATATGAGATCCCCGCCCCCGCCTCTGAGATATATGCCCCCTTGTGCGCCCTATGACCCTGCATTAGAGAGCTGTGTGGCAGGGGGACTTGTGTGTCTGTGGCCCCCACGTGCGCACCATACCACTCGGGACTTGGGGCGCACGGGCTGGTGGGGCCCCCATCTGAGCAACAGCGGCACCATTTTGTCGATTCAAACCGCATGATTTTTCAACCCCAGGTGTGGAGAAATTGAGACGATACGTATCCTTGCTGAGAAGCTGCCTGGGGACTTCCACACAGGCACAACTGTATCTGCATTGCTGCGGCTACATCCCATCTCCAGACACACCTGCAGCCACGATCGGACATTTGCTAGCTATATATTTACAACTTGCGCAGATGTGGGGACACCTCCGACACTGCTGATCGCGGCCTAGATCACCACTAGGACACAGCTTCTTTGGATAAAGCGCACGAGTCCCTGCTGCTACTGATCGGACCACGTATAGCTTACATGCAAGATGGGGAAACCAGATAAAAGTCAACCTAAACTGCACTTTGAACAACCACGGAAAGCGATGGAGACAGGCACTGAGCCCCCCGAGAACAGTCAGACGCAAACGATGCCACCGGGCTCTGACACAGCAGTGGACTTTCACACCATGTTTGCTACCATACAATCAACGTTGTCAAATATAGATGGTAAGATTGACTCTCTGACATATCGTGTAGACCGTATGTCGGAGAGGTTGGACAAACATACGGAACGTATCGATATGGTGGAACGTCGGGTGTCGGATGCGGAGGACGCTCAGCAACAATTTGAACAAAAACAAACTAAAGCTGACATGACCCTACAATCCCTCATGGCCAAAACTGAGGATCTTGAAGCCAGATCCTGACGCTGTAATCTACTCCTTATGGGGGTGGCGGAAACTACAAGAACGGGTACTATGGAACATTATGTTGAAACTCTCCTAATCACCCTCCTCAGTCGAGAAACATTCTCTGAAGTATTCATTGTCGAGAGGGCGCATAGGTCGCTTGCACCGCGGCCTGCGCCAGATGCGCGCCCACGCCCCATAATAGCCAAAATACTGAATTATAGAGATAGGGATGCAGCACTTCGCAGAGCACGGGAACTGGCAACATTGAATCATGACGGAATGGATATATCCATATATCCGGACTTTACATCCCAAGTGCAGGAAGCGAGAAAGAAGTTCCTAGATGTGAAAAAGAAATTGAGGGACAATCACATCTCCTATGCGATGATATACCTAGCCCGATTGAAGATCACTGATGGTGGTAAAAGTATACTCTGTAATGACCCCAAAGATGCCATTCAGTTCCTACAACGTAATTACCCAAACGCCCTCAGGCGCAGATCCCCAAGAGAAACACAAGCTGAACACGGAAATACATCGGATGTCGAATGATAATCTGTACCTCTTTCGAGCAGGCCTACGGCTGTTTACAATCAGCCGGTACATTTATATGTACTCTCCGCTGCGCTATATGTACAATATGTTGTATCTAACAGTTATCTTTGCCCTGTAGGTAATGCTGAATAACCATTTGTTGATGATAGCTACGTTAAGTCATTGCATTATTGGACCTTCTACTGTGTAGGCAATTTACCTGTCCTTCATAGGTTTTTGCACACCTAAAATATAAGTTAATAATGTTACGGGATCGTGACTTGATCCCCCAACTATTTGTTGTTGGGGCTGTAAGCCGGAGGCTGCCGCCCCCCCTTTGTATACCACAACCTTCCTTTTTTAGTTAGGTGGGAAGTTCTGTTTGTCATTGTAGGGCAGTGTCTTTACCATAATTGGGATGGTGAAGTGGGTGGGGGGAGGACTGGGACAACTTTACAGTACACTGGTAGTCACATACATGTTGGGCTTGAATGTCCAGGTTTATGCTCAAGCATCACAGTCAGGCATAGCAATTGTGTCCAGAAGTGGACGGATGGCGGGAGGTATAACTGTCATCCAACTTCCTACATTTGTTATTATAGCACTTAGGCAACATGGCTAGAAATACACCTTTGAGACTTCTCACTTGGAATGTCAGGGGTCTAAATAATCCCAGAAAGATCCGACAAGTATTCGCATATCTAGATAGACATGGCGTAGATATAGCACTACTCCAAGAGACGCATCTACTTCAGCACAAAGCAAACATATTGGGCAACAGGTGGGCTGAATTAGCGATATCGGCGACCTACTCATCCTATGCAAGGGGGGTGACAACTCTTATTCGTAAGGGCACACACTTTATACTGGACCAAAAAATCATTGATCCGCAGGGACGTTATGTCATACTCACAGGAATATTGCGAGGCACCAAAGTTGGCATCATTAATGTGTATGGTCCGAATACGGATGATCCGGACTTTTTTATGACTCTCTGGGTACACATACGAAACCTGCCAGATCTAGAAATGCTGTGGGGAGGCGACCTTAATGTTGCACTGAACTCTGCACAAGACAGGTCACACAACACGACTGAACACCATCCAAATGCGGTCTCTATTATTTTAAATGGCCTAATAGAATTTCGTATGCATGATGTTTGGCGCCTACGGAACCCAACTACACTAGAGAGCACACATTCATCGACAGTCCATAACAGCTGGTCCAGACTTGACTACTGGCTTCTCACAGACCAAGCATGCACGTGGACCGCAGATATAACACACCTCCCTAAAACGCTCTCAGACCATAAACCTGTGATGTTAACCTTACACATACTGACATACATTCCTCCGCCATTTATATGGCGCTTCAATGCTTACGCGCTCTTGGACCCCCTTTATAAAGAAGCAATTCATACAGCAATAGTAGACTACTTTGCAAACAATAAGCAGCCGGGTACCAGTGCGGGACTGCTCTGGGAGGCATTTAAATCAACTATTAGGGGCATCTGTATAAGTACAAACGCGGGTATCTTGCGCGATATCCGGACCCAACTGGAGAAATCCGAAGCTTGCATAAAACTGCTAGAAGCCGAATATGACACCGGTCACAGTCCACTCACTCTTGGTAAGTTAAGAGATGAGATAAATAAATACAATTTGCTAGCGGATGATGAGATAAAATACACTTATAAACGCCACGCCGCACGCAGGGTTGGTGAGGGAGGAAGGCCGGGACGAATATTAGCACAAAAAATACGCATAGAAAACAAGCAACACACTGTTCTGCAGATACAGGATGATAACGGTATACTGCACTCTGATATTCAGGGTATACTAAACACGTTCACGAAGACATACGGTGATTTTTATAAGACACAACATACTGTACTGGAACCTGAAATTATGCAATACATTGATGATATAGCGCTGGTATGGTTGTCCGACACACACCGCGAGCACCTGGCTCAACCCATAGCGGAGGACGAAGTTCAGCTAGCTATAAAATCCCTGCCCAATGGTAAATCACCAGGTCCCGATGGATACACTGGAGAATTTTATAAAGCATACTCGGAATTGTTAACTCCGCATCTGCTTGAGATGTATGACGAGGCCTATCATGCCAAAATTCTACCTCCTACACTACGCGAAGCCCTTATAGTGGCACTTCTGAAGCCTGATAAAAACCCAGATAAAGCAGAATCATATAGGCCCCTCTCATTAATAAATACAGACGTTAAAATATTGGCAAAGATTATAGCCACTAGACTCCAACCACTCATGTCCACTATAGTCCTCCCTGACCAATCTGGGTTCATTCCAGATCGTTCAACTGCACACAATTTACGAACCATATTTGCCCTGCTGCATCAACTCAATCCGGAAATCAAGGCTGTGGCGGTGTTATTAGATGCGGCTAAGGCCTTTGACTCTATCGAATGGACCTACATGTTCTCGATCCTGCAGAAAATTGGCTTACCACCTATGTTTATAAACTGGATAGCGCTATTATACAATAAACCTACAGCCCGAATAAAAGTTAATCGACACATATCGGCGGTAATCCCAATACAACGTGGGACCAGACAGGGGTGCCCGTTATCCCCATTGCTGTTCTCAGTGGCATTAGAGCCACTCGCTTGTAAAATACGTCAAAACTATGCACACACAGAGCTCCGATTTAACCTAAGACCCATCAGCATATCGCTATATGCGGACGATATGGTATTGTACTTAAGAGATCCTGAGGTTCATCTCTCGCCCGTGTTGAGAGAATACATAAAATTCGGGCGATACTCGGGCCTGCAGATTAATTGGAGTAAGTCAGCAGTGATCCCGTTGACAGCAATTACAAAGGCACCACAATTGGAATTCCCCCTTATATGGCAGGAAGACCCCATTAAATATCTTGGAATCTGGATACATAGAGACCCTGCGCTAGTCCTAAAATATAATTATGGCACTGCAATAGACCGTATAGAAACACAAATATCCAGAAGGATCACTCTGCCTCTATCTCTAGCCGATAGAATTTCACTTATAAAGATGGTGCTGTTACCTAAACTGTTATATCTCTTTATTAATATACCAATCACACCTCCTACACCCATCTTTCAGCAGCTACGTGCGAACCTGGTCAAGCTGATATGGGCAGGCAAGCAAGCTCACATCAGTCTTAACACTATGGGGCCGATTCCGATCTCGGTCGGAGGCGCACCCAATACCATTCGGTCGGGAAAAAAGCCATGAGAAAGCCTGTTTCCCGACCGATCCGTACAGCAGACCGAACGAGTAAGTACGATGCGCACAACAGCACAGAATCCGGCCGAGCCGTACTCACCCAATCCAGGTCCTGTACTCCGACCGAGGCGAATCCGGAAGCGCAGAATCGAGTCGCACGGAAGGGAAAATGCAGCTCCGTCCGGCCGACCAAGTACGATGCGCATCCCGTACGCGCCCGAACCCGTCGCTACGCACGGCACGTCAAAGCATCCGGGAGAGGCGCACATAAGCTCCGATTCGCGCCACAACATGATCCACGGCTACGAGGCGAACACGCCAGCGACGAGGACGACGCGAAGCAACGAGAAGGGACGAGCGACACGAACCAACCCATGAATCCCTTCGTCCCGATCATACCAATATTCTACATTTACTACCGGAACAGGCACAGACGCGTACGGCGCAGAAGGTAAGTCAGACACCAACCACAAAACACATACAACACGTACACAACACATAACACACACACAGAGGGATGCAGAATATACTTACACCAGCAACAGCAGCACCATAGGGGCGGGATGCCCATCACCAATGCCACATATGCACACAGGGACCTGAATGCGCACCACCACCCCTACCCAGGGGGCTGGATGCCTACCATTACTACCACCCTTAGCCAGGGTGGTGCCAGATGCCCACCACCACTACCACCCTTAGCCAGGGTGGTGCCAGATGCCCACCACCACTACCACCCTTAGCCATGGGGGTGCCAGATGCCTACCACTACTACCACCCTCACCCAGGGGGGCTGGATGCCTACCACTACTACCACCCTCACCCAGGGGGGCTGGATGCCTACCACTACTACCACCCTCAGCCAGGGGGCTGGATGCCTACCACTACTACCACCCTTAGCCAGGGGTGCCAGATGCCCACCACTACTACCACCCTCACCCAGGGGGCTGGATGCCTACCACTACTACCACCCTCACCCAGGGGGGCTTGATGCCTACCACTACCACCCTTAGCCAGGGGGCTGGATGCCTACCACTACTACCACCCTCACCCAGGGGGGCTGGATGCCTACCACTACTACCACCCTCACCCAGGGGGGCTGGATGCCTACCACTACTACCACCCTTAGCCAGGGTGGTGCCAGATGCCCACCACCACTACCACCCTTAGCCAAGGTGGTGCCAGATGCCCACCACCACTACCACCCTTAGCCATGGGGGTGCCAGATGCCTACCACTACTACCACCCTCACCCAGGGGGGGCTGGATGCCTACCACTACCCTCACCCAGGGGGGGCTGGATGCCTACCACTACTACCACCCTCACCCAGGGGGGGCTGGATGCCTACCACTACTACCACCCTCACCCAGGGGGGGCTGGATGCCTACCACCACCCTTAGCCAGGGGGCTGGATGCCTACCACTACTACCACCCTCACCCAGGGGGCTGGATGCCCTACCACTACTACTACCCTCACCCAGGGGGCTGGATGCCTACCACTACTACCACCCTTAGCCAGGGGGCTGGATGCCTACCACTACTACCACCCTCACCCAGGGTGGGCTGGATGCCTACCACTACTACCACCCTTAGCCAGGGGGGCTGGATGCCTACCACCACCCTTAGCCAGGGGGGCTGGATGCCTACCACTACTACCACCCTCACCCAGGGGGCTGGATGCCTACCACTACTACCACCCTCACCCAGGGGGGCTGGATGCCTACCACTACTACCACCCTTAGCCAGGGTGGTGCCAGATGCCCACCACCACTACCACCCTTAGCCAGGGTGGTGCCAGATGCCCACCACCACTACCACCCTTAGCCAGGGGTGCCAGATGCCCACCACTACTACCACCCTCACCCAGGGGGGCTGGATGCCTACCACTACTACCACCCTCACCCAGGGGGGCTTGATGCCTACCACTACTACCACCCTTAGCCAGGGGTGGCTGGATGCCTACCACTACTACCACCCTCACCCAGGGGGGCTGGATGCCTACCACTACTACCACCCTCACCCAGGGGGCTGGATGCCTACCACTACTACCACCCTCACCTAGGGGGCTGGATGCCTACCACTACTACCACCCTTAGCCAGGGGGGCTGGATGCCTACCACTACTACCACCCTCACCCAGGGGGCTGGATGCCTACCACTACTACCACCCTTAGCCAGGGTGGTGCCAGATGCCCACCACCACTACCACCCTTAGCCAGGGTGGTGCCAGATGCCCACCACCACTACCACCCTTAGCCATGGGGGTGCCAGATGCCTACCACTACTACCGCCCTCACCCAGGGGGGCTGGATGCCTACCACTACCCTCACCCAGGGGGGCTGGATGCCTACCACTACTACCACCCTCACCCAGGGGGCTGGATGCCTACCACTACTACCACCCTCACCCAGGGGGCTGGATGCCTACCACCACCCTTAGCCAGGGGGGCTGGATGCCCTACCACTACTACCACCCTCACCCAGGGGGGCTGGATGCCTACCACTACTACCACCCTTAGCCACGGGGGCTGGATGCCTACCACCACCCTTAGCCAGGGGGCTGGATGCCTACCACTACTACCACCCTCACCCAGGGGGGCTGGATGTCTACCACTATTACCACCCTCACCCAGGGGGCTGGATGCCTACCACTACTACCACCCTCACCCAGGGGGGGCTGGATGCCTACCACTACTACCACCCTTAGCCAGGGTGGTGCCAGATGCCCACTACCACCCTTAGCCAGGGGTGCCAGATGCCCACCACCACTACCACCCTTAGCCAGGGGGTGCCAGATGCCCACCACTACTACCACCCTCACCCAGGGGGGCTGGATGCCTACCACTACTACCACCCTCACCCAGGGGGCTTGATGCCTACCACTACTACCACCCTTAGCCAGGGGGCTGGATGCCTACCACTACTACCACCCTCACCCAGGGGGCTGGATGCCTACCACTACTACCACCCTCACCCAGGGGGCTGGATGCCTACCACTACTACCACCCTTAGCCAGGGGGGCTGGATGCCTACCACCACCCTTAGCCAGGGGGGCTGGATGCCTACCACTACTACCACCCTCACCCAGGGGGGCTGGATGCCTACCACTACTACCACCCTCACCCAGGGGGCTGGATTCCTACCACTACTACCACCCTCACCCAGGGGGCTGGATGCCTACCACTACTACCACCCTTAGCCTGGGTGGTGCCAGATGCCCACCACCACTACCACCCTTAGCCAGGGTGGTGCCAGATGCCCACCACCACTACCACCCTTAGCCAGGGGGTGCCAGATGCCCACCACTACTACCACCCTCACCCAGGGGGGGCTGGATGCCTACCACTACTACCACCCTCACCCAGGGGGGGCTGGATGCCTACCACTACTACCACCCTTAGCCAGGTTGGTGCCAGATGCCCACCACCACTACCACCCTTAGCCAGGGGGGTGCCAGATGCCCACCACTACTACCACCCTCACCCAGGGGGGCTGGATGCCTACCACTACTACCACCCTCACCCAGGGGGGCTGGATGCCTACCACTACTACCACCCTTAGCCAGGGGGCTGGATGCCTACCACTACTACCACCCTCACCCAGGGGGGCTGGATGCCTACCACTACTACCACCCTCACCCAGGGGGGCTGGATGCCTACCACTACTACCACCCTCACCCAGGGGGGCTGGATGCCTACCACTACTACCACCCTTAGCCAGGGTGGTGCCAGATGCCCACCACCACTACCACCCTTAGCCAGGGTGGTGCCAGATGCCCACCACCACTACCACCCTTAGCCATGGGGGTGCCAGATGCCTACCACTACTACCACCCTCACCCAGGGGGCTGGATGCCTACCACTACCCTCACCCAGGGGGGCTGGATGCCTACCACTACTATCACCCTCACCCAGGGGGGCTGGATGCCTACCACTACTACCACCCTCACCCAGGGGGGCTGGATGCCTACCACCACTACCACCCCCACTGATAGGATGGACAATGCATGACACAACCAGCACACCACAACCTAGGGAATGCAAGAAAAAGACATCCCCCCAACACCATGACAAGCGTGTGTAGACTGTGTCAAATGCCTACAACACTGAACATGACTTTGAACATACAATGTGACCCCCTAGCACATGTGCCACACATATATGTGTGTGGCCCCCACAATGCAAGCAGGCCATGACCATTGTGGCAATGGGGTCCAAACCCCCATCATCACAGTGACCAAAAGGTAAGTGTGGGGTCCATAGCTGAAGCACATTCTGAACATTGTGGCAATGGGGTCTAACGCCCCATCACCACAGTGACCAAAATGTAAGTGTGGGGTCCATAGCTGAAGCACATTTTGAACATTGTGGCAATGGGGTCCAAACCCCCATCATCACAGTGACCAAAAGGTAAGTGTGGAGTCCATAGCTGAAGCACATTCTGAACATTGTGGCAATGGGGTCTAACGCCCCATCACCACAGTGACCAAAATGTAAGTGTGGGGTCCATAGCTGAAGCACATTTTGAACATTGTGGCAATGGGGTCCAAACCCCCATCATCACAGTGACCAAAAGGTAAGTGTGGGGTCCATAGCTGAAGCACATTCTGAACATTGTGGCAAAGGGGTCCAAACCCCCATCATCACAGTGACCAAAAGGTAAGTGTGGGGTCCATAGCTGAAGCACATTCTGGCAATGGGGTCTAACGCCCCATCACCACAGTGACCAAAATGTAAGTGTGGGGTCCATAGCTGAAGCACATTTTGAACATTGTGGCAATGGGGTCCAAACCCCCATCATCACAGTGACCAAAAGGTAAGTGTGGGGTCCATAGCTGAAGCACATTTTGAACATTGTGGCAATGGGGTCTAAACCCCCATCATCACAGTGACCAAAAGGTAAGTGTGGGGGTCCATAACTGAAGCACATTCAGAACATTGTGGCTATGGGGTCTAACGCCCCATCACCACAGTGACCAAAAGGTAAGTGTTGACAAAGAAAGAGCTGCAACTGCCAAACTGCATGGATGATTCCTGGTCACAGAACAAAAAACACATCAGTGGCAAAGTAGTGTATGTGTCCCATTGCAACATAAATTGGGGGAGCCAAATACTGCAGTGCAAATAAGACATACCTTTGGCCATGTGCAGACAAACAATACCCATGGGGGCTGACACTGTCAACATTCATCAATGACACAATGACAGAAGTGACCATCAGAATGCAGACCCACATATTTGCACCAATGGGCACACAAATGCAGATACCCTGTGGAGACTGCAGATGTGAGGTGAACAGATACCATACCATGGCAGCAATGGGACACACAAACCATGATCATTGTGCTGACCGATGACCTAGGAGTCCCAGGGACAGCAGGGGAAACCCACCAAACTACATACAGCCAATGGCACACCCAAGATATGCCAATGCAGTGGTGCAGATGCACAAACACAAACAGGCAGACCCACACTGCACATCATACACAACAGGTGAGGGGGGTGCCAGTGTCCCCAGGCAACCACACAACACATGAGGAGACCTGAATACCAATCATACAGATGTGCATACAGTGCCACACAAAGGTAACTCATGGATCCAAATCCCCTATGTGGGCAAGCAGGCATTGTCAGATGAGAGGGAGCACAAATCACACATGTCACACAGGCACGTAGGAACAGCAACTGACACAGCAAGACACAGACACACCACAGCACTACCCCCAGGGCCCCCACAATGTGGTGACCCTGGGCTGCATTACAATCCCACTGTGATGACAAAGCTAAATGTCGTTCACACTGTGAACCACAGTCATGTGTCCTGAGCAACAAACTACCATCACACCTACACAAGCACAAATCAATCAGCATGGCCAGTAAGCCAAGGCCAACATGGAGGCAGGGGCCTAGCCGGGCAACAACTCTCATCTGCACACACTCAACACCACACCCCTCGACCTCCAACAATGTGCAGCAGTGAAGCACACATGCACTGGTGACATTGCACATGCACCCATGACTATTCCAGGGTGGTGGGTGGGAACCAAGGTGCAGAAACACATCACACATGGCCACTCAACAAGACTCCTGAATGTCTGACACACTGCACACTACGCTGTACATGGACATGACGGCAATACCACACCAACCAATGGGATCCCAGCCACAGTCACACACCAATGAAGAAGCCAAGGTCACCCACAAAGAACACACATAGACAACAACCAACATTGCAGCCCGGACCCTGAGGAGTGCCAGCAGTCACACACACAACGTGTCACAATCACTGAAAGATAACACAAACTGGAAATCACATGACAGGGGCAAACAACAAGTGCCAAGGGGAAACCTGACTGTGACCCATCTGCATCTGCACACAAACTCAGCCCTGACAGCAAACACACCTATGGGTGACACCCTGATGACCAGTAATGTGCCATGCACCCACATCACAGAGAACCCAGGGAGAAGACTTTGGGGGAACATAGGTCAACTCAGCAAGCATCACAAACAGGTACAATACTAGGGATCACAGCATGCACAGCTAAACGGAAGTGAACACACAGACATGCACATACAACACACACCTTGGGCGCAGGCAATGTCACAGGAGTACACACTGCCATGAGGGGACTCTACTCCTGTGTGAGGAAAGCTGTGCCATATGTTGCCTCAGTAGGGCCCCATCATGTCAGCTGAGCACTTGGTCACACAATCAACAATTAGCACCAAATGAGGGCTCCCGTTACATCAGCCTGGTCATGGAAGTGCCAACGGAATCATCAGCACAGATCCAACACACTTGTATAGCAATGTTGCACTGACTACACGGATGAGTCCTTCCCCATTGATGCCCAAACCTGCATGTCCAGTGGAGATGGCCACACGGTCAGGGAAGTAGACGAATTGAACAATGGCAGGCACAACAGATGTGCAGGGGTGGAAGCCACAGATGTGAAATAGCTAATCTAAGTAGGAAATCCCATTGCCAAATACTGAACACATGACACCCTCAGATGCTGCTATGGATGACATGGATACACCACAGGATAGGACACATTCCCCCTGGACCACATGGGTTCCTGCACAGTAACACTTCATTATCATGAGACCAAATATCACCATCACTGCAGCAAGGGCATGGTTAGCATCATCAACAACATGTACATCAGAAGCATAAGCACTAGAGAACAGAAAGTTGCTTTATTCAGCATATGTGTGGAATGAAAACAAAGTCCAGAAAAAACACAAAGGCCAATGGCCAGTCCATTGTCAAAGTCCAAACTGGGTGACAGTGGCAGATGTCACCCTACGCATGCCTGCACAAAACCAGGGACAATCCACTAGGAGGGGCAACCGGGGGGGCAGGCCAGGCACCGCAGGGACAGGATTAGGGCTCACCAGGAGGAAGCAGGGAAGGGGTGGTTGGTGCTGGAGAGCCACTGACAACTGCAGTGGAGGTGTCTGACATGGTGTGTGCCGGCACAACTGGGGGGCATGACTCAGATGTTGTGGGTGCCGGCACGACTGCAGTGGACCCTGCAGATGGAGTGGACAGGTCCGCCACTGCAGTGCCCAAGTCAGACAGGGTGGTAGTGGACTCCACTGCAGTGCCTACCACCAGGGGAGGAGAATGGGGAACAGGCAAGGTGGGCTGGACAGAGGGGGAGGACACCCTCACCACATCAGTGGCACAGACAAGCGCAGCGGGGGTGTGGTGCCGGGAGAGCAAGTGGCAGGGGAGAAGGCCGGATCCTCTTGGGGATGGTATATCTGTGGGTGGGGGAACCTGGGGCAGGGTGTGGTGGGGGCACCTGTGGAGTGGGGGCCTGAGGGATGGAGGAAGGAGACCTGGTGCCTGAGCTGCAGGGCGGCGGCGGGGTCTTGCTCTTACGACTCCGGGGGGACTTGCGGTGGGGGCCTCAGTCTGTCTGCGCCTCGGGGAGGGTGTCCGGGGCGAGGGGCACTCTGCTCCGTGCGGGTGGGCTTCCTCTTCCCCCTGAATGCTGTATCAGCTGGATCGGAGGGGAAGAGGCCGAGGTCACTGAGGAAGAGCCGCTGGGTCTTTGGGGTTGCAGGTGAGGCAAGGGAGGGTGTTTTGGAGGGAGAGGCAACTGAGGACTGCGCAGTGCTCGTGGATGCGTGTGTGTGTTCCAGGGCCCCATCCCCTGTGAGTCTGGTTTCAGTCCCCTGACTGTGCGTGTGTGTGCGTTTTGTTTGTGGCGTGTGTGTCTGTGTGCTGGATGTGTGTGTGCTGGTGTGTGCCTGTGCCGGTGTGTGTGTGCTTGGGACGGGTAAGGTGCTGGGGAGTGTGGATGGAGCAGAGGCAGGAGGGGTGAGGGACTGTCTGAGGAGGGACACTGCTGCTGTCAGGGAGGAGTCCATGGACCTATTGCCCCTCTGTAGGTCAGACATGCCCGATGAGATGCCCTCCATGAACGACACCAGCTGAGTCAACAGAGCGGTGTGCGCATGGAGGACACTCAGCATGGCTGTCTGCCCTACATGGAGCTGGCGAAGGAGGTACACAGACTCCTCACTCAGGGCAGCAGGGGACACAGGGGCAGGGGGTGCGGTGCCTGGCCCAAAGGAGACACGCTCCCGAACATGGGAGCCTCCACGGACCTGGGGAATGGGAGCCGATGGGAGGGCAGTGGTGGTGCTGGTGGTGGCGGGGACAGCAACACTAGCTGGGGTGTGGTGGCTGCTGACACCCGCCTCCATAAGGGAGTCATCCTCCGAGTTGCTCTGGTCCTCAGCTGAGGTGGATGGTGCTGAGGACTCCTCGGTGTGGCTCCCCTCGCCCTCCGTGCCACTGGGTCCCTCCGACCACTCCTCGGCTGCTGACCCAGTCTGGCTCTCCGGCTCCTCCTGGTCCGTGGAGCTGTCCCCTTCCGTGGCCGTGGATGTATCTGCAAACAATGGGGAAACAGACAGACATCAGTCACCTGCACCAAACGCACACACCACTGTGAGCACAGCACATTACAGAGCAAGCCCTGGCATCATTAGTTGTACATTGCTAAAAGTGCCCTAACTGAACAGGAGAAGCCAATTGTCAGTCTGATGCCAACCATGGCACTCACATCCCACATGGCCTTGCACCCATCTGTCTGGTGTCTGTTGGATAGCAACACCCCAGTGTGGACACATGCACCAACTACACAGTAGTTGGACAGTGCAGAGGACACGGTGTAGCATGTGGACATGCACACATCACAACTCTTGCCACTGAGTCAGTACAGGTTTCCGGATGAAAGGGACGCCCAGAGTCAAATAGGATATGCATGTGATGCATACCAGCGACAGACACCATGATGCACCCATGTCCTGATAGCCATCGCCACAATGGTGTGCATGTAGCACATGTCACTCCCCTGCAGGATCACCAATAAGTAGACACATGCCATGGCGGAGGCATGACTGCTAAGTCATACATCACTGTCTCAGTGATGTATGACTTGGCAGCCAGACAACCACACTCTGCACTGTGTCACAATAGTAGGTCATGGAGAATGCAAGTCCTGGAGCTGCACAAGTGCACATGTACATCCCCCACACAACACATCATCTTAACCCTCATCTGTCCAGGTCATACCGATTGGACATATGGGAGACCTGTGACACTACCCTCTGAACCTGAGCCCCTCACAATCTGCTGTGAATGGGGAACAGCTGCCTGAACTTCACATTCGCATACCCCAGTCTGCACGCGCAGCTGATCAAACACCTATGTGACACACAAGTATCGTCTCCTATGGTCACATCTCCAGTGGCATGCTGAGCCCCTACCAAGAAACACCCCAGCAGTCCTGGCAACTAATCAACAGCACACTGACACAGAGGCAGACACCTGAGGGGTCAAATCACTGCGCACAATGTGTCAGCTGATACACGGGAGTGGGAGTACAGAGTGCATTGCATGGCCTGGAGTAGGCATGACTGTCCTGCCCCACATGAATGAGGGATGAGCCCTGGACAGTGGATAGCTGGCTATGTATGTGTGACACACGTAATCTGCACACTCCTGGGGCCCAAACATTGTTCCCACCCGCTGCATGGGCGTGTGCCACATACCCCAGGCACATGTGGTGGCTCAGCTCAGCAAGTGGACCGCATATCAAAGCAACACGCAGATTACATGTCCGAACACAGGCGTTGTGTGAACAATGGACCTACCCATGATGCCCACAACAGAGTTAGGGAAACAGATGCTGTCCCCCACCTTTAGTGAAGCAAACTGCAAGGACACAGTCCCAAGTGACACAATTCCCTGAATGTAAGGGCCACACCTGGGTATCAGATGAGGAGTGGGCAGTGCACAATAGAGGGACATGGCTCCTGGACAACATGACTGCTGCACTGTGGCAGTTGAACCAGGCCAGAGGAGGGCACAAAGCATGTAATACAGAGTTCACAGTGCAGTCTTTGACTCACCCCCTCCTTGCTGCTGTCTGGCCTTCAGCTGCCCATCCAGGTCTGGAAACACCACCGCCAGGATCTGGAGCATGTGGGGGGTCAGGGTCCGTGTTCCGCCCCTCCTGCGAGGAGGCGACAGCTTCAGCTGGACCCGTGCAATCCTCCGGGTCCAGCCCCGAAGGTCCTGCCACCTCTTCTGGCAGTTGCGGATCCGGCGCTTGTAGACCCCCACGGACCGGACAGCCCGGACGATGTCCTTCCAGATCTCCTGCTTCCGATGGGCATTAACCTGTCAGGATGACAAAGTGAAAAGGCCATTACTACACATGCAACATATCCGTGCATGACACAGTTGTATATACATGTCTCATTCACAGGGGCACATGATGTACACAGGCAGTGCAACGCTGCCCATGGACACTTTGCCAGACGTCACTACATGGTATCATTGCATGGGAAGTAAAACCTTGTTCAAATGCACTGTCACTGCACCATACCTGTCCAGTGCATGTCACTACACACTATGGGGGTGACAACTACTCAGTGAGCCTGCTAGCCAGTGGCGTGCAGACTTTCAGCCTTGCTAGTCAGACAAAATGCACATTCAGAAAGGCAGTGCACAGAACACTCACCTGCTCCCCTGGTGTCCCATACAGCTTGCTGTACTGTGGAAGTAGGCTGTCCAGCAGGGCCTGGTTCTCCTCAAGGCTGAAGGCTGGGGCTCTCTCCACAGTACGTGCCATTGCAGGGTCCAGAGGGGCAGAGACAGCAGCAGTGCAGTGGCAGATGTCGTCCTGGAGCATGTAGTGCAGGCAAGTGAGCTCTCAGGGGAACAGCCAGCAATATATATGTGCTGGAGAGGCAGATACTGTCCCTTGTGTCCAAAGTGATAGGTCCAAGTCGTTTGCATCTTCTGAATCTGGCCAATCCATGGAATAGCAGCACCAATACACGCCCACGGCATCCTTCAAATCTTCAACTTCATGACATACATGATTTTGCAACATTGTTGTGGGTGACCAACTGAATTTCCAGCAACCGACTCGTTCGAAATTCGAAAACGCGTCTGTTGCCAGGCAAGGCCATTGTCAATGGGTGCGCACCGATCGGTCCATTGCGGTACAACGCGTACAGGGGTACAACGCGTACCCGCACACATTGAATGCAATGGGCCGGCCGGGGGCACCGATCGGTCCATTGCGGTACAACGCGTACAGGGGCACAACGCGTACCCGCACACATTGAATGCAATGGGCCGGCCGGGGGCACCGATCGGTCCATTGCGGTACAACGCGTACAGGGGCACAACGCGTACCCGCACACATTGAATGCAATGGGCCGGCCGGGGGCACCGATCGGTCCATTGCGGTACAACGCGTACAGGGGTACAACGCGTACCCGCACACATTGAATGCAATGGGCCGGCCTGGGGCACCGATCGGTCCATTGCGATACAACGCGTACAGGGGCACAACGCATACCAACGCGTACAGGGCACAACGCGTACCGCGCACATTGAATGCAATGGGCCGGCCGGGGGCACCGATCGGTCCATTGCGGTACAACGCGTACAGGGGCACAACGCGTACCCGCACACATTGAATGCAATGGGCCGGCCGGGGGCACCGATCGGTCCATTGCGATACAACGCGTACAGGGGCACAACGCGTACCAACGCGTACAGGGGCACAATGCGTACCCACACACATTGAATGCAATGGGCCGGCCGGGGGCACCGATCGGTCCATTGCGATACAACGCGTACAGGGGCACAACGCGTACCTGCACACATTGAATGCAATGGGCCGGCCGGGGGCACCGATCGGTCCATTGCGATACAACGCGTGCAGGGGCACAACGCGTACCAACGCGTACAGAGGCACAACGCGTACCTGCACACATTGAATGCAATGGGCCGGCCGGGGGCACCGATCGGTCCATTGCTGTTCAACGCATCCCTGTACAAGTGACTGGCATATGTCACCATGCCTGTCTCAGATGGACATATGCCAGCCACAGATAGCTCCCAGGGAGTGAGGGGCACACCTACAACACGACAGCCTGTCCAAACTGTATGATAAGGCATGTAAGGCTGCATTTCCTATTGTGTGTATGTTGGTGTACATGTTGTCCTGTGGGTGTCACCTGGGGGCAGCAACCCCCAGGCTGTGCACGTGTTCATGGGGACAGGATCCTGGGTGTTACGTGTACATGACCACTGTGATGTGCAACTGTTCATATCTGTGCATGTGCCATGGTCACATTTCACGGTGGTGTATGTGTATGTCATGTCACATACCCCGTGAGTCCCATGTGGGACGGTATGTTTGAGCCAGGGTGTCCCAGTGGCACAATAGTGATGGTCCTCCACAGTCTGTGTGCATGTAGTGTTTACAATGTCTCTGATTTCATGTGCACAATGGGAGACAGTCTCCACATCCACGTTGTGTGTGCATGGACTTTGATGTTGTGCGTGTGTGTGTCACAGACGTCCATGTCTGTCCTGCAGTGGCAAGTGGGACCACTACCTGTGGGGGTCATAGTTGTTTTGCTGTGGTGTATACATGATACTCCATGTAATGCCAGTGTCCATGTGGCAATACAGGGTCCCTGGGAATGTACCTGTCGTTGAGCTGTGATGCCTGGGGCACATCTGTCCTCACATGTCACTGTGGGGGTGATTGTGACACAGCAGCAGGAGATGGGAACTGTGACACGGCCTCATGATATCCAATGGGCCAACCTGGGACTTATTGATGCCACTTGTTGGACCGTGATGACAGATGTTGGCCATGTATGTACCATACATGTCCTTACGGAACTGCACACTTCATGTAGTTGTGCCTCATAATGATGTATGTTGGGATATTGAGTGTGTTCAATGCCGCATATGTGGGCTGACTGACAATCTTGCTTACTTCTCCTCTGCACTGCAGGGCTCCTGCTGTCCATCGACCATTCCCAGACCTGGCAACGATGGTGGAACGGGACAGCATCCGACGGTACCGCTTCACCAGGCAGCTGATTGAGGATTTGGCAGTGCAGTTGGCCCCACATTTGCAGCCTGGCCGGCCGTATCCTACAGCGCTGACCCCCAAGGTGAAGGTGATGGCAGCCCTACACTTCTTTGCCACCGGTACCTTCCAACATACTGTGGCGACTGCTGGTGGGATGTCACAGACCATGTTGAGCCGTGTGCTCCGCGATGTTTTGGCGGCAATGTTGCTATTCCTGAACAGGTACATCTATTTCCCTAGACTGCGACGACTCACTGACGTGAAGAGTGACTTCTATGCCCTGGGGAGGATGCCGCATGTCATTGGCTCCATTGATGGGACACATGTGGCTTTGGTACCACCACAGGCCCAGGAGCAGGCCTACCGTAACCGCAAGCACTACCACTCGGTCAATGCACTGGTGGTGTGTCTTGCAGATATGACCATCACACACGTGTGTGCCCGTTTCCCTGGTTCAGCACACGATGCCTTTGTGATGAGGAGTAGTCGCATCCCCAGGATGATGGCACAGATGCAGAACCAGCGTGCCTGGCTTGTCGGTGTGTACTGACTTTGTGCCATTGTGTGTGATCTGATCTGTAGTATTCCGCCCACTTTTCCAAGTCAGCTAATGTGCACTTGTCTGTCCGTAGGTGACTCGGGATACCCCAACATGCCGTGGTTGCTGACACCCCTCAGGAACCCTGTGACACCAGCCCAGATGCGCTACAATGAGGCACATGGTCGGACCAGGAGAGTGATTGAGCGGACGTTTGGTCTCCTGAAGAGCCGCTTCCGCTGCCTGGACAAGACCGGAGGGTCCCTCCCATATGCCCCTGCGAAAGTGTGCAAGATTATCATCGTCTGCTGCATGCTCCACAACCTGGCAGTGCGGAAGGAGTTGCCTCTCATCCAGGATGACAATGACCAACATCCGCCACCTGTGGAGGATCCTGGCCTGGACCACGATGCCAGTGATGATGATGATGATGATGATGAGGGTGATGTCCGCACACAGCTCATCACCAACTTCTTCAGCTGAATGTGAGTATCCAGAGATGTCAGGTCAATGATGTGAGTATGCATGATATGTGTAGGTGGTGCTCTGGTGCTGTTGGAGTGTGTCCATGGGCTACTTGACTGGATGTGTGTTGCGATGTGTGCTTACAGGTGGGCTGTACTCCCCAACAGTGTTGACATGCTAACTTGGTTCTGGGTGGGTATCTTGTAACATGTATTGTGCATGAGTTTTGCTGTTCTGTCCTGTTCTCCATTGCTTTTGACTGTGTGTCATTTCTGTCCTTCACAGGGTACTTTCAGATTCGTTTGGTCAACTGTGTCCACCGACGACGTGATTGCACTTCCAGGGTGGTAGCTGTTGTGTCCCTACAGGTGATGTGCGCCACACCCATGGACTTCCTTCCGTCTACAGTTGTTGACTGTGTGCCCGCTGCCAGGTGGGATTACCTTGCATCTGTAGTGGTTACGACATGTTGCAACTGTGTAATAAACCTGTGCTTCACTTTGTGATGTGCGTTGTCTGTGGTCACACATTTGACTGCCATTTGCTTACTGCACCTGTGGGCTACTTGACTCCAACTGGGAATGGGTGTGGTGTCTGTGCATTGCACCGTCTTCCCTGGCAACATCAGTGTAGGCAATGAGTCAAATGGCCTAGGTGTGTATGTGTTGTGTAGCCCTGGTGGTGTGTCTCCCTCATATGTGTCACGTTGCCTTTACTCACATGCCTGTGTTGTACTTGCTGTTGCAGTTCGCATACACAGTGTAATTTTGCAGTTCATCATCCCCATAACAGCACCCACGTTGGAATCACAACAGAGGCAAGTATGGTGTATTAGTGTGTTTATTGTGATACATTTGTGTGAATAGTGCATAGGATGGGTAGTGCTGTACATAAATCTTGCAATCAGAAGTTCCTAGGTGAATTGAAAGTCCTGGTAGACAAAGTCCCCAGTATCGGGGCCACAGTTGTCTGAGACATTGGTCCAACTTGTACTCCCCATGCAATGTGTGGGAGTAGTGTTGCCGTCAACAGGGTGAACAGTCTGTGCACAAAGGTGAACATCCAGAACAGGTTCAGGCTTCCTGGGAGTTGCGCTTGGCCATCGGCCTCTCACTTGCCCCTCCTCGGACGACCACTCTTCTTGGGGGGGGCCCTCAAGTACAGGCTGCTGCGGTGCAGGGGACTCTCCGCCAGAGTCATCCTCCCTCCCTGTGGCAGTTGCAGTTTGTTCAGCACCAGATGTTGTTGGCACACAGGGAGGTGTGGACTGGTTGCTGTTCATCTGGCGGAGGCATTGTAAAATGTCCCTGTGCACTGCCGTCATCTCATGCAGTGCATCCCACTTGGACTCCACGCGGGACATGTGTGAGTCCACGCGGGACATGTGTGACTCCACGTGGGACATGTGAGAGTCCAAGCAGGCATGATGGGCAGCCTGCTGCTGTTTCATGTCTCTGAGGAGCCCCACTACCTGGCTGAGATCTCCGGTGCTGGACTGGTACGCATCAGCTATGCGTACCAGTTGTGGGTCATCATGCACACCAGCAACCTCTGCAAGCAGCGACCTCTGTCTCCCACCCCTCCCACCACCCCTGCTGACATGTGCAGTGCGTGCAGTGGCACGCACAGATGACCCTGGTCCACCTTGGGGGTTGGTGGTGGTGGTGGTGTCCATGGCCCCAGGTTGGTCCAGGGTCCCTGTGCTGGTGTTGCTCCTTGTTCTGTCCATGTCGGCAGGGATGGTATTTGTGGTGACAGTCGTTGGAGGGGTGGGTGCAGGGGTGCAGCTGGTGGTCCTGCTGGTGCTGCAGCTGGTGGTCCTGCTGGTGCTGCATGTAGACTTGCACCGGATGTGCCAGGTTGGTCTTCTTCGTCCGAGGAGGGCAGAGGCTGTACGACACCAGTGAGCTCCACATCCTCTTGAGCCTGGGACTGGGACTCCTCAGCGTCTGCTGCTGTGTCCCCATCATCACCTGTTTTTGGGAGACACACACAATGTATGTTATGTTTCTGCAGGCATCAATGGTTGACACACCTGACAGTTGTGACTGTGCCTCTGGGTGCGGGCCTGTACATTGCATTGTCCTAAGTCGTCACAGTCAGGGGTTGATTTTGGTGTGGCACATTGTCCTGCATTATTTGGGCATTTCTATGTATTTGTTGGGGTGTGAACATGGTCTGCATTGGTTGTATTTGGTTGACAGCCGGCCCTCCTTCCCACCCAGCCAGTCAGTTATCCCACCATGGACTGTGCTTGCATTGCAGGGAGTGGAAGTTGTCTCTCAGGATGTCAGTCAGTGGTGTCCTGCTGTTTGTTGGTGCACAGTTCCCAGCAGGGCCTTGTGCTCCCCGCAGCAGTAGCCAGTGTCAGCCATCTTGTGAGTCCTTCTCCACTCCCTGTGATGTGAGCATGGTTCAGGGTGGTGTTGATGGGCCAGTTGTGAGGCTGAGCAATATCTGTGCCTACGACTCCCATCATGCTATTGCCTCCACCCCCCTTCCCAGCATGCCCATGCTTCCTTCCTTTTGACTCTGCTTCCCTGTGGGGTGGGCTGGCTGTGCTGACAGGATGGCTGGGAGTGTTGTCCTGGCAGTTGTTTGGCTAAAAGTCCCAAGAGTGTCCCTGTGCTTCACACAACATAACCCAGGGTGGTGGTTCTTTGTGGGATCTTGAGTTAGGATGGGAGGCATTGCATTCTACCAGGTGGGTTCTGTGGAGTTTGTGTTGAGGGGGGTGAGGGGAGGTGCTTGTGAGTATGGTCAGTGCTGCAAGTCCTCCTTCCCACCCAGCCAGCCAGATATCCCACCATGGAACGTGCTTGCATTGCAGGGAGTGGAAGTTGTCTCTCAGGATGTCAGTCAGTGGTGTCCTGCTGTTTGTTGGTGCACAGTTCCCAGCAGGGCCTTGTGCTCCCCACAGCAGTAGCCAGTGTCAGCCATCTTGTGAGTCCTTCTCCACTCCCTGTGATGTGAGCATGGTTCAGGGTGGTGTTGATGGGACAGTTGTGGGGGTGAGCTATGTCTGTGACTGTGACTCCCATCATGCTATTGCCTCCACCCCACTTGCCAGCATTCCCATACTTACTTGCTTTTGTGGGGAGTTCAGTGTGTGTGGGTGTGAGAGCAATGGCAAGATGGCTGACAGTGGTGTCCTGCTGTTGGTTGGTGTGCAGTTCCCAGCATGCCCTTGTGCTCACCGCAGCAGTAGCCAGTGTCAGCCATCTTGTGAGTCCTTCTCCACTCCCTGTGATGTGAGCATGGTTCAGGGTGGTGTTGATGGGACAGTTGTGAGGCTGAGCAATATCTGTGCCTACGACTCCCATCATGCTATTGCCTCCACCCCCTTCCCAGCATGCCCATGCTTCCTTCCTTTTGACTCTGCTTCCCTGTGGGGTGGGCTGGCTGTGCTGACAGGATGGCTGGGAGTGTTGTCCTGGCAGTTGTTTGGCTAAAAGTCCCAGGAGTGTCCCTGTGCTTCACACAACATAACCCAGGGTGGTGGTTCTTTGTGGGATCTTGAGTTAGGATGGGAGGCATTGCATTCTACCAGGTGGGTTCTGTGGAGTTTGTGTTGAGGGGGTGTGAGGGGAGGTGCTTGTGACTATGGTCAGTGCTGCAAGTCCTCCTTCCCACCCAGCCAGCCAGATATCCCACCATGGTACGTGCTTGCATTGCAGGGAGTGGAAGTTGTCTCTCAGGATGTCAGTCAGTGGTGTCCTGCTGTTTGTTGGTGCACAGTTCCCAGCAGGGCCTTGTGCTCCCCACAGCAGTAGCCAGTGTCAGCCATCTTGTGTGTCCTTCTCCACTCCCTGTGATGTGAGCATGGTTCAGGGTGGTGTTGATGGGCCAGTTGTGAGGCTGAGCAATATCTGTGCCTACGACTCCCATCATGCTATTGCCTCCACCCCCTTCCCAGCATGCCCATGCTTCCTTCCTTTGACTCTGCTTCCCTGTGGGGTGGGCTGGCTGTGCTGACAGGATGGCTGGGAGTGTTGTCCTGGCAGTTGTTTGGCTAAAAGTCCCAGGAGTGTCCCTGTGCTTCACACAACATAACCCAGGGTGGTGGTTCTTTGTGGGATCTTGAGTTAGGATGGGAGGCATTGCATTCTACCAGGTGGGTTCTGTGGAGTTTGTGTTGAGGGGGGGTGAGGGGAGGTGCTTGTGAGTATGGTCAGTGCTGCAAGTCCTCCTTCCCACCCAGCCAGCCAGATATCCCACCATGGTACGTGGTTGCATTGCAGGGAGTGGAAGTTGTCTCTCAGGATGTCAGTCAGTGGTGTCCTGCTGTTTGTTGGTGCACAGTTCCCAGCATGCCCTTGTGCTCCCCACAGCAGTCAATCAATCAATCAATCATGTCACTTATAAAGCGCACTACATACCCGCGAGGGTCTCAAGGCGCTGGGGGAAGAGGGGGGTGGTGCTGCTACTGATCGAAGAGCCAGGTCTTGAGGAGTCTTCTGAAGGCCAGTAGGTCTTGGGTCTGTCGGAGGTTGGTGGGGAGGGTGTTCCAGGTCTTGGCGGCGAGGTGGGAGAAGGATCTGCCTGCGGCGGTCGTTTTCTGGATGCGGGGGACTGTGGCGAAGGCGAGGCTGGTCGAGCGGAGCTGGCGGGTGGGGGTGTAGAAGCTGAGTCGTCGGTTGAGGTAGGCTGGTCCGGAGTTGTGGAGTGCTTTGTGTGCGTGGGTGAGGAGCTTGAAGGTTATCCTCTTGTTGACAGGGAGCCAGTGCAGGTCTCTCAGGTGGGGTGTGATGTGGCTGCTTCGGGGGGATGTCGAGGATAAGACGTGCAGAGGCGTTCTGGATGCGTTGCAGCCGTCTCAGGAGCTTAGCCGTCGTTCCTGCGTAGTGGGCGTTTCCGTAGTCCAGCCTGCTGGTGACGAGGGCCTGGGTGACTGTTTTTCTTGTTTCGGTGGGGATCCACTTGAAGATCCTGCGGAGCATTCGGAGGATGTTGAAGCAGGATGAGGAAACGGCGTTGACCTGCTTAGTCATGGAGAGGGTGGGGTCGAGGATGACCCCTAGGTTGCGTACGTGGTCGGTGGGTGGCGGGGCTGTTCCCAGTGATGTTGGCCACCAGGAGTCGTCCCAGGCTGAAGGGTTGGAACCAAGGATGAGGACCTCCGTCTTGTCCGAGTTCAGCTTCAGGCGGCTGGTCCTCATCCATTCGGCGACGGCCTTCATTCCTTCGTGGAGGTGGGCTTTGGCGGTGTGAGGGTCTTTGGTGAGGGAGAGGATCAGCTGGGTGTCGTCGGCGTAGGAGATGATGTTGAGGTTGTGCTGTCGGACGACGTGGGCGAGGGTGCCATGTAGATGTTGAACAGCGTTGGGCTGAGGGAGGAGCCTTGGGGTGCGCCGCAGATGATCTTGGTGGCCTTGGATCGGAAGGGGCGAGGCGGACGCTTTGTGTTCTGCCGGAAAGGAAGGATGTGGTCCAGTCCAGGGCCTTCTCTTGGATCCCGAGCGTCGTGAAGGCGTGTTCGTAGTGTGTGGTGGCAGACCGTGTCGAAGGCGGCTGATAGGTCCAGGAGGATGAGGGCTGCTGTTTCTCCGTTGTCTAGCAGGGTCCTGATGTCATCGGTGGCGGCGATGAGGGCGGTTTCGGTGCTGTGGTTGCTGCGGAAGCCGGACTGGGAAGGGTCCAGGATGTTGTTCTCCTCGAGGTAGCGGGTCAGTTGTTTGTTGACGATTTTCTCGGTGACCTTCGCGGGGAATGGGAGCAGAGAGATGGGTCGGAAGTTCTTGAGGTCCTTGGGGTCTGCCATGGGTTTCTTGAGTAAGGCGGTGATCTCGCCTGCTTCCAGCTTTCCGGGAAGGTTGCTGTCTCAAAGGAGATGTTGATTATTTTCCGGAGATGGGGCGCGATGGCTGTACTGGCTTTGTTGAAGATGTGGTGAGGGCACGGGTCTAGCGGTGAACCGGAGTGGATGGTGTTCATGATCTCGCTGGTGTCCTCGTCGTTGATGTTGGTCCAGGAGAGCAGGCGGTTGGTGGTTGTGGGGGCAGTGGTCTCGGTGGTTGCCGGGGCGGTCGTGGTGTTGAAGCTGTCGTGGATGTCGGCGATTTTGAGGTGGAAGAAGGTGGCCAGTGAGTCGCACAGGTCTCACGACGGCTGGATGTCGTTGGTGTTGGAGCTGGGGTTGGAGAGTTCCTTCACGATGTTGAAGAGCTCTTTGCTGTTGTGTGCGTTGTTGTCTAGGCGGTCTTTGAGTGAGGCCCTTTTGGCGGATCTGATGAGGTGATGGTGACTGCGGGTGGCGCTCTTGTGGGCGGCGTAGCTGTCCGCTGTCCGTTCGTGGAGCCAGATCTTCTCCAGTTTTCGGCATGTTCGTTTGGAGGCCTGGAGGTCTTCGGTGAACCAGGTGGCTTTCTTGCTGGTGTGGCTGTTGGGCAGTAGCCAGTGTCAGCCATCTTGTGAGTCCTTCTCCACTCCCTGTGATGTGAGCATGGTTCAGGGTGGTGTTGATGGGACAGTTGTGGGGGTGAGCTATGTCTGTGACTGTGACTCCCATCATGCTATTGCCTCCACCCCACTTGCCAGCATTCCCATACTTACTTGCTTTTGTGGGGAGTTCAGTGTGTGTGGGTGTGAGGGCAATGGCAAGATGGCTGACAGTGGTGTCCTGCTGTTGGTTGGTGTGCAGTTCCCAGCATGCCCTTGTGCTCCCCACAGCAGTAGCCAGTGTCAGCCATCTTGTGTGTCCTTCTCCACTCCCTGTGATGTGAGCATGGTTCAGGGTGGTGTTGATGGGCCAGTTGTGAGGCTGAGCAATATCTGTGCCTACGACTCCCATCATGCTATTGCCTCCACCCCCTTCCCAGCATGCCCATGCTTCCTTCCTTTTGACTCTGCTTCCCTGTGGAGTGGGCTGCCTGTGCTGACAGGATGGCTGGGAGTGTTGTCCTGGCAGTTGTTTGGCTAATAGTCCCAAGAGTGTCCCTGTGCTTCACACAACATAACCCAGGGTGGTGGTTCTTTGTGGGATCTTGAGTTAGGATGGGAGGCATTGCATTCTACCAGGTGGGTTCTGTGGAGTTTGTGTGTGAGGGGGGTGAGGGGAGGTGCTTGTGAGTATGGTCAGTGCTGCAAGTCCTCCTTCCCACCCAGCCAGCCAGATATCCCACCATGGAACGTGCTTGCATTGCAGGGAGTGGAAGTTGTCTCTCAGGATGTCAGTCAGTGGTGTCCTGCTGTTTGTTGGTGCACAGTTGCCAGCAGGGCCTTGTGCTCCCCACAGCAGTAGCCAGTGTCAGCCATCTTGTGAGTCCTTCTCCACTCCCTGTGATGTGCGCATGGTTCATGGTGGTGTTGATGGGACAGTTGTGGGGGGGCAATATGTGTGACTACGACTCCCATGATGCTATTGGCTACACTGACTTGGCCAGCATACACAGAATTCCTTCCTTTCAGTGGTCTTCACTGTGTGTTGGTGTTGTTGTGGTGGCTACATGTCTGGATGTGTTTGTTAGTTCTATTTGTGCCACTGCCTAGCTGTAGTTGTAGTTGTGTTTGTACATGTGATGGCACGGTTGAATGTGACTTTTTGATGGCATGTGTTGTGTTTATCTGACTGACATACACATTTTGGGATGATTCTGTTCTGGTTGCTGTGTAATTGCTATGAGTGCATGGTTTGACTCTCCCCTTGACAGTGATGTGTGTGTGTATTGTGGCAGAATATTGTGTACATTTGTTGTGTACTCACCAGGCTCTGGGATGTTCTCTAGTCCATATACGCTCACTGGCGGAAGGATGGCCCGCACCTTCTCCTCCCAGGGCCTGAGGTATACTGGCTTGGCAGGAGGGCCACTGCCGGTGTATTGGCTCAGGAGGTAGTCTTCCTTGAGCAGCTCCCGGACCCTCCTGCGCACGTCATACCACCTGTTCTGGATGTCGGTCTTTGTGCGCAGACATGGTGATTGTGCGTTCACCCTGTTGATGATCCTCTCCCACATCTTGGTTTTCTGGGAGATGGGGTCTGTTGGACCAGTGTGCCAAACAGCTGTGGCTCTACCCTGAGGATCTCGTCTACCAGGACTTCCAATTCACAATCTAGGAACTTGTGATTCTTCTTGGGGGGCATGGTGATGGGTGGTGATGGTGAGTGATGTGTGTGTTGGTGTGCAGGTGAGGGTGTGTGAGTGTGTGTTTTGCTGGGTGTATGTGAGGTAGGTATTTGTTGGTGTGCTGATGGTGTGTGGCTTGTGTGAGGGATGAGCTGTGGGTGTGTGGTTGCTGTCTCTTGGGTGCTGGCAGTGGAATGGCATTTGCAAAGGATCATGGTTGTGATTTGTGTCCTTTATATGGGTGGAGTTGTGGGTGTGTCTTTGTTCTCTGTCCCCACCCTCCCCAGTATTTATTGGCTTTGTAATTGCTTGTTTGGCCTTTTTTTGTGTGATTTTTCCTTTGTACTGTCTGTGCATGTTGGAAACGTTCTTGTGACCGAGTCGGACCCTGCATTTGTCTCGTACGGTGTCCTCCGTTTCGTTCACGCTGTGTTTGTGCAGTTTTCTATGCTGCGTACGCGTCGGTCGCGGTGTTTTGTGTTACTTCATCTCGGTTTTGTATGCGTGTTGGTCGTACGGCTTGTCCTCCGTCCGACTCGGTCGTGGTTTTCGCGCCTTGCATCGTACTTTGCGGTTTGGAGTTCGCGTGTACGTTTCAGTCGGATTTGTTCCGGGTGCGTGTCGGTCGGTTCGATTCGCGCGTTTTTCCGGCCGGATTGCTGTTTTCCGTGCGGCTCGGTCGTTCGGCTTGGGTTCTGTACGTGTCGGTCGGATTTTGCACGCTTTGCATCGTACTGGGCGTGTCGGGCGCCACAGGTACGTGTCGGTCGGAATAAATTCCGGCTCCGAGTCGGTCGGTGCTTTTTCCGGCCCGAATCGGAATCGACCCCTATGTCGCTTCCATACACAGCAGGTGGTTTCACGGTCCCTGATCTTTATTTATATTATTTATGCGCCCAAGCGCAATACGCATATTTTTGGTTTCACCCAGTAAAGTATCTACCACACCTTGCTATAGAAGATGGAGATGCTGACCCGGTGCCATTGTCTAGCATACTCACTCATATTAGGCCGCACATATCCCTGCGAGAAATAAACACGATACGCACGACCTCACATGCATGGAAAAGCATCGGTCGCTTAGCGAACAAAACTCCCATATATGCCCCGAACATGCCGTTAAATTGCCATCCGGATTTATCGGTCACACAAGAGTAGAACAGCATGCTGATACTAGAACAAGTAGGTATAGCACGAATGGGTGACCTATATATAAATGGTACCTTCATAACCCCTGATGATCTGTCATATATAAGTAACCAATCACTCTTGTTTCGATTTATATATCATAGACTGAAAGCTGCAATTAAGGAACTCTATCCCTCATATCCTGCTGAACCTCCTACAATACAATCATTGCAATTTTTGATAGCCACAACCACCCACACTAACATAGTGTCAGCGATTATATAAGCTGATACAATCAGATATAGGTGCACAGACCCTAAAGGCACGTGAAAAATGGAATAAACTATTGGACGCTCCTTTGACAGACGACGACTGGGTATCATGTTGTACACTTACTACGCTACTTACACCTAATGGAAACCTACGGATTATTCATTATAAATTTCTTCATCAAGCTTATCATACACCAGCTAAATTATGTAAATATGGTCTACGAGACACCGCAGATTGCAGGAGGTGTGGATTTACTCAGGCAGACTTTGCACACCTTGCATGGACATGTGATAAGATACGATTGTACTGGGAGGCAGTAATTCACCATCTGAGTGTTCTGATATCATGTAAACTGTGCTGCACACCACAAGTTTGTTTGTTAGGTCTACATATACCTGTAAAGTCAATTAAGAAGAAACTGGTCGCGGTGTTGCTACTGTTGGCCAAGCGCAGGGTGGCAATGCACTGGGATAGCAAGCAAACCCCTACGATTGCCCGCTGGATATTAGATGCTGTCTATTGTAGAGACAATTTTGTAACATATGCCGAAGAACTACCAACTGCTTCTAAACCATTGGATATCTGGGTGCCATTTACTGATTATTTACGGGAGAACCCTGACTTGTTCCAGAATTGTCATTAATTTCAATATATGTGCTTTCATTGGAACACTGCTACATTGTATATCTGGAAACTGTACACTATTTGTGGAGGCGGTGTATGTATACCTCCTTTTTTTATTTTTATTTTCTTATACTGTATTATGACTGACAGGATTATTACAATGGTGACTACTACTATCTACGTTTATTGAAAATGTTCAATAAAAAAAAAAATGTGTAAAGTAATTTATTATTAATTAATTCATAATTGGTTGTTAATTAATTTTAATTAATTAATTATGGTAATTGTGTAATTAATTTTAGGTGTGTGTTGTGGTGTTTATAGGTGTAGAGGATAGGAAGTAATTTATTTTTAATTTATGAATTATTAATTGGTTGTTAATTAATTTTAATTAATTATGGTAATTGTGTAATTAATTTTAGGTGTGTGTTGTGGTGTTTATAGGTGTAAAGGGTGGGAAGTAATTCATTTGTAATTGATGAATTATTAATTGGATGTTAATTAATTTTAGTTAATTAATTGGTCATTAATTATGGCAATTGTGTAATTAATTTTAGGTTTGTGTTGTGGTGTTTATAGGAGTAAAGGGTGGGAAGTATTTAGTATTTAATTAATTAATATATAGGGGCCGATTCCGATCTCGGCCGGTAGGGCACCGAATCGGATTCGGCTTAACCGGATCCGATTCGGAGCCCTATTTCCCGACCGAGTCGTACGTGCGTCCGGGCGAGCGAGTACGATGTGTGCGCTCGTGAAATCTCCGACCGACTCGTTCGCAGGACCCGACCGCTCCGACCGACTCGCACGGGGACGACGCGCACCGCGCAATGGAGACGTTCCCGGCCGGGTAAGTACGATGCGCACCTCGACCGCTCCGACCGACTCGCGCAGTCCGGCTCCAAGGAGCTGTCGGAGCCGCACTTTGAGGTCCGTGTCGGACCCCCTGGAAGCGTAGGTGCGCGAGTTGCACACAGGGGGGACCCATGGGTCCCCCCTACACGTGCATGTACGGTGCGACCCGCATCGACGCAAACACGCTGTAGGGGGCGCCCTTGTTCGCGTCATGCCCATTGAGTCAATGGGAGCCCGTGTACGCGTCGTACGACTGGCTCCCATTGACTTCAATGGGAGTCCGAAAGAATCGAGTACGATAGCATACGTGCGCATCGTACTCGTTCGGTCGGACTGCTAGGGTCCGATTCGGTCGGAAATCTCTCCGGGTCCGGCTCGGTCGGGGAGATTTCCGGCCTGAATCGGAATCGGCCCCATAGTTGTTAATTAATGTTAATTATTTGATATTTATTTGGGGTAATTGTTTTTTTTGTGTGTGTTGTTTTTACTTTTAAAGGGGTAAAGGGTGGGTATTAAATACATTTTAATTACTTTGTTATTAGTTGTTAATAGTAATAGTTTTGAATTTAAAAATAAGTTTTAATTGTGTTTTATTATTTTATAGTTTAATTTAGGTGTGTGTTGTGGATATTACAGTGTTAAAGTGTGTGTAGTCAGTTAATGTTTATTAGTTTTTTATTAATAATATTTTTTAATTGATTATGATTTATGTTAATTGTGGATGTACATTTAATTTAAAATGTTGAAGTGTTTTGTTGGTGTGGTGTTATAGGGTAGGAAATAAAATAAATACATTTATGTATTAATTAATTTTTTTGTTTGTAAATATTTTGTCATTTAAAAGGATTATGTTTTATAAATGTATTTATTATTTTATTTTATATAATATTTGTAGGTTTTTGTTATATGTAATTAATGTTTTAATATGTTTTTATATATGTAATATATTTGATTTTTCATTTTTTAAATATTGTTTTTTTATTTTTAATATTTTTAATATTTGTAATTTTTTTTATTTTTGTTTTAGCTGTTTGAGCGTGAATAGGAATTTTTGTCTCTCCGCTATCCAACACTTTCCCTAATGTTGCACTCACTGGAGTGGGAATAGTAATTTTTACCTCTCCGCTATCCAGCACTTTCCCTATTGTTGCACTCACCGGAGTGGGAATAGTAATTTTTACCCCTCCGATATCCAACACTTTCCCTACTGTTGCACTCACTGGAGTTGAAATAGTAATTTTTACCCCTCCGCTATCCCACACTTTCTCTACTGTTGCACTCACTGGAGTTGGAATAGTAATTTTTACCCCTTTGCTATCCAGCACTTTCCCTACTGTTGCACTCACTGGAGTGGGTATAGTAATTTTTACCCCTCCGCTATACAACACTTTACCTACTGTTGCACTCTTTGGAGTGGGAATAGTAATTTTTACCCCTGCGCTATCCAACACTTTCCTTACTGTTGCACTCTTTGGAGTGGGAATAGTAATTTTTTCCCCTCTTCTATCCAACACTTTCCCTACTGTTGCTCTCACTGGAGTGGGAATAGTAATTCTTACCCCTCCGCTATCCAACACTTTCCCTACTATTGCACTCACTGGAGTTGGAATAGCAAATTTAATTCCTCCGCTATCCAACACTTACCCTACTTTTGCACTCACTGGAGTAGGAATAATTATTTTTACCCCTTTGCTATCCAACACTTTCCCTACTGTTGCACTGATTGTATTGTGAAATTTAAATTTAAATATTTCTTAATAGTTTAATGTTTTAATTTATTATAGATTTTTGTTTTTTTATATTTTGAATCATTAATATATATTGTTATTTTTTATATTATTTTAAACTTAACATAAATTTAAAAAAATAGTTTATTAATTGTTTTAAAGTAAATATATATGTATAAATTATTATGTTTGAGTGTTTATTTTTTTATTGAATGTATTTGTTATATTTTATTAAAATGTATATTACATTTATTTTATTTTGTTAAAATTATATTTAATATATTTAATATATATTATTTTATATTTATATAAAAGTCGATATTTTATACATCTATATTTTTTCCATCGATATTTTTCACTCAATATTTTTGTACTTACCTGTTTTAGGAGTCAATATTTTTTACTCGATATTTTTTACATCAATGTTGTGTCAGTGAACCAATTTGAAGGCCAAGTGTCACTAAGGGAGGCATTAAATGGCTTCACTAGTTAAACTATGTAGGAAATGGATTCCGCCCATTTTATCCACCAGGTAAATTCACAGTAATTAGACTGAGCATGTTAAGCTTCAGTGTCTACCTTTTCAGATAAGGCCAGCTAGAGTAAGAGGCACTAGGCTAGTTATACTTGAACACGCGTGCACACACAAGTGTGCACAAATGCAGGTTGTGTGTGTGAGAATACTGTTGTGTGCAGCCCGGTATCAGTGCACATGTAGCCTGTCACAGAAGGTACTCTTCAAGGGTAGGTGCTGACCTGAAGTAGGCCTTATAATATGAATGAGCATTTATAGTGTAGGTCTGTAGTGCTCGCTTGAAAATCTGTGGTGTTTTTACTGTTTACATGTAAGCGAAATCTGCCCAAAGTACATTTTCACTCTGCTGCGTCCAGCAAGAAACCCATCTGGGGTAAAACAAGTATGACAAGTTTGAACTTGCTGTTCCCAGTAACACACATCCTCATCTAATGGGACTTCAGGATTTTTCATATTGCTTCGGATCAGTTCATAATCAGATTCCAGACCTTTGCCCCCCACCCCCACTGTGCCAGGCTAATTACGCTGCTCCCCAGCAGAGTAAACAAAGGCATCCCCTCACAAAAGGAGCAATTTTCAGTGATTGACCCAGTTCCTGAGAGAGGAAAGGGGTGGGGGAAATCTGCATCCAATAATAGCTTGCCACTCAGCATCTGGGCTAGGACAGCTCAAGCCCACTAGAAAAAAGGATGGAGCCCAAAGCATTTGGAGGTAACAAAGGAGGGGCTTGTGTTTGATGTTTTTGTGGGAAGAGATCTGGCAGCTGTGTCCGCTAGGGGAGGAACTGAGGCCCTCAGAGGAGCTCTTACCAGAGAAAACATGAAGCTGCCATTTTGGATTGTCCCAGAATGATGTGATGGAGGGTTGGGACAGGGGTGGAAAGGGGATGTGGCATCATAGGATTAGCTAGGGGAACTTGTCCCCAAAAACATTCCACCCCCGCCTAAATGTCCCTGCATTATAGAGAGATAGTTGCGAAGACACTGGACCTGGGAAGCGACAACAGTGGAAAGGGTACCCAGCAGGAAGGAGAAGCCATTGAGTGTCCTGCAAGGATGAACCAAGGATTTTGACTCCAGTTGACTCCCAGGACTAGGATGGGTCTCTCCAGGGCCAGTGGCACTGATCTCCTTATGCCCCCTGAGGACCAGTTGTGAAAAAATACCTGGATTTCAATCCCCCCACAGTTTCCCTGCAGGATGGCCTAGAGGCCACAGGGACTGGGGAATTAAGGCAAGAGGGTGTTCTGCTGGCAGATTGCAGAGGGGCTGTGCAAGACCAGTAGAAGAGGAGCACCTGGAGCCAGATAGAGGAGAAGGATGGCGCAGGGAGACAAAAAAATCCAGATTGCCACAAAATGACTCCTGGAGGCTAGGACTGATCATCAGGAGCAAAAGTTGAAATAAACCGGCGCAATGGGGCCAGAGATATACAGGCTTGAAGTTTTGCCTTTTAGATGGACAAATAATGAAAATTGAGTGCATGGTGCTCCATGTGCTCCATGGCCAATTCCATCCCTGCCTACTTTCCTCCCATTTAGGGAGCTGCACCGCTGCAACCCGTAGGTGGAAGCAGAGGAAACTGCTCCAAGAACAATGTGGATACCGCCTCCTACCAAATTTAGGGAGCTGTTGGGACAGTGGAGGCTTTAGAGTGCCATCCCCTGGGTCCCCAACAACCACTGCACTCATGGATGGCCAATATGTGACCGAGAAGCCCCACAAAGCAAAACGAAAAGATGCCACAACATGGCAGGAAACCACAGAACCAAGCGTCAATCTGTTCATCAAATGTTCATACCAATTGGGTGAGGAGTCCACCATGACGTCCTGCGTTGGCTTTACTTTGCATAATTTCTTTCGTGTGGTGCCCCAAGGAGGGGCAGAGGTGCCACCAACATAGCTTTTAATGGTTGTAGGGGGTTGCAGGGAGTGCAGCAGCCGCCACACCCCCCAGGATTAATTTAAGAAAACTCACCCTAACTATCCTGGGGCCTAAAAAGTATGACCCCGGGATAGGTTGCTCAGTAATTTAAAGCACTCGGAGCTGGAACATTTGCTCTCCGGCTCTGGAATGCATGGAACCCTACTGGTTGATCCTATGGCTGCAGTATGTGACCAGCAGAGTGGAAAAAAGACTCTGACACATATGTTTATGGTTGTTTTGAGTAACAATGCTTTATTGACAGTATTATTGTTGAAAATTGCAATGCTCATGTTTCTATTGAGTGCTTATGGCGAGTAGTACTGTTTCCATTGATTGTAATGCTGGTGTCATGTTGAAAAATGACACATGCTTGATTTTTTTAATGTTGTGACATCCTTACAAAGCCAGTAGACCTGTCTTATTTAAGATGACGCCCCCTTATATTGTGATTTGTCATCTGGTATAAGTTTGGGGGTATTGGGATTATCAGGTTCAGGACCACCTTCAGTAGTGTAATGTGATATGAGGGTGTCACCAAAGGTATTTCAATTTATCTGAAGTATATATTTGTTAATTAATATGTAGTATTTAGTAGTGTGGGTGTAATAATGGTACTTTTCCTTTTTAAAAGAAAAACCATTGAATGGAAAATAATTTACTCAGTACTGTTGCTATATGCCAGCAGATTGGGATTCCTAGCCCACACCACCTCCCCTGAGAAGTCCTTAGACTGTTCTGCTTCACTACCCAGAGAGAGTCAAGTGCTACAATGGGGTTCTTAGTACCCATTAAAAGAACAATTGTGGATCTATTCCTTGTGAAGGACTCACATGTTTCCAAACTAATAAATAACCCAATTTCTTGCAAGCTGTGTTGAGCAGTGGGACTACCCAAGAATTATCCATTTCAAAAGAACAAACATAGTCTACACCCATGAACAGTATTAGTTTGCTTTGCAGATTATTTGATGAAGGAAAAATGCTTACCACCGCTAAAACAGCACACACATTCATATACAACTGTTTTACTTACTTTCAAGATATCTTGTAGGATCCTTTTTCTGTTCTCAATACTCTGCCATAGAATCTCTCAAATGGACCCAATAATTTGACCACAGAAGGATGAATTTGTTAGTTGACCCTTCTGTAAATCAAGCCTTTGACCTAAAGGTAGCAAATAGATCTCTGCCACTGACACTGCCCATCTGATGGGACTTTACCATGACTGATGGAGCAGGGTTTTCGCGAAACAAAACCTGCTCGGATTGAACTTCTCATTTGCAAAATAACGACTAAAAAGTTAACAGCGTGTTATTAAACGAGTTTGAATTTAACAATGAGCATGTGTAAATGAGAACGCGTTTAGAGAAAAACCGGGGTAGGCCGCAAACCTGCACATGACTAATGCAGAAATTAATGACTAAAAGGCTGCAAGATTAATGATTGTACTAATGCTTTTTGAATCCTGTGCAAACTAATAATATTACTGTGCAGAACACTTTTAGAAGAATAAAACTCATGCAAAGATATGATATTCACGTAATATTTGTCTTTCCTTAGAAAATGGCTTTTTCTGTGCTGGAGAGAAAGGCCTCAAGTCTAGCTTGAAGTTTTAACCATGGTATGAGAAAGGGAGAGTGTTAATCAGTTTCCGTGTGTCTTTGGTGATGGCCAAGGTTACGGAAGAAAACAATGAGCCTCTAAGAGCGACTTCCACTGGAAGCTGACATGCGGTCAGAAAAGTTGCAATGAATATCAATGAAATATGAACGTGCTGCGGAAGAGATAGATACATAAGCCTGAAAATGACGTATTGAATTTGGACAATAGTGTGTTTGAAAAACGGAACTTGCTTGGAGTGGTGTGATCAAGACACCCCTTGTTTTAGCCAATTAGGATCTTTAGCTAGGTGGGTTGGATAGTGTACGGGCTGGATTAGTGTGAATTTGGGGTATAATTATACCAAGTAAGTAGGTGGGCTTAGGTGGCGTATTCCTACTTTACGAGAGGAGAGACCTATATTGCTGTTTTCCTATTCTTGTGGGCTGGCTGATGATCTGTTGTTCCTGACTCTTAAAATTTGCATTTCAAAATCTTCTTTGAAGTGCCTTGCTTACTCTCATGGCCAGAGGGTAGCATTTCTGATTTAAAACTTGAATGATAGGTAATTATAATCAATCTCTGATTTGCATAATTATTTGCAAATGTTTTCTCTTCTTTTGTCTCTCTACCTATCCACTCTCTTATTGCGCTGCTCATATGATGTATACTGAACTGATTGAAATTGAAAGTACTTTTGTTTGAATTACTCTGGCTTGTGCTGTATTTTGTACTTAGTGAGCATCACATTATTTTAGATAAAGATTATTGTTATTAACTGAAAAGTGTCTGTTGTTATTATAGTATGGTATTGAAGCATAAGTACACTAAGGATTTTTTACGGATTGTATCTGATATCCAATGGGAAGAGCACATGCTATTGATTACACTATACATAACAAGCTAATATACAAGCATTAGACATGAGAAAGGATTAGAGGCTATACAATATTTTTTAAGTGGAAGAGCTTTGAAATACCAAGAACATAATGAAATGCTCATTGAATTGATAACCATTTGCCTTAACAGCAATATTTTTTTATTTTCAGGATATTTATATCAGCAATTGCAGGGGACTGCCATGGGCATGTGCTTTGCCCCCAGCTGCGTGAACTTGTTCGTGGGCTGGAGTGAGAAGCACGCGGCCTGGGCAGGTAGTAATGAGAAATGGTTGGATAACATAATCCTCGGGGCAAAATATATAGATGATCTTTTTCTAAATTGGAAGGGAACACAACAAGAGGCAAAAGAATATATCGCCTCCCTTAATCAGAAAAACTTAAATCTGCAATTTACAGAATGTATAAGTGATTCAGAAGTGGCATACTTAGATTTGATGGTATACATTGAGAATAGCAAAGTGCAGACAAAGTTGTATCACAAACCTACTGCAGGGAACAGCATACTACATGCAGAAAGTTTTCATCCACGTAGTGTAATCAGGAGTAACCCATATGGGGAGCTGTTACGTATAAAACGTAATTGCACTGGATCTGAATTCTGAAGAGTATGCTAAGGCAAAAAGTGCAGCCCTTCTAAGATTTGAGGGGAGGGGCTACACGAGAGGGATTCTACAGGAGGCTTCTAGCAAAGCAGGAAATATAGACAGAAATCAACTTTTCCTGAAAAAAGAGATACCACGAAAAATAGAGAGACACAGAAAATACGTACGATCACTGACTACACAGTGAACTCATCTAAAATATACCACATTTTTAGAAGGAATTGGCATGTTCTCAAAAGTGATAATGTGCTATGGCTACATCTTCAATCATCACCCCTCATAACATACCGCAAAGGAGCGTTCTTGAAAGACATGTTAGTCAGGAGTCATTTGATTGAAAAACGTAAAAAGAAAGATTTGGTCCCAGGTTTCTTTCCATGCATGCAATGTAAAGCATGCAAATACAGTCAGAAAGTTAAGAGAAGCACTGGCACCAAGCAGCTTCGTGGGGGGTCAGAGCATACATCAAACACAGACCAGATGCCTGCTGGGCACTCCCTGCTACAAGCATTCAGCAAATACAAGAAGGCTATCGAACCCATCTTTTAAACGTGCGCAGAGGCCAAGGACGACTAATGCTTGCGAAACAGGAGGAAGGCCTTCTAGGTTTAAGGCTCTATCTTTATTGTCAGAATAATAAAAAGCCACTACAAATCAAGGTCCAATGCAAAGAAAATGCACGCACAGCGATTATGTATGCCCCCGTTATCCTATCTCTACCGTTAATACAGCCCCTCTTATTAAAAACATACACTAAGCTTTGTCACCCCCCCCTCAAAAAACATCACGAATCTATTTAGAATTTTTTTTCCAGAGGTCAAAATATGGTTGCGGTCGAAAAACAAAGTAGTTGGAGTGAGGCGGCTGTAAAACAAAACACAGCAGACAGAGCAGGTGGTGGCTTTGGAGGGGAGATGTTTCGTAAGGCAGAAATCTACAGCAAGCAGCTGTGCCTGAGCGCCCGATATATGACCGTATTGTGACCCACTCAATGCAAGCCTTTCCCTCGTGGCTGTGGGCTTAGTTTCCATGCACATCCCTCTTACTGAAAGGACTCTGCACTGTAGTACGCAGGCAGTACGTACTGACAGCAGACTGGGACACAATGGTTGCTACCTGTGTGCCGCTATCAGCGAGTGCCTTTTTAAGTCAGGTCCTCCGTAGTGCACCCACCTTTAAAATGAAGCACGGTGTGCTGCGCTGTGTAGTGCACCCACATGGCGATCCTCCAGATGCTGCGGGTGGGGGTGAACGCGGATGCAGGGGAGAGAGGGGAAAGAGAGCACGGACAGCGGGAGGGGGAAAGCATTGCGAGCGGTGCGGACAGGGCAGTAACAGAGGACCTGGGGGCTGTGGCTCGGACGTGGTGGGGGCTGCAGGCGCTCAGCGCACTCGGGGCAGCAGATGTCCACGCGGCTCTCGGTGATCCGTATGCGAGACCTACAAAACAACAAAGTAGTCCCTACATCAAAAGATATCGCCCTGCAGTGTACGTCTACTGTAGTTGGTCGATGCTGCTTCCTGCAGAAACGAAAGAAAACGGAAGTGACGGATGGGACCACTAGCCAACAATGAGCGAGGTAAGAAAAGCAATGCCAGATTGGACCAATGGCAAGCGAAAAAACAAAAAGAAATGCAATGGGTGGAGTTTCGCTGGTATTACTAATTACTTAATGCCTCGGAGAGGCAGCGCATGCGCTGCCTGTGCGAGACCTAAAAAGGGACAAGGAAGACAATAGATAAAACAGATACAATAAGATAGTTTGCTGTGGGGTTGGGTCGATCTCAATTTTAGCTCTGCTCTTTGGGAGAATGTATTATATAAAAAAGGTTTCAAATATAAACTAATATGTAGGTTTCAAACGATGATGTTAAGCTTGGATGCACAAGCTCCTAGACAGGCATTGCAACTCCTATAACAATAATAATAGTTAATGTTTAAACACATTGAATTGCTAGAATGACCGGTGTACTTTTACTCACCTTAATGGTACTCGTTTTTCGACATCAGAGCCTTGAAAGCTTAAGATATTAAAAAAGAGAAGGATGAAAGGTTGAGTCGGCCACGCTGGGGATTCGAACCTACAATCCGCTAAAGCGAGTCCTTGTGCGCCATGCAGATTATAGGCACTCACCGAAACCAGCAAGCCAACTCTGAACTAGCTCCACCAAAATGAAAACACAGCCACTGCTACAGAAAAATCAAGCGCAGTTGTAAATCAGTGCAACATAGAGACACAAATCTGACACAGCAAGCGCTGTACATAGGCAGTTTATTCTTTTGTTAAAAAAAATATGCAAGATGGCACTGCAATATCACCGAAAACTCAAAAACGCGTTGACGTTTAAGAAACAGTCAAATTTTCCAATACAGACAATTTTGATGACAAGAGGGAGGGAATATATGGTCGGGGGTATCTTACATTTTCAGGGTGTGATGTGTAAATGCTACAGGTTTTGCATTGCATTTTGTTTGTGCTGAGTGCCACAAAACTCGTAACCAAACCTTGGCTTACTTTACGCCTAACCAAGAACGTGCGTTCCCGGTGCGGTGCATACTCGCTCCTGGGTGAAGTTACATTGTGTGCGCATCTGTCTGGGCCTAGGAGCGGGTCGGTGGCTGAGAGCAGCGCCAGTGCTATATAGGCGCAGCTTCACTGTGCCGCCTCCCAGGGCGAGGGAGCTGGGCATGCTGTTCCTAGAATGCAACAGCACAAACCCAGTGCTGTACAGGGACCTTGTTACAAGGGATGTTGGTATTACACCAGTGAGCTTAACAGCCACTATTATTCCGTACCGATCTCAGCTACGGGCACAAACCCTCAGAGCTATCTCACTGTCTTACGTCAGTACCACCCTGCCTGTGGTGCCGGGCTCAGTGCTGTGCGACATCACGTACTCTGTGCTTGAGGTCCCTAGGTTTGGCTCCACTACCTGACGGCAGTTTCTCCTTTTATGGAGTATTTGAGAGAAAGCGCGAAGCCCACTGAGCAAGAGCTGGGAACCTCCCTGGGCTGGCTTCAGAGGACGGGGTCATGTGCTCCGGGGCTGACAGAGAAAGGCATGGTATGTGCTTGACAAACAAAGCGCAGCGCCCGGTATGTACGTGGCTGGGAGTGAATCACGCACCATGTAAAAGAAGTAAGTAGGGTAAACAAAAAAAGCTAAGTAAAATACCTTTTCCACAATGCGCCGGTGATGTCAGGAGGCGGCTTGGAGGACTCAACGCGCACCATCCGTGCAGCGCGAGTCCTTGGGAAACACGCCGGTCTCTGGAAAACAACTCAGCACACGGGTTTCGCAGCAAACAAAGGCACGCTGAAGTGGATGCCTGCTTGTGCCCCGGGGGGACCGCAGAGTGCGTTCTGATAGAGAAGCACTCTAGTCGGTCCCTGCTTGTGCCCCAGGGGGACTGTAAAGTGCATGCAATGCCGAAACAGCATGTGGCCCAAAACGAAAGCAGCTGTCATGCATAATATGAAAACTGTCAGAAATAGAGATGGGAACGGCTATTGGATCTAATAACCAAAGAAACAAACATTAGAGACCTAGTCCGGACAGAAAGCAGCCGTCAAGCATACTATGAAAACTCTCAAAAATAAACACAGGCACGGGATGCAATAAACAAAGAAGAAACAAACATTGAGACTAAAAGTACATCGTGCGAAGCGTGCGCATGCCACAACAAACACTTGAAGGAAGTGCTTGATTATAGTGAAGCGTGGCAGCGGTGACTCGAGTGCCATGCTAAGTGGAAAGTGGTCGGTGTCAGTGTAAAAACCAGCAGTGTCTCCAGGCAGATTTGAACAGCAGGGGTCCTTGCACTGCCTGAGGCCCAGAGCCAGAAAAAACAAGCCCAATCCTCCTTAAAACAAAGCCCAAAATCAACTAACATCCTACTAAAAAAAGCCCAAATTACGGTCAACATTGAAAGTTGCTAAAAGCCTCAAAAATATAACCAAGGAAGAAGGAGGCATGGCGAAAGACGTCCCCCAATACAACTGTGTAATTAGGAGGAGGTGGGAGGGAGGAAAACGATATTTAAATGGAATCAGCTATGGTGCCAAAACTACACACAGGCAAACAGAAACAGAGCAGGAAACCAAGAAAAAAGTAGTCCCCCAGAGAACAGACAAAGAACTGTAGTGTGATGAGACAGCACTTAGTCCCTGCTGCATGGGAGGAACGTAAGAGAGAAAGGAGGGACAAAGAGGCAGGACTGACCACTGGCAAGCAAGAATATTTGAAGGACACTGACACAAACAAATCAAAAGCTGGAGGATGGCTTTAACCCAACATAAGACATTTCAGTAGGTCTTGAATGCTCAACCTAAAAAATGGGTCTGTATGCAATGAAGTCTCCCACTGCCTATGGAAGGGCTTAATCATTCATAAAGTAGGAAGGCTAGTTTATGTTACGATTTGCATAATGAATATTATGGATTTACATTGATGTTTTAATGCTGCTAAAGACTTGCCCATTCAGGGCGTGATGAAGTGAAGGTGATTTGTCTTTTTCTGTGATTGTCCAAATGAATTGATTTTGGTAGAACTATTGTACAATTCGAACTGATATAATGAAATATAAAATTTTTGCACAATAGAGTCAATTTAAAAAACGGACTATTATTACATTTTTTTGTTAATTATTTTAAATTGTTATTTGAATGAACTAATTGAGAACGTAAAGTGACTTTACATGTGATTTGAAAGAACATGCTAAGTGCTTTAAATCGTGTACAATGTGGCAACAATCGAGTGGATATACTTGAAAATAACTAAGATGAATGAAGTTATTATAAATGTGAAAAATATTGCTTCATATATTATGTTGAATTTTAGAAAGAATTACCACTTCAAAATGGCCACCATATTCACGAAAAGAATCTGACAATTCTTCACCCTTTGTCGATGTCAGTTACGTGCAATAGTGAACTGCCTCTTCATGTTTAAATGGTGAAAAGAATTGTGGTTACACCGACATTGAGGAAGGCAGAAGCGTTGAATCGCGTCTGTCCGGTGTTCTTTTTTTAACCTTGTGGCAATAAATATTTTCAAAATCGATACTCCTGGTGTGCACCTTGCTCGTAGTTAAAGGAATGTAACCGCAAGTTTGGTAATTATACGCACCCGTGTCGAGTGGTGTGGCAACTTTGGCGAAGACTGAAATGTATATATATATATACCTGTCTATAATATCATTGTGAGATACCCATTAGACTAAGGGCCCAATTCCGATCTCGCTGGGAAAGCCCTATGGCCGACTGGCGCTCGTAGAGCTTTCCGTGCGACTCGGGCTCCTGGGCTCTGAGCGACAGAGTACAATGCGCTGCAGCGCTGACGGACTCAGGTCGCTCGGAGCACCATTGAAGTCAATGGGAGCCTGGTGTACGTTGCGTACATGGGCTCCAATAGACCAAAAACGCACGTCTCGGACAAGGGTGCCCCCTGTCGCGGGGAAGCATCGGTCCCGCCCGCACCATGCAGGCATGTGTAGGGGGGACCTTTGGGACCCCCCCAGTGATCGAGTCGTAGGGCTTCGGGTGAAGGGGGGTCCGCTACGGACACCCGAACTACGCTTCTCGGAGCTTTTTCGAGTCGGTGGCTCCGACTCGATCCGGCTGCTCGACGTGCGCATCGCAATTGGTCGCTCGGAAATCGGACACATTGCGAGGTGCGCGTCGATGAAGTCGGAGTCGTCCGGACGGCGTCGCTGACGGGTACGAGTGGGTCAGAGCGCGAGGCTATCCTCGCATCGTACTTGCTCGCTCGTACGGCGGTACGAGTCGTCCGGAAACTGGGGCTACGAATCGGACTCGCTCGTTACGGATCCTGTTCGGTGCCCTTCCGAGCGAGATCGGAATCGGCCCCATAGTGTTGATGGAGCAAGGACTCGTACCTGAGACTTGCTCGGAAAACAATCCTCTCGTTCTAACTCATTAGCGAATTACTAACGACGTGTTTTGTGATTAATAATACGGATTTCCGTTACACACGGGAGAAAAATGAAGCTTGCCTATGTGTTTACTAACTGCATTAACATGAAGGTAGGACTAAGTTGCATTCTAACACGGGATCTTTACTGCAAATGCGTCTACTACATCTACGTAGTATGACGTGCTGACGCTTGGAGGGAAATTCTGGCACTTGCGCAAAGAACTATAAAATGGCCGCTAAAAAACTCACATGCATGGCACCTGCTTGCAGAAATTAGAAAATAAGTTTTATACTAACGTGAATGCAGAAAGAGAAATAATAAATGGTATGGGCTAGAGTAGAGGTTGGTGGTATACAGTGAAATCATTTATTTTTGAGAATAACATTCTTCCTTTTGACTTTATTATTAGTGCGTATTTGGGCCTGTCAAATTTGTCTGAGTCGAGCGGACTAACGTTGCGCCACGCATGCGCCCTGGTGTGGAAATTCAAAAAGATGACTAAGGACTTGTCACGCGTCCAAGCTCGGCGAGGATGTGCCCTGGGAACATGAGGGTGAAGAGTTCATATGAAGGAACTGTATTCAGAAAGTCGATACATTTGTATTAATAAAGTTTAAAGATGTATGGGAAAGGAAGGGCGGAATAAAAGTTTGAGGGGAGGAGTTTTGAAACAAAGGTTTAAAGAAATAAATGAAATATAAGCATGGTGTGATGATCATCCCCCCTCGCCTGACCAATCAGAGTTAGTTTTGCAAAATTGAAACATTAATGGGTGGTACATGCTTATGGAAGGGCATAATTGAGGTAGTCTAATTAGCTAAGAGGAACGGGGTGTGCTGAGGCGATGCAAAGCTCGAGATGCTGTTGGTGTTGGGGTGGTGCTGATGCTCTGAAATACTGATGAAGAAATCGAATGCAGAACCATCTACTTAATTTGAGTGGGTTAGAAAGAAGATCGCGGAAGAACCACGAGGAGGAAGAGAGTGTCAGAGAGGGGTGCGACGTAGTCGTCGGTATCTAGAGAGGTGAAGTATCCTGTCCTGATTCCTGTCCTGAAGCCTTTGTCTCCTGATCTGTCCTGGGGACCCTTACCAGCCCTTTGGCCAGGGGTTGGTCTTCACACCATACTTGGTAACTACAAATTCATCGTCTTGATAAATGTTCTTCTCTCTCTATCCTCTTCTTTCTAAGCATAGTTATTGTGTGGATCTGAATTACTGTTATTTCTAATGAATTTTGATTGAATTGGCACTCTTGCGAATGAGGGTGTTTGTACTGAAACGTTTCTGAAATGGGTCACACCCAACTAATTTAGATAAAGATTTTAAAAATTTATTGAGTCTGTGATTATTTTAATCAAGAAATGTTTAATCAAATTATGTTAATTATCACCATCAACTAGTTCCACCTAAATTGTCCATTGACCAGAGGAAAGATCTATTTGATCAGTGAAAGGTTTAGTTAGAGAAGAAATAACTAGATTGTGAGGTATGAAAATTATAAAACTAAAAAGTTCCAGCGGTCTACTTGGTGTTGTAGTGTAAGAGAGAGAGAGAGAGAGAAGTTATATGGGCCCAGGTGAGTATATGGTAGTGGAGTATCTGTTACTAGTACGCCGCTGGATCAGTTTTCTGGTAGCAGAGCTATGGTTTTTAGTGACTAGTTTGGTGATAAGTATAGATTATTGATTTTGATTTATGTTTAACAAAAAGAGTTAGTGTCCTGTCTTTATGTCGTCTGGAAAATTCCTGGGGAATGAATAGCGGGTGGCGATAGAAACCACACTGCAGTGAGGTTACTCGTCTGTTGGAATAACACTGAGGAGCTAGGGAAAGCTAGCAGTGTTAAAGTAGGGACTATTTTCTGTGTAAAAGTGAGAGTGATTGATAGCAAAGAGTTCGCTTGTGAAACTTTAGGCGTTATATCACCTAGTAAGGGTAACCCTGAAGGAGTAGTAGGTTCTTCTAAGCTAGATTGACAGCAAAAGGAGTTCGCTAGTGAAACATCGGTCTCAAAATTCCCTAACGGGTGACACCGGAGGAGTAGCAGGTTCTCTGGAGCTTAAGTGAAGAGTTAGCGGAAGGTTTTACTCGCAGTGAAAAGAAATAAACTATCCTTTGATTTAGTAGAACAGACAGAGTAGCGAATGTTTTTACGTCGTTATTAACAAAGAAATTTAAAGAGAATTTCGAGAAGTAAAGTTTCGTATTACCTTGCAAAGGGAGGGCCAGTTGCCGGAGTGGTACTGACGTCACAGAGAGCTGCGCTGGGATTGGTAGACGCAGCGGGCGTGTGACAGGAGGAGCTTTGTAAAGGATGGGTGAGAAATCGCAGGAGTGGTACTGACGTCACAGAGAGCCGCGCTGGGATTGGTAGACACAGCGGGTGTGTGACAGGAGCAGCCTTGTAAAGGAGGGGTCAGTAGGAAGGAGCAGAACTGACATCAGGAAAAAGCCGCGCTGGCATTGGGTGGCTCACGAGTGTAAACCTGATTTGATTGGATAGTCAGCTAGAAGCCGCGCTAGAATTGGTGAAGAGAAGATTGTATGCGGGATTTCGATTTGACAGTGAGTGCAAGACGTACAGGAAGAAAATTTCAAGGGTTTGCGGAATACAATTTCCTACACCGATCCTCAAGAATGTATGGAGAAAAGAGAAAGATGTCATTTTTTAAGAAAATAAAGAATTTCTTTATAAAGGATAAGCCTGTGTTGACTAGAGAGGGAATTCCTATTCCGCCACCGAAGACACCAGCATCTTTCATGATGATGGAGAGAGGATATCATACCTGCGTGTGGTTGGAAAACTGGATAGAGTACACAAAGGATGATGGGGTGTTAGCATTTCCTAAGGATGGTACGTTTAATGGGAGGATTCTTCAGAATTTAAGATTGAAAATGAATGATTTAGAACCTAGACCTAGGTTAACTCAATATGAGGCTTTGGAAGAATGGGAGACTGAGTCATATGAACGAGAGAAATGCAGAGGTGGAAGATATAGAGGATTTTTTCCGAGACACTTGCATGAGTCACGAGAAGGGCAGATGAAACAGTGGAGGAGAGCTATGGTATCATAAGGATTATACCCAGTGTTGATGGCTGAGGAAAAATCTGGAGGAAAGTGTAAGGAGAAAACAAAACATTTGAACACAGCAGGATATGGTGAATCAGATGATGAGTTACTAGAGGATATTTTAGTGAAAAATCCACCACCGTATCAAGAAGCAGCTAGTAAGGTTGTCCCAAGTGCGCCAGTAATGGGAATACCATTAACTCCACAGATTTTACATGAGACATCATACAATAGAGTGTTGCAAGATAGTGAAAGAGAAGCTTTGAATAAAACTAGGGAAGAACTAGTTCAAAGGATAAGTCAATTGAATTTAAATACTGAAGCTTTAACAGTACCAGTAACCATTGGTCCAGTAATCCCATTATATGGGGATAATAAGATTTCCCAGAAACCACAACTTGTGACAGTTCCATTAAATAGTCCTAGAAAAGAGATAGTAATCACAGATGATCAGGTTAGCGAAAGTGAGTCGGTTATTTCATTAAAGGATCTCCCTATTGTGGAACCCCGTGCGGAAACTCCAAAGAAAGTTACGCCTATGAATTTGAGAGAAAGAAGTCCTTTGGTCCGGCTGGAACTGCAGGCACAACAGTAGTCACCTCTGAAGAAATAGAAAGGTGGGCTCAGGAAAGAGATTTTAGATATCAGCAGATTGAAAGTAGAATTGGAAGAGATGATGACTGGATGTGTGGGTACAGAAAGATTAAACGTTTACAATGATGAGGAATTATTGTTTCTATGTAAGAGTATAACTAGGAGAGCAAGAATATTTCATGAGAGACTAACTGAAGTTGCTTCAGAAATTGGAATAGACATAGGGAAATCAAAGTTGTTACAGAAGCCCTATCGAGTGAATTTTACTGATAAAGATTTAGAAAGTGTAAACGCTTCGGGAAAAAGGCTACAGATAAAAGAATTGATGAACATTTTGCGAAAGTGGGGAGACATTGATAAATGGAGGATTAGATGGATAAGAAAGAAAGAGGAAGTGCAAGCGAGAGAAGCAGCAGCTGCATTTCCAGTAAGGAAATCAAGCAAAGTGGAAAAATTGTGTCCAATGAGAGAGGTTCCAGGAGGTGGATATGTTCATGTATCTTGGAGTAGACAAGATATTTTATCATTTACAAATGATTTCCCAAAATTGAGAGAAAAACCAGTTGAGTGGTACAAACAGGTAGAGAGGTTTGTGAAGGTTTCAAAGGTGTTATTGAAAGACTTGGATGGTCTATTTGATATAGTGGTACCTGCTGATTTATGGACAGAATGTAAGATTACAATTGATTGGCCTAATGAGGAGTATCCTAGAGATGCAAAAACAGGAGCACCTTCAGAAGAGGTGATGAAAAAGTATCACCAAGTGATTACGTATCTGAAAGGGAAAATCCCTCCTAAAGAAACAGATTGGGTAAAAATAGATAGAACAACTCAGGAACCAAATTAGTCTGTACATGCGTACTATGAACGGTTATTGCAGGTGTTTAAGCAGTATAGTGGTTTTGAGAATATTGGTGACAAAGATATGGGACATTTTGTGTATCGGTTTGTATATGGATTGAAACCAGAAATTAGTCAGATGATACAGCAGCACATGTTGTGTTGGCAAAGCAAGACAGTGGATAAGATTCTAAAGTACGCGAAATATTGCGGAGATGACATTGAGGCCAGGCGTAGGAAGCTAAAGGAGAAAATTATGTGGGCACAAGTAAAATTGGCAGAGCAGCAAGAAGAGAAAGCAAATGACCAAAGTAATAATCAAGTGAAAGAACAGAGTCAGAATAATCAAGGAGCGAATTGTAATAAATTTAAGGGGCGAATGGATAGAGAAGAAGCGAAAAAGAAGTTTCCTTGTCATGCGTGCGGAAAGCTTGGACATTGGAAGAACGAGTGTAAGAGTATTCAGAATAATAAGAATAATAATGGGCCAAATCAAAATTTAATCCCACAGATGCAGAATGAAGTACTTATGAATCAGCAGCAACAGGTAGTTACTCCAAAATATCAGGTGCCACCAGCTCCTATGCCAAATTTTGTGAACCATCAAAGTTTCAGTGCGAACACCGGATTTCAAGGAGAAAGTGGTAAGAATATCAGAACAATTGCACAATATTTTTTACAGAATGATGAAGAACATTCAGATACCGCACAATGACGGTGCCTGAGGGGGGAGGAAGAGGAGTGCGTGCTTGGCGCATCCTTGCCGGTAGATCAGTCAGGTCCATTCGTTGATGGGAGAGTAGAAGGTAAAGACATTACTTTCTTATTGGATACTGGTGCTACCAGGTCTACTGTGAGAACAGCAGACATCCCAAACCTACCCCTCTCGGGAGAGACAATCCAAGTTGTAGGCGTATCCAACCAACAGATTAGAACCCCTATCACAAAGCCAATGGAGGTGCACATTGGAAACTTCAAAGAAATGCATCGATTTGTAGTATGCGATTCCAGTCCTGTAAATCTGTTGGGAAGAGATCTTTTGTGCAAGATGAATTGCACGATATATTGTACACCAGATGGTGTTGCTTTCCAAACACCCGATGAGGATGTTGTCTATAAGATGATGCTGGCCAAACAGGGAACAGAAGTAGATGAAATGTTTTCACTAATAACCGAGAATGAATTGCCAGAAGAGTTAAGAACAACAGTCAATCCAGAAGTGTGGGATTTTACAGGAAAAGACATTGGGCTAATGACAAATATAGACCCAGTTAAAGTGACAGTGAAAGAAGGTGCAGTGTATCCAAATACCCGACAGTATAAAATGAGTCCAGAAGTAAAGGCAGGAATTATTCCAGAAATTGAATGAATGGTTAAACAAGGAATTTTAAAAGAAGTGATGGGTAGTCCCTGTAATTCGCCAATAATGGGACTAAAAAAGCCTAGCGGAAAATACAGAATAGTGCAAGATTTACGGAAAATAAATAAAATTGTAATTCCCTGTTGTCCAATTGTGCCAAATCCAGCAGTGATCCTTTATCAGATACCGTGGAATGCAGGATGGTTTACAGTAATTGATTTATGCCAAGCGTTCTTTTCTATTCCTTTGCACCCAGACAGCCAGTATCTTTTTACGTTTAAATTTGAAGATCGTATTTATGCATGGTGTCGTGTTCCTCAAGGGTACACAGAAAGTCCTTCAATTTTTAATCAGATTCTGAAAAAGTGGTTGGAATCATTGAACATGCCTGGAAATTCTGTTCTGGTTCAGTACATTGATGACCTATTGGTGGCATCAAAAACACGAGAAGATTGTGTCACAGATACAATTGCATTACTGAACCATTTGGCTGAAGGAGGACACAAGGTGTCTCCAGAAAAGTTACAGTTCTGTCGACAAGAAGTAAGATATTTAGGGCATAAAATAGAAAGAGGAGTTAGAAAAGTGACACCGGAAAGAATAAAAATAATCAAAGAAATGCAATTGCCACAGACTCAGAGAGAAATGAGAATGTTTCTGGGAGTGGTTGGATATTGTAGGCAATGGATTAATGGTTTTTCTATGTTAGCAAAGCCATTAATACAGATGATCCGAAAACAAGCAAAAGATCCAATTGATTGGAATGATGACTGCCTAGAGGCATTTGTGAGATTAAGGAATTGTTTGTGTGAGGCTCCTGCTTTGGGCATGCTTGATTATTCAAAAGATTTTGCTTTGTTCTGTTGTGAAAGAGAAAATTGTGCACTTTCAGTCTTAACACAGAGACATGGATTGAGTCGACGTCCAGTGGCATATTTTTCAGCCACATTGGACCCAATAACTTCAGCATTGCCTGGCTGCTTAAAAGCAGTAGCTGCTACTTGTATGAGTCTGGAGCAAAGTGAGTCGATAGTGATGGGACATTCGGTAAAAGTCTTTGTTCCACACTCAGTCGAGATTCTTTTGACAAGGACAAGAACGCAGCACCTCACCCCTAGTCGTTTGACAAAGTACGAAAGAGTGATTTTGGGAGCTGAGAATGTGACTGTGATAAGATGTACGATTCTGAACCGAGCCACTCTATTGCCAGATCCCTACGATGAGGAAGTGAAAGATGAAAGTGATCATGATTGCTTGGACGTAACTGAGTTATGTACGAAGCCCCGCCCAGATATAAGAGAGACACCTTTGAAAGAGGCTGATCATGAGTTATTTGTAGACGGCTCCTGCCTTAGGACACAAGAAGGAGGTTTAAGTGCTGCATATGCTGTTTGTAAAATTTCTGGGGTAATTGAAGCATCCTGTTTACCTGGGGTCAAGTCTGCACAAGTAGCTGAGTTGGTTGCCTTAACAATGGCATGCAAAAAGGGGAAAAATTGGAGAGTAACCATATTTACGGACAGCCAATATGGGTTCGGGATTGTGCATGACTTTGGCCAGCTTTGGATGCAAAGGGGATTTCTGACTTCCTCAGGATCTCCTATCAGAAACAGCAAAAATGTGAAAGATTTATTGGAAGCAATACAATTGCCAAAAGAGATAGCAGTTGTAAAATGCGCTGCACATCAATCAGGAAATGACTATGTGACTGCTGGCAATAATTATGCTGACCAAGTGGCGAAATACTGTGCTAAAAATGCAGTAGCCATAAACAGAAAAATTGAAACGGGTGAAACCAGATGCCAACTTATGTACTTCTCAGTACCAGAAACATGGGATGAGATTAGACAGTTACAAGAAGAAGTGGAGGAAAGGAAAAAGAAATATGGATAAAAGCAGCCTGTACAAAGAGACCACATGATGAGGTGTGGGTGTATTTTGATGGAAGACCAGTCATGCCAGATTGTCTGCTTTCAAAAATGGCAAGAGTGTACCATGGAGCAACACACATAGGGAGAGATTCAATGATCAGGCTATTCAGGCAGAGTTGGTATAATCCAAAGTTCAGGGTAGTCGCAGAGAGCCTTTGTCAAAGATGCTTAACCTGTCAACAGCAGAACCCACGTAGAAAGACAGTGGTAAGCTGGGAAAAATCGAAAAGGCAGAAGGACCCTTCACCATATTACAGTTAGATTTTATTGAATTACCCCCATGCAATGGACTGAAATACGTACTTGTCATAGTATGCCTTTTCTCAAGATGGGTGGAAGCCTATCCAACTCGAAGAAATGACAGTCTTACAGTTGCCAAATTGTTGTTGAGGGAGTTAGTGCCGAGATTTGGTTTTCCGGTCACTTTGGAATCAGATAGAGGCCCTCATTTTAATAATGAGATAATACGATTAATCTGTGCTGCGTTTAACATTGAACAAAAACTGCACTGTGCTTATCGTCCAGAGGCTTCTGGAGTTGTTGAGCAAATTAATGGCACAATTAAGTCAAGATTGGGAAAGGTGTGTGCATCCACAAAGCTGAAATGGCCAGATGCATTACCTCTTGTATTGATGGGTCTCAGAAGCATTCCAGACAGAAAAACAGGAATGAGCCCACATGAAATTCTCATGGGAAGAGCTATGAGACAGGCATTTATTCCTGGAAATAAGCTAATGAGTATAACTGATGATCTGGTATTGGACTATTGCAAAGGATTGGCTGAAATGATGCGTTCTATCTCTCACCAGGTTGGAGAAGACGCAGTTGAAAGACAGCCAGACCAAGCGCATGATTTGAATCCTGGAGATTGGGTGCTAGTGAAGAAACACGCAAGAAAATCGTGCCTAGCACCAAGGTGGGATAAACCGCAGCAAGTCATACTAGTCACTACCACAGCAGTGAAGTGTGCAGGTTTGCCCAATTGGATTCATGCCAGCCATACCAGAAGAGTTCCGAACCCATCAGATCAACAAGAGCCACCACTGACTGAGCAGGCTGAAGCGTCAGGAGTTGTAAACTGTGAAATTGAAGAATCTAGAGTGATAGATTCTGAAAGACAACCATATGACAAACAGCCCGAGATAAGTCAGGAAGAATGGATCCCAGTGATTGAAATAATTGATGATGTTGTTGAAACCAGAAGAAGAACAGAACTGAAAAGACAGGAAAGTAGTCAGGAAGAGACAGGGGAAGAAGAACACACTCAGGTGAAAATAGAAAGAGACACAAACAAACCTGAGGAGGGAAAAATAGAAGAACATGTTCAGGCGGAAGAAGAAAAGTTTGAATTGAGACCTGAACAGGACCAGATAGAGTTAGAAGAACAAGTTCAGGCAGAAGAAGAAAGGTTTGAACTAAGTCCTGAACAAGGTCAGATAGAATTAGAAGAACAAGCTCAGGAAGAAGTAGAACAAAATACAGTAGAACCTGAGCAGGAGGAGAGCACAGAAAACAGAGAAACAGAACAGATTGTGCCCAAAATAAATGAAATAAAAAGAACTTTACAAGGAGATAAAGAAGGTGAAAACACAGTACAAATCAAAAGAGTCAGAAAGGGAGACAATTGACCAACTGGAGTAAAGAAATTAAAATATTATCTGAGAAAATCTGAAAAGAAACCAGAGCAAGTGAACGAAATCACAAGTCAAACAAGACCTAAACAAACCTTAGCAAAAATAACTCGAAGAAGTCCAAGATTGAGAAATTTAAACAGGAAATACAAGGCTCCAGAGTGGACCTACGTCATTCTCGAAGAATTTGAGTCCCTGGATCTGTCTGATGAGACAGAAGAGGTTCATATTGCACAAATTGATGAAAGCAAATTGAAACCTCCTTAAGAACAAAAAGAAAGGCTAAGACTGTAAAAAGAAAAAGATAAGAGAAAAGAAAAGAAATTTTCTCAGGAATAAAATGGCAGACATTGAAGTTACCGGAAAACCAAAATGTGGAGTAAAAAGAAAGTGTTTTAGATTTTGTTTTTGTAGTATTTTATTAGCAGCATTAGGATGGTTATTCCTAACAGTAGGAGTACCTTTAATAATGAAAACAAGTGACAAGAATAACACAGATACTAAAGTTAAGGTGGATAGAATAAGAGAAACTAAAATAGAAATAAGGGTAGAAGATGAAGCAAACTATCATAATGAATCAGACTATAATACGTCCTCTAATGTGTTTATTAAGTTGTTATTTCAATATGTTAGTACTATGGAGATTAATAACTGCTACGTGTGTATGAAGTTACCCTCATCAGTATCAGAATGAATGACCTATCACCATATACCCTTAACTTATGGTGTGTCATGTAGTATCTTATCAAGTTTATTTTACGCTACAGGGAGACTTCAGTATTTTTATTCTAATTTAGATGTAGTATTTTCTGAACTACCTATTAGAAAGAGTATGAATCCAGTAGCTAGTAGTAAAAACGCAGTTTTTGGGTGAATTTTTCATAAAAATGAGTTCAATAGATTTAGTTCAAGCACGTAGAGATAATCTAACATGTATATTAAGAAAAGAAGAAAAAGATTTTTTGAATTTAGTAGAAAAAAGGAGACAGGATTTAATGAGGAAGGCAACTACACAGAAAACCCATGTACCTCCATGGGTTGGGAAGGAGGGAATCTATGCAAGTGGCAAGGCTCATGCTGCGATGTCCCTGGACTCTGTGAAAAAGAGAAAATTCTGCCTCCATAGATTAAAGACAGATTATAACAATAATTACATTGGTTCCAGTGAATGTGAACATAACTTCCTAATATTAGGAGGATGGGGACTAAAAGGGGGAACTGATCCTGTGTTTCCAGGAGTGTATTATGTTTGTGGGAGCAATGCCTATTATAGGTTACCTGCAAGATGGTACGGAAGCTGTTATTTTGGAATAGTTTTTCCAAAAATGTATCATGTAGATAAAATCAGTGGAACCAATGGGAATTTTAATGGACTAACACGTAAAAGAAGAGCTAGTTTTTCTGAAATTGTAGGAGATATTTTTAGTGCACTGATACCCTCAGTTGGAGTCATTCTAAATTCACAGAACATTTGTAAGTTATCAACCATAGTTGATCGTCTTTCTACAGACACTGCAGGAGGATTTCTAATGATTAACACGGAAATGGTTGCAATTAGATCTATGGTTTTACAGAACCGTCTTGCTCTTGATATATTGTTAGCAAAAGAAGGTGGAGTCTGTGGCATGTTGAAAGTTCAACATTGCTGCACTTACATTCCGGACAAGAGCAGAGAAATTAAAGGATACATTGAAAACATTACGGGAATGCATAAAGATTTGACCCAACTGGAGGTTGACAGTGTATGGGGAAGACTAACAAAAAGTATAACATCAATAGGGAAATGGTTTGTTGATTTTGGGAAAAGTTTTATAGGTCAAATAATAATACCATTAGTTATGATAATAATGATAGTGATGTTAGTAATAGTCACATATAAATGTTGTAGAAAAGGTACGAAAGAAAAGGTACACTTGGAGAGAAAGGGAAAGGGACAGACACGAAAGAGGAAATATGATGAAATACGTTTGGAAGAACTGAAAGGCAGGTTATATAAGAAGATGCGAGATTTAGAAGGAAACGAAATTGTTGATGGAAGTTGGGAGGACAATAGAGAAAACTGAGAAGTATTAAAGTTGGTATCTGGGATGGATGGGTAATTTTGTGATGGCTTAATATGCCATCAGAGAGGGGATTGATGGAGCAAGGACTCGTACCTGAGACTTGCTCGGAAAACAATCCTCTCGTTGTAACTCATTAGCGAATTACTAACGACATGTTTTGTGATTAATAATACGGATTTCCGTTACACACGGGAGAAAAATGAAGCTTGCATATGTGTTTACTAACTGCATTAACATGAACGTAGGACTAAGTTGCATTCTAACACGGGATCTTTACTGCGCATGCGTCTACTACATCTACGTAGTATGACGTGCTGACGCTTGGAGGGAAATTCAGGCGCTTGCGCAAAGAACTATAAAATGGCCGCTTGAAAACTCACATGCATGGCACCTGCTTGCAGAAATTAGAAAATAAGTTTTATACTAACGCAAATGCAGAAAGAGAAATAATAAATGGTATGGGCTAGAGTAGAGGTTGGTGGTATACAGTGAAATCATTTATTTTTGAGAATAACATTCTTCCTTTTGACTTTATTATTAGTGCGTATTTGGGCCTGTCAAATTTGTCTGAGTCGAGCGGACTGACGTTGCTCCACGCATGCGCCCTGGTGTGGAAATTCAAAAAGATGACTAAGGACTTGTCACGCGTCCAAGGTCGGCGAGGATGTGCACTGGGAACATGAGGGTGAAGAGTTCATATGAAGGAACTGTATTCAGAAAGTCGATACATTTGTATTAATAAAGTTTAAAGATGTATGGGAAAGGAAGGACGGAATAAAAGTTTGGGGGAGGAGTTTTGAAACAAAGGTTTAAAGAAATAAATGAAATATAAGCATGGTGTGATGATCATCCCCCCCTCGTTTGTCCAATCAGAGTTAGTATTTTGCAAAATTGAAACATTAATGGGTGGTACATGCTTATGGAAGGGTATAATAGAGGTAGTCTAGTTAGCTAAGAGGGACGGGGTGTGGTGAGGCGATGCAAAGCTCGAGATGCTGTTGGTGCTGGGGTGGTGCTGATGCTCTGAAATACTGATGAAGAAATCGAATGCAGAACCATCTACTTAATTTGGGTGGGTTAGAAAGAAGATCGCGGAAGAACCACGAGGAGGAAGAGAGTGTCAGAGAAGGGTGCGACGTAGTCGTCGGTATCTAGAGAGGTGAAGTATCCTGTCCTGATTCCTGTCCTGAAGCCTTTGTCTCCTGATCTGTCCTGGGGACCCTTACCAGCCCTTTGGCCAGGGGGTTGGTCTTCACACCATACTTGGTAACTACAAATTCATCGTCTTGATAAATGTTCTTCTCTCTCTATCCTCTTCTTTCTAAGCATAGTTATTGTGTGGATCTGAATTACTGTTATTTCTAATGAATTTTGATTGAATTGGCACTCTTGCGAATGAGGGTGTTTGTACTGAAACGTTTTTGAAATGGGTCACACCCAACTAATTTAGATAAAGATTTTAAAAATTTATCGAGTCTGTGATTATTTTAATCAAGAAATGTTTAATCAAATTATGTTAATTATCACCATCAACTAGTTCCACCTAAATGGTCCATTGACCAGAGGAAAGAACTATTTGATCAGTGAAAGGTTTAGTTAGAGAAGAAATAACTAGATCGTGAGGTATGAAAATTATAAAACTAAAAAGTTCCAGCGGTCTACTTGGTGTTGTAGTGTAAGAGAGAGAGAGAAGTTATATGGGCCCAGGTGAGTATATGGTAGTGGAGTATCTGTTACTAGTACGCCTCTGGATCAGTGTCCAACCTCAAAAATTGATGTAAAAAATTATAAACATATGCATGTCCCTGTTTACATTTTGCTGAACACTGTCTTTTAACCAAAACTCATTTTTAATTTTATTATTATATAATATTTGATTGAAGGTGGCACTCAAGGTTGTTTTGCACTATAGCACTTTACACGTATTACATGATGGGAACAACAAAAATGTAGGCCCACTTGGGCCACATAACACAGCTAAAGTTATTAAAGAAAAAAGGAATAATAACTGAGGACTGTAGTAGGCATCGCAAAGGACAACAAGCATTTGCAATGCAATAGGTCTCGCAATTGCGAGAGTTTGAGCTTTTGACATTGTTAACGGCAATGCTTTTTAGTTATGTGTTGGTTTGTAAAACATAAATAAAAGGCATTATCATTTATAATGCCAATAGCTCAAACTCTCGCAAATGCGAGACCTATTGCATTGCAAATGCTTGTTGTAACATCTGGCCGGTCATATACAACAGCCGTTTTCTACACTAGAGAAGTGTCAGATTACTCTGACTTGTCCAGTGAGGTCCTTCACCTTTCCACAAAGGTGCATAATAAAATGTCCTCTGTTGACAGGTAGTAGTTAAGCATCGCCACCTTAAACCTGGCTTACCTAGTTACAAGTTTGACAAGATAATCGCACTCGTTTGAAGAATGTAACATCAGTCCACTGCATTTCGAAAGATGAGGAAAGCATGAACTGATAGATCACTAGATTAGTACACAGCTACAAACATCTGTGGGAGGACTAAAGGGCATACAAATGTTTACGTCGTTTCAAAGCCGACTCAGCCTTTCATTCTTCAAAGGTCGATAAAATCGGTAGGGGTTCTTGGGTGAATTAAACGGTAAAAATAGGGGGGTGCATAACCAACTCACGCCGGATAAGGTACTACAACGTGCGATCTGATCCAATGATTGTCTGTAATTAACATTTATTATCCTTCAACTCCGAAAGAACATATTGTGCTCATAAATGATCATCGCGCATATACCTAAAACTATACAATGTGTAATAAGGCTTTTGCAGCGTGGAAAAAACAGACATACAGCAATTTCGGTTGCTACCAGTACCAGAATATATAGCCCACTGCTGAAGCCAGTGCATTGCTTTACTAAGAGGAGAGCGTGCCCACTACAAATACTTCACTTTTACAATACCACCTTGATGGGGGGGGGGGAGGGTCTTCTCATGTAAATAAATTACAAAAAACAGAGCTACGTTCTTGGTCATAGCCGAGAACAAGTGGGCTAGCTGAGGGCCGGGTGGGAATCCCGTTCAACAAGAAGCGAACGGAAGCAGCGCGCGGTGTCCAAGCTCCCACTCACCTTAACATACAGGTGCTGGTGCTCGTCCACGTACTTGAAGAGCTCAGGGAGCGCACAGGAAGACATCTCTCAAGCACAGCGTCAGTCTGGGTCCTGTGAAACAAACAAGTGCCGGTGAGAACCGTCCTCCGAGCTTTAAAGGCGCTGCTGCTGAGCTCGCATGTTTCAGCTCAGGCTGCTTCCTCCTTCGGCTCCGCCCAGTCACGGAAGCTGACCCCGCACGTTGAAATGTACCAGTGAAGCTCTTCTTTACCGGAGGGTTCTTCAGAGGTCACCTGATGGCTAGTCACGTGACAGCAGCCAGTGACTGAAACTGGATGACCATGAATGAGGAGGCTGCCTTAGCCGATCTTCACCCTTCTAAGCCCACAGCTGTGTTCCATGCACGCCCAAGTGTCTCTCATCACATGCACCAATGGGTTTCTGGCCCTACAGGCGCTTTGCGCATCTCACTCTGTTTGTATTGCGAGTCGTGATGAAAACAGACAGCTGACCAGCCATTCTGCACAACACGTGAGAGTAGCTTACCTGCCAACATTTGAAAAACAAGCTGAACAACGGAGGCGACATCGCGGGGCGCACTCCATGCCTCCGGTGCAGATGGCGGCGAAACCGGAAGTCAGGCAGCCTTCGTTGGGACGTGGGCGGGGCCTGCCAAAGAAACAGGAAGGAACCGCCGAAGAGGACGTCCGGAACCCTGCAGGCTCCATGCTGAAGTCCCGGCCCCATGAGAGGGACCGGGCGAAGAGCGAGGCAGACTGCATGGCACCAGAGGCAAGACGGGGCTCCCGAGTGGTGAGGAGAGCCCCGCGGCGTGCCGAGGAGACGGCCAGGGAACCTGCAGACCGAGGAGAGACGCCCTCCTGAACCAGCCGGTGAGTGAGGGCTTGGCTGGGGGCAATTTTGTAGACCTGCTGAGCCCCGGTGAGACATGTAAGGCGCACGCTGAAGGACACGCCATGAGCGTGCACATCGGCTGTCTGAAAGAGATGCCGTGAGCGTGCACATGGCATGTCCGGGCGCCGTGAGATGTGCACGCGTATGGTGCGAGCAGGAGTTGTGACAACGCCGCGAGCCGTACGCGTGCACATCTCCTGTCTTGCCATACGCGTGCACATGTCCTGTCCCGCATCGCTAAGCAAGTCGACAACAATAGATCTCGCCTACGCGAGCAGCGCATGGCGCTGCATCGCTAGGCAAGACCTAAAAACACAGGGCTTCCTGGATATTGCTATAACACTTAAAGTGGTTCTTGTAAAAATGTCTTAATATATGATGCAGTCACTGATTAGGTATATTGCATTTAAAGTACCAAAGAAATTACTTATTTATAGTTATAGATATTTAATATATTGGGTACACATTTTAGAAAATGTAAAATGAACTCATTATAATTATGTTATTTATTGTTCCCCTTTGGACTGCATACAATTGTATATGAGTCTGTTTTCGATATCTATTATTATCACGTAATCGGAACAATGAGTGAATAAACTTATTTGCACAAGCAAAATTGGAGTCCGTTCCTGTTTCTTCCATAAATCAAGGGAATTCAAAGAACAAAGGACAAAACGATATATGTATGTATATATATATATATATATATATATATATCAGGCGCGGTCGGTGGTAGGAGTGCCGGTTGGGCGGTGACGTGGGGCGGGGGAGGGGCAGGGTGGGGGTAGTAAACTACAGATTAAGGCCCAATACAGGTAAGTAAACATTTAAATAAATAAAACGAATTTCGTTGCGCGCACTGCATCGCATTTGGCGATGCAGCGCTCACAACGAAATTCGTTTTATTTATTTAAATGTTTACTTACCTGTATTAGGCCTTAATCCGTAGTTTACTACCCCCCACCCTGGCCCTCCCCCGCCCCACGTCACCGCCCGACCGGCACTCCTACCACCGACCGTGCCTGATATATATATATATAGATTGATATATATCAGGGATCCACTTACCATGCACAGAACCCCATGACCATAGCAGAGCTATAAGGACTAAGCTTCAATTCGGAAGCCCCATTTACATTATATTATCAGAGTGCCAAATAACTTGGTAAGAGATATCAGATAGTTGCCAATTAGCAACAATGTATGAGTTCCGACATTATCCAGCTTTCCTGCAGGGTTTTAGACTTAGGGCCCGATTCTGATGCGGGTTGGAAAACCTTCCCGACCGAGGGCCTGATTCTGATGCGGTTAGGAAGGCCTCCTAACGGCATTTGCTCCTTCCAAATCGGATCGGGAACGTGTCTTCCCGACCGAGGGCCCAATTCTGATGCGGTTAGGAACAAATGTTCCCATTGAAGTCAATGGGAGTTCAACCAAATCGTATCTGGAAGCATCCGGATGCATCCTACTCCGCCGGTCGGACTTTCCCAATCCGAGTGGGTCGGACACCATTTCCCAACCGATTCGGTCGGGAAGCTTTTCCAACCCGCATCAGAATCGGCCCCTTAATGTCATGTTGGTTCCATGATTATTTTAGTTTTCCTCTTTTCATGCTTTTATGCGTATCGAGTTCTTTTCAACAGTTTCTTACTCCTCTCCTCGCCTTCCTCTGGGTTGTCCCATCTTGTGTGCTATACAAGTGAGATCTGGGCTATTGCTGTATGTAGTAGAGGAGGGTGAAGGTAAAACCGCCACTGCTGAAGTCTGACATATTTGGAAGCTACACATTGGCAAAGGGGGAAGGAAAGATTTATGGCGATGTTGATGTCAAGCCTTACTACTCACAGCCTACACAACTGAACTACTACCTAGGTACAGGATGTCCTGTCTATGAAGCAGTGGGACGTCCTGTGCTGAGCATGAGGCACTGCTAGAAATTGCAACCAATAAGAGGCAGGAAACAGGGCGAATGGCCCGGTTAGGGTCTGCAAAAGTCTAGACGCAAATGTAAACATCTTGTACACATATCTACCGCATATAAATATCTTCCAACAAAAATGTTGACTTGGATCTAAATTCTCTATTAAAATCTTGTCAACAGCTGTACAGTGACTGGAATTGCGGGAGTAAATTAATCCAGCCTGCCAATTTTATTTATGTTAAGGATTTTAGCACAAGAAGTTTTTGAGTATTTTTTTTAAATGTTATTGTGTTTAAATGAAGGTTTTAGAAATCATATAAATATAGAAGGTAGAGAGGAAGGAAAGGAGTGATGGGATGGAGGGAAGAATGGAGGCGAAGGAATATGGCATGAGGATCAAACAAATCAAGAAATACATTTTTTTACGTTGTCACAGAATGGAATAAGCCAATAATACAGGCAATCAAACCGACTACCCAAATAAAATAATTTCAGAACACAATATTCAATAAACACCGCCATAGCCCAAAAATGTCACTATGGTCTTTTGGTGCTTGCCAGACAGTGCAATGTATTAAAACTTATTTTATCGTCTTGGTCTCACCACAAACAAAGCAACAGAGTGCACCCTCCTCAGATGTTTTGTTTTAGGCTCCACTAACTTCCAAAAGAGAAATCATTTCCATTTTGTAGAGCATGTTTGAGCCACTGGGTTTGTAAGACAAAGCTAGTTTCAAATACGACTGACCACTCATAACATTATAACTTTGTATCTAATTATAAAAATACGATTTATCCAATAATGAATGGTGTCATACCGGGCATTGGAATATCATTGTCAGAATATCATCTTTGCACTAAATATTGCTTACAAAATATCGCCCCTTTCGAGTTAATAAAGAAACAACTACACCCAATGGGAAGATATATTTTCATTAATGATATGTAGGGCAGGAGATTTATTTCAGAAAACATTTCTGTATATGAAACTCTGACGTAGAATCATAAGGAATTGATATAAATCAAGGGTTTTGAGCCCTGTGTTTGTATTCAAGCAAGGGGTATATGTAAGCACTTGGTAATGAAAAGCAGAGAGGACGTGGATTACACAAATGCCAGTTTGTGATGCTTAGAAAATCACCCATGAATGTAAAATATCAAAACAACGGCCTGGGGCAGGATTTGATGAATTTAAAGTTATGTCCTGTTTTAACAGCTTCTGAAGTTCACTCTCTTTTCTGTATGACATGTCTGGGACCTGGGGGAACTGCTGCCATTGAGTAGTAACTTCACAGATTCCAGTTCCAGCAGATACCCTTGAGCCAAAACATGGATCTGAGCCAGACCCAGTGAATCATCTCTGCGCTCTCATCCGGCAGTGTGCCAATACCTGGATGCATACAACATTCCGAGTGTGCTTCGTAGTGCAGAAGAGAAGCCTGCAGGGGGGAGGAGGGCTCTTGTGCTTTTTTCTAAAGCAGCCTAGCAGCACAACTCTCTCTACACAATGCTCTATTACTTACCGGTAATCTTCATTTCTCCGGGTCCCGTTGTCCTCGTCCCATTCATTACTAAGTGGAGATAACCATCTCCCGACAGAAAAAAAGATCAGAAGAATGCTGGGACACTAACCCCGCCCCTCCCACCGGGAGTACATAAGGGTACTTACCCAGCATTCCGCCTGAACAACCAAGCCCACAACAGGAAGGCTGGCCGTCCGGGAGGGAGGGCGGGGCGTATGAATGGGACGAGGACAACGGGACCCGGAGTAATGAAGATTACCGGTAAGTAATAGAGCATTACCCCCAGGTCCCTTATGTCCTCGTCCCATTCATTACTAAGTGGAGAATACCAAAGCAGAAAAGCCGGCCTTCCCAAACAAAACAGAAGCCAACCCAGGAAACCAAACCAAGGTAGCCACCGCAGGAAGCAAAAGGCAGAACCTGCGAAAACCCCAGGCAGAGCACCCAGATCTGAGGGAGCCCAACCAAGCCGGGACGCACCCAACAAAACAACGGGAGAACAGCCAGAAGACCAGTCCGACAACCCACCGAGGCCAACCAGCCCACAGCAGGAACACCCAACAGCCAACCAGAGAAGGGGAGAGCACGGACCCACAAGCCAACCGAGGCCAGAAAGAACAAAACAGCGAGGGGGCACCCAAAGAGGAAGGCCAAGAGCCACCAGGCCAGCAACCCAGACCCGGGCAACAGGAGCCATACCCAGGCACCGAGAACCCACGCCAGAGCAAACGACCCGGCCCCAGAGAGACCAGAAGACAAACCCCCGGAACCGCACAGAAGAGCACCAGGCCCCAAGAGAAAAAAGAAAGAAAGGGGGCAGCACCAGCCGACAGCCCAACAGCACCCAGCCCGGAAGGCGAGAGAGCACACGGACAGGGAAAGAGGGAAAGCCAAGGCACCGGGGAAAGAGGAACAAACACCCGGAAGCCCACCCACCAGGCCCCAAGAGCCAGAAGGGAGCAGACCCAGCAGGGACCAGAACCCCACAGGACGAAAAACCGACCAGGAAACAAGGCCCCAAGGGAACCCGAACCGCCAGGAAGCCAGAACAGCACGAACCGACAAGGGCAACCAACCAGGACAAAGGGACCCTCGAAAACAAAGAAGAAAAAGGGAACAAGAGGAACACATGAACCCAAGAACACAGCCCCAGAAGAACACAGCAACCGGAAACCGGTGAAACCGGAGCAGGAAGCCACCGCCCGAAGAAGGCACACCCCATCCAACAGAGAAGGAGAGCAACGGAACGGGCAAACGACCCAGAGAACCCAAGACCAGAGCAAGGGAACCCCAAGTGAGCCAACACCAGCAGCAGACAAGCCCAACCAGAGACAGGCCAGGCAGAGACGTCCCCAAACAGTCCAGAAAGGCCCCAAAGGAGCGGGACAGGCCCAAACACAGCACGGAAACCCCAACCCACCAGGGGAGAGGCAACACCAAAAAAACATTCCGACCACAGAAGCAACAGAAGCCAGGGCAGAAAGCACAAAAAAACCAAACCCCACAGCCCAGCACAGCCCAAGAAAGGGCCTGAGCAGGGGAGAAACCCCCAGGGCAAAAAACGGCAACAGAGGACACCGCAACCGGGAAGCCAAAGCCAAAGCCGAGCAACCCGACCGACCAGAAGGACCCGAAGGCCCAACCCAGAACCGGGGGAAGGCCAAAGAAGGGAAGGCCCCAGCAGAGCACAGGCCAAAGAGCAAGCAGCCCCGACGTCGCCCAAACGAAATCCCCAGAGCAGGGGAAAAACAGGAGCGGGGGACAGACCCAAACAGGCACAGCCAGAGCCAAGAGGCCACAACGGCAGGAACACACAACACCCGCAAGGCCCAGAACCCGACAGCAGAGGGACCAGCCACCCCACAGGCAGAAAAGACACCAGCAAAGAAGCGGCAGGCCACACAATGAACACCCAACACAGCCCCAGCAGGCAGCCCAGGATCGCAGCAAGAGCGCACCCAGGCAACTCCGAGCAGGACTAACCAAACGGAAACCAGCAGACCAGCCAAGAACCGGAGCCAACAGCGAGGAAGGCCGAAGGCAACAGGCAACCACAAGGAGTCACCGCTGAAGGCCAAGCAGAAGCAGCAGCAAGCCAGCAGACCAGGAGAGACCGAAACACGGCCCCCGGAACAACACAAGCAGAGGGAGAAGTGGAGGCACAACCCTCGGAGAAGAACACCGCAGGCCAGAAGAGACCCAGCGGAGGCCAACAGAACCTGGAAATCCAACCAGGCAACAAACAACGCCCACCCAGAAGCACCACTGACACCAGACGAGACCAGAGGAAGCAGGGAGGAAAGGTCGATGGCAGAGGCACAGCCACCAGCCAAGAGGCCAAACACAAGACACCCCAGGGGAAGCAAGAAGCAACCCAGACACCAGAGTAGGCAAAGCGGCCAGAACCCAACTCAGCAGCGGGGACCAGAGAGGGCCGACCATGGCCCCCAAAGCATACCGGCAAGGGGGACAGACCCCGAAAGGAGGCCAGACCAGCACCACAGTGCCCGTCAGTAGCCCGGGGAAGCAGAAAAGAGGAAACAACCCCAACCGGAAACCCAGGAGGACAACCCCAACCATGAGAGAAGCCGTCCCCAGGGAGCAAAGGTTACAGGCAAAACACCGGAGGTCAGGACCAGCAACCCCGAGGCACAGGACACAGCCAAGGAACCCCAGCAACCCGCCCGAACGTAAGGGCCAGCAGATAATCAGGGCAAAAACGCAGCATAAACCAGTGCGTCAAGAAGAGCCAGGCCGAATCACAGGCAAAGCGACACGGAACAGAACCACGAGAGCCAGGAAAGCAGCAGGACGACAGAGACAACAACCAGCACCACAGCCACACCCTCCAGGAAAAGCAACGGGCAGAGACCCACCGAAGCCAACAAGAGGAACTGGGGCCCAGAGCACCACCACAGAGACACAGGGATGCCAAGGCCAGGCCAGGCTCGAGAGCAGAAGAGACCAGGCGCCCACAGACCGGCAATACCGGGGGGCCAGATGAAAAAACACCGGACACACGGGCCAAGAAAAGCCAACCCGGCCACAGCAGAAAGACAGCACGCCAACAAACGGACAGCCGACAAAAAGAACAGGGCCACAGGGGAGGAGAACCGCGGCATACAGGAGGGGAGGCACCCATAAACAAGCATCCCCCACCCCTAAACGGAAAACACACACACTGGAACAACCACCTAAGGTAGCCCAGTGAGAGACGAGCCCGCAGTGTGAGCAAGGAACAAGCCCCATCACACAAACCAACAACCAGCCGGCCAGGGAGACAAACAACCCCGACCTAGGGCCCAGAAGACAGAACGCGACCGCCCCAACCTGCCCAGGTGCAGGAGAACAGCAGGCACACCTCCAGCGTGCCCAAAAAACGCCAGCAGGAGCATAACTGCATGAAACCGCCCCCACACAGAACAAGAACAAGCATGCGAGGGACAGGCGAGGTTACCGTAAAGGAAACACACCACAGCAACGGAACCAGACCCGACGCCGAACTGAGGGAGCCCCACAGACCGACAGAAGATGAAAACAGGGACAAGGAACCGAGCCCCGGCAACGGCTCCCCGGAGCATCTAGGCCCGGGTAGAGCACAACATATCCCAAAGTACCCCTGACCCGGGAACGACAGCCGAGGACGAGCGCAGGGACACGAAGACCCAATGGAACGTGTCAAAAGGAAACCAACCACCAAGGGCATCCAAAGAAGAGCCAAAGCCACAACAGCGCAGCGCAACACGCCCGGCGTCAGCGGGGCACCCAGACTAACCCCAATGACAGCCGAGACCTGCAGCAATACCAGCAAGAAAGGAAGCAATCGGAACCGACACCAGAACCGACATGACAGCGCCAAACGCCGAGCCGGGCATAGCAACCCACAAGGACCCAGTCCGGAACGCAGGTGCTTCAAGCAGCAGCAGCAGACCGTGAAGAAGCCGGCAGCAGCACACCCCCAACCAGCTAAGTGGAAGACACACACAACCCAGAGAAAGGCACCAACACCGCCAGAGGCCTGGGGGGGGGGGGGGTGGGGGGGGAAAAAAGACGAAACAGTATTTCGCACGAAACACCGCCGAATGCCAGAGCACACAACAGCAGGTGGCAGCACCCAAAGGCATAGTAAACCTACATACCGACCTCGGAAGTACGTGAGGTCGTAGACCCTGCCAGGGCTCAGACTCGGGAAAGGCAGAGCACAGGAGCCGTGCAACCCACAGAGCCATCTGGCGGGCCCCAGAAGGCACATCGGCATCCCTCCCCCACGAACTCCAAAAGGCAACGTCAGGAGCCAGGGCAACAGGCAAAAGCCGCCCGCGCAGCGCAGGCAGGTCGCAGCCCACCACATACCTGCCACCACACTGGAACCAAGCAACGAGCGTCACCACATGCCTGAGAGGCCTGAAACAAGGCACCCACCCACACCAGGCGCCTCGCGCCCCATAGAAAGAGCCAGGAGCAGGACATCAACTGGGAAGAAGAGAAAAACCGCTACGCGGTACTCACCCGGAGTGGGGGCCGAAACACCAACAGAAACAAGGCCCCCACTCCAACATCCAGCCAGAATCCAAGGGAGCAATCGAAGCACGACTTCCACCCGGCCAGGCCAAAGGAAGACGAGCACAGCGACCCGGAAGCAACCGGGAGGCGGCGCACCAGCCGCAAAGGGCCGGTAACCAGGATTTCCAGCCAGGAACAGCCCTGCCTCCCAGCAAGCCCGGCAGGCCGGGAGGCAGACCAATAAAACCCCCCCCCCGCCCGCAAAGCCAGGCAGCCGGGCGGGGGGAGGAGAGAAGAAGCGCACACCACCCCAGCCCAGCAGGAGCAGCACCAGCATCCAAGACCATTCTGTCGACAGACAGAAAAAAAGAACAGGCGGAATGCTGGGTAAGTACCCCTTATGTACTCCTGGTGGGAGGGGCGGGGTTAGTGTCCCAGCATTCTTCTGATCTTTTTTTCTGTCGGGAGATGGTTATCTCCACTTAGTAATGAATGGGACGAGGACATAAGGGACCTGGGGGTAATCACTGATTTCTTTTGTCCGAGCTGTATTATGGCTATAAGCAGTTGAAGGTCAACCAAAGCACACAGCTGGAAGCTAAGATCTTTCCAAACGACTAATAAGGCACATCAAGGAAAACTAAGATTTCTTCACAAGTTGCAACAAAATGAGTCCGTTTTGAAAGTGTTTTGATTTTATTGGATTTTGTAACTGTCACGAACACGCATTCGAGGTTTAAGGATTTCTATATGAAGGCCCATGGGGTGTGCTCCTTTAAGACTGTGTCAAACTGGCATTCAAAGGTTGCTGTGCCACGAGTAGCAGGCTAGCCTGGGTCAAGGGTGGGACAGGCAGTGGTATTTAAACAGTATGAAGTCTTTAGGAAGCTGCCTGCCAACTGTCATTGTTGCATTGGTATTTTGCTTGCCGTATAGTTAATTCACTGTTTCCTGCCCCTCATATTTGTTATTTGTCCCCTCTACTGTTTTTTCTTTTGCCTGTTATACTGAGCTTGCTCTTTGGATTACGTTTTGGCTTTGTCCTTTTACTGTGCCTTCTTTCCTTCTCTGCTTCCCTTCAGGGCGGGAGTGGCATCCCAAAGCATCCCTGGCAACCAGCCCCCATACTGTGCATAGCGATCGAGCTCAGCGAGCGAGCCTGACCACTATCGGGGACTTGGTGGGCTTGGGGTTCTCACCCAAGAAAATCTGGGGGAAAATGGCAAAAACTGTGCATTCTACAACACATTTTTCATTATATATTCAATCGTATTCGTTTTTAAAGCAAAGTAAATGATGATCTTATGTGCACCAGGATACGGCAATCTTTATTGGGACTCTTCGATGATTCCCTCACTATCACCCTCCAACAGTGCCTCGTATCTCTCCATAGCCCCTCGCTCACATGTATTTCATATGTTTTATTCTGCCTCTCATACAAATGTAGGGTGTTGGAGAATTTTACATCACTAACACACAGAGACAATGAATCATACCTGTGTATATGAGTGTATAGAATATGTTACATAAGACAACGGAGACTGCAAGGTGTAGGATTCACAGGTCATCCATTCTGGTAGGCCTTTTTTAAGAGTGCTTGGTCTGGGGAAGCACAAACTCAGGATTCAGAATGTAACTCAGTTGTTAGAGTTGACTTTAATAATAAGAATTTATTTCTAAACAAACAACCCCTTTTTTAACAAAATTAGGATAATAAAAGACTGGGACAAAAAAACATATTTTCTCAACTAGATTACGATTGTAACTTATGAACTGCACAGTAACAAAAGGATCTCTGTGGTAAAAGTAGTAATCCAGTGAGCTATGTACATAAAATACTGTTCTGTGATCTGCATAGCACACTCTTTGCAGCAGGCATATTACCCCTCTGAGCTACCTTTGATGAGTCAAAACTGCCACTAGAAAAAACTCCGATCTCTCTCCAGCAGGTACTTTAATCACCAGAGTTATATTGGCACTTTTATTGTTGTCAGAAAATTGTTGGATATACAAGAAACTCTGCAGTGCTTTTAAAACTGCTGCACTGCTACAAAACCGGCCCCCAGTAACAAAAGCAGCTGCCCACCCTTCCAGCCTCCCGGAGAAACGTCCGATGACAGGTCAGGCCAGTACAGCCTTGCTTCCCTTCTCAGACGAGGTCTAACTGGACGCAAGACTGTGTACTTCCCAGCTTCCTTCACACTTTACTTAGGTTAACCATAGCCAGCCATCCCAAAGCCAGTGGATATACTTGTTAGTTATTCCATCACTGCAAAGGTTAAATGCCTTTACCAAAACAAAAGTCATATGCATGCTGTCTCTGGTTCCTGAGTGATCCTCTTACCGGAGAGCCTCTGCTCATAATGCTGTTTCAATCAGAGATGTAACCAGTGGTTAATTTGTAAAAAATAAGTGTCAGGGCTCTCGTTCGGAGGCAGCTTGCACCAGCCCATTTCTCTTGTTAGCGCCGCCAAAAAAAGAACCAACTGCTAATGTTGCCAAAGTCATCCTGTGCCCTGGGCACCCCCCAAACTTTTTGCTGACTGGTACTGGTGGTAGCTGACTCTGACTGACCCTGGGCTTTGCCTAACCAGGCCCAGGGCCAGTGCTATGCTGAAAACACTTAGGGGCCGATTCCTATTCGGGTCGGAAATCTCTCCGACCGAGCCGGACCCGGAGAGATTTCCGACCGAATCGGACCCTAGCAGCCCGACGAACGAGTACGATGCGCACGTATGCCATCGGACTCGAGTCGGTCGGACTCCCATTGAAGTCAATGGGAGCCTGTTGTACAACGCGTACGCGGGCTCCCATTGACTCAATGGGTGCGAGGCGGACAAGGGCACCCCTACAGCGTGTATGCGGCGAAGCGACTCGCGCCGTACACGCACAGGTAGGAGGACCCATGAGTCCCCCTGTGTGCGACTCGCGCGGCTACGCGTACAGGGAGTCCGACACGGACCCCCAAAGTACGGCTCCGACTGCTTCTTCGGGCCGGACGGCGCGAGTCGGTCGGACTGCTCGCGGCGCGCGCATCGTGCCCGGCCGGGAACGTCTCCATTGCAAGGTGCGCTGCGCATCCGTGCGAGTTGGTCGGTGCGGTTGGGACGGGCGTACGAGTCGGTCGGTGAATTTGCACGCGCTCGCATCGTACTCGTTCGGCCGGACGCACGTACGAATCGGTTGGGAATAAGGCCTCCGAATCGGATCCGGTTCAGCCGAATCCGATCCGATTCGGTGCCCTACCGGCCGAGATCGGAATCGGCCCCTTAGAATACAGTGAAAACAGCTACATACACTAGGGTACACTATGGGTTGGGGTACCCCTGTGATTGGCATGACCTACCCTATAAGACCCTAGTACATAATAGGGCAGGGGGATTGAAACTACCTATCAGTCCCTAGTGTATAGTAGGGCATGGCAGTTTAGAGGCCAGCAGCCTTTTCTGCACTTGCATGTGTGCACTGCTGAAGCCTGAGGTCAGTTTAAAAGCAGCCCTGGGTTCCATGACTGCTTTTAAAAAGTAAATTGTGCCCAAACTCGACTTTGGTGTTTGGGGCACTTAAAAATGGATAACCTACAATGTTTTGACATATTATGAACCCCCATGGTCTCCCCTAGGTGTCCCAGGGGTGGGGGGTCAGGTATTTATAAGGTGGACCCATATAAAATGAGTTTTATATGCTCTGGGTTAAGTGAAATTTCACATTTCACTCCCCACATTGTGATGAAGTGCTGCCCAAATTCGACTTTGAGGCTAGGAGCACTGTGGAGGGAGTATCTGCAATATTTCTACAGATTCAAAACCCCTAAAATCTCCCCTAGGTGGTCCATGGGGTGGGGGTCCTGTAGATATAGGCGGAGTACTTATTAAATATGTTTTTATAAGGCCTGGTGCTGGAAAAATGGCCCAAGTCATTTTTCCCATTGCAAATCCCATGCCACATAGGTTAACATGGCAAGAGGTTATTAACTAATAACTCCTGATAGGAGAATGATAGAACTTCCATTCAAAGACTTCCCAGAATGGTAGTGATAAATCCCACAATATGATATTGTTGAATTTCTCCTAAAATATACAGACAAGAAGTTATAAGACTTTCTTGTTTGTAGGTCCAAATTCAGCCTTCCAGTGGTCTGTCCTGATTGGTTAGAGTGGATTAGCCAGGCTGCTTTGAAGAGGTGATAAAGAGCCCCTGGGGTTAACCAGCTCTGCTGGGAGGGCAGTGTGCTGCTACACAGGAATGCCAGAGCAGGGGGGGGGAGTCGTAAACCATGGTCTTCAAAGGAAAGGGAAAGGCCTCAGTGTCAGTTACCACTCTACTCTTTTGACCCCAAGCCAGAGCTAGGATTAAGGAAGGAATGAGCAGATGCAAGGGGAGAGTCTATGGAAATTAGCCATCCTAGGGGTGTGTTTAGCCAGCTCTTAACTCTCTGCTGGAAAATCAGCCATTATGAATTTGGAAGATTTGGTGCACTCTGGGACAAAATAATGCCACACTCTACAGGATGTGGTCATATCTTTGGGGAGTTACCCTGCCCCCATTGATCAGGGTGACCTCCTGCTTGACCCAGAGAACTTGGAATAAGTATCTGAGAGGGGCAGAGTCTCTCAGATCTGCTGTTTGAAACTTAAGAAAGCAAGACGTTGTGCCATGCTGAGAAGTTTGATGTGCAATTTCTAAGGCCTGCCCTCTGAGGACTGCACCATCTGGAACAACAGCCCTGTGGACTACCTTGCTGTGAAAAGAGTAAAGAGTGGACTCCCTGCAAGCTACAGGTTAACAGAGCTCTCCTGGAACATCACCACCAAGGATCCTCAACCTGGAAAACTACCAGTGGATTTGTAAGGCTTTTGTCCAAGTGGATTGTGGGAACTGACGTCCTCAACTTTCAAGGACCATCTTGGAGCTTCCAGACCCTTACAGTGAGTTTGAGACACTTTGGGACCCTTTGGGGAACTTCAGGAAGAAGTTCCAGGTGTTTGGAGAACTTTGGAGCAACTTTGGAAAAAAGCTCCATAGGGGGACCGACTAAACCTGGTCAGCCAAGCCGCCTGCCTTCAACCCCGAGCCGGCCAGGCCACCCAGGTTCATCCCGCTGAAAGCTCCGTAGGTCCGACTTCCAGAGTTTGACCGGGAGTAGAAGAAATCCGTGGCCGGTGAACCCTCACCGAATCCACCCTGGTGAAGAGCATCGAGGGACCCCACGAGAAAAAGCTCCAGAAAAGTTTCTAAGTCTGAAGGTAAAAACTGTGACCGGGACCTACCGCGAGGGGTAGCCGCTCAGGGCTCCATCGCGGTTGGCCTGAAACTTTGACTTTGAGCCGGTCTATCGCGACCAGATATCCCAATATGGTGCTATAGGTTTCTAAGTGCTATAAAGTGATAAATCTTTAAAAAATCCTATCTCCGGTTCCCTACATTGGATTTTTGTAGTTTTGGTGTCATTTTAAAGATAAAAATATTTCCTATTTTTATAAATTGGTGTTGGATTTGTTGGATTTTTATTATGCATTGTATCTTAATTATTTACTGAATTGGTGATTTTAAATGCTTTACATACCTGTCTTTGAAGTTAAGCCTGCCTGCTCGCAGCCAAGCTACCAAGGGCTGAGCATGGGAATAATTTTCTAAGACCTATGCTGAGTCCTATCATGTGTTAGTGGCCTTATTGCCAGTGGCAGATATACATTTGCCCCTACTAATGACCCACTTTCCAACAGCTAACATGAAAGTGGGAAGAGGCTATGGCATAATGGCCAGAGATGCCGACTTCAGAGCTGAGGAATCAGGTTTGAGTCTCGGCGTCGGCTCATCAGCCTGTGATTCTGGGCAAATCACTTAATCTCCCAGTAAATTAATGTGTCCTTAACTGGTGCTCATGAAAAGCGCTGGTGTTGATGATTAAGTGCTGGTGCTGAGCACCGGAAACCCCTGGCTCAAATTAAGCACTGGATGTAACACCTGAGAGAACAGTTCTAAAGGAGACCTGGGTTTGCTGCAAGCCTCTAGCTCCTCTCTTTCGCTCCCATTCCCCTTTCCTTCCAATATTTGATTTTGCTTTGCACATATTCCTTTGTAGGGGCAGAGCTGCATTCTGGGAAGTGGGGTGGATTGTAATCAGCACTTGTTGGATAACACTCACAAATCCTGACAGTAACTGTACCATACTTAGGTCTGTGTGTGCTCTGTAGGAATGTCGGGTATGTGTGTTATTACCCCAACTCTACTTATAAAGTACACCATACAAACTGATTTTTGGAACTCAATTGTATGTATTTATCACTAACTAATGGAACCGTTTTATCAACTTCAGAATATTGAAAGATTGAATTAAAAATGAAAGAATTCAAACGTATGCTTAGACGGTCGATCTATCAGTAAATTATAACTTATGACCCATAGGTTACACAGTAATCTCTGCAGAAAAAGTATTAATGCCACAAGATATTCTAAATAGAATACAAACCTGTGACATAGATGTTGTACATAATACTTTGCAGCAGATACATTAAGCATCTGAACTATTTTATGATGAATCAAACCAGTGAGATTGCACATACATCTCTTCAGCAAGTGTATTAACCACCTGAGTTGACATGTCAGTATTTTACCAAGAAATGTACTGTACATTCGTAGATGCTTTAGCCTTCTTATCTACCTAAAAGTAAAGTGTTGGTAACCAATTAAACAAGGCAAACAGCTTAACAGCCACAATTACCTTGTTGCCTTTCTCTGTGGGTGCAGAATTTTTTTTGGGAACATAGTTTGACTGCCATTGCTCTGCAACTCATGATGCCCTTATTACTCTGCCTCTAAAGGTTCCATCCCCTTTGTGAACAGTTTTCCATACCACCAGTGGCGGCTCCTCCGCTAAGGTGGAGGTGCGTCGCCTCACTGCTTTAAAGCAGTGCAATGAAAAAAATACAATGATAATAGCTGAAGTTATTATCATTTTTTTTTTATATTCCAGTTGCCATCAGGTTAGGGTGGGGCGGAGCGGGGCTGGGGTCCTGTGACATTGGGGAGGAGGAGTGCACTCCTGAACCTAAAGTGCACATGACTGTTTGGCCGGTCGTCTCGGGCCGGCCAAACAGTCATGCGCACTTTTCATGTTCTCCACCCAGGCTGCATTACAGCCTGAGTGGAGAACATGCCCAGGCTCCCTTTCCTTCTCTGAGTGCCGAACCACGGCACTCAGACCAATCACAATGCGGCTAGCAGCAGCGTCATGATTGGTCAGGGTAGTCTGGAAGCCTGGTGCTTGCTGTTCCTGGTTCCTGCGAGGAGAGGCGGTGGCCGGTGACGGCAACCAGCAGGTAAGTTTAATTTCTTTTTTATTTCCTAACACCCCCACCTTCCCCTGCCCTCCACACTGTCCACTACCAGCCGCCACTGCATCCCACATTTGTGAGTTTCTAGATTACAGATTTATTTTATTTATAGCATAGTCTAGGAGGGCCTAATGTCTTCCTTCACTGGGGATATTCTCAAGGGAAGAGCCTTTGTGAGTGGTTTTGTTTGAAGAGTGGAGGTCCCTAGTGGGGTATATCTTGAAATTCTAAACTAAATGGACGTTCACAAATCATTGTGTGAATAACAGTAAGAAGCCTGAAGGAAATTCTGCTCACAAGTGGGAATTAGAGCCTCTGGCAGGGAAAAGGAGTGTGTGTGGGGGGGGGAGGGGAGTTATAGTTCCATTTGATATTCATGCAAGGGATCTGAGCCCAGCATGAATAAGTATACCAGGGTGGAATATTTATTGTGCAAACAAATCTTGTGTAATTAGCGTTTGCCACATGATGCATGTTTCGTGTAATTCCTCACCACCCGCCTCAACAATTAATATTTTCCCACATAACTTTCAACTGAAAGAGATGTTTTTAGCAGCAAATGCCTCGAAGGCAGGGCAGGCATAGAAAACAAAATTAGCCCCGGCAAAAATGTTTAAACCGGCCGCCACTGGAGGAGACAGCAACTTAATTTCGGCGGCAGCACATTGTTGGGCCTTAGGAGTACAAACTACTCTGAAAACAGCTCCATAGCAGGCAGACTACCAGGAAAATGCCAGTGACAGAATGACCAGTTTGGCCCTGCTCAAGGGAGTTGTGGAAAATATATGCCCTGAAGCTGCAGCTGCAAGACATTTGTTGCGGAAACTGACCTCTGCACTGATAATCTGAGTGACTTTTATATGTGAGATACGCGGCCATGTACAATTTGCACTCCGACAACCAGCCACATGTATTTCGCACATACATTAGGAAAGGAAATTGTTTTTCGATATTGCCCATCCCTGTGCGGAAGGCCAATTATTTTGTATGTTTCCTTCAGACTGTCTAATATATAGATGTTGTGATACACACACCTTTACTCCTCCTACCCTAAATCTCCCATCCCAAGTCCTTAATGGGATCAGATTATGAAATGGCATACGAGGAGATGAAAACAGATGAGACCACATAGGCAGGGATGTGGACTAATGGCCAGACCTGCCGACTTTGCAACTGGGGCATCGGGTTTGAGTCCTGACCTTGGCTCAACATCCTTTGATTCTGGGCAAATCACTGAATCTCCTCTTAAAGCAAACATTGGCAAAGCCAGTAGGTCTCACCTAAGCAAGAGCTATTGGCTTTGCCAATGTGCTTTAGCCATGTTGTACACCAACATGGATGCTGTTCAACCTAGGTTAAAGTTAGTGGCGTAGAGTGGAGTGTCGTAGAGTGGAGTGTCAAAGAGTGGAGTATCTTAGAGTGGATTGGCGTAGAATGGAGTGGCATGGAGTGGAGTGTCGTGGAGTGGCATAGAGTGACATAGAGTGTAGTGGAGGGTTGTGGAGTGGCGTAGAGTGGAGACTAGTGTTGTAGAGTGGAGTGTCATGGAGTACAGTGGAGTAGTAGTGTGTTGGAATGGAGTGTTGCAGTGGAGTGTCGTGGAGTAGAGTGCAGTGTTTTGGGATGGCGTGGAGTGAAGTAGAGTGGAAGTCTGTAGAGTGGAGTGTCGTAGAGAGGAGCAGCGTAAAGCGGAGTAGAGTGGAGTGGCGTAGCATAGAGTGAAATAAAATGTTGTGGAGTGGAATAAAGTGCCATAGAGTAGAGCGGCACAGGGTGGCATAGAGTGGAGTGGTGTTGAGTGGCGTAGAGTGGAGTGTCGTATAGTGGCATAGAGTGGAGTGGCATAGAGTGGCGTAGAGTGGATGGGCACAGAGTGGAGGGGTATAGAGTGGAGTAAAGTGTTATAGAGTGGAGGGGTGCAGAGTGGAGTAGAGTGAAGTATCGTACAATGTTGTGGAGTGTCGTACAGTTGAGTGTCATAGAGTGAGGTGGTTAGAGTGGAGTGTCATAGATTGGAGTGTCACAGAGTGGAGTAAGGGTTGTAGAATGGAGTAAGTGGCATAGAGTAGAGAATAGTGGAGTGAAGTAGAACGACATAGACTGGAGGGGCATAGAGTGGAGTGAAGTAAAGTGTCATAGAGTGGAGGGACATAGAGTGTTGTAGAGGTGACTAGAATGTCATAGTGGGAAGGGCTTAGAGTGGAGGGGCGCAGAGTGTCGTAGAGCAGCATGTCATCGAGCGGAGGGCATAGAGTGGAGGGGCATAGAGTGAAGTAAAGTGCTGCTAAGTGGAGTGGCATAGCATAGAGTGGAGTAAAGTGTTGCAGAATGGAATGTGTCATAGAGTGGAGAACAGTTGTAGAATTGAGTGGCACAGAGTGGAGTAGAGCAGCCTAGAGTTAAGTGACATAGAGTGGCGTAGGATGGTGTAGTGTGTCGTAGATTGGAGTGGTGTAGAGTGGCATAGAGTGGACTGGAGTGTCATATAGTGGAGTGGTGTAAAGTGGAGTAGAGTGGAGTGGAGTAGAGAGGAGGGCGTAGAGTGGAGTGTCATAGAATGGCAGAGCATAGAGTGGAGAAAAATGTTTTAGAGTGGAGAAAACTATTGTAGAGTAGAGTGGCAGAGAGTGGGGTGGCAAAGAGTGTCATAGGGTGGAGTGGGTTAGAGTGGCGTAGAGTTGAATGTCATAGAGTGGCTTAGAGTGGAGTGTGGTATAGTGGCGTAGAGTGGAGGGGCATAGATTAGAGTGGAGTAAAGTGCTTTAGAGTGGAGGGTCGTAGAGTGGGGTAGAGTGTCATAGAGTGAAGTGACATAGAGAAGAGGAGAGTGGAGTAGAGTGGAGTATCATACAGTGTTGTGGAGTGTCGCAGAATTGAGTGTCGTAGACTGGAGTGGAATAGAGTGGAGTTGGATAGAGTGGAGTGTCGTAGAGTAAAGTAAGTGTTGCAGAGTAGAGTGTCATAGAGAAGAGTGGAGTGGCATAGAGTGAAGTAGAATGGCGTAGAGTGGAGGGGGGTATTGTGAGGCATAGAGTCATAGAGTGGAGGGGCCTTAGAGTGTGGTAGAGTGGTGGACGTAGAGTGGAGGCGCATAGAGTGGCCTAGAGTGGAGGCTCATAAAGCGGTTGGCATAGAGTGAAGGGGCAGAGAGTGGAGAGATGTAGAGTGGAGAGGCGTAGAGTAGAGAGGTGTAAAGTGTTATAGAGTGGAGTGGCAAAGTGTGGAGTAAACTGTCACAGAGTTGAGTGCCATAGAGTGGAGTGCCGTAGAATGGAGTGTCATAGAGTGGAGCGTCATAGAGTAGAGTAGCTTAGAGTGTTGTAGAGGGATGTAGAGTGTCGTAGATTGAAGTGGCATAGAGTGTCATAGAGTGGAATACAGTGTTGTAGAGCGGAATGTTATAGGATGACAGCGTAGAGTGGATTAAAGAGTTGTAGAGTAGAGTGGAGTAAAGTATCGGGGAGTGGCGTAGAGTGAAGTAAAGTGTTACAGTGTAGAGTGGCATAGAGTGGAGTAGAGTGGAGTGGAGTACAGTGTCATAGAGTGTAGTGCCATAGAGTAGAGGGGTAGAGTGGAGTGACATAGAATGGCGTAGCATAGAGTGGAGTAAAGTGTTGTGGAGTGTAGCAGAGTGGAGTGGCATAGAGTATTGTCTAATGTCGTAGAGGGAAGAAACATAGAGTGGTGTGTCGTAGAGTGGTGTGTCGTATTGTGTTGTAGAGTGGAGTGTCATAGATTAGAGTATCGTAGAGTGGAGTTTCATAGAGTGGGGTGTTGTAGAGGTGCATAAAGTGGAGTAGTGTGGCTAGAATGAAGTGCCATAGATTGTCTTAGAGTGGACTGGGGTAGAGTGGCGTAGGGGGTCATAGAGTGGAGTGAAGTGGAGTGGTTTAGAATGTTGTGGAGTGGGATAAAGTGGAGATTCATGGAGTGTCGTAGAGTTGTGTAGAGTAGAGTGGCTTAGAGTGGAGTAGAGTGAATTGGCATGGAATGGAGTGGAGTAGAATAGTGTGTCGTAGAGTGGAGTGTCGTAGCGTGGAGTGTCGCTGTGTGACATTTGACCTCTGTCTGAAAGCACAGCAAATGTGACAAGATAAAAACACATTTTAAAGGCCTTTTTACAGAAAGCGAGCACTCATGGAAGAATACAGTAAATGAGCTATGCTCGACGGGAGTTATAAAGGCATGCTGAACAGCCTAAACCAAATAAAGCTAGCAAATAGAAAACAAGCAGTTGTGACTTACAAACCCCAAAGCCAATGGTAAGCAATCGGCGGAATGGATTCTTAGCTCAACTTTCAGAATGTCCCCAAGTAATCTGGTGCTAGTGTAAAGTGCTCTCATGACGTATTTCTGACGGATTACACAATCGCTTTCATGCACGTTAAGAGATCTCGCGTTACCAAATGAAAGGTTCTGTCAGAGAAAGTCATTAAATCAATTTGACACAAATATATGGACCTTATCCCTCAACCCGCTCTTCTAAATCTCAGCTTGGTTATTTTAGCCACAGGCCGACTGGGCAATCCGGTGTGACAGATGTGCTTGTGGAGAACGCAGAGCGCGTATCCATCTTAAAATATTGTCTCCAAAGTGAATTGAAAACGAGAAGACAATAAACCGCTTCTAGTGCTCCCATTCTGCCTTCTTATAGCTGCATATCACGTGATGATGCTGTCACTGTCAAGCAATCTCTTGGCAATAGCCAATAAAAACCCCCTTCAGGCGATATGTACGGTCACTCTGCAGTGATGGGACCAATAACTCCGCCTGTCTCAAGGATGGATAATACTGAACCGAGACAAGCTCACGCTGAGGAAGGGATCGGCTCTGGCAGAGTGCTGCTATCTTTAGGTCTGCCTTGCACGAGCTTTAGAGTCAGGGAACACTACTGATAACGTGATAAGAAGCTGACAAACACAGTACAGTCACTCGGGAAGCTGTGTTAAACGGGCACACACTATAAAATGTAACATTTCACATAAAATAGTCCGCCAATGTAAAATACGTCTGTTTGATTTAGCAATGTGAATGCTACAAACAGTGCAGCGTTTACATCTCTGTGTTTGCTTTAAAGCCATGATGCAAACAGTACTGCACATTGAATGTAAAAAAGAAAAAGGTAGACACGTTGTGCGCGTGTGTGTGTGCGTGCGTGAAAACATGAAGTTCCACACCCAGCAGGTAATGAAGTCAAGCTAGCTTTATTCCAATAACCCCTTGAATATCCAGCTCCCAATGACACAATAGTACGAGGTCAATTTTGTACCTAGCAGCATTTCCAGGTTGCTAAGAAATATCAGCACGTACACATACTCTCTCTCTCTCACTTTCTTTTTTCCTGCCCCCCTCCCATCCCCCTCAAAAACCTCGTTAAGAGTGGAAATAAATGTGTTCTTGATACGGCAGTGGGGTGTAGAAGAAAGGATTCTGCCCCAGAAAAACAGCTTTTACCGTAATGAAAGAAAAAGAAACACAAATTTGCAAAGGTTTGGGCAATATTGTGTGCTTGCAAAAATGTACGCGCTACATTTCTGCATGTTTAAACGGCTGTGCATTTGAAAATTCATAGATATCTGTTAAGTGTGTGGATATTGGAGGAGAACGGCTGGGGTTGAATCACAACACATTTTTGGATGGAGTTATTACAGGCCCTTGGTGATAAAAGGTACAGTGCTTGGTGCAAGCATCTTTCACTACTAGTACATCGAAGTTGCTATGCTAAGGTGGTACTTACTATCTGACAAAATACAAAATAACAGCGTAACTCAATCCAAGAAAACAAAACAATGCACTGTAACACAAAAGAATTGTGTTGTGCTTTTGTGTTGCACTAGGTTGTGTTAAATTTGTGTTTGTTTTTGATTTGTGTAATTGTAGTGTTTCGGTTGTATTTTTGTTCTGTTCTTTTGGGGTGTTAAAATTGTAATGGATTTTTGTGACGTGATTTTGCTTTGATGTAGTCGAGCAATGTCGTTATTGTTTCAATTGTGTGAAATGGCAAATTTTCGGGAATGTCATTTGACAAGAATTACAGGAAAATCCGAATTGCGCAAATTATAACAGCATCATTTGAATTTCGCCCAGGCCTAATTAGCTCCTTCTAGATATAGCTCATCGATTATCTCCAATCAGGCTTTAAATCAGGTTGTGAACGTACAAAAAACAAAGGCCTACCCCAGGATAAACAGGAACATGAGGTCATAAAGTATATTATAATGAACAATGGTCCCTGTCAAAGTTCACACAGAGCACAATCAATGGAACCAGTGTACAAATAGTCGAAAAAATAAATATTGAGTGAAAATGTATGTTCTAAAAGAATGCTTTTTAATTCTTACCCAGAATTAGCAAGTTTAAAAACGAGGTCTTATGAAATAGTGAAAGTGCTCCGTGCTCATACATGGTACATGCACACTGGGGATGAATATTTCCAGCGTACATTAAACAACAGTGTCCAACATGTCCACTAATACATTATTAGAACAAATCAAAACATTCATCATAGAAGACAGAATGGCTTTTCGACCACTATTTGATGAGGCATAAACTGTAGCAAAACGTATGATTTTCAGAGAAACGCGGGAAAGCATGAACTAGTGCAACTTCAGCAAATGTTCCATAGAATTTCACGAAGATTGAATGGAAATTAAATACTCAATTCCTCACACTGCATGCAAACGTCCGCTTTCAAAAAGCAGCTGACTTGGCACAGTCCTTTCGAGGATGTGCATAATCTGCAACTCCTTTACACCTGAAATGTAACCCACATCCTCAATTTCTCCACTTAGAAAATATCTAAAATAGAGGCATTTTAGTCATTTCGTAATAATAAATCAATTGTAATCCTCACCTGAAGCCCCATCGTCATCCTGCTCCTTCCTGCACCACATTTAAACTCTCTTTATGGCCACTTACAATGTTATGTTTGTAGACAAAGAACTGTATTCCATGCCTAATTTATTGCACTTGAATTGCTTGCTAATTGAAAATGTTGTTACCCTTCCTGCCTACACTACTCTGTGACGCACTTTTGAGCCTGCATGGGTCAGGCTAAAGAAAGATGAATAATAAATACATAACTTTTTAAATATGTGGGTCATGTGACACTATATATCAATGATAATAATATCAACCTACAATAATATTGCATCCCCCCACACTGATTAGCCTCCAAAGTCTAGGTAAGTATATAATTGCTATTAGAATATTGGAATGTTGACAGGTCCCTTGAAGAAAAAGGAGCAGCAGAGGACCATGGACATTGGTATATACTCTTGAAGCTCGCCTTTGGGGCTCACACCCTGTGTGGCTTCCGGCCATCGAGTGGTGACACCTCTTCCAACAGCAGGCCTCTATTGTTCATACTCCTGGGAGTTGATAACAATTCTCTCCAGAAGGGCAGAAGACTGTCTTGTTGCCATCATCTGTGAGTGACCACAGGAAGACTTGGGCAACAAAGTGTCAGCTGTCTAAATGTTGCATTTCTTGAACATTTACATTGAATTCGACTTGAGTATCGAGTTGAATTTAATGTGATAATTCTTTTGATACCTTGAAGTATCAACTTTACTATACCATTTAAAGGTTAACACAGCTGAGTTGTCCTCTTGTAACCCTTTACTTGCCGATGGGACAACTAGCCTTTCCACAGCAAACATGGGTGTTTTTACTCTTAGGGCATATAAAAATACATGTATTAACTTTTAAGATACAGCCTCCTTCCATTGGACCCAACAGCCCTGCTGTAGAGATGACTTTTATATATATATATATATATATATATATATATATATATATATATATATATATATATATATATATCCAACTTCTGCTACTTGTGTCAGCCCGCCGCTGCTCCAAATCAGAGGGCGCTTCGCCAAAAGGACCACCCAAGCAAGGTCCGAATTTAATCAGCACAAAGTTCCTTTAAACAAAGGAGGACGAAGCAATGTCTTGACAAAATAACACGATTTATTTGTCAGCTGTCGGACGCGTTTCGCCTGACCTGCAGGCTTGCTCACCAACAAACTAATAAAGTTTTCAACCATTTTAAATGCATTTACGTGAATCAACGTTTGTGAAACTACAAACACAGTGCATGAGAAGACAGACTGGTAGTTTTTAAAACAATATTTCCTTCTTTCATTACGCTTTGCTTTAAAACTTCAATATTACAATAGAATCACTGCGTATTTACTGAATTAATAAATACTTCTTATTTTTATGTTCACAACAGTTAATAGACTTTGTTATGCATGGTGGAAAAATTATTATTACACTGCTCATAATAACGAGCCAAGTATCCTAAGCTGTTATTGACACTCTCATTTTAGCTTAGTGCCATGTTGCGGTGTACAATTCATATGATCAAGCCCAAGTGGGCAATATAGCATACCTCACTAAAATTTCTTGTGCTACAATATAGCAATGCATAAACGTTTTGCAATTCCCGCCCAAGTGGGCTTATTATCAATTTTGTGAACAAAGCCGCACTAAAATTTCTTGTGCTGCGGTATAGCAATGCATAAACATTTTACGGATCACGCCCAAGTGGGCATATTGTCAATATTGTAAACAAAGCCACTATTGTAAACGGTCTTGTCTTCAAAATTGTGCTTAAACCACAGTGTACCTCTAACGTGAAAAATTAAAACAGATAAAAACATAGAGATATAAGGAGAGACAGCTCAACATATATTTGGTCATAAATGTGTGTGAAGATCTTCTTCCATATTTAAACCCTCCGGGGTTTTAGTATTTAACTCAATAATGTAAGAGGATTCCAACCTTCTTAATTCTTTTTTTCCTCGATCTCCGCCCCTTGCATTAGGTCTCACTGCATCTATCACGAAATAAGTCAAACCTTGAATGTTGCTATTATGATATTGGTTAAAATGGCGTGCCACTGGATACGTTTTATCACCATTCTTGATCGCTCTCAAGTGCTGTAGAAAGAGAGGTTTGGGCTTTGCCATTAGTTTAAATGGCAAAGTAGAGTTGGCAGTTTAAAACTGTCCTACCAGTCTGCAGTGGCATACTGTGAGACATGTTTCCCATTGTCACATCTCGGGTGGCACATTAAGTGCTGCAGCCCTAGAGGGACACTTTAACTTACAGGCCCTTGGTACCCATGGTGCCATATACTGGGGCCTTACAAATACGTTAACTTAAACCAATTGGGTATAAGTCGATCAAACATACACTTTTATGGGTCATAACGCTGGCACTGAGGTCTCAGTGCACTCTCAGAGTCGAAAAAACAGCAACATTAGTCCAAAGCTTTGGGGTGATCATGCAAAAAGAGCCATTTCCTTACATCCAGTATATGTGGATTGCTGGTGAAAGAGAGAGACAGAGGGTGCGGGCAAAGGCGCACAGCAAGCCTTCCTCTCTCCCTCCTCCTGTGCCTCATTGTGACACTGGAGATATGGAAAAAGAAAGAGGGGAATTCCTCTCACCCCCCATGACTCCCTTGGCTCTTTCAAATGAAGAAAACCAGTTTGTCTTAGCCTAGAGAGAGTCAGAGGCTAACTCTAGCCTCTTTTTGCAATTCCTTCTGTCCCTGTTTGAGGTTTGTCAGTTGCTTCCCTGACAGTGCATGTGGCAAAAACTGTTAAAAATACACAGCAGGAGCTATGAAAGGCTTGGAATCTTTTGAGCCCGGGGGGTTTTAACACCTGGGGGTGTGTCCCAGGAGGATTTGTTTTAATTAAGATATTCTGCCATTATGGGGCAGAATGTTCTAGTTGCCTTATGGCTTGCCTTAGCAGGCTATAATGGGCAATAAAGGCTCGCTCCTTTCTTATAGGCCCTCACCTTTGGCTCAGGCCTGTAGCGCTGGATGGGGCCTTTAATGGGCAGCAAAGCCTGCTATGGCAGACTATGTGACTATATTACTGCCTGCTCTACTTAGCCAGACTTACCTTGCGATGTAGTGAGATAGGTATGCTCAAACATGGGTCCTGTGCTCACTGTGCCATAGGACTCAAGCTACACCATAACGACGAGACCCTAGTAGGGCATAACCAGTCTAGGGTTGCTTGACGTCACCTCTGGAGGGGGCCGCACCTGGCGCTTTGGGATGGACTGTTCCCATGCAGAGCCGAATCAGTACTGATTTGCATAAGACAGGCCTTTATCTAGAGTTGCATGGTGGACAAACAACTATGGATTGGAATGTTGCCCAAGCGATTTCCAGTGGCTGAGATTAATTCAAGCATTCCATTCATCACATCATTGTAGTTGCAGGTATAGCCTGTGATGGCAAACAATAAGACAATATTACTATTTACACATCTACTTAGCCGGAATTTCCTTGCTATTATCATGTGTTTCTTGCATTGCCCATTGTAGTTTTCCCTATATTAGCCTAACTGTGCATGTTGTAGCCCTCATTTTCCTTTGCACACATTAAATAAACATGCTTGCTTGTGTGCCATATTGTACTTTCACACGGAACCTGCATATGTGTTCACATTCTGTTCATTTCCTGGGATTTAGTCTGAACACTACAGACAAGGTCAAACAACAATGTCCCTTGTTATTCTTTCTGGCCAGGCACTGGCACCTAGGCATTACACAAGAATGCTGCTGTTGTTTATGCACACACATGCCCTATCATATAGATGAGCACATGAGCAACACACCACACACAGGCGACAACCGGATTGTTATGGCAACTGCATGGCGGCCCACTCTGGCATTCCGGGTCGCTGACTTAAACCTGCACACGGGCAATGATCCAATTGGTGCAGCAACCGTCTCCTCACAACTCTCTACAGAGATCCACTCGCCAGGACCTCGCTCCCTCCATCAGGGCACCCTGGTTTTGGCAAGCAGGCAGGTACTGGTGCTCCAGGCTCCATGAAAAGGTAGTCTTGGGTGTCCGTGGGTGATCACCCATCACACAGCTGGGAGACTGGCAACCTTATTCTCCAGCTATGGGCAGGCATCAGTCACTAACATGCAGATATTACTCGACTGTATCATGGAGCTGCCACAGAACAAGACAAAATACACCTTGCAAACTCCCTGCTTACTCCAAACTCACCCTTAGATGTCTCTTCAAGGCTTAAAATATAATAAACTCTGTCCACCAGAACTGGAACTCCTGGGCACACATATCAAATGTGAAGTGCACTAAGGAATGGGCTTACTTAAAAAGGGGTTAAGCAATACTAGACTTCGCCTTATGCACGTTTGATGTATACACCATGCATACCTCACACCTGCTATCCTACGCAAAGCAACACCCCCACACACACACACCCTAATAACCGTTTCCTTCTCACCCTGCACTGGTTCCAAACAAAAGCCTAGAGTGTGTTCATGACTGATCAACAAACCTATTTTCTTCAGCAGTCTTGGGTACCTGGCAGACAAGCTCTCCCTTTGCGGTATCAGAGGATTTACCCAGAAAAGATAAGCGATGCCTGCAAATTTGAAATTTATCACTTTAAGAAGCACAAAAGCCTTTTTTAAAAGCCTCTTAAGGCAATTCCTTGAGTATGCGGAACTTTCACCTTGAAGCAATGCAAATAGCTCTTATCCTTGGTGGAAAGAAAAGACAAACCTCATTTTTAATATGCATCTTATGGACTGGAAGAGTTCTTCATGTAATCCTGCCAAGTCTGTATTTTCAAATCCCGCAGTTATTAGCAAGTGCTGATGGAGAGTTGCCTTAACATGGTTGCAAGGTAACCCATTTCTAGCAACAAACCTTTCTGAAGCCCACAAATGACCTCACATTCTACCTTTGAGCCCAGGACATGCCTGACGCTGGAATGTAAACCTCCCCTTCCCACTCACCTAAAAATTGCACAAGATGTAGGAACTAATTTCTCTCCTTGGATGCAAGAACTGGGAAGGTTGTCAATTTCCAACATGTTCACTTGCTAATGCCCACAATGGTGCCTTACTGTACTAAGTGCAGGGCTGATCATAAAGATATAGATAAGGCCCTCTTTATAAAGCAAACTCAAATGCCCACAGCCTCGCTAGAGACTCATAGGACACCCATGTATAATTACACACAAATAAATAAAGGGGAGGGAAATAGAGAATGGTAAGGAGGGGTTTAGGGAGTGTCAGGGAGGGATTTTGGGAGGAACGTAAGCTACCAACAAAGTCCGTTTCTATTCACAAACTGCATTGCTAAAGTTACTGCAGCCAAAAAGGCACCCAAAACAGTAGTAAATTACTACAGCTCAGAACTGAAGTAAGTTCAGCACCAATCATGGCCAAACACTGGTACAGTTATTAACGAATCTGTAAATGACAGATCTAAGAACCTAACCAAAGGGAAGGGCTTCCGCTAAATGTGCGAAACAACGCCCCGAATCTAAGAAGAGAAAATTCTCTTCTTGAGTCCCCTCACTCACCAAGGGTTGCCCCTAGGTGACATGCTTCATCATTCGGGCCATCCCAGACATCTACTGTCTGGGGCGTGCTGCAACTTGCGGAACTACGTAGGAGCACTTTTTGTGAAAAAATGTGTAGTGCCGTGTTGGGGGGTGTGGTAATGGTGATGCTAAAAATACCTAGCTAGTGAGCGATTAGTTTATTCCTGCTCCTAGTTGGTATGGATAAAAAGGGGTTAATAATAGGGAGGAAGTGTAACTGTTATGTGTATACTATCCCTAGTATTTGGTCGACATGTTTCGAGGTGTCCCCTAAACCTCTTCTTCAGGACCACAAGGGGACCAGCCCCATGCGTACCACTCCGTGAGAAAAACAATCCTATACTAAAGAAATAATATAATAAAGAACAGGTGCACACCTAATGTGTGAGCACCAAAAATTAAATACATACGGTTGAAATCAGACTCGTAGTATCTGTTCAAGGAGATAGAGTGACAAAGAGATTAGTACATATTGCCTGCCCACCTCTCACGTGGGCAGGTCCAAACTATATGCAGTGCTTAAATCAATGCGTTCCTCTATAGTTTGTGTCGGTGCCCTTAGTAGTAAAATTATTGAATTAGTGCTTGTATCCAATGTGACACCTTGGAACACATCGGACTACTCTATTGTGAGAAAGCATGGTTATTCGTTAAAAACATTGGTAAAAAGGGAAAGAAACACTTGTGAGCAAACCTTACAAGACAAAACAAACATATAAACACTCTGTTCACAATTTGTAAGAACATACTTCTGTTTTGGCAACGCTGTGCCTCATGGACTGCCAGGGTGGAGGGGCTTGTAGTAACCCTAGAAGAATGTATATAAAGTATTTGAGTCAAGGGAGGGCCATGGGTAAAAGCGAAATACTGGTTAGTTATTCCCCATAGCGTGGCCTGGAGGAAAAAACGAGCGTTTTCAGGGATCCTGGGTTCCTGTTAGGGAAGAAAAGATCTTACTTGGCTCAGCACTCCTCCGTCAATGACACCTACTCGTACCCGGGCGGACCGCATATTAGCGTGTCTTCAGCTCGATGTTGTTTAAATACTGGCAGGAAAAGCCCAGTCATGCTCATATGCGAGTAAAGACTCGACCGCGGTTGTAAGAAATGGCCGCCTAGTTTAGGAACTTTATCCGCGCCATTTTGGGAGGATCATTTTCAGGGTTGGACATTTTTTTAAATTAAATTGGTGGCATTGTGAAACTGGGGGATGAGTAAATAATAATGTATCAGTATTTTTTTAGGTTATTATCGCAACTGAAAAAAGACTACGACAAAAGAGAAAATGAAAAAAGACTATGAACCAAGGTTAATGGCCATTTCATTATTGGCAAAGTTCGAGCGCCATATTGGAAGTAGAGACCTGAATTGGTCCACCTCCAATATTTAGTTGAAAGATTATCAATTAAGGTGTAGTTAGTTTGGTGTCAACCTGAGAGGAGAAACGACTCTAAAGTCTGTTTGATAGCGAGGCAGTAGGATTTTGACTGTTGCTTTTGTGTGAATGTGGATGCGGTCGTTCAGTAATTACAAGTTCCTTACATCATGCCAGTGGAGTTACAAAGGCAATGTGAGGTCTCACATGGGAGTCTGTTCATGGGACCTTATCTTGGAGGTGATTTGAGTACCGTCTGGTCCTCTCATCTGTGATGTAAACAAAACAGTCCCGGAGTGGTATTGGGATTATTATATCTGTATCTCCAATGTACCCAAGGTGTAGTTCATCTTGTGAACTGTCCCCATGGGATATTATCATTCAGACCTGTCGTATCTGTGTGCAATTTGAACACCCATCTTTGTTCTTTTTCCAGCAGCTTCTGTTCTAAATTGTCACAGTGTGTCATGTGTTCTAACACTACCCATCGCATGTCATTTGGGGTGTGTTTCTTTTCATTAAAGTGCGCCGTCATCCTCGTGCTTGCCCTGTGGCACCTGATGTTGCTACGGTGCTCACATATTCTCGTGCTGACCTTTCTAGTAGTCATGCCTACATAGTGTAGGTTACAGCTACATGTGATCATGTATAGCACCCCTGAGCTGTTGCATGTGGTGAACTTTCTTAATTCCCAAGTTGTTCCTGTGTTGAAAGTCACCTTCTTTGTGGTAGCAGTTAGGTGGCACACACTGCAGTTGCCACATGGGTGATGGCCTGTGGGTAACGTACTGATTACCTGTTGGTTGTTCTTGAGTTGGGATTTTGGGCGACTGTGTACTAGGATGTTCCTGAGGTTCTTGCCTCTTCTATGTGAGAACATGGGTAGCGGGATATTTAGTTTCCCACTGTTGAGGATGCTCCAGTGCTTTCTTACTATCTTAGAGATTTTGTCCGATGCTATGTTAAATGTTGTTATACAGATGGGTCTTTTGTCTTTTTCTCTGTCCTCTTTTTCATATGTTTCCAGAAGAGTGTCCCTGTGATTATTGGCTGCTCTTTTCTTTGCTTTATTGATGGTCTTAGCAGGGTATTTTCTCTTCCGGAGGTTTTCGGATAGGTCTTTTGCCTGTATTTCATAATCCCTTATTTCTGAGCTATTCCTCCTGAGCCGGAGAAATTGGCCAAAAGGGAGGTTTTCTTTCAGGTGGCGAGGGTGAAAACTGTCATAAAGTAGTAGGCAGTTCTTGGCAGTGGGTTTAAAGTGAGTGGTAGTCTTAAGAGTCCCTTCTGCCGCATAGATGTTGAGATCTAGAAACACCAATTCTGATCTGCTCATGGTGTGTGTGTATTTTAGGAATGGGTCCTGTATATTGAGCCATTGGAGGAACTCGTTTGCTTCAGATTCGCCGCCTTTCCATACCATAAGGACATCGTCAATGTACCTCTTCCATTCCAGTATTTTTTCTCGGTGTGGGTTGTTGTCTGATAAAATCTTGTGTTCTTCTAAGTGGTAAACATACAATCCCGCCACACTTGGAGCAAAGGTACTCCCCATGCTGGTCCCATGTCGTTGTCGGAACAGTATGTCCTCAAAACGGAAACATTTCTCAGTCAAAGCACATTTACAGCAATCAAGGACTATATGTTGTGGTGTGTGGTAGGGCCATTCTGCTCCATATAGTTTTTCCTCTAGGATATCTAGGGTTTCTTTGTGTGGTAAGCTCGTGTATAGGCTCTCTACATCTAAGCCAATGAGGACGTTGTGTGCAGGGTCAAAGTTGAGATCCTTGAGTAGGCAAAGTACTGCTTTCGTATCCTTTAATTATGTATTGGTTTTTTGTATCAGGGGGCGTAGAAAGGCATCTGCAAATTTTGAAAGTGGTTCTAGGATGGATCCGATACCAGAGACAATGGGACGTCCTGGAGGCTTTTCCAGTGACTTATGAATTTTTGGGATAGTGTAGAAATAGGGCACGACTGGTTGGGTATTGGTCATGAATTCTCCTTCTTTCTTAGTAACCCAATCATGTGTTAATGCTTCTTCAATCATGCTGGTAATCCCAATTCGTAATCGTTCTGTGGGTTCTTTTTTGATGCGTTCATAATTTCTTTCGTCTGACAGGAGCCTCAGGCATTCACTTCGGTATGCCTCTGTGCTTTGTAGGATGATGCCACCGCCTTTATCAGCAGGTTTTATTGTGATGTCCCTGTTGTTGGCCAATTCCTTGATGGCTTCTTGTTCCTTCTTGGTGGTATTATGAAATGTTTTTATAGTTCTTGGATCCATCTCTCCTACTTCTTTTAGAACCGCCTTTTCAAAGGCTAATAGTTCTACCGGTAGTGTGACTGATGGCGGTGTAAATGTAGATTTTGGATATAAGCCAGTGTCACCTCTTTGAATTTCCATAGTTGGTTTGTTTTCAAAAAACACCTGTAGCTTAATTTTCCTTATGAATTCATTCAGCTCACAGCTGAGCAAGAACTTTTCTAAAGTTGGTGTAGGTACAAAACCGAGTCCTTTTTCTAGGACCATCAGTTGGGTTGTTGACAGGGTAGTTCCCGATAGATTTACTACTAGACTGGGTTGTTGCTGGTTGTCGGATAGTTCGGTGGGCCCATACTCCTCGTGTTCATCCTCATTTGTTCCAGGGTTTGTGCCCATTGCACCTGTTGTCCTCTCTTGGTTTTTCCTCTTTGTATGCCTTTGCCTCTTCCTAAAAAAGGAACCGATGATCCCACATGATCTTGCTGTGGGCCTGTTTCCCAATAAGGGTATGGTTGTGGTTGGTATTGTGGGGGGCCGTAGTAGAATGGTGGCACAGGGAATGGTGGTGGTTGGTAAGGTGGCCATCCAAAGCCTTGACCTCCTCTATTACTCATTCTTCCACTGTGATTACGGCGGCCTCGTGTGTTATTCCTGCGGCCAAAGCTATTGTCTGAACTGTCGGAACCTGTGTCAGATCCATCGGTATCTGTGTTGTACCCTGGGTTTTTGCCGGTCAGGTGATAGTCCTCCCTGATATAAGGGTATACCTTGTTGTGGCTAAAATTCTTAGCATCTTTTTTAAATTTCTGATATTTAGTGTCTTTTAGTGTTATTTCAACATCTGTCATTGTTTTGTTCAGTTCCTCCAATCTTTTTTTCAGCTCTGTTGTTGTTTGGAAAGTTTTAAGTTTGACCTCCAAAGTGTGCATTTTCTCTTTCATCTCTTGTGACAGGCGTACTGCTGTTTTAATTATGAGCACTAACCAATCTCTTGTACAATGCCAAGAGATTAGCGACCAATCTTTTTTGAAGGCCTTATCTTGTTGGAAGATAAAAGGTTAGTTGCGCACTATTAGTCCTCTTGGCGCTGCATTGACCCTTAAATATTCAGTCATCATGACTCCATGGATCATTGTTTTTATCTGATTTCTTTTCAACTCACTTAGTTCGTCCCAGCATTGAGCTGCCTCATTACTGTCCCTATTGGGTGTTTCTCCTAGAGGGATCATGGAGGAAAGGACTCTCTCCACTTCTTCCTCAGGGAACGTAAGGCCAGTTATTTCTGCCATGTTGGTAATGGAATGTTGTGTAATGTTTGGTAACACGAGTGTGAAACAAGAAAAAAAATGAGGGTCTCCCACAGCTACGTGCTGCAAATATTATAAACAAAAATGGGGGGAGATGGAGGTAGACGTTAGGTTCATCCTCCAGACTGTGTATAGTTATTAACGAATCTGTAAATGACAGATCTAAGAACCTAACCAAAGGGAAGGGCTTCCGCTAAATGTGCGAAACAACGCCCCGAATCTAAGAAGAGAAAATTCTCTTCTTGATTCCCCTCACTCACCAAGTGTTGCCCCTAGGTGACATGCTTCATCATTGGGGCCATCCCAGACATCTATTGTCTGGGGCGTGCTGCAACTTGCGGAACTACGTAGGAGCACTTTTTGTGAAAAAATGTGTAGTGCAGTGTTGGGGGAGTGGTGATGGTGATGCTAAAAATACCTAGCTAGTGAGCGATTAGTTTATTCCTGCTCCTAGTTGGTATGGATAAAAAGGGGTTAATAATAGGGAGGAAGTGTAACTGTTATGTGTATACTATCCCTAGTATTTGGTCGACATGTTTCGAGGTGTCCCCTAAACCTCTTCTTCAGGACCACATGGGGACCAGCCCCATGCGTACCACTCCGTGAGAAAAACAATCCTATACTAAAGAAATAATATAATAAAAAACAGGTGCACACCTAATGTGTGAGCACCAAAAATTAAATACATACGGTTGAAATCAGACTCGGAGTATCTGTTCAAGGAGATAAAGTGACAAAGAGATTAGTACATATTGCCTGCCCACCTCTCACGTGGGCAGGTCCAAACTATATGCAGTTCTTAAATCAATGCGTTCCTCTATAGTTTGTGTCGGTGCCCTTAGTATTAAAAATTATTGAATTAGTGCTTGTATCCAATGTGACACCTTGGAACACATCGGACTACTCTATTGTGAGAAAGCATGGTTATTCGTTAAAAACATTGGTAAAAAGGGAAAGAAACACTCGTGAGCAAACATTACAAGACAAAACAAACATATAAACATACTGTTCACAATTTGTAAGAACATACTTCTGTTTTGGCAACGCTGTGCCTCATGGACTGCCAGGGTGGAGGGGCTTGTAGTAACCCTAGAAGAATGTATATAAAGTATTTGAGTCAAGGGGAGGGCCATGGGTAAAAGCGAAATACTGGTTAGTTATTCCCCATAGCGTGGCCTGGAGGAAAAAACGAGCGTTTTTCAGGGATCCTGGGTTCCTGTTAGGGAAGAAAAGATCTTACTTGGCTCAGCACTCCTCCGTCAATGACACCTACTCGTACCCGGGCGGACCGCATATTAGCGTGTCTTCAGCTCGATGTTGTTTAAATACTGGCAGGAAAAGCCCAGTCATGCTCATATGCGAGTAAAGACTAGACCGCGGTTGTAAGAAAATGGCCGCCTAGTTTCGGAACTTTGTCCGCGCCATTTTGGGAGGATCATTTTCAGGGTTGGAAATTTTTTTTAATTAAATTAGTGGCATTGTGAAACTGGGGGATGAGTAAATAATAATGTATCAGTATTTTTTTAGGTTATTATCGCAACTGAAAAAAGACTACGACAAAAAGAGAAAATGAAAAAAGACTATGAACCAAGGTTAATGGCCATTTCATTATTGGCAAAGTTCGAGCGCCATATTGGAAGTAGAGACCTGAATTGGTCCACCTCCAATATTTAGTTGAAAGATTATCAATTGAGGTGTAGTTAGTAGGGTGTCAACCTGAGAGGAGAAACTACTCTAAAGTCTGTTTGATAGCGAGGCAGTAGGAATTTGACTGTTGCTTTTGTGTGAATGTGGATGCGGTCGTTCAGTAATTACAAGTTCCTTGCATCATGCCAGTGGAGTTACAAAGGCAATGTGAGGTCTCACATGGGAGTCTGTTCATGGGACCTTTTCTTGGAGGTGATTTGAGTACCGTCCGGTCCTCTCATCTGTGATGTAAACAAAACAGTCCCGGAGTGGTATTGGGATTATTATATCTGTATCTCCAATGTACCCAAGGTGTAGTTCATCTTGTGAACTGTCCCCATGGGATATTATCATTCAGACCTGTCGTATCTGTGTGCAACTGACCACCCATCTTTGTTCTTTTTCCAGCAGCTTCTGTTCTAAATTGTCACAGTGTGTCATGTGTTCTAACACTACCCATCGCATGTCATTTGGGGTGTGTTTCTTTTCAATAAAGTGCGCCGTCATCCTCGTGCTTGCCCTGTGGCACCTGATGTTGCTACGGTGCTCACATATTCTTGTGCTGACCTTTCTAGTAGTCATGCCTACATAGTGTAGGTTACAGCTACATGTGATCATGTATATCACCCCTGAGCTGTTGCATGTGGTGAACTTTCTTAATTCCCAAGTTGTTCCTGTGTTGAAAGTCACCTTCTTCGTGGTAGCAGTTAGGTGGCACACACTGCAGTTGCCACATGGGTGATGGCCTGTGGGCAACGTACTGATTACCTGTTGGTTGTTCTTGAGTTGGGATTTTGGGCGAGTGTGTACTAGAATGTCCCTGAGGTTCTTGCCTCTTCTATGTGAGAACATGGGTAGTGGGATATTTAGTTTCCCACTGTTGAGGATGCTCCAGTGCTTTCTTACTATCTTAGAGATTTTGTCCGATGCTATGTTAAATGTTGTTATACAGATGGGTCTTTTGTCTTTTTCTCTGTCCTCTTTTTCATATGTTTCCAGAAGAGCGTCCCTGTGATTATTGGCTGCTCTTTTCTTTGCTTTATTGATGGTCTTAGCAGGGTATTTTCTCTTCCGGAGTTTTTCGGATAGGTCTTTTGCCTGTATTTCATAATCCCCTATTTCTGAGCAATTCCTCCTGAGCGGAAGAAATTGGCCAAAAGGGAGGTTTTCTTTCAGGTGGCGAGGGTGAAAACTGTCATAAAGTAGTAGGCAGTTCTTGGCAGTGGGTTTAAAGTGAGTGGTAGTCTTAAGAGTCCCTTCTGCCGCATAGATGTTGAGATCTAGAAACACCAATTCTGATCTGCTCATGGTGTGTGTGAATTTTAGGAATGGGTCCTGTAGATTGAGCCATTGGAGGAACTCGTTTGCTTCAGATTCGCCGCCTTTCCATACCATAAGGACATCGTCAATGTACCTCTTCCATTCCAGTATTTTTTCTCGGTGTGGGTTGTTGTCTGACAAAATCTTGTGTTCATCTAAGTGGTAAACATGCAATCCCGCCACACTTGGAGCAAAGGTACTCCCCATGCTGGTCCCATGTCGTTGTCGGAACAGGATGCCCTCAAAACGGAAAAAATTCTCAGTCAAAGCCCATTTACAGCAATCAAGGACTATATGTTGTGGTGTGTGGTAGGGCCATTCTGCTCCATATAGGGTTTCCTCTAGGATATCTAGGGTTTCTTTGTGTGGTAAGCTCGTGTATAGGCTCTCTACATCTAAGCCAACGAGGACATTGTGTGCAGGGTCAAAGTTGAGATCCTTGAGTAGGCAAAGAACTGCTTTCGTATCCTTTAAATATGTATTGGTTTTTTGTATCAGGGGGCGTAGAAAGGCATCTGCAAATTTTGAAAGTGGTTCTAGGATGGATCCGATACCAGAGACAATGGGACGTCCTGGAGGGTTTTCCAGCTTTGGGCTTGGCAGGAATTCGATATTAGGGAACGTATCATCATTATTCCAGACTTTTACCAAGAATGGGGTGGACAGTTTACTCCACATATGGAGCAAATCCTCCTCTCTACAAACTTTACTTATAATCGATATGCTGCCCTGACTTCCACTGTTCTGGCGCTAATTATAGTTTGACGCAGATCTTGACTAGCGTGCGTCTGACTTGGAATGCCCAATTCAGTTCACTTTTCTCTATTTCACTTTTACAGAGGTGTAATATTTTAGGGATTCCTTCTCAGCTTAATCTCTGTCAAAAGTTCAATGTGGCTTGCAGCCTCCAGGCTGTAAGTTGGCATTCTGCCCTCACAGCCTGGATCTCAGTTGATGGTGGGAGCGCAAGGAGCTATTTCACACATTTACATTCCTCAAGATTCCAATCCAATTTGCCACCTAAGGACAATACCTCCAACCTGTACTGGAATTGTAGGCGGACCATTACGTTAAAGGCTTACAAAAAGGGGCGTATGGCATTTTTCTGCTTGAACTGTTTTTGGCCCATACTGAGAATAGTGCTGTTGATTTTAATGATTCTATGTGGCACCTCCAATATAATTTGGTATCAAACCACAGACCCAAATATTTGTATTTGTCCACCACCTCAACTTTAACCTTTCCCAGATCCTATTAAAAAACCCTTTCCTTTCCCCAGCACCATTATTTTGGTCTTGTTCAAATTAACCGTAAGGCATTTCTTTAAACAATAATCATGAAAAACGTCCAATTTCTTTTGCAGACCCAATTCAGTCATGTCCACTATCACCAGATCATCGGCATATAGCAGACATGGGTCCCTACCATCTTAGGGCATAAATCACTAGCTTTACATAACGTATTTGGTAAGTCGGGCAAGAATAATGAGAACAATAGGGGGGCCAGGACACAGCCCTGTCATAGGCCATTCTTTATAGGTACTTTCTTTGATAGGGGCCCATGGGTGTCTAAAATTACCCGAGCCCAATTCTGCAAATGCAATTCCTGGATTAGTGAGAATAACGCCTTGTTGATACAGGGTCACCCCAGCATATCCCATGGTAGCTTACGATCGACCAAATCAAAGGTGGCCCGGAAATCAACAAAGCAGCAAAACAATCTGTCTCGCAACTCACATGCCTTTTTTGCCGTTGCCCAAAGACTAAGGCAATTATCTATTGTTGAGTGGTCCTCCTTAAAACCATCTTGCTCTGACGGAATTAGATTGTTTTGCTCTACACAGGCCTTCATTATGCCTAACAGTATTTTTGAAAATACTTTCTACCGCACATCCAACAGACTGATTAGGCGATAATTCTTAGGTTGTGTGGCATCATCCTTTTTATATATTGGTCTAACTATTGCCCCTTTCTAACTCTCAGGGAAATTCCCAGAGGTAAGGACTTTTTGAAAAAGGTTATTAAAGACACTTGCCCACCAATCCACACTATTTTTTATTATAATTGCCAGTAGGTTATCTGGGCCTGCTGCTTTGGTTAGTTTTAGGGACTGGATAGTTTCTTTTATCTTCTGAAAGGAGAAGTACAACTCTATTTCTACACCAACCTTAATTGTATTTTCCAGGTTCTCATCTACCCTATTACTATCATACAGATTACTCAAATGGTTAATCCAGTTATCTTCTGCCACTAACTACCTCATGTCCCCTTGTACGTATCCCTCCCGCACTAAATGCCAACATTTCCTCATATTATTTGTGCCTATCACTTCAAGCATAGTTTGCCAATTTTTGGTTATATACTACGATTTCCTTTCCTTCAACTTGTTTTTATACTCAAGGTTTGCCAACCGGAGACTCTCCACTCTTACCTTATCCTGCCTTTTCCTAAGCAGTCTTTGCCATTTCCGTACTCTTAATTTTAAGCTCCTAAACTCGTTGTTGAACCAACTATTTCTCTTGTCCCCCTTAGCATAATCACATTCCTTGGTCACAGGGCCTGATTTTAGTTGGGCCCTAAACAGTTTACCACCTGCTCAATCATCTGGTCACACTATATTAAGACATTATTCTGTTCCTCGAGTTTACCAAGAGACGTATAGTCGACCATTAGGTCGTTAGGTAATTTCAAACTATCCTCCGTTATATGATTAGTTATATGTCATGGGTACTCTATCAGCAGTGGGGCCAGTCCATCTCTTTGCACCCCTTGCTCTATCCTGCGTATTACCTGCAAGGGCCAATGATCACTACCTTCAATTGACAGCACTTCAAACCCCTCTATTTCCATGAAGTGCCAAGCATTTATGAAGGCATAGTCAATTGAACCACTCTGATTGCCTATGCGAAATGTCATTATTGCGGGCGGTCGGTATCTACTCGTCCATTGACCCTAAACAACCCTATAGATCCTAGAAGCTGTACAAGGGTTTCATCTCGTGTGGCACCTCCTGATCTAGGGAAAGTAGCCGGAGGCACCTGTGCCATTGCTAATAATTCTTAAACAATTTGTCACTAAAAGAGGGGTCCAATTTATGATTAAAATCCCCTAGAATCATTACCAACTGTGTTACATTTGCTGTACAGATTAGCTCCAAGGCTTCTTCTAACAGTCCCACCTGAGCTTTATAATCTATTATATACCGTGGCGGAATGTATATATTAGCCACCATTATTTGTCTTCTTGCCCAGGGGCCACTATAGAGGTCTGTCTGACTAGTCAATAGCCATCAGCTCTTGACTTTTAACCCAGTTACTTTGTTGGCTATTTTAGTCGATACTAAAGTGATTGATCCCCCTGAAGGGTGTCCTGGACCCATGTGCACTGCATCTTTTGTAAGCATTAAAAACCCATCTACTAGTTCAGGTATTTCGCACAGCCAAAACTCTTGAAAACACATAATTTCATATCTACCCAACATGTCTTTAAAGGTATCTTGAGTTGACTGTCTCCTATACCCCCTATGTTCCACATCAATATCCGCAGGCTGTGCGAGTACTCCATTTCCTAATCCTGATCTCTCATTCCCCCCATTGTATTATCATAACAACTTTTTATTGAGTCGGATAAAGGTTCAAATCGATTTCTCAACATTGGTCCTTTTATAGCATTTACTATAGTTACTTGTAGAACGTCCTTACTTCTCTCAGTAAATGTTCTTCTATGCTGATCCCCTGCTAATCCATACTGTATTTGATCAGGGCATAATCCTGCATGGTGGGTGAGAGCCCCAAGAGACTTGGGATCCCTCCCCCTCCATTTCCAATTCACCAACTTGCACCAATCTTATATCCTCCTTTTCCAATTCTTCCTCAGCCCTCACCACCATCTGTTTTATACATTCTGAATTAAAAAGGACCTTTGTTACCTCTTTTCCTTCCAAGTTTGTTTTGAATCCTATTTGCCGTATATCGCCAGTTGTAATCTCGCACAGGCTATGACATTTAGCCAATAGCTGTAATAGGTGCGAGCGGTTCAGGGGCTTTAGCTTCCTCTGACGTTTCCTCCCTATCCTTCTTCCCCATGGTTCCATGAATACACATAAACTATCCCTTCTATTACACTTTTCTTCACTCCTCCTGTCTCTGGGAGCTCTAGCTGACATTAAGCATGAATTTTTCCCAAGTTGATCCAAGGTGGCCTCACCCCTTTTATTTATACCGGGCAACTCTCCATTCACCATACTTCCCACTTTTTTAAATCCAACTATTTCCTTTCTTCTCTCTTCTACAGATTTTTGGGTTGGTACTTCCAAACAATGTCTTAATCTCCCCTTGGCTTATTACTCCAGCTCTACTCAAGGTCCCACTCACCCTCTTTTTAGTTCTCATTCCACACTTCTGCTGGCTCACTAAATCTGGGGCCATACACTGCCCTTTCCTCCAGCATCGTTTCACGCCCCCTTCATTTTTCACTGTCTTCAGTATTTTCTCTATTTTCTTAGGATGAGGTATGTACTTCTTTGACCTCTAATGCTGCCCCCTCTTTATTACCAGCATTGGACACTTTGAAATGTATACCAGATGTGTGATCTATCTCATAAGTGTCAACTGACACTCATACCTCCTGAACTCTTTCTCTGTCACTGGTCGTACTAGAGTGGGCATACAGTTATTAATTTGTTTTAGCTCCTCCGTGATCCTCTGTAGTTGAGTTTTATTAAATTCCCCCCGTCCATTATTCTCGACTAGGGCGTCTAATTTTGCCTGAAGTGTATTCTGCATTAAAAACATCACCTCTAATATTGACAAGGCCGAGTTTGCTGTCAAATCTATGGCCAGGGAGGTCTGTGAGGTATCAAGGTGGATAGGATGCTGCAGAGGGATATCTCTTTCTACCTCTTCTAGTGAGTCATCCTCCCCACTCCCCGTGCCCTTCCTCCCTTGCCAAACCACTGCTTGTTGCGGGACCTCGCTGTCCTCCATGATGTTATTAAACCCAGAGGGGGAAAGACAGGGTGACAATGATAACCTTGGCTCAGGCAAAAACATCACTTGACATTTCTACCCCCTCCATTCCCCAAAGATTGAACCAAGTCTGGTAATGTTTCAAAAAGAATAGAGTCCCTTGTTACGTTCTTCTTGCCCTCTTTCCAATTGCTGCGTTGAAGACTTCCCAGCAATGATGGGTGCTCACGGCCATCAGATTTCCTTTTACTATATTTCCCCACAAATTCTTTTATAGATTGCGCCAAGGGTGTTACATCCACTTCTTTCGTAGGGTATGCCGGGGCACCTATCACATATCCATCCCCTAACACACTGGGAGTCGAGTTTTCTTCTGGGGGGTCAATAATAATACTCTCCACAGACTTGCTGTGTTGGTCCTCCTTATGGGTGCACTTTTTTAACACAGAGTCTTCTGCCCCCTCTTTAGGTTATGCCTCCCACGTGTCTTTACTTTTGGCGGCATTTCACTTTGCAGCCCCGGGTCTGCTGCATCTTAAGGTAATCCGTCTGATTTAAAACAGGCACATGGTACTACACAAGAAGACTTACCTCCCCTTCTGCCTTGGTGCTACCTCCGCCTCCACCAGCCAATATGGTTTGTTAACCTCTTTATTAGCTTCCAGCTTCCTCTTTCTTTTCTGGGCATCAATTGGTAGCTGCCCCTGCACTCTCTTTACCCCCTGCGTTAAATTACTGCTCTGGGTACCCTCTAACCCCCTTGGCTCCCCAGACGTGCTGGGCGTGGTAGCGGTTGGTGGAGGGGAGATTTGAGGTAGAGCAAAGCTTAGTTATGGAGCTTCAGTACTCAAGGCCTGGCTACTGCAATAATCATGAAAAAATCCTTACTTGCTTGTGGACATTCTAAAGGTTTGATGACAGCCGGTCGCCAGGTCCCACCACTGCAACGCAAATCGGCACTTCAAATAGGCTCCAAAATGTCCTGCCAAACAGACCCACCGAGTGAGCACTTAGCCGACCCGTGATCCAATCCAGTCAGACTGCAAGCGGATCCACCGTGGTCCGGAAACTGCCCAGCAACACGACACACCTAGGAGCCAGGGTCACAGCCACGAGCCCGGCAATGGCCGCACAGCAGAGGCAACGGCAGCGGCAGGGGAGGAGCACTTAGGTGTTCACTCGGCGTTCTCAGCAGCAGTTGGCATTCTCAGCAGCACTCAGCGTGGACAAAACCATTAAAAATGTTTGAAAAAACATAAGTGATACTGGCAGTACAGCCTCATCCACATAAATGTCAATTTTACATTATGCTGACATTCTTCTTCGAAAGGGCAGGGTGAAAAAAATACAAATCTCCAATCTTAGGCAATCTACAGCATAGCTACACAGATTTTGCAGACCTTACTGCAGTACCCCTATGCATTGCAATGCCCATTTAGGTTTGGACAGCAATCTGCTCATACTTGTTTTATGGATTAAGGTCTCAGACAGCAGTAGTGAGTATCACTCAAATATCAATTTTAAATCTAGAGTTCCATGAAAATATAAAGAAACGAGGCTGAAGGCCGAATTCCTTTATAAGGTCGAAGAACTCCGAGGTAACTTGCAATTTCCATTTACCATACAACAGAAGTTCTTTATTCCCAGGGGCGGATCCTCCACTAGGGCGGAGGAGCGTCACCCCACTGCTTTCTCGCAGTTTGAGAAAGCCAAAATATAAAATGGTAATAACTTTTGGTTATAACCATTCTATGTTTCTTTCCACATTGCGGGTGGGCCGGTTGGCAGGGCTGCCTGGGCAGGAGTGGTTTGCCTACTCCTGAGTGCGCATGACTGGTTTGGTCGGCCCTCTCGGGCCGCCCAAACAGTCATGCGCACTCTGCTCTTCTCTATGCAGGCTGCATTGCAGCCTACATGGAGAACATGCTATCCCCTACAGCCCCTGACAGGGCGGCGTCCCAACCAATCACAACGCTCCACTGGAGCGTTGTGATTGGCTTAGGGGAGGGAGTCTGCCTGCTTCCTGTTCCTGCCAGAGGGAGGAAAGCAGGAGCAGTGAAGACGCAGGACCCAGGCCGGCAGAAAGGTAGGTTTTAATTTTTTAATTTTTTTTATTATTGAACCCCCCCTCCCCGCGCGACCCCACGCCCTCCCCCCGACCCGCGAGTCATGCCGGCCGCTACTGTTGTTGCCGGGATTCTGCACCTACACAGAACTATGCGCAGGAAAACTGGACCTCGGTGTATAGGGGTGTACCAACCTACCACCTTAGTACCCAAAATCCCAAAACCGACTAGCTATAGTGTCTCATTCGTTCTTCTCCAAAATCACGAAGCTACAAATGATTAGACAACCCAGAACACAACACTCCCGACTCTCTCAGGAATCGCGGTAGCAAGACATACCCTTTTGCTCGCTCACTCGCACTTGTCCACAATAAGAATGATCAGAGTCACTGTTATAGTTCAAAATGTTTATTTTAACTATGGAATGGAATAGACTTTTGTATAGCGCATGGCTACCCGGAGGCATCCCAGCGCTGTAGCAGGACTGCGGAAGAAGGGAAGAGCCCTCAAGGGAAGAGCCAGGTCTTCAGTAGTTTCCGGAAAGCCAGGTGGTTAGGTTCTTTCCGGAGGGAAAGGGGGAGTGAGTTCCAGAGCTTGGCTGAGTTATATGAGAAGAGGCAACCACCTGATCTGGCCCTCATAATTCTTGGGACAACTGCCAGGTGGAGCTCATCAGAGCGAAGTCTTCTGGAGGCCTTGTATGGTCTAACTAGGGCCTTAATGAGAGGTGGGCTGTTTCCCTTCAGGGATTTATGGGCGATGCATAGGGCCTTGAAGTGAATTCTCTCCTGTACCGGGAGCCAGTGAAGGGAGCGGAGAGCGGGTTTAGCTGAGCAACGGTTGCTCGTTCCTGTGAGTAATCTGGCTGCCGAGTTCTGCACGACCTGCAGCCTAGCAATCACTGACTTAGGGGCACCTAGATAGAGAGAATTGCCAAGATCTATCCTGGACAGGATCAGGGCCTGGATCAGGAGCTTTTGAGCTTGGCTGGGGAGCAGGGGGAGAATTTTTCGGATCATTCTAAGAAGGCCATACCACACCGCAGCAGTCTTTCGCGCTTGGGTCTTAAATGTGAGATCTTGGTCCTACCAGATTCCCAAGCTCTTTATTTCGGTTTTTGGGATGGGAGCTGGGCCCATACAGGCTGGCCACATAGTGCTAGATTTGAAGCTTAACTGGTTACCGAGCACCATCAGCTATTGTGCTCTATAATGCAGTATATGAGCCACTACCAGCAGCGAAATGCATAAACCTAGAACAATTAGCATTGTTACAATTCCATAGAATATGAAGGGGAAAGTCATTATATATAGACAGTGGAAAAAGAACTATAAGGCCTAACCACCCTCCCCTTGGCAAAATGATGTTTATTATATAATAGAAGATCTCTGGGCTTTGTCAGCAGACCCCCTACCTTAGTGCCTAGATGGAAGCTTTACATCATAGGAACCGCATAGCTCTTCTCCCTGGAAAGGACCAAGTGTGTCTCAGAACAACATGCATCCCCATAATATCAAAGCACGAGCATTCAGCAGCGCAGCTGTGTTAGCATGTTTTGTCTAGATGGTAGGAACTGACCAGAACAGAATAACAAGGAGCATTGTTTATCGACCTTGCACATTGTGTTCAGACTAAACCCCAAGAGCAGGCAGAGAACCCAGAAAGCAGACAGTTCTCATGCGAAAGGCACAAACAGAGTCTTGCACAACAAAGTCATGCAGTAACGTGCGCAAAAGCAGCATCATGGCAGCCGTGCTCTAGCTAACTTAGCAATGTCGACAATGACCCTAATGGCCATATAACACCCTCCCCTTGGTAAGGTCATAGTATATAGACAAAGGACCAAAACAGAGTTCAAATACGCTTGAAAAAATACAGATTGGAAAAAAGTTTTTTTTTAAAATTTAAAATAATTTCTTAAGTTGGAAATATTTGTTCATTGTCACGAAAAACGTGACTAACATGGAGGTGGCGTATCCATGAAGGCACGTGACCCTGTCAATGCAATGCGCTCCAAAAGTCATCCCTATCGTTAGGAGCAAAGAGGGATGCCATCCAATCAAGTAGGCCGAAGGAACAAACGTGTTCCTCGTAATCCGATGCTTCCAAGAGCATATCCAGGCAACTTGCGTGATATTCAATAAAGTTCCATTGCAGTAGGTTCTGCGCAGCCGCACAGATATTCTATTCAGCCAAGATTCCAAGTGCAGCAGCACGCGCCATACGGCCAATCCCAGAACAAGCCCGGTCATGGGCCTCTAAGGGACCCATTAACTGGTTAAAATCCGGGACAGGACATGACGTATTGGAAAGGCATAAATCTAAGGCCCAATAGAAGGGGCACCGTTGACAGTAGAATACAGGTTGCACGCAAGTGAAGTAGGCAAAGCGAAAAGTTAATCCATAACTCACGCTAAGCGTTGCTAATGGCAAGCATCCAAAAACTTGTTGCATTCGATCACGGTACAGTTGCAATTGGCCTGGTCTGTGCATTACCACAAGATGAGCAGCCATTGCGTAGCAGGAACAGAAGCAGCAAGATTCCACCAACTAGCGCCAGTATCAATGGGAACCCTCCGAAGGCGCTGGAAAAAATAGAATGAATAAAGGCCGGTATTACACCAAATATAGCCTGAAAAGAAGTCACAAGGCCGGATCCCACCAGTTTAAAAAAATGCGCAAGGCCTTCGGTGTCAGATGCATTAAATATTTGATGTATCAGCTCCCCAAAATGAAGTGGGAGATTCGTGTTCAGAAGTGACTGAATCTCGCTCGAAGTTCTAGCCACCTGTAATTCGAAAGTCTCTCGCGCTGAAGTGAGAGGCACATCTTGTTGAAACAATAGCGCTTTGAGCCTGCTTAATTTGTTGAAATCCGTTTTCAAAGTCGGAATGGAAGGCCAAATAGAGATATCTACTCTCTCATGCGGGGGCGGGGAAAAGCACATTGCTACAACAAGTAACACGTTCTGAAACTGTTACTATATACGGGATTCCTGCCCGTAAACCACAGCAGTTGTGGTTATTCAAAATAAGATAACTGCCGTTAGTAAGCAATGTGAAAGCGGGAATTATTGCTGGAACTGGACTTCCTTTCAAAAAGCAAACAAGATTAGGTGCGGATACATTACAAGCGCCGTGCAATTTTACGTGTTTGCAAACTAGTGAGTGTCCCACTGTAGAATCGCAGTCCACCCCTATTAGGAAAACTTCCTTATCCTCCCGATGACATCTGTAAGTGAAAGGTAGGGACCATAACTCATGGAGAAATGCACTACCCAGGAGTTCAAAACGGCCAATTGGGAAATGTTTCATGCAAGATTTAAATTGAAACAGTGAGAAAGGGAGAGAGATAACCCCGTGTATTAACCACACAGCAGAATCTGTTTCCGCCACAGAGAATGCCAAATGTTCTAATTGTTCAATGTGTATGTTGCATCTTTCATGAACATAAAACGTTGTTTATCAGTTAAATTAAATGGTAAAAACAAAGCTGTAGCATTTAAATAATCCCAAGGTACTTTACCCATTTTTAGAGTTTGCAACGTCCATGCAAACTGCATTATGGATCGTAATTGATTTTGACCATGATATAACACAGATACATAAGTCTGAACAATATCAATAACAGATGAAACAATATTATCAAGGGTTTAAATGCATGAAGATAGTGTGTTAATGCTATTGTCAACCACTGCGAGCACTTTTTCCAAATTTGCTTTATCAATTTGTCGTCGACGAAATGCGGCCTCCATCTGTGATAATTTCCATATTTCATTGTACGCAGCATAGAAAAATCTTTTCTGTCTCGCGTTTCTAGGACCTAGAAAAAAATCAGCCAAATTGATATCACTCGACAATTAGGACAAGTGCTTTTTAATGGAGGACAACGTTGAGTGTTCCAACCATTGTTGGCACAATTTGCCCACCAAATATGTTGTGACCGAATGTGATTGTGGAAAACGTGGATCTGGTCTAGCCTGTGTAAAACCTGGCGTTATATTACGTTATACTATAAAAACGCAGTTGGCATGAACTTGAACTGGTTTGCCACAGCAGCCAACCGTTAGGGTCAACACCAGAAGCATTGAAAGTGCCGTTACGAAAAAGAGTTTGTAAAACTTCAATTGAATAATTTGTGTGGGTGCGCCAATTATCATATTCAGCCAAAGATGGAAAGGACGGATTATTTAAATTTTTAGCAGTTGCCAGGCCAATGCAAGTAGTCTTATATACCGTATCATTTAAAAATAACATTTGTGCAGGTATCAGGCAGGCACGATGTAAAGCCTCAGTTCCCCGAACCTGCCAATCCTTAGTGCCCCATATTGTTTTTAAATCAATGGTAGCACTCCAGTGATCATAACCCAGCGTGGCCAAATCATCTCTAAAGGAATTGGAATAGACCAATTTAGTATGGGTGAGAATACATTTAGATTGCGAAGACAAATGTAATTTAAAAAAATAGTATTCAGGATTGGACATGTAATAATCCGTAAAATAGGTGAACTTATCCCTAAGCTTCTTAGAAGATCCCTGTAAAGGGGTTGGACAATGTTCCCATTGTGTGTAATTAAAAACAGGTCTTGTTATTGTTATTGTTAGTGACATTTATAGAGCGCTACTGCTACCCGAAGGTGTCCTGGCGCTATGTGAAGTCCTACCGGAGACTAAAGTGGAAGAGGTATCAATGAGATTAATTAATAAAAAGCCATGTTTTTAATGCTTTCCTGAAGGCCAGTAGATTGGTCATACTTCTGAGGTGTATTGGGAGGCCGTTCCATGCCTTGGCAGCGTTGCCTACAAAGCTTCTGCCCCCCCAATTGACTTTTTTCACAAATGGCACCGTCACCAGTTTTGCATCTGATGACCTCAAAGGTCTTTTCAGTGCATACCAGCGTAATCGCTGTTGTAGGTAGTCTGGCCCAGTTCCGTGAAGAGCTTTGAAGACCAAGCATTAGGCTTTGAACTGGGTGCGCTTCCTAACTGGCAGCCAGTGGAGTTTTTTTTATCTCAGCCGAGATAGAGGCGTATTTAGGTATGCCAGTCAGGAGTCTGGCCGCCGCGTTCTGCAGGATCTGTAATTTGTTCATCAGTCCTTCCTGGATATTCAGATATAGGCTGTTACAATAATCCAATCTGGACATTGTTAACGCTGTGATGACTGTTTTTTGTGTGTCTTTGGGGTGCAGTGGCATTATCTTCCTACAGGATCTCAGGATATAGGAAGTCGACGACGCCACTGTGTTTACCTGGTCCCTAAAGCTAAGGTTGTTATCAATCCACACTCCCAGGTTCTTCACCTTCCTACTGGGAGTGGGAAGGGGGCCCAAAGTGTCCGCCCAACAGTCAGAGGTCCAAAAGTTGGGGTTATTGTCTTAACCTGTTTGTTTTGTGTAAGTAATGATGCCCATAATGCTGGTAACAGAATAAATCTGCATAATTGGCGGAATTTAAATATAAATCTTCAGCATCAAAAGCAGCATAATACTTTAAATCTGAAAACAATGAATGCACTGCTTGTACATCGCAATCATCGAAATGTATGTCCTGTTTTCCCCACGTCTCCTAAAGAGACTCGAAACACGTATGGCACGTTGAGGAACTCCGTCGGACCATGGATTTCAAATGCTACTTTATCCCAAACGATGCCATCTGCAACTGGGAAATCTGAAATGTTCACAAGGGCATGATCACGTTTCATTATATGTGACGATGTATGAGGGGCCAGAATTCCATCGACTTCACTGCAGAGCGTTCTGGCAAATAATGACTATTGATGAGCAAGAAAAAGACAGTTACAAATCCGATTGACATGAAGAGGAAAATCAGGATAAGCACCATCCAGATGTAGGTCCAGGGTGCAACCATGTAAGTTTTTTTGAACCATGATCTGAAAATACTTAATTTTGTCGGTGGAAGGGCCAACGTGGAAGACGAGGAGGAAGAGTCACAGGAGAAGCTCGGACAGCCCCCATAGTAACCGCTTGCACCCATACCCATCAAAGGCGGTCGGGCGGCATCAGTTTGATGTTGACTTGGCCTGTCCGGCACTTCACTCGGGCACTCTTCCGCCAGATAAGTGTACTCAACATCCGCAGTGGAACAGGGAGGTGTGGGAGCAGGTGAAAGGTCAATAGGAGTTTCCATGTCACCCTCTGTAACACGAGGATGAGTTGGAGTGGACGAATGTACCGGATTCATTGAGATAGCGTTGCTTGAAACAGCAGGAGTTACACTATTCAGAATCGACTAGATGGTGTAACTTGACATTGTCCACTGAAATATATCTGTTGTCTTTGCGACCAGGTAAAGGTGGTAGTATCACTGTACGAGTACCCTTCAATCGAAGAACCGGGACCGGTGCACGATAAGAGGGACCAAATTCTTTCTTGTTCTCCAGCTTTTCTCGTACCAGATCTCCAATCTTAGGAAGCCAGCCGGTAATCGGAATCAGCATTGATGTGTCATTGGAAGATGGTAAATGTTCAGTTGCATAGCTGTCACGGGTCTTTTGTAGGTCCTGTAAGATAGTAGAATGATTATCTACGTCAAAGGTTGCGGCTGCCGCCATAACGTCTAGACCATCAAGGTCAGGCACAAACATTTTAATGCCAAAGAGCAGTTCGTAGGGGGTCCGCCCACCCAGAGATCTTCTAGGGAGATTGATAAGTGCACGTTGAACCCCATACAAATGGACCAGCCAGTTCCTGCCAGTACCTAAGACTCTAGCTGTCAAAGATTGCTTTAAGTCACGGCTCATTCGCTCCACAATAGAATTGCCCTCAGGCCTGTATGGAGACGAAAACTGCACCAGCACCCCCATCGACTTCATCGCATCCTTGTACACCTTAGAGGTGAACACCGGACCTTGGTCTGAATGGAAGGTGCCACAGGCAAACATCCCGACAAAGACACGCAAATCCCTGATGACATTTCGAGCGTCAGCACTGCGTTGTGGCCAAACCTAAAGGAATCTAGTGCACGAATCAACTGCAACTAAAATGTATTTATATGCAGTATCAGAAGAGAATGGACCGCAGTTTTCAAGATATACACAGCCAAATGGTTGATTAGAAATACATAGCTGTGTTTGTGGTGGGCGTGATACCGTAGATGGTTTGATTTGTTGACAAATGTCACAAGAAAGCACATAATTACGGGTTTGTTTATATAAACCACGCCACCAATAACGTTGCTGTAAAATCAAGACTGTCGCAGACACCCCGGCATGTGCAGAAGCCATGCCCTCGTGTGCGGCTCTGATCAAAGCAAGTCTGCGGTCCATGTTGGGAATCAGCCGATCCCCAACAGATGGAATAGAAGCGTAAGTAACTTGTTCAGGAGATATATGATGAGTATTTCGATGGGAAACCCTGAGGATAAGCAGTTCCCTCCCTTGTAGCAGCTACCGCTGCCAGAATATCATTATCTATTTTAGTCATGGACCTTGTAACTGCTGCTACGGAACACGTGGCTACTGCAGACTTGGCCGCCTCATCAGCCAAGGAATTACCAAGAGCATGTGCTCCCACACGCTGATGGCCAAGAGTGTGGATAACATGCGTGAGGGGCAGACGCAGTTTAAGGTCTGCCACTCAAATCCAAAGCGTTTTATGCTTGATTGCGCTGCCTTTAGAGTCTCGATAGTCATTCTGAGACCGAAAGAATAAGTTGTCATTAAAAGATTGAACACAGTAGTAAGAATCGCATACAATAAGAGTATTCACATTAGGATCAGCAAACTCAAGGGCAAGAACAAGAGCACGCAGCTCCGCCAATTGTGCTGTACAGTGCCCAAGTGCCTGAGCATGCACTATGGAAGACTTAAATTCTCCATTGACAATCGAACCAGCCACAATAGCGCAAGCCGCTGAATAAGCGTGTTTGGAACCGGTGGCCGGTTGAGCCGAGCCATCGGTATAAATGATACATTTGTACTCATCTAAAGGAAGCAACGACAGCGGAGGAGGATGAACGTGTTCATACTGTAAAAACTCCTGTGGCTGAAGTGCAGGGTCAAAGAAAAACGTGACATCAGATGATGTCAAAGAAGTAGCCCATTGTATCCAATGGGGATGTAGTGCCTTAGAGTTAGGTACACTTGCCTTACTTCTAAAGCAGGGAAAGGCGTGACCATAAGAATGTGTTTACCTTGCGCCAGTGAGCATTCTTTGAGAATCGCCATTTGGACCACTGTCAACATTTTTTCAACATTTGAAAAACGCATTTCAGCCGCAGTGTATAAATTAAGGGTGGGCGTAGTTGGCGGAGTACTACTACGCAGAATTCCACGAAGTTGAACAACAACTCCGTGAAAGCCACAACTTCGCTCCGTCTCCCACTAAATAAAACAGAGACCTCATATACTTTTGGTAAATTAACAAGTATCTCTGTTTTTACATGCTAAAATACATATAGGGCCATATGTATGAAGCCAATTTGCGATCGCAAACGCCGAAATTCGCAGAATTTCGGCGTTCTGCGATCGCAATTAGCAGTGTGCAATGTATCACACTGAAACCCCTCGCAAAATAAGGAATCGCAAATTTTGCGATTCCCTATTTTACGATTGCATTTAAGGAATCGCTAATTGCGATTCCTTAAATGCAATGTAAGAAGCACAAAAAAGTGCAATTTGGGCTTAGGAATCGTAAATTACCACCAACTTCAAGTTGGTGGTAACTTACGATTTCACTTAAAAATGCACTTTTGCATTTTTTAAAGTGCTCTGTGGCGCACATACATGCCCTAAGGGCATGTAGTGTGCCACATGTGCACACATGCACATTTCAGGGGTGCAACAGGGTGTCCTTTTGACACCCTGGCACCCTTGAAATTGCATTCTCAATTTGCGATTCTCTAATTGCTAATCGCAAATTGAGAAAGTCTTCCCATTTATTCCTATGGGCCTCTAGGCCCATAGGAATGAATGGGGAGGAATTCCTAATTGCGAATCGCAATTTGCGATTCGCAATTAAGGAATATGAAGGATTCGTAAAATGTATTGCAAATCCTACATACATCTCGCTTTGCGATTCTCAAATAGCGATTCTCTAAAATTCGCTATTTGAGAATCGCAAAACCAAACTTTCATACATATGGCCCAAAGTCATTTCACAAAAGTGAAAATGAAATTTTAGCAAGCAGTGAGAGAGGTGATGATTTTGAGATCCTCCCTAACCTAGGGAGAAAACCAAGCAGATGCCTTGAAAACAAAGAGCACATCTTGCTGAACGATTCGGTGGTGGTCCCATCCTCTTAGGACCACCCCAAGCACAGTTATGGGCAAAAATACAATCCCAACTAAAGGCCCTGCAAAGCATTATGGGACGAGATTAGCAGTGGGCAGTGAATATTATAGTATCCAATATCAAAATAATTCTACAAAGAGCTGCAGTTCAACTCGTCGTTACTAGGTGTCCCTCACGAGTCAAATGCAAAAGCATTGAAATTATTACATCAAGCTGCAGTTCCACTAGTCGTTACTAGATGTCCCTCACGAGTCAAATGCAAAAGCATTGAAAACCTTTCATGAAGCTGCAGTTCCGCAACGACTAGTTGAACTGCAGCTCTTTGTAGAATTTATAGTATTAGCTCTCAGCTCAGGGTTTCAATGCTTTTGCATTTGACTCGTGAGGGACACCTAGTAACGACTAGTGGAACTGCAGCTTCATGAAAGGGTTTCAATGCTTTTGCATTTGACTCGTGAGGGACATCTGGTAACGACTAGTGGAACTGCAGCTTGATGTAATAATTTCAATGCTTTTGCATTTGACTCGTAAGGGACACCTAGTAACGACGAGTTGAACTGCAGCTCTTTGTAGAATTATTTTGATATTGGATACTATAATATTCACTGCCCACTGCTAATCTCGTCCCATAATGCTTTGCAGGGCCTTTGGTTGGGATTGTATTTTTGCCCATAACTGTGCTTGGGGTGGTCCTAAGAGGATGGGACCACCACTGAATCGTTCAGCATGATATGCTCTTTGAGTTCAAGGCATCTGCTGGGTCCTCCCCCTAGGTTAGGGGGGATCCCAAAATCATAACCTCTCTCATTGCCTGATATTTCAAAGTTCACTTTTGTGAATTAGTTATATGCTTTTTTAGCATGTAAAGTTGCTTTATCAAAGCATTTGTGGGTGCAGTCAAGTAGCTTCTTCGCTACGTGGAGAAACAGAGTTTTTGCTTGAATTCCGTGTTTTTAGCGGAATGCGTAGTTAACAAATCCCCGCAAACTCTGCTAGCGGAGCGGAGTTCATTGCCCACCCTTAGTATAAATGTGATTTGTATGCAAAAGGTACTGTGTCCCCCTCATTGAACGTCAAGTAGGTGAAACCCACCTTCCCTGGCACAATACGTATCACCAGGTTCGTGGTGTTATCACGCGTCAACAAGTAGTTCGTGGCAAGCATATCAGATTGCAAAGATTGTAGGATAGTGGTATGTTCCGGAAGCCAGCTGGCAGACGAATATGTTGGTTGTATGAACGCATAAAGCGGTTTGATATGCTGGGCATAATCGGGAATGTATGTCCTCCTGATATTCAAACATCCCAGCAAAGACTGAAGTTTCTTCAGCGTAGAGGGCGGTTGCAACTGTGCACATTTCTCCAGAAAGTGGGGGGCTAACCCCCGACCCTCATTATTGAGCTCATAGCCCAAAAAGAGCACCGCCAAATGTGCAATGTGTGATTTTGCAAAATTTAATTTGTATCCATAGTCAGCAAAGGATAAAATGATGCGGTCGACTCGGACAAGATGCAGTATTAGTTTGTCGTCCGTCAGATAAATATCATCAACGTACGAGAACGCATCTGGATCTATGTCATGCAACAAAGACACAACACGTGCAGCAAATGCCCTTGGGCTGTTTTTATACCCCATAGGCAAACGCGTAAATTTTTGTCTGATTTCCGTCGGCGGTAAATGCTGTCAAGTCACGGCTCTCAGGAGCCAAATTATGACTGTAGAAACCATTGGATATGTCCAGTGTAGTTTTATATTTTTTACATACAAGGTTATTTACCAGCGCAGAGCTGTGTGTGTTTTGCACTGCAAAGGTGCGACAATGACTATTCAAATTTCGATAATCCAATACAATTCGATATGAACCGTCAGGTTTTGATACCGGAAAAAGAGGATTATTCATCGGTGATACACAGGATTCAATCACTCCTTGATAGTCCAACTGTGTTAGAATGTCACAAATGTGAGCCTTAGCCTCACGTCTGATTGGATATTGCGGTTGTGGTTGTGGCATAGACCGTAATGGTATTTCATGTGCTGGTGACTCAATATCCCAGCCCACCTGATTACGGTACACCGCCGGGGCAAGGGCCAAAGCCCACTCAGCTGCGAAAGCCTTTGCATGTTCCTCAGGGACGTAACGTGAAAAACTCGGAAGTATCACGTCCTCCCTTCTAGAAGCGGCTAGCACAAAGGGTGGAGGCCAATCTGCCGCCCGCCAACAAAATGTCGTATGAGGAGGTAAGATTTTCCCAGAAAACCGCTTTGATAGGACGCAGTATATCACCTTCAATTTGAATTATGATCTCATAGAGTCTATCCGGGGGGGCAACCCGAGTATCAGCAGTTTCTACTGTAATGAATGTATCAGTTGCTGTTGCCTCCAGACAGGGACGCAGTGCCTCCCGCACTATGGTAACCTCCGCTGCGCTGTCGAGCAGAGTCACTGCCCATGTCCAGTCTAGGAGTCGCGTTCTCACCGTCTGAGGCATACTTTGCAGTTAAAGCGGCAACCTTTTTCTTCTGATACAGGGGTCTAAAACGAGGCAGTTCCTCTTGTTTGGCTTTGACGTCAAACTGTCGAGGTAGATCTCGTCCCTGTTGTTTCGTCGGACCTTTACCACTATCCTGGCGCTCCCCTCCACCGACTTGAGAGTCCGATGAGTCCTGCAAAGAACGAGGAGAGTGCTGATCAGGGACTTGAAATCTATCAGGAGACTTAATTTTCGCGCGGTCGCGCAAGTCATAAGTACGCTCAGAAGACTCAGGTGTCGGTGAACCAGCACGCGAACCCTGCTTCTGCTGTTGCTGCCCCTGTTTTTTATTTTTCCAGTTCTTTTTAGGAAAGAACAGGCACCCATCCTTATAAGTCTGGGCTTTTTGTTGACTTTGAGATTGCGTCTGAGTAAAAGGCTTAACTCCTAGACTATTGCAGCCTAAGGTTTTATAAGCCTTAGCAATAATCTTTGGTAATTCGCGTGGCTTGTCTGCGTCTGCCACAGCCTCCAAGCGGTTAGCTACTTGTAAGCTTACAGCATCACCCTTAACATTATCAAGGATCATATCAGCAACCACGTCGAACACCCCGACCAGTCTCATCCCCAACTCCAGAGCCGCTTCGGCTCCGTGTTCATCCTGAACATGTTTTATCATGGAAGGGAGTACGATCATGGAGGGGGTGCAGAAACACATTGAATATACCGACGCAAACACTTTACCCCAAGTGTTACAATCAGCCAATTCGGGACTAAGTCTTTAGGTAAACTTAGGGTTTGTATCCTGTGTTTCTCCACCGGAGTGATATTCGGAAAAACAGCTTTGATCTGTCCAAACTTTTCAGCAAGCCAATAAGGGAATTCATCCTTATTCTGTGGACGCTTGCCCATCACTGCATTAACCATAAGAGGACTGATGGTGACACCACCAGGTGCAGGTGGTTGCGCAGCAATGCCAGGTGGTCCCACCTGGAAGTTGCGCTACACGAACTGTATAACAGATCTATGTATATGTATTAAAGAAGTATGCAATACCCGAAGTTCTGCAAGTGTTGCATTTGTTCCATAACGCGGGTGTGGGGTATAACCAGCCAAAACGGGCCACGTGGCTCCAGCTATCGATAAAGGGCCTAAACGGACCGGCGTTATTGGGTGAGGAAGGGCGCCATTAAACCATATTTGGTGTTGCCAAGCCGTTAGCGGAACTTCAAGAGACCTATAAGGCTGATAATTTTGAGGTAGGGCCGTGGCAGTATATTCGTGGAACAAATTATCTGTTTCATCCACCGCCGGACAGGTGACCCAAGAATAAAAGACCTCGAACCGCCATAATGAATAGCTAAAAATAACAACCTAAAGCATGGCAGCACAATAACGGGTTAACAAGAAAGAGAAGGAACCTTTTAAAATTCAAGCTTGAAAGAACCTATAAAACATCAATATAGGAGGTTACACCGTCACAACTGTCTCTGGAAACAGATGTGAGGGGATTGTGGACAAGCACAAGCACTACTCAAGAGTCTTGCAGATAAGAACCAGACCAAACGTTGGTGGCGCCATGTTGCGGGGATTCTGCACCTACACAGAACCATGCGCAGGAAAACAGGACCTCGATGTACAGGGGTGTGCCAACCTAACACCTTAGTACCCAAAATCCCAAAACCGACTAGCTATAGTGTCTCATTCGTTCTTCTCCAAAATCACGAAGCTACAAATGATTAGACAACCCAAAACACAACACTACCGACTCTCTCAGGAATCGCAGTAGCAAGACATACCCTTTTGCTCGCTCACTCGTACTTGTCCACAATAAGAATGGTCAGAGTCACTGTTATAGTTCAAAATGTTTATTTTAACTATCGTGCTCTATAATGCAGTATACGAGCCACTACCAGCAGCGAAATGCATAAACCTAGAACAATTAGCATTGTTACAATTCCATAGAATATGAAGGGGAAAGTCATTATATATAGACAGTGGAAAAAGGACTAAATGGACTAACCACCCTCCCCTTGGCAAAATGATGTTTATTATATAATAGAAGATCTCTGTGCTTTGTCAGCAGACCCCCTACCTTAGTGCATAGATGGAAGCTTTACATCATAGGAACCGCATAGCTCTTCTCCCTGGAAAGTACCCTCTCCAAGTGTGTCTCAGAACAACATGCATCCCCATAATATCAAAGCACGAGCATTCAGCAGCGCAGCTGTGTTAGCATGTTTTGTCTAGATGGTAGGAACTGACCAGAACAGAATAACAAGGAGCATTGTTTATCGACCTTGCACATCGTGTTCAGACTAAACCCCAAGAGCAGGCAGAGAACGCGGAGAGCAGACAGTTCTCATGTGAAAGGCTTAAACAGAGTCTTGCACAACAAAGTCATGCAGTAACGTGCACAAAAGCAGCATCATGGCAGCCGTGCTCTAGCTAACTTAGCAATGTCGACAATGACCCTAATGGCCATATAACACTGTTTATTCCTTATAATTCATGATCACACCATTACCTTTTTCTCAAACCTCCTAAATCTGTGATGTCTTACTCTTTCATATTAAAGAGATAGTATGTTTGAAGAAATGAAGAATACAAGCGGACTCTGTAGTGTGAAATTAAACACCCCAAAAAGCAATGAGTAATTTGTTTTAAAAAGATATTAGAAACAGTTTAATATAAATTAGATTTAAAAACAAAATGCTGCAGAGAATCTGTCTTTCCTGCAATGGCCTACAGTGTCCAAAAAAATAAACAAGTTGCCATGAATTTCTCCCTTCTGTGGTCCACTGTTCATTTTAGAAAAATAGATAAGAAGAATGAAAAGCAAATTAACATTTTCATTATTTAACTGCATCTGTATTTTTGGTTTAGGAGTTGCCTTTCCCCTTGGCTGTAGAAAATGGCAGGAGACATTATGTTATTACAACTCAACTGTAATGTTATAACAGTTGCATAGCTATGTCATTTTCCTATTACAGTTGACTGGAGATGTCACAACTCGACTGTAATAAGGAAATTGTAGAAGGATTTTATACAGCTAATGCAGCCTCTGATATATTCTACATGGTATAAGATACCCCTTACAGTACATCACAAGGATCTTACAAATTATAGAAGAGTTCCATAACCATAAAAAGGAATGAAGAGGAAGGGTGTTTTATTCATTATAATACATAGTAACACTGTCATCCTTCCCACAAAATGATTCAATCCTAGGGGTCTTGTTTTTTCAAGTGAAACACATACAATGACAGCAGGCATGAAAAATAAAAGTGAACCGTGTATTGCAAAAAATGAAACACACCAAAATGCAGTAGTTTGATGCAAAACGTGATTAGAATCAGCTAGTGTAAATCAGATTTAAAAATGTTGTAGCTCAGAATGTGTAGACACATGCAGAGAGATATTATCTTTCCTGTAATGACCTAGAATGTGCACAAAATAAACGTTACCATAAATATCTATTTTCTGTTGATTTCCCCAAGCAAAAGCATATCACTTTCATGAAAACACAACATTTTTTACCTTAAATACCACTCTTCTATTTGTACTAAACAGATTTTGGGTGCTCGAGCATCTGTTTGACATTTTCATCAAGCATTCACATGCACTACTGCCACACGTGGATAGATTCTTCATTGCATCACCATGTATCACCATCTTAAGCCATGGCTGCCTACAATATGCTACGAATTACCACCATTATGTCAGAGTGAGCGTTTTCCCAGGGGTTGACACCATCATACTATCGATATCCACAGTATGCCATGAATTAACACTATTACTCATCGTCCATGGCCAACATTAACCTATGGTGAGTCCAGCACACTCATGTATACACACACCATTGAGTGCATACATACGCACATACACACTTTCACTCACTCACTTACTCACTCACTCACTCACTCACAGCAGTAGCATTCAAGACTTTAAAAAAATAATTAACCTGTCACCAGCCTGCTGAATGTTAACCTCTCCTTCAGCCTTGTGGTCCTCAGCCTACTGGCTTCCGGTCCCAGTTTCTGTGACATGGCAGGCCCAGGTCATGTTCCTGATAAACAGCACTGGGTTTATCTCTGCCAGGGAGCTGGAGGCATCTCTCTGTTTGTTGTGTATCAGCACTCCATACCAAACCATGAATGTCAAATGGGTCAGGTTGGGACTTCCATGACAGCAGACATACACACTTTGTATTTTTCCCATGATACCCTAAGAGCCTGGAGCTGTGCTGCAGTGGTAAGCTGCACAAATTCTGATCCAGTGTGACTGGAACAAGCATTAGCATAACCAATAGGTCTCACCTTTGGGACCTTATAAGTGTTTAGCCATGCAGCACATTATCCTGGGCGCTGTACTGCCAGAGATTGAATAGCTATACAATTATTACACACTGGGTCATGTGGTCTGATTCAGGAATGCAAATAGAGCCAGCAAATAGAAAGCCAAAAAATGTGAGTTTCAAACCAGAAAGCCAATGGTAATCAACATGCGGAATGCTTTCCTAGGTCAACTTTCTGAAAGTCTCCAAGATGTCTATAGCAAACCAGACAGGTGCCTGGTGTGCTGCGACCTAAAAAACAGTACTCTCTCAAGGAGTGCCATGTTATGGTATCTCTGAAGGTGACGATGGAAAGGGAACAGGGAAGGTGGCTTGACTATATTACAGCAATACATACAGCCTGACAGCCCCCTCCCATCTGTGCTGCTTCCAGAGAAGAAAAAACACCATAATTATTTAGGAGACTTATAACATTGCAGTGGCATATGTTTCACCTAAGGATCAAGCTCTGTTGTAACACATTAGTTATACTTGATAGGGAGCTCTGGCAGCTTGATAAACAAATGATTATCTGGCACATGCATCAACCGAAATACTGAGTCGCAAACGGGCAGATTCTCAGAATCTGCCCCTTTGCGACTCAGTATTTTGCATTTGGGATGCATCATCCCAAATGCAGAAATCGCAATTTAAGGAATCGCAAAATTGCTATTCCTTAAATTGCAATTGCATTTAAGGAATCACAAATTGAGATTCCTTAAATGCAATGCATTAAAGTTAAAAAAATTGCGATTTCGCTAATAGGGGAGCAAATTACCATGAAGTTAAACTGCATGGTAATTTGCAAAACTTTGAAAAATGCACTAAAGTTCATTTTTCAAACTTCCATTTTACACACACACATGCCCTTGGGGCATGTGTGTGTGCAAGATGTACTCATATGCAGATTTCAGGGTGCAACAGGGTGTCCTTTTGACACCCTGGCACCCTTGAAATAGCTCCCGCTATTAGCCATTCTTTAATAGCGAATCGCTAATAGTGAATATCTTCCCATTCATTCCTATGGGCCTCATGGCCCATAGGAATGAATGGGTAGGTATTCCTTAATTGCGACTCGCAATTTGCGAGTAGCAATTAAGGAATGTTTAGGAATCGCTATTTATTGAGCGATTTCTACATGCATAGGCAATTGCGATTCCTTAATAGCGATTCCTTAATAATAGCTATTAAGGAATCGCAATTGCCTAGCTTGATGCAGGTGCCCCTATAGCTTTTAGGGAAGAATCACTTTTTTCCGTGGAAGCACTTAAATTCAAAACATGTGCACCCTTCCACCAACATGGAGGCCGAGTTAAAGTCCATCTCTTAGTACTCCTGAAAACTCATTTTTAGGGTGATCACATGAGGTCTGACTTATCAAGTCAGACCTTAAAAGGAACTATCTGGCACATGCATCAACCGAAATACTGGTCGCAAACGGGCAGATTCTCAGAATCTGCCCCTTTGCGACCAGTATTTTTGCATTTGGGATGCATCATCCCAAATGCAGAAATCGCAATTTAAGGAATCGCCAAATTGCTATTCCTTAAATTGCAATTGCATTTAAGGAATCACAAATTGAGATTCCTTAAATGCAATGCATTAAAGTTAAAAAAATTACTTCATGGTAATTTGCAAAAACTTTGAAAAATGCACTATAGTTCATTTTTCAAACTTCCATTTTACACACACACATGCCCTTGGGGCATGTGTGTGCAAGATGTACTCATATGCAGATTTCAGGGTGCAACAGGGTGTCCTTTTGACACCCTGGCACCCTTGAAATAGCTCCCGCTATTAGCCATTCTTTAATAGCGAATCGCTAATAGTGAATATCTTTCCATTCATTCCTATGGGCCTCATTGCCCATAGGAATGAATGGGTAGGTATTCCTTAATTGCGACTCGCAATTTGCAGTAGCAATTAAGGAATGTTTAGGAATCGCTATTTATTGAGCGATTTCTACATGCATAGGCAATTGCGATTCCTTAATAGCGATTCCTTAATAATAGCTATTAAGGAATCGCAATTGCCTAGCTTGATGCATGTGCCCCTATGCTGTGGCAGTTGCACATATGCTACCAGTCCCCTGCAAAAGTAGCGTAAACGGTGTGTCTTGGGCCCTAGAGCAAGAGAGGAAATGCCCCCTGGCTTCTGTTTGAATTATGAAATCCATCAATAACCAGCTTTCAATGGGGCCCAAAGGCCCCGGTGCCACTGCACCTGCACCTGCTGCACTAATGGAAGATACGCCCATAACCAGCACGCCCAGAAAACCATTCCCAAGTGTTTAAGTAGAACTTAAGCCCCTACAGATTTCCCCCACCCCTGTAATCACAACTGGTTAATTTTGCGACCCAATTTCAAGGGTATTCAACCCAGGACAGCACAAAAAGCAGCTGTAACCGTGCAGACAATTCAGTGGGATTGCAGAAGTAATTTGTGAATACTGTCCACTCTCACTCCCATCATCTCCCAAAACCAAAAAACGGGTTTAACTACAACAAATATTTATGCTTTGAAATACCATAGCTTCTATATTGCCTTTTTTCAGTAACCCTTAAAAATCTGTCTCTAAACCTTTCGCTTGCTCACGTGAGGCACTCCTTAACAAACTTTCATTGAATTTTTGCACTTGCTCAGGGTAGCAGCCTTTCTTTAAAAATGAAAAGATAAAGTTAATTTGTTCCAACCCATGTGAAGTTCAAGAATCCTCCCTCTGCACACCTACCATACTTGCCTCGTAATTATTTCTGCACATTCCTGCTAAATGCACCCCATAAACACTTGCAGTGCGCTACTTTTAGTAAGGGTAACCCCCAGTATGCATCTGACGTTTCTCTTAAAATGTTAATATTGCCAAAAATATCAGCATGTTTTTAAGTAAATGCATATGGGAGACTCACAGAATACTAAGAAAGGAGGGGGGGGGAGGGCCATGAGGGAGCGAGGGAGAGAAATGGGTGGGGGAAGAGTGAAAATGCTTTGAGGAAATATCATTGAAAATCAGGTTTTCAGTTCCTCTTCTGGGATTGTACATTGGGCAGAGAGAAGGGACTGCTTTTGGTCAAAAGCTCTTTGGAAATTAAACCTCCTGCCTGTTTGCAGGACCCAGAAGTGAACACCAGGCGACCTGGAAGGTTTGAACTCAAGTTTTCAAAGCAAAGACAGAGAGAGAGAAAGAGAATATCCAGTGCAGGTAAGAGCGGTGGGGCGGGGTGGGGGTGACTCGACAGGCGACGACAAGAGAAAAATAAATACGCCCAATGCCTCACCGCTATTACCTGCACGGGCCGCTCCTGAGATATTCCCCCCAAAACGCTGCAATTGCACAAACAAGGTCTGTATGTGCAAAACACATTTTTTCATCCTCCTTTGCTCTTCGAAACTCCTGTGGGGCTGGATGCACAAAATAAAATAAAACAGGGAGAGAGAGTAAAAAAGCGTGCTTGGAAAGAGGGATTAGTTCTTTTTCTTAAATTAGATAAAAGCTCTTTTTTTGCTCCTTTATCCCTCCCTCTCAGCCGATTACTAAAGTTGCATTGACTTTCAGTTCATTATAATTTGTTTTCGCGTGCAACCTTCAAATCCAAAACAGTGCATTTTTGTCAGTCGGTAGTGCATTTCTTTCTGTGTTCTTGTTTATATGGCTTGCCATATCAAGAGGATAACTTGCAATCAGCCTTGTTATTCTCATCCAACAGGGTATTATTGTAAGCCTATGTATCTTACGTGAAAAGAAAAACAAGTCTCAGCATGCATCCTGCTGTTGGATGAAAACCCAGAACAGCTATTAGGAATAGATTGATAAATTCTGTTCCCCAACATTCACTATCCTTCCACCCTGTTTACACAAATATGAAACATGGGCGCACACGTGTACACAATATATACTTTTTGTTGGTTACAATTACTTTTTACTGTTAACACAACCCTTGTAGAAGAGATGACAAAAGAGTGGAGATCTGCAAAGACCACAGTACAAAAGTGAAGATCTGCCAAGGCACACAACTCACTGTTGCAAGTGGAACCTTTCTACATTGTTGCAGGTTTACATTGTTGCGATTTGGGAAGGCTTTGTTGACCGCATATTGTTATATCTAAGGTTTTTACCTTCCATCTTCCCTGTTTCTCTGCCTCTGCTGTTCAGCCAGTGAGAGTAGAATGTTAGTGTGGATGGTGATATCATTGGAATGTGTGGTATGCTGTGAGTGGGACTGTCAGTTGGATCCTGGGCTGAGCAGCAGAGAGGCTGCTCCTGGTGGGGTTTTATTACATCTATACTGGAAAACCTATCTGAACATCTAAGATCAATAAACTTATCATCTGTAACCTAACCAAGACTACTGGAACTACTTACCTACGACATAACATAAATGCTGCCATGCTTCCTTCTGCCCTGACACCCTGCTGCTTTGGAATTTCTACCATCGTGTGGACCCGGCTTCTTCAAAGATTGGCACTACATCTAAGAACCCATTTTACTGGGCGCATGTTTCCTGCTACATATCCTTCCAGCCTGATTCATGCTGCCTACTCTTGACAGGGTGTGTGTTACCTGCTGCCATGCTTCCTGCTGCTTCAATTCTTCTTATCTGCCTACTGTAACCTGCCTGGGAGTGTTCTGCCTGTTTGCGTGCATGAAACCTATCACTACTGCCTTGCTGCCTTTTGACAGCGTCTACACTTCAGCAACCAGTTCACCTGCCTTTGGAGAGTTCCCCGTCACTTCTACTGCACGATTTCCTACGTTTCCCGTGTTCCTAACTCCTGTGATCGTGCATCGTGTAAATGCCCTGGAAGAGGTGAAAGCGCTTGGAGGAATTCGGAAGTAGAGTTTCCTCCGTGCTTGGTTGGTCGTGAGTACTTTATTATTGATTTCATTTTTTAATTCTTTCATTTGCCTCTGTGCTACACTTCACTATGGCGGTTTAACCGCCGCTGCCATACTTTCAAACATCGCTCGAGCGCACACAGAGCCTGCTCGCGCTTTTACCCTCATGCTGCTTTGCGACTCCTGCTTTCATTCCTTGTGACGTCTCGTGCAATCAGAGCTGCGTTGTTTCCTCTGGACCCCTGCATGCATCGACGTGCCTGGAGCCACCCGGCGTGCGCTTTCTCTACGTGCCGCCATCTTGACTGCAGTTTTCTTTAACCCTGTTCTGCACTTCTTCCCTATGATGTTGGTGTACACTTTCATGAAGCCGGATGAGACTTAAGTGTTTGGGCGCATTTATTTCTTCTATGCACGCCCCTTCTGAACTTGAGACACTTTGGAGTCTACTTTGCCTTTCCGGAGTTTCCCAGCTGACTTCCTTTGACGTCCGTGGAGCCATATGTGTGTGAGGTATTTTGGGGGACTTTTTATTTTCTGCCTACAGCCCTCCTTTACTTTAGGTGATATTATTTTCCTTGCTCACAGCTCTACCGCCGTCTGAACACAGAGACGCTTTGCAGATTTCAACGCAACGTCTTCTCCTCTAATGTGGAACTTCAGGTCATGCTTGGTAACTCAAGCAACAGTGCTTTGCTATTTCATGTTGGCTCCCATATCCACGGCGTTTTTATCATTAGTTTTATTTGATTTTCTGCTTCTCCTGGTACCTGCAATTTTGTTCTATTTCATTCTTGCCATTTCACATATGTATTTTAACGTTTCTCTATTTAGGGAAGGTGTTAATGCTTACTTGTTTCATGTAGTACTGCTATTATATTTCTGGTGTCTTGCATATTACTTATTTACCTGATTGATTTATTCTTGGATGTATTTTTTCATATTACTATATACATGCTACTGTGTTATTAATGTATTTCTTGCTTGCCATGCAGGTTTTCATTCGTTTTCTGTCTGTATCTTGATGTGGAGCAATTTTACTTGTTCCTCTTATTTTTACATGATTTTACTTACAGTGCATTTGTTATATTGTGCGCAAGTTTTCATGTGTGGTCTAACTTGAGGTGTGACTGTACTTTTGCTTTATATGTGGTGCAGCTCTCCCAGATCGCATTTTCCTTGCACTTTCATGCGTGGTCTAATTTGAGGTGTGACTGTACTTTTGCTTTATATGTTGTGCAGCTCTCCCAGATCGCATTTTCCTTGCACTTTCATGAGTGGTCTAATTTGAGGTGTGACTGTACTTTTGCTTTATGTGTGGTGCAGCTCTCCCAGATCGCATTTTCCTTGCACCTTCATGCGTGGTCTAACTTGAGGTGTGACTGTACTTTTGCCTTATGTGTGGTGCAGCTCACCCAGACCGCATTTTCCTTGCATTTACTGTTTGGGGATTCACTATTTTGTGTTTTCACATGTAAGTCACCCGTTATTTATGTATGATTGCTTTCTGTTACGGTGTTTTCCACCCGTTGCTTTATGTCTGGTAGGGTGCAGCCACCCGTTATTTACTTTTTATTGCTTGCTTTCTGTTTTGGGTGCTGGTCACCTATTGCTTACATTTTCTCATGTCGTTTTCCTTCTTCCTGTTGCTGTGTTCAGTGTTTCCATCCTCCTCGCCAGTCTGGCCAGTTGGTGTGGTTGTGGTGGTTACATTTGGTGCACTTTTCCTTTGTTAGTTTACTATTTATACCTCTTTCTTGTTCATGTATGTCTCTTTCTCCATTTGCGTTTCCGTTCTTTTACAATTTCCTTCCTTTTGAAACTTCTTGCTTCAATTTTTGCTCTGCTAAGGAAGGAGATGTGTGTCTTTTCTAGTTTTCATATTCCTTTTAACATCACTTTTCTACTTGCTTATTTTAGCATGTTTCTCATAACTTATGTGCAATTGCAATTCTTCTGGCAAGTTTCTTCGGTAATTACTGTGATGTTACTGTTATGTTACTATTTATATTTGCTTTCTCTTTGTTCATTTTATAAAGAGGGAAGGTGTGTTATATCTAAGGTTTTACCTTCCATCTTCCCTGTTTCTCTGCCTCTGCTGTTCAGCCAGTGAGAGTGGAATGTTAGTGTGGTTGGTGATGTCATTGGAATGTGTGGTATGCTGTGAGTGGGACTGTCAGTTGGATCCTGGGCTGAGCAGCAGAGAGACTGCTCCTGGTGGGGTTTTATTACATCTATACTGGAAAACCTATCTGAACATCTAAGATCAATAAACTTATCATCTGTAACCTAACCAAGACTACTGGAACTACTTACCTACGACATAACATAAATGTATAGTGCTTTTAGCGGAAAGAAGCAGTTGTATAAAAGGGGTAAGAAACGTTACATAAATGGAATTGATATACAGTACACGTACCGTTTCCTGTGCCTGCACTTGTGCATCACATGTAGCCGTGAGTTAATATTACAACTCTCTCTCTTCCTGTTTGGCAGCATGTGACAGTCAATACTGTGGGCGGGGCAGAGTCTCCTCTGTGGGTGGAGAGAGGGCAGCAGGCATCTTCAAAGCTGCTATTGACGCGGACCCGCTCTCCAGAGACCTTTAGAGCTGTCACATGACCCCAAGTTTCCAGTGATCGTCATCAGGAGTGTATGCTAAGTGTAAATTTGAATGCTTAGATTGGAGTGAGGACAGCTGTGGTTCCCTGACCCTCAAGGCCTGCACTTACTCTGGTGGGTAGAGCCGCAGTTGTTTGATGTTAATTGTTTTAAATGTGTTTCCTCATTTCCAAGAACAGATTTCTCATGTCTGAGGGCAAAGGACTGAACAGACATTTTAAGTGGATGTTTGCACACCTGACAGTATGGACGGGGATAACAGTGGTGGGAGGGAGTACGGTGTTGCTCTTTATCATTATAGCGGTGCCGGCAGCTGCAGAAATGTTCAAAGTGCTGGGATTATCTACCTGTAGGTGGTATCCCTGCACCTGTGAACAGATGGGTCTTGGCAACATGCATGCGCACAACCACTACATAGATGGAGAGGCCTTTGAGAGAGAACGTCCAAAAGGTTTTGAACGTAATGGCATGAGAGCCTAGGCTGCTCATCTTGAGCAGCTGCCATTTTAAACCTGAGTTGCAACAGCATTTTCCCTCCAGATAAGTAGGTGGAAACTCGCCTATTGAGAAACAATTTGAAATGTATTGTTGGGAAGTTTTCGCAGCATTTTTTAAAGACACTTTGGTTTGGTTTCTTTAGTAATTTTAAGATTTGTATGGGATATGATGGGAGCTTTTGGCTGAAGCTCGGAGGGTGGGGGGCGGCTTATACCGTGAAGCGGGAGGTGGGAAGCAACAACGGGTGCAGCACTGACACAGATACAATATCAATCTAATTCAGCACATTTTGTTAATCACAAAAACAAAACAAGCAGAACCCATGAACCAAATTGCATCCGAATTTGTGTGTTTTGTAAAATAACACAAAAACACAAGAAGCAGAATACACGAACCAAAGGAAACGGAAAAAGAAGTGCAACGAAACATAACGAAATAGACAGAAGAGCAATAATACATATAACAGGGCCAGTTGCCAGGGATGGGAACCGCCCACCGAAAGGCATGACAAATGTGAAAATTAGCAACAGAAAGGATTGGAAGTTCAAAAAGCGCACAAAGGAAACAATGGGAAGTGAGGGGTGGGATCAATGCTCACAGAGGAGATTCTCCATGCCTCGCAGCACATGCTCGCTGCTAGGCTTGACTTAAAAATGACCGATGCCCTAAGACCTCCAAACAAGCAAAAGGGTCAGTGTTGGTAGTAGACTGCATGTTACACTCAATGTATTACACTGGTCATTATTGCCATGCTGTGAGGAGTACAGTACAAAAAGATGAGCTTTCTTGGCAAAGCCAGAGCAGGGGATGTTACAGACTTTCCTTTTCATGCGCCTCCCATTCAGCCACTCCTCCTCCCTCCAACCACCAACTGAGAAAGGAACAGCAGAGATGTACGATATAGAGCAAATGGCCTTCAGTGGCATTTTGTCTTTACAAGTAGCATATTTCTGGTATCCTTTGTAAAATAATTGTAGCAATTTGTTCATACCCTTCTCAGGCCTATTTGTGCTGTTACATTCTGCTTTTTAAAAAGGCTTAGTTGGGGCACTGTTAGTGGAAGAAAAATTGACTGTTTTTGGAATGTGTCTATCTATGACTTTTACGGGCTCATTTAGAGACCAGAGCACTGCTAAAATGTGTGCAATCACTTCTTTAGTGGTGCACCCCTTAGAATTGAGAGCAAACACCTGTTTTGCTTTATTCCTTCCTGTGAAGGCAGCAGCAGGAGTAAAACCATGAGTGTACAATGATCTCAATCACATGAAAAACGCTAGCTATGTTACACTCCTAGGTTTCGCCTGCACAGAGCTTGTGCTGTGTTTGCGAATTCTCTTATATTTAAAAAAGAAAACCTCAAAAGGGGCTTAAAGCCCGCCCATTATTTACCTTTGCTTACCACTGGCAGGCTCCTATGTGGCTCCCACATCACTTTACATACCATTGGCTAGCTCCCATGTGGCTCCTGTGTCACTCTCATTTCCTTTTACTTACCATTGACTGGCTCTAGTGCTTAATTTGAGCCAGTGGTTTCCAGTGCTAGGCAGCAGCACTTAATTGTCAACTCCAGCGCTTATGAGAGTCTGCTGCATGGTGGCGCTGTTTGTTTAATTTGGATGCAAGCGCAGTAACAGTTGTTTGTTAATTCAATATACCCTAAAAATAACTAATACCTGCCTTGCAAGCCATTGCTATAGCTTTGGGGGCCTAGAATAGCCTGAATTGTCACATCTGGAGGAGTGTGATAGTTAGTAGTGGTGTTGGTACTGTCCTTGGCAGCGCTGGCAGGGGCAGTGGATATTGCAAGCTGCAGTGGCCTCTGGCAAGGGCCCAGCACTTATTTTTTCACAAATTAAACACTAGCTGGCTCCCACCTGGCAACCACATCACTTTACTTACCATTGGCTGGCTCCCATGTGGCTCCCACATCATTCTTGTTTCCTTGCTTACTATTGGTCAGCACGTCCTCCTCACCTCTGCTTTCCTGCTGGGCTTCGAGTCTTCATCCTTCAGTCCTGCTGTGGAGCCTGGACCAAGTACTGCTGCCAGTGGCCAGCGTCCTTCCACTGCAGGCTCCTGCAGTGCAGGCCCTCTTTTTTTACTTTTTGAAATGTACTCCAGTGCATGTCTCTGCAGTCCTTCTCATTCACCCCTGCCTATTTCTACCGGTTACCCTGCGAGCAGACTGGACATTGAGAGAAATTTCTGCAGTACATATCTGTGTACATTGCACGTATGCTTCTGTATAGTTTGTATATTTACTCCAGACGTGTGTGTGTACAGTTCATGTGTTTGTGTCTGTAACTGTTTTACTGTCATCTCGCTTTGTCTGTACATCTGTGCAGTTTGTATTCTGTTTCGCAAGTCTGTATAAAGTAGTATTTGTGTGTCTGTATGTGTGTCTCTTTTTGCCTGCCTGTATTTCGCCTCTAATGCTGCCAGCGGTGACCCCTGCTTTCACCCCTTCATTGACTGCATTTGGCTGCATAGTTGTGCGCACATCCACGGGCCCCAATTGTTCTGTAGCTCTGTGGATCCATCTGTATGACAATTAACTCGTCACACCAGGCTTTAGTGTGACTGTTTGAAATTCCTGCCCCCTGTATCCCAGCAGATTGGTACTGTTTCACTTGCAACAGCCTGTGCCCCTTGCAGTCTCTCTATTCATTCCTAGACCCACCTCCCTACCAGTCCCATCAGTGGAGCTTCTAAACTTTCATGTGGGGGCTTCTGGACCCAAGTAATTGTACCCCCCCTTCCTTTCATTTAACCCTTACTAAATCCTGCTGAACGAGCCTGATCTAGACGACCTCTAAATCGCTTAAGTACATGTGGGCTCTAGAATAAAATCTTACTATAGAAGGCAATGCCTGATATTAAGGAACCCCAAAGGACAGATCCAGAGCAAGCCCCCAAATAGAAAAGCTTTCCTGGCCGAGAGGATCCCTCCCATCACCAAAGTATTTATTTTGTGTTTTTTTTTATATAACCCACACAAAGTCATTGTCGATGTAAGATCACATATTGCATATACAGTAAATATACAATAAATACATGTGCATGCCAGAGCTAAACAGACTTTTTGAACATTAATACTTAATATTATGATTTTTTTAAATAAAAATGTTTCTTGCACAGATTCCCAGCGAGTGAGCTGGTCCTTCTGTACTTTATATATTGCAATGCAATACATGATAGAATTTAGTCTGTACGAAGGTATCAGTTGCCCATCGAAGATTCTGCCTTCTGTGCAGCTTATTGTGGCCTTCTATATCTTTCTGGGGGGATGAGGGAAGCGTGCACTGCTGTACAACATGTCTAAAAAAATACATGGGCAAAGTCAATAGATCTCGCATAGGAGAAAATCTATTGGCTTTGCCAATGCTCGTTTTCCAATGCCAAAATCAGGTTTGCAACTTCGCATTCCATTTAAACCAGAAACAATTGAGGGCTTAAAAGTTTAATTTTGTGAAATGACTCAGAAGTTATTTTTAAAGATTGCTATTTTCTCGCCGTTTACTGCAACAAGGTTGAAGCTGGCCAATGGGGGTGTGTGTTTTTCAAAACTGATCTTTGCACTGTTACAGTGCGTGTATGCAATAGTTTTAGCCTTTGTCACTCCCAGTAGTGTAATGCAAAATGACAGGGCACCCCTGCAGAATGTGATGAGGGGTCCCAAAGTCTCCCATATCTCACAGATATTCATTGACCTATGGCTGAATAAGTGAATAAGCCCCCCTTGAAAGTTTGGGGGCCCCAGGAGTGTTGGGGGGGGGCCCTGTGCCGCATGGGCCTGTGTTACGTCCCTGATCACTCCATAGCCTCCAGTAATGGCCCATAGTAGGCTAATGAGTATGGCAATTGGCCTTCTCTATATCCTTGCATAGAATGCATATTAGCTTACACTGCAACACTCCCAGTCAACAGAAGTGTAATGGAGGTGTTGGGGGGAGCGTTTTAGTGGCTTGGGGGGGGCTTGGGGGCACCCTTGCCAGCTGTTCGAGGGAGTGATTTAGGGACAAAAGGGCAGCTTAACTTGAGGCAGGGTGCGCAGGAACACTCATACTAAAATGAAGGAAACAGATGTGTGAGCCATGGAAACCAAGCCAAAAGGTTTAACAGATTTATTTAGAAGGTGCAACTTCAAGAAAAAGGCATTTAAAATATAGAATACAAAATATAGTGACCTCGCATTCATAGAGAGTCTTACCAAACAGAATGCACTTTTATCTAATTCTCAATAGGACTCAGAAGGCATTGAAATCGTTTGAAGAGAGACACTTCAGAAAACCTCAAAGACACATTTATAAATGCACTATGAAAAACATAATTTAAGTCAAGGAAAATGTTCTCAGAATGCAAAACACATTTGATCTAAAATGCAGAGAATACTCACGTTTAAACCTAAAAGAAAGCAGCCTTGCAAATGTAATATAAGCATTAAATTCTCAATAAGAAAACACCAATTTAGAGACAAAATAGCATATACAGCAATTATATTGGCAAGTTAAATTGTATCTTAATAAAACAAAAAACAAGAGCTCTTGGGGAGCACCCACACCCGCCTGCCATCTACCAACAGACGGGTGGGGTAGTCCGACGAGAACTCCGTGGGCTCTCTTTTTATACCCTTCAAGGCTGGGATCTGAAGCAGAAGTGCCTAGTGCAACGTCAGTCCTATCTACGTCAAATTAAGCCACGGGTCGCACATTTATCAGACGTGTGGTGCTTATTCTGCTAAATGTGGAACATAGACTAGGTGAAAGGTTATGTTCTCAGACCAAGCGCTCGTCGGAAATTGCATAGGGCAAGCAGAAAATATGTAATGTAAGGAATAAAATATATATAGCAATGTCCTGGTTGCCACATTCATCAGCCCGGTCTGACGTTCTTGTGGTGGGAACTTCTTTATTCTCATGTTCAGACCCAGGATGTGGTGTGCTATTTGTCGACAGGACAGAGGAAGAGACAGTGAACTTTGAGACACATGGGTAGGGTGGGGGCTATCCAGTCTGGAGCAGAAGAGCCTCGCAGAGAGAAGCTGGCTGGACTTTTAGTCAGACAGGCTTAGAGCCTTCTGTACAGTAAAATGGCGGAACTCTGGTCAACTTAACAAAAGGCCTACAGATTGAGGCCGCAGGGCCTGTGTAAGGGTCTCATACCTTAGGTGTGGGCAGAGCGCGCCTGGGGGTCTTATACGATAAAAATAGACCCTGCCTCATTCCCTCCTCTTGTTCATTTACTGAACAAAATTCTTACAGCAATCTTTGCAGGCCCTCCTCCTAGTAGGTGTATCCCAGGGGTGTCATCCATTGGAACATTGGCTGTCTGGTATCTTCCTTAACATCATATAGACTACTTCAGGCCTGTCAAAGTTGACATGCTGTTGTCTGTGTCTGTAGACCGGTGTGTGCAAACATAATATCCTGCCCTGTCAACTGTCCCCCTGTCCCGTCTTTATCAACGGCTATGTATTCAATTGGGTACAATATTTCTGTGTCATTTAAGCAGTATCTCAGGTATAACACTGTGATCACAATACACTTATAAGGGGCGTAGTCACTATAGCAATGGGGGTCAATGCTGCTAGTAGCACCCCAGATCATTTTCTCTAATTGTTCTGAAAGTCTTGAGCAAGTCTTGAGGCATTGTTCCAATCGTTGGTACGTGTGGCTAGTGTGACTAGTTGGAAGAATGTCTTATCTTCTGCTGTACTTTTATTCTTCTCAAAAAAGTCTGCTGAGGAATAATGCAGAGCCTTAGTGATGATACCTGTAAACAGAAAAAGTAACCGTTGGTGCCTGTCTTCAAGTAATTTGAGAGGTTACAAGCACTTCTATTACTTAGGCACTTTCAATATGAAGAAAACAAAGTGATGAAGAAAGTAAAGATGTCTCGTTGTCACAACTTGTAGACTGAGGGGTTGGGGCTTTGATGTTCCAGACGTTCTTTAGGTGTTGTATCCTTGGGGCCCTCTTTACACACTCTTCCTTTCACTGCTATGTAGCACGTGCAACCCTTCAGGATGGGCTTGGGATACCATTCCCACTTGGTAGTTTCCGTGGAACACATGTAGTTTCTGTGTGGCTCCTTGCCCCTTGCACAACCCCTCAATCACGTGAGATGAACGCCGGTCAATTGTCAGAACCCAAAAGCATAGGTACTTTAAAGCGCGGTATGAACTCTTTCAGGAGGCATTTGGCAATAGTTTGTGTATTGCTGATCTTGAATTGGCATGCCTCAGTCCATTTGCTGATCATGCACACAATAACCAACACGTACTTGTAGTTTGAGTAGGGGGCATGCTGATGAAGTCCATTTAATGTGGGGAAATGAAGTGGCCTGGGGCAGTGGAAATACAGCATTAGGAAAACAGTCTGATCTTCCCATCACATCCTACAAGTGATGAACCATGAAAAAGACGGGCCATGGGACCAAGCATTATCGTTGGTAAACATTTTTTTCCATTTGGGCCTTACCGTATTCCTTTTCTTTTGCATACATCCTCCCCTATTCCCTTCTTCCTTTTCTTCCACCCAGGCCTTTCAATAATATACTTAGGGTCACAGTACATATCATCATCCTTTATCTTTATATCATGATATCATGTGCAGTAGAAGCAATCTGAACCATTGTGTACTCACAACCAGTTAATGTTATTCCTTTTTGTACATCTGTATCAATAAATTATTTACCAATTGATAAATAGTCCTTCGAGGAGGTGTGTGCAGCACATTCTACAATTGAAACTTTCGTAGCAACATGTCTAGCAATAGTTGAGCTATTAATGGTGCACGCTGCATTTGTTGGCCAGCTGAGGTAAGGAGGGAACTCCAAATGGAGGAAAGAACCTAAAAATTATATTGGCGTCCCTGTACAAGACTTTAAAAAGAAATACATTTATCTCTAGAAGCAAAAGAAGAATTAAAACATTGTACTATAGCTTGACCCAACAGCAAACACAGATGAAAATCTCTGTCACAGTAACACCTTTAGGAATCAAAACACTCATAGTTGTCAAACTGTGCCCTGGGATGTGCCAAGAGAGAAGGGAGAGAGACAACATTTTAAACATACAATGTCCTGGTTAACGCCAGACCTAATTAGGGGCCCAATTATTAAATGAAGTGCACCTATGTCCTTGTATTATGTGCAGATATACAACTTTTGTGAATTCACAAGACTACAGAAGTAGGCCAAGAAATAGTACTCCTAGAAAATATTTGTGAACTGCATTTAAGCATGAGCAAACATGCAGGTGTACATTTGCCCAAGCGAAAATCTGAGTTATTGCAAGTTCACTTTTCCTCCAGCCACTTTTTCTGCGAGCCAGAACTGTTGCGTACCATTACCTTCAGCCCCAGTATGGAGATCTGCGGAAACGTGGCCACATAAGGGAATTGTTAGTATTCAAAGCCTACTATGGAAGGAGCCCTAGCATAATCAGAGAGGCTATTTCAGAGCTCTTATATAATGAGATTGCTGCCATAATTTGTCGCTGCATAAAAAGGCACAAAAGGGACAAGTGGATTTTGTTACAGGACAAGTATATTTAAGAAGCATCCTGTCCCATGGACAAGTAGATATTTCATTAAATTCCACATCCCTTTGTGCCAATACCTTATACCTTGAAACACGTTTTCAAACACCCTGAAAGATTGCACCTATATATTAAAAGACATATTAAATCTGTACACATTTTATCCTTGAAACATTATAATACGAAGCACTGTTATGCAATGCACACTATCCTTCATATACTCATTACTAATGATCAATACATAAACATAATATAAACACAACATTACTACTTTTCCTATTACTCCTATCCTTTGTAGTCCCTGGCGAATGCACTGCATTAGAATGCATTTTAGCACATTCCACCGTACAATGTAATTTGTTACAACAATATTCTCTCCAACTCTGAAGAACCTAGGAATTAAAAACATTAATATACATACAGATTATTTCTTGTAGATACACATATAAAACAGCACTTCTCCTTGCGCCATTCAAATAGTCAAAACCCTTCAAGAACGCAATATACTTAGTGCCATTCTATATATATCTGCTTGTGAAGATGGCGGTGTGATGATGGGGTCCTTCTTCTTCCGCCTGGATACCTGGGTAGAAAGAAACTTCGCAGCGCGTTGTTAACTCATACAAATATTTTTACATTTCATTTTTCATAAATACAGAAGAACTTTCAGTGTCAGTTTTAGGTCTAGATGCTGGTACAGATACATTTATTAATTGTTCAGGGACAAGCTGTTGGGGCGTTTAAGTGGTGATCAGAACTTGAAATATGTCTCAGTGAAAACAGTGTGATCCATGGGCAATAAACTATTTTTGCTTTCTTAAAATTATTTATTTATTTATTTCCCTCAATTGTGGCGCTTATTTTGCCTATTTTATTTTTAAGCAGTCCTGTTCTGGCTTTGCTGAAAGTTGTTGCTGCTTTAATATCATAATGGATACATGGTCCAGCTGTCATCCAAACATGTGGGAAAATGTAGTAGGCCTGAGCCTGTGGCATGACAAGTCTTTCCTATTTAAATGTTATTTCTAACCAGACAAGAGGTGATGAAAACAATAACATTGAGCTTATCTATGCAAACATCCCGAAGACAGGAAATCCAATACACTTCTTGGAGACACAGGGAAGACCCTAATAATAATAATGTTGCAAAATCTCGAAACATCAATTAACCCCGAAAAACAAAGAAGAACCAAAACATTGTACTCTAATAGTTTCCAGGAGATAGACACATTTAAGGGAGACAAAAACTCATGGTATTCGATCTGCAAAATATATGCAACTAGCTCTAAAGGCTGCAACTGTACTTTTAAAAGGCCTCTTTAAATCCACACCTATTAGTCTTACAATATTGCGATACTGAGCATTGCTTACTTGGTGTGGTGGCTACCTGTGGTAATCTATTCCTACGAATCTCTGGTTGTTTCATATTTTGAAGGCTGCACACAGCTGTGCATATCCCAAAACATATTCCTTACCTCCTCTCACATAGACACATACATATTCCGTCACTAAACTGCACAACGTGACACCTGAAACACTTTTTCTAAATTGTGTGATTCTAGGCAACTTATTTCTCTTGTTCACTTCCACAGCCCAACGTATTCTTACACATACATATCTTTCATCTGAATTTATGTTCGTTGCCTACCACAGGAAGTCTCTTTCCTGCCTGGCTCAACGCCCAGAATCTGTGGTCGGCCAGGAATGCCACTTCTGAAGGCAGCCCAAGAAACAAATCTATTAACCCTTCAGCACCACTTAATATCTAAAAACATGCGTTGTCTTTAATTGTAATATGCAAAATATATATATAGCTTATTTTAAAATAACATGGCTTTATTGTAAAGCGCACGTTCACTCAGAATGGTGCAGATCTTCATTGTTCCCCAACTCAATGGTACTCATTTCATCCACCTCAGAATGATGAAGGGCTGATCAGACCCCGCATCTATCCACCTTAGAAGGATGAAATGTTCAATAGACCTAGTAGCATATGAACCTGTGACCATCAGGTCAAACACAGGCTCACGTTCTCTGTGTGTCATGCACGTTGTGTAAACGCCGTATATTCTACTCTTTTACCCCAAGGGCCTACAATAATGTATTGGACCTATATTTTGATCCAAGATGAAAATTGGGTGTAGCTAGCGTGCATTCCATTCCATCACTTAATAATTCCAATCTTCTGGCTAATGTTCACCATCTGCTCTGACATTTACGTTGCTCTAAGTCTAGTGTCACTAACTTCCTTGGCCACGAGACACAATTTCAAAATCTTTTCTATTAGCTAACTCCAACTGTGTGCGCTCTGTGGCAGTACTTCCTGGATCTGCCCTAGCATTCGGGCTATCGCTTGTGCCTGCCTCGGCTGCTGCTGAATTTGGACGCAGGTAGGAGTAAATTATTCTGTACTTGGTTGCTTAGTACTGCAATATTTGGTGTAATCTTCAGTGTGAATCTATCTGACCAGGTCGGCCTTTGCATTTTGTGCATTGAAATATGGATGCCTAAAGATATTCATCAGGTCTATAATGAGAAATTCTTTTATGAATTATAATTGGTCATCTAAATAGAGAGATATTCATGTGCATTTGAAACTGAAAGTATTTTCCCTCTGCCAGGACTATATTACTTATATGGATGGTGTTTTTAGTCTTTTAATATTGTGGGCCATAGAACATTGTATGTACTATGTTAAGCCTATGATCCAAAAATATCAAAGGAAATAGCTCCATTTTACCAGGTATTACAGCTTCTATCATTGTGCTCTGGGCGGTAAGGGATGGCAGTCCTTGACCTCACCTTATTATGTCACTTTTTCTTTTGTGTGGCTTGTCTATCATTTGACGCTGGGCCAAGTCTAGGGCGTAATAGCAACCAGAAAACGTAAAAAGGTGGTTGTGTGTTGCGGCGAGAAATGCATGTGAAAGCCTTCCTCCCCATCTTTCTACCACTTGACTGAATATTCAAGTGGGAGGATCCATTACTAAGCGTCCAAGCACGCCCGAAAGGTGAGGTGAGAAGCGTGAGGTGTGACGGTCAAGGAACTGAATGTACTTCATTCAGGCTATAATGAGTTTAAATAGGGGAGCCTATTTAAAACCGTGCTCAAAAAGACGTAATTAAGAGGCGTGAAGGCAGCTACTTGACAGCTAGACACAGTATTCACTGGATGCAACGCGCACCAGTTGCGTGGTCTCTAATTGAACCTGTCTCAGTTAAAGTGGGTGTGCTTGGCATGTACCCAGATGTTCCTGCTGATCACTTCTCACTGCAGTGCATAAGAGAGAAGTACACTCGTAAATAAAGGGACCCCCTCTATAAAATTGTAAGGTCAGGGAGAAAAAGGGGAAAACAATCAACTAAGGCAAAAAAAACTCTCCCCTAAGACCTATATTTCTTTACAAAAAATTCAATCTTGTATGGGTTAAGGTACAGGTACAAAATTACAATGATATGATACTCAAATAAACTTGTACATCTTTTTTATTCAAAATTCCTTTTATTTTTGATTTTAATTATTTTCTTATTTGTTATAGTCAATACACATCAATTATATTTGTAATACATTTACTAAAGGAACACTTTTTCTACAATTTTTTAATACAAAAATTATTATTCCAAACTATTGACCCCCAATAAATAAATCAATTTAACATCAAAACACATTCATTCCTTACTCTCGCTCACAGTCATACAAGACACATATACACATTTGGGTATAAGGAACACATAGATATAAAATGTTTCCAATAGGCAATATTGATAACCAAAGCCAAAAGGTCTGGGCGCACGTGGTCGACGCGCGTTTCGGTGGAATGACACACACCGTGAACCACCTTCATCAAGACCTCGCCCAAATACAATACTGTGTCACTAGGACAAATCAAAACGGGGGTACCTAAAGAACAATAATAATATATATATTTGAACCAACCCATTCTGTATATAAAAATATCATATGAACAATTGATCAGACCATCACATTTTATGGAAAAAATAGAAAGAAGAAAGAAAAAAGAATCCTACAAAATTATCCATATAAGTGTATATCTACAGAAGTGCTCTATACAAAAAGAAATTGGCAGTCTAGTATTGCCTAAGAGGTATCAAGGCATAAAACACATAATAAAATAGACCAGAATATCCCGTGATGTGCCCTGCAAGGACCTATCTTTAAGACCAATACACAGATGTGCAATATATTAGCATACAACTGTTCAGTGCAACACTACTTATAAGACTAATGCCAGTAAACTTACTGAATTCAATTGGGGATGATGCCCTTTCTCCAAAGAAAATAGCTTATAGAGTACTGGACAGCGAAGTCTATGACAACAATGGCTAGCCGTACCCTACAAAAAGAACGAATTATTGAAAAAAGGGGGATATATAATTTGTGCTGCCCACACAAGCGCATATGCTGAAAGTAACAGTGTAGCTAAATCCTTACCTTCTGACTCAGGTAGATGCTGGCTTCTAAATAATTTGTTCAGTATGTTTAGGTCCCCTCGCCAATAATAAGAGTTCTATAGGGGAGACATATTGTATTTTACTGTATATTAATTGACATATACTCTCTCACCATCATTGTCACCCTCCGCAGTAACCTCAGTCAAGGGATTAGGAAGTTGGATACTCACATCAATGCTTGCGTGTAATATATTAAGTGGTCTTGCTCTCCCAAGAGCCGAGTGTATCATGCTCTAGGTCGTGACAATGAAGGTATCCCTGTAATATATGTCCTGGAGTATTCAGTAGGATAAATCTACATAAGATATACCTGCAAGAGAGGTAGGCAAAAAGATATGAATAGGTGTCACTTTGTTTCCAAAAGACATGTTACCCTATCTATTGCATGGGCGAGGATATCAACTATGCGTAGTCACAGCTATAATGGCTGCTACTAATTTGTTTCAACGCTGTCTCTCCTTTTGGTATTTAATTTATTGACTCCATTTGGCCTGCTGAATAAACGGCCACAGTCATAATGCACATGCTCAAAATTGGGGCCACAACTCATGTTTGCCGATGTCTAGCAGCTGTTGTGCAATGCCTGATGACGCCATGTAGTGAGGTATAATACCTAGCACAGCAATGATGCGCATGTTCCCCATGATATAAGACAGACCCTGCACTCTCGATCTGGGATTAAAAAGGAATAGACGGGGGAGGCTAACGCATCTACACGCTGTATGTACAATCTTAACTGTTAAGTAAAGGTAAGAAGGTTGGCGTACTGATCGAAATATTAGTGCGGTTCCTACAATCTCAAATTGCTGATATATAACTTGGCTACAGAATAACTCTATTAGGCATAAATATAATCATGCAGGAGAATACATGCATACATTCTAACAGATGTAACAATCTGAACCCTGCCGCACTATAAAAACTTGTCTAGGTACTTACCCGCTCTATCCGGGAACGCCTCTATGTAGCTCCGCGTCCATCTCCGAACTGCTAAGTGTCTCGGGCGCCAAAAAACTGCCTTTAAATTTCTGGCTACGCATGCGCAAAAACGAGGCATTCCCGTTTGCATCATGACATCATGTATGCGCTCCGTGAGTCACTAGTCCGATGCAAAAGATTCTCTAACGCCATCTTGGGGGGGTGTGTATTGACCTAAGTCCTCATAGCGGAGTTGGCAGGATGATGCTACGTTGTATGGCATCGTCGCTCATAAAATACTACTCTTAAACTCAACAATAGCCTACATTCCTGCTAAGCCAATATAATGTATAAAAGATGAAAAAACCTTAACTCAGGTAACAATGCATAATGTCACCGCATATGATGCCTCACAGCTAATACCAGTCACAGTCCCACTGCTTTAACGTAACCCTCTAATCAGAAATGACATAACAGCAGGTGGGTCATATAGATATTAAGATCAACCAATAATCCCACTTTCTCCATATACAAAGATGTCACTCTTTTTTCATACTCCAAAATAGATAAGGAATACATACCCACAGAGATATATATGATCGCTGTAAAAAATAAAATATAAAGAAGGTTACTCCAATGCTACCACGGTCCCGATCCAACAACTACGTGTCAACCCTAATGTACATAAGGGTCCCCCAAGATTATATAAGTCAACAGAATCCTTAACTATATATGTCTGACCGGCACACAAGAATAATCAAACACTAGTTAGCGAGAATTGAACTCATTGTATAGATATGCTACATATATAACCAGGCCTCAAGAGATAGAGTCCAAAGTAAGAGGGACCTGTTATGTGTTGACTAAAAACAGAACCTAAAAAGGTCAGGTACTGTTAATCAATGATATACTCGCTAGGCCTAGCGATTGCTGATGTGCCAGACAATTTCTTCGTTCAATCCGTTCTTAACACTATTAAAAGTGAAAATCCAGAAGGTTTCCCTTCGTTTACGAATTGTTTCTGTAGGCAGACCTGGTATAGATTTAATCTTTTCAAGAATACACCAGCGAAGATCATGTTCCCCATGATGCTTGTCCAAACAGTGTGCAACCATAGGAGCTGTGACTTTTTGAGTACGGACAGCTGATTTGTGCTCACTGTACCTGGTACGGAACTCGCGGCTAGTTTCTCCTATATATGCCAACTCACACGGGCACAGGATGATATATACGATGTTAGAACTCCTGCAATTGCTAAGGTCTCTAAGTTTGATGGTTTTACCCTTATATGTAATGGTATCGGTAACCATCGCTGTGTTGCAGGCATGACATGAACCACATCTATGGTTTCCCAGAATGGGGGGTAATCCCGTAAGAGTGGCCTGTTGGTGAATCTTATGGGTTTCTTGTCTGGTATGCACCAGCATATCTCTGAGATTTTTATTTCTCCTGTATGCTACTAGAGGTAGAGGGAGTTCCTCTCCTTCCTGTGCATTAAGGATTTTCCAATTCTTGGTAATAATGTTCTTGATTTTATAGTTCAGCTGGGAATGATTGATAACATATACTGTCTGATCTTTGGGGGCACGGGTGTTGCCCTGTAACAAAGCCTCTCGATTATAATACTTGGCTCTCTTGAAGGCCGTCTTGACCAACCGTCGGGGATAACCTCGGGCTAATAGGCGTTTTTTCAGAGCGTCACCATGTATGTGGAAACCCTCCATGGTGGTGCAATTTCGCCTAACGCGTAAGAACTCTCCAAAGGGAATTGAGTCCTTCTGGCATGAGGGGTGAAAACTTTGATGCTGTAAAATAGTATTTTTGGCCGTAGGTTTTCTAAAGAAGCTCACTGATAAGCCTTCATCCGAACCCCGGATCACTATATCTAAAAATTCTACTTCCACAGAACTAAAATGCGATGTAAACTTCAGATTGCTGTCGCTAGCATTGAGCCACGCAATGTATTCCTCCAAGGTGACATTGTCCCCTTCCAAATGAAAAATATATCGTCAATAAAACGCTTCCAGTGACTAACATTTTCAAAGAAAGGGGCTGCCTCATTGAAGATATTTCTCAGTTCCCATTCGCCCATATAAATGTTCGCTATACTGGGCGCACACGAAGCTCCCATACTGGTGCCCTTAATCTGTTGATATATAAGGCCATTGAAGTCAAAAAGTTATTCATTAAGACAATTTCTAAGCAATCCAGTATGAAAGCATCGGGTCTGTCACCAGGTGTTCTACTAAGGAGAGCGGCCACTGCCTGTAACGCTTGACATTGAGGGATGTTAGTGTACAACGCCTCAATGTCAAGCGTCACTAAGATGTCTCTGTTTTGATCGAATGGTATTCCTTCAATCTTCTCTATGATATCCCCTGTGTCACGAATGTATGACTCATAGTTCTTTGTGAGGGGACACAGGAAGGCATCAATATATTTAGAAAGTGGTTCTGTGCTCGATCCAATGGTGGAAATGATGGGACGTAAAGGAGGATCTACGATATTTTTATGAGTCTTAGGGACTCCATACAATGCCGGTACTATAGGGCAAGATTTATTAAGGAACAGGTACTCTTGTTGGCAAATAGAGCCCTGCTCTAATGCCCTTTTGGTCATTACCTGAATGTTAGTATTAAGTTTACTCAACTCTCTAGGATGGGACTTGCTGTAATGCTCTTTAACTGACAGCATGGCAAGGATTTTGTCATTATATGTAATTTGATCCATAATCACAATGCCCCCACCTTTGTCACAAGGTTTAATGATGATGTTTTTATTGTCTCTGATGTTTTTAAGGGCTTGATGGTCTTCCAACGACAAATTATGTTGTTTATATGGGGGAACTTTAGTGATGTTTGTTATTTCTTTTAGTACGGTCTTCTCAAAGATCTCCACCTCAGGCCCCACCATATCTAAAGTTGGAGTAAAGATAGATGGTGGTTTGCACTGAGAGAGATTTTCTTCCCCATTTTCAAGGGGTCTATGCATAAAGAATTTACGAAGTCTAACCTTCCTTAAAAAGGAAAAAATGTCTTGATGTAATTTAAACAAATTTGGGCCAGTACTCGGGACAAAAGATAGACCTCTCTCTAATACTTCAATTTCTCCCTGTGTCAATTTATCCGATGAGAGATTAAAAATGGGCAAGACATCATCTCTGTTAGTATGCTGTGGGGCGAGGATGTCTAAGTCCTCCAATATTGCTGGTTGAGTGTTTTTAAATAAAGTTTTGGATGTTGAGGGGCCATCGGTTGCTGCTGGTCCCCTCTGTCTTGGCCCCAGCGTCTGTTTCTCCCGCGGTATTGGCCGCGGTATAAAAAAGGTGACTGGCCCCTATAGGGTTGTTGACTTGTCTGCCTACCCATGTTGGGTCTATAATTGTACTGCATCTCTTCCGGGCCCTGGAGATTATCTGAGTCTGAGTCAGATGAATAAGTGTCTGAGAAATTGATGACTGTCCTTCTGTTGTTTCTGCCATGATTTTGATATGTGGCCCCCTGATTCCAGTCTTGATAATAGGATTTTTGTAAATACGGATAGGCTTTCTCTTGGGTATACCACCTCACATCCTTCCTCAGTTTATCAGATTTTCTATTGGTTAGATAGTCTTCGAAATCCTTCATGTCTGTATTCATTTTCTCTAGTCTTGCTTTTGCTTCCTCCACTGCTGTAGCAGTCTGGAGTTTATCTGCTAATTCTTTAATTTCTTGACTTAATACAGACATGACCTCTCTGGCAGTTTCGATTATCAAGATCATCCAGTCCCTGGAGCAGCGGTTCGCAATATGGGACCACCGCTCCAGGAACTTGCGTATCTCAACAAAAAGAGCTGGTACGTTTCGGACCCTCAAGCCTGATGGAATAACGCCTGCTCGTAGATACTCCAACATATAATGAGCATGCGACTCCATTCTCTTTAATTTCTTTCTAAGATTTAATAAGTTGTTCCACTCAGAATCATCACCACTATGCAGTGTGGTGGGACCACCAATGGACATGGCCTGTCCTATAAGTGCTGAGAAGTCCTCATCCGAGAACCCAAACGTTTTAAGTCCTTCCATAATGATCAATCAAGGTCAAAAGGATATATATGATATGGGAAAGTAGTAATGTAAATATACCAGTCCAGGGATATTTTAGCTGGGGGGCAAAAACCAAAGTATAACAAGTGAGAAACCACCGCTTACCTCCTTGCATGCATACAACACAAAAGAATTGAGAAACACAAACCAGTACCATGTGTTAAAAGGACAAAAATAGGTCTGATCCAACAGTTCAACTGACTTAAATCACTCTCAATCCCACAGTTAAAGAACCGTGAATACACTCGTAAATAAAGGGACCCCTCTATAAAATTGTAAGGTCAGGGAGAAAAAGGGGAAAACAATCAACTAAGGCAAAAAACTCTCCCCTAAGACCTATATTTCTTTACAAAAAATTCAATCTTGTATGGGTTAAGGTACAGGTACAAAATTACAATGATATGATACTCAAATAAACTTGTACATCTTTTTTATTAAAAATTCCTTTTATTTTTGATTTTAATTATTTTCTTATTTGTTATAGTCAATACACATCAATTATATTTTTAATACATTTACTAAAGGAACACTTTTTCTACAATTTTTTAATACAAAAATTATTATTCCAAACTATTGACCCCCAATAAATAAATCAATCTAACATCAAAACACATTCATTCCTTACACTCGCTCACAGTCATACAAGACACATATACACATTTGGGTATAAGGAACACATAGATATAAAACGTTTCCAATAGGCAATATTGATAACCAAAGCCAAAAGGTCTGGGCGCACGTGGTCGACGCGCGTTTCGGTGGAATGACACACACCGTGAACCACCTTCATCAGGACCTCGCCCAAATACAATACTGTGTCACTAGGACAAATCAAAACGGGGTACCTAAAGAACAATAATAATATATATATTTGAACCAACCCATACTGTATATAAAAATATCATATGAACATTTGATCAGACCATCACATTTTACGGAAAAAAAGGAAAGAAGAAAGAAAAAGAATCCTACAAAATTATCCATATAAGTGTATATCTACAGAAGTGCTCTATACAAAAAGAAATTGGCAGTCTAGTATTGCCTAAGAGGTATCAAGGCATAAAACACATAATAAAATAGACCAGAATATCCCGTGATGTGACATGCAAGGACCTATCTTTAAGACCAATACACAGATGTGCAATATATTAGCATACAACTGTTCAGTGCAACACTACTTATAAGACTAATGCCAGTAAACTTACTGAATTCAATTGGGGATGATGCCCTTTCTCCAAAGAAAATAGCTTATAGAGTACTGGACAGCGAAGTCTATGACAACAATGGCTAGCCGTACCCTACAAAAAGAACGAATTATTGAAAAAGGGGGATATATAATTTGTGCTGCCCACACAAGCGCATATGCTGAAAGTAACAGTGTAGCTAAATCCTTACCTTCTGACTCAGGTAGATGCTGGCTTCTAAATAATTTGTTCAGTATGTTTAGGTCCCCCTCGCCAATAAAAAGAGTTCTATAGGGGGAGACATATTGTATTTTACTGTATATTAATTGACATATACTCTCTCACCATCATTGTCACCCTCCGCAGTAACCTCAGTCAAGGGATTAGGAAGCTGGATACTCACATCAATGCTTGCGTGTAATATATTAAGTGGTCTTGCTCTCCCAAGAGCCGAGTGTATCATGCTCTAGGTCGTGACAATGAAGGTATCCCTGTAATATATGTCCTGGAGTATTCAGTAGGATAAATCTACATAAGATATACCTGCAAGAGAGGTAGGCAAAAAGATATGTATAGGTGTCACTTTGTTTCCAAAAGACATGTTACCCTATCTATTGCATGGGCGAGGATATCAACTATGCGTAGTCACAGCTCTAATGGCTGCTACTAATTTGTTTCAACGCTGTCTCTCCTTTTGGTATTTAATTTATTGACTCCATAAGAGAGAAGTACTCCTATATAAGATCTCGCTAAACAGTAGTGAAAACCTGTGGTAACACTGTGAAAGAAAGATGAGAAAGGCCCATAGGCCAGATAAGAGAGGGAGAGACGCAAAATGCAGACCGTGAGAAGGAAATAGAGTATAGCCATTAGAGTACACTGCATGTAACTAAAAAAGGCGGAGAACAAAGGACACTTTTTACAATGAAGAGAAAGATGTTGAAAGGCGTTGGCTGCTGCCAGGCCAGAGAGAGGAACCCACAAGGCGATGTGATGAAGGAAAATAGTTCCCCTTTTGGAAGCACGCAGTTGAAAAAAAAAAGACACTGTTAATCTCAATGCGATAAGATGCCTCCCATTCCTTGCAGAAATAACGTTCAAACAACACAATTTACACCAAATAGGTAATCAAAATTCAAAACAAATGTGAGCTGCCAGACGCAGTCCCATACACACGTATTTGCGGCACAAAGTGGGAGACGCCAGACAACCTCCTGTCGCCAAGTACATACTTCAAAATATAAATGTGAGGAACTATTTGAACAATTCGGTGTATGTTGTTGTGCATTACGTGGTCAGTTATCTGAAAGTGACTTGTGCTAATTAAATGTGGTGCTGCGCCACATGGGTCAGGAGGGGCAGGGGGTATTGGCTGATCCTGGGGAACGTAATTCTACAAGTGGTAATGCAGATACTTCTTACTTCAGTTGTTGGAGTGAAGGTGACTCCTAGTATTTCCCAAAATGTGCACTTACTTCTTCCTAGCGGGGTCTGTAGAGCTGGTGGGGGGGGGGGCTGGTGTATTACTACAGACCACAGCATCAATAACTAGCGGGGAGTCTGTAAGGCTATTGTCAGGGGTTTTACAGACCACAGCAACACCCTACCTAGCGGGCCTTTACCCTTTAATGACTGAGTTGGTGTAAGGCCAGTCAACTTAAAAGTGACAAATGTGCTCATACAAACAATATATGCATATATAATCAAAAGGAATCAACAGGACAATCAATATGCACCTAAATATTATAGTCTCACTAATGGATCAGCCACTGCACCAGGCAGTGGCCTCTAATACAATGATCACAAAAAGTTTTGCTGCAACACTTAGTCAATTCAAAAAGAACAAAACCCTATATACATAGGTAAACACTAGCAAATAACACACAGTCCTAAAGATGCATAGCATTTAGCGAACATTTTGTACATGTCTTTTAAAAAGAAAACAATGCATATGCTTTATTGTTTGGAACTTTTAAACAACAATTGCGTATTTTCTGGCCACTTGAGGGCGACAAAAGCGCTTTCTTTCTTACTGCTTCACAAAAAAGGAAAACACAAAAATGCTTATAACTAGCGAAAATACAATATCTAATACATCCCGGGGAAACCACTTTCTTCTCTTTCACACAAGAGGAAACCGTAAATCTGTTCACACAAGAGGAAACCGTGAACCCGTTAGCTAGGCAGGCACGGGATTCGTCTTCTTTCTCAGGACTATTGACTGAGAGCAATCCTCTGGCTTTCGTCAGAGGGACACCATGATAAAACAATAATGAGCAGTGGAAGATGCCAGACGCAATCCTCCCTTCCCACAACTGGACAGAGGTATTCCTTATATCTATTCATAAAAACACACAAATGAACACTGAAAGATGCCAGACGCAATCTTCCCTTCCCCGTCAATCCTAGACAGAGGCCCTCTCTAGCTCTCAGAGAGGCACAGTAACAACGTATGTCTATTTATAAAAAGAAAAACACATAATTCAAACAACTTCCTAACGTCACTTTTTGGCTCAGAGTCCACCGCACACGTTTCCTTTTGCTTGGGAATGTTCTTTTAATAAGCGAGACCAGTTAGACAGGACAACTGACACAAGGAACACAGATGTCCCACGGGCGCCCTACCCGCTGCTCCCAGAGAAGACACAGCACATCAGGCAGCAAAAATAACTTACCCGAGTGCTGTTCTCTGTGGTTCAGTCAGGAAAGAGGCACGAAGGTCAATCTGCGTCTGCGGTCTCCTGTCAGCTGGCACTGCTCATCCGAGTCAGGGCACCAATATGTTGGGGGGAGCGTTTTAGGGGATTGGGGGGGCTAGGGGGCACCCTTGCCAGCTGTTCGAGGGAGTGATTTAAGGACAAAAGGGCAGCTTAACTTGAGGCAGGGTGCGCAGGAACGCTCATACTAAAATGAAGGAAACAGATGTGTGAGCCATGGGAACCAAGCCAAAAGGTTTAACAGATTTATTTAGAAGGTGCAACTTCAAGAAAAAGGCATTTAAAATACAGAATACAAAATATAGTGACCTCGCATTCATAGAGAGTCTTACCAAACAGAATGCACTTTTATCTAATTCTCAATAGGACTCAGAAGGCATTGAAATCGTTTGAAGAGAGACACTTCAGAAAACCTCAAAGACACATTTATAAATGCACTATGAAAAACATAATTTAAGTCAAGGAAAATGTTCTCAGAATGCAAAACACATTTGATCTAAAATGCAGAGAATACTCACGTTTAAACCTAAAAGAAAGCAGCCTAGCAAATGTAATATAAGCATTAAATTCTCAATAAGAAAACACCAATTTAGAGACAAAATAGCATATACAGCAATTATATTGGCAAGTTAAATTGTATCTTAATAAAACAAAAAACAAGAGCTCTTGGGAGCACCCACACCCGCCTGCCATCTACCAACAGACGGGTGGGGTAGTCCGACGAGAACTCCGTGGGCTCTCTTTTATACCCTTCAAGGCTGGGATCTGAAGCAGAAGTGCCTAGTGCAACGTCAGTCCTATCTACGTCAAATTAAGCCACGGGTCGCACATTTATCAGACGTGTGGTGCTTATTCTGCTAAATGTGGAAAATAGACTAGGTGAAAGGTTATGTTCTCAGACCAAGCGCTCGTCGGAAATTGCATAGGGCAAGCAGAAAATATGTAATGTAAGGAATAAAATATATATAGCAATGTCCTGGTTGCCACATTCATCAGCCCGGTCTGACGTTCTTGTGGTGGGAACTTCTTTATTCTCATGTTCAGACCCAGGATGTGGTGTGCTATTTGTCGACAGGACAGAGGAAGAGACAGTGAACTTTGAGACACATGGGTAGGGTGGGGGCTATCCAGTCTGGAGCAGAAGAGCCTCGCAGAGAGAAGCTGGCTGGACTTTTAGTCAGACAGGCTTAGAGCCTTCTGTACAGTAAAATGGCGGAACTCTTGTCAACTTAACAAAAGGCCTACAGATTGAGGCCGCAGGGCCTGTGTAAGGGTCTCATACCTTAGGTGTGGGCAGAGCGCGCTTGGGGGTCTTATACGATAAAAATAGACCCTGCCTCAAAGGAATCATTTGCAGTCAATGATCGATTATGTCAATTGTGATGCGATATGTGATGTCACCGATCATGTCTTTGATGTATTTAAATATGCCATCTGTTGTTAATGTTATATGTTATTGTTATTCAGTGGTAATTGCATAACACACATCCAACCTTTGTTTGACGAAGCAAATCTTTCTGTACAGGAGATGGAAATGTACCTCTTGTAGGTCAATGTGCCAACATTAATGAGTTGTAAGCTTCTGATTGCTGCCAAATCATTTACATATCTACTTAGCTGATATGTGTGCCCACTGCCCATCAGATAAAAAGTGAAGTAGGCGGCTGGCCTTACAAAATGCTAATGACTGTCTTAATTGCAAGTTAACTCCATATTGTGGCTATTTCGTTTGTAAGTGCAGAATATTGCTCTCGTTATCAATCAATCAATCAATCAACTTGTAAAGCACGACTACTCACCTGTAAGGGTCTCAAGGCGCTGGGGGCAAGGGGGACTGCTGATCCTTTGAAGCCACAGTGTTTCAATCGAGGAGACATGTCTTGAGGTCCTTTCTGAATTGAGGCAGTGACGGTGATTGCTTGAGGTGGAGAGGCAGGGTGTTCCAGGTCTATGCTGCGATGTAGGAGAAGGATCTTCCTCCGGCTGTGGTCTTGCGGATGCGTGGGATGGCAGCCAGTTAGGCGGAGCAGAGGTCTCTGGTGGGTGCGTGGAATGTGAGGCAGTAGTTGAGGTACTCAGGTCCCGCATCGTGTAGGGCTTTTTAGATGTGTGTGAGGAGCTTGAAGTTGATTCTTTTGTTGACTGGGAGCCAGTGGAGGTCTCGCAGGTGAGTGGTGATGTGGCTGTGGCGGGGAATATTGAGGATGAGTCTGGCAGAGGCGGTCTGAATGTTCTTCAGTTTCTTGAGGAGTTTCTGGGTGATGCCGGTGTAGGTAGAGTGCATTGCCGTAGTTGAGTCTGCTGCTGATGAGTAAGTGGGTGATCTTCTTTCTGGACTCAGTGGGGATCCACTTGAAGATCTTTGGGAGCAGGCATTGCGTGTGGAAGCAGAATGATGAGAAAAAAATGGTCATGGTGAGTGAGGAGTCCAGGATGGTGCAGAGACAGAATATCAAGTAAAAATATCGACTTACACAAATATCCTGGCAAAAATATCATGGGTCAAGAATATTGGCAGACAAAATATCGTGGTCAAGAATATCGACTTTGGATAAGTAATATCGATGTAAAAAATATCAAAGTGTTTAATATCGTTTGCAAAAATATCGATATAAAAATATCGAAGTGTTTAATATCGTTTGCAAAAATATAGATGTTACGAATATCGATTTTTTTATTAATGTTACAACGTAAAGAGGCAAAGATTAAAGCGCGCTCCCAGGAACCACAACCAGCGATGAAGGTACATGTAGTAGATTTATTACTTTATAAATCCAAGTTTGTGGCGTGTCTCAGCCGTCAAGCGGCCTTGATCACACGTTATGTATTTTAGTATATATTTTATATGTGTGTCATGCATGTATTTTTTGTATTGGAATTGTTTGTATTTTTATTATATGTGTTAAAATTTTAGTAGTAGTTAATTTTTTTTTTTTTTTTGTTAGAATTTTGCGTTTTAGTTCCATAGCGGATTGTGGGTTTATAGGGGAATAGGGTGGGAAGTAATTTAATTATATAAAATGTATTGACTATTTTTAGTAGTTATTATTTTTTTATTTGAATTGTGTGTTTTTAGTACTGTAGCAGGTTGTGGGTTTATAGGGGAATAGGGTGGGAAGTAATTTAATTATAGTAAATTTATAGAATAATTTTTATTTATTAATAATTGCTGAATTGAGATGTTAGTGTTAAATGTTAAATTTTTATTAATTATGTAATAATTAGTTGTTAATTAATTTTAATTAATTAATTGGCAATTAATTATTTTAATTGTGTAATTATTTTTAGGTGTGTGTTGTGGTGTTTATAGGTGAAAATGGTGGGAAGTAATTTAGGGGCCCATTAGGATGGCGGGCGGAAGCACCACCGCCGTGCTGGCGGATGCAAAAAGCACCAGTTACCGTCCGCCCGCCACAGCACACACGCTCGCCCAATTAGGATGCGAAAAGACAGCCAAACACCGCCCGTAAGCCAGCTACGCCCTCCGCCATCAAAGTGCGCCCGTCCACGGAGCGGAGCGGCCTAATGGAGACACAATGCCCGACGAAATCACGTACCGCCCGGCGTACAAATTACGATGCCAGAACCAAACAGTTCCCCCGGCTAAGAGACACCGCACGTGAAAGCAAGGCGGAAAACCGAACGCACAGTACGGATAGCAAAGAGGCGGACCCCCGAGCATGAATCCAGCACTGCAGGCCCTCCCCATGCTCTACCTGATGCAGCACCCAGGAGTCAACGCACCGCGGCGACGCAGGTAGGCAGACACACAACAGGGGCACGCAAACAGCGCACACAGCGCAAGGGCGGGAAAACTGTATATGGCCCCCGCCCCGACAACCCTGCGTGGACACGACACATCCACCACTGCACCCACACATGTGCACAACGCAGAGGCCAACGGCAGCGCAATGCATGCGCCGCACACAAACACAGGGTCACAACAAAACACCACACACACCAGCACCACCCAGAACGCACATGTCACGTGACAGCCCTGCCACAGTCATGTCCCCAACCGGCAATTCACTGTTGCCAACCTGACGTCACACAAGTGACCCGAACATGTCAGTGACGTCACGCCACATTAGGACACACCCCTGTGTGCAAAACACGGCGAAGCACACAGCGGAGGCAACATCACCCAGCAGAATATGGACCCCGTCGGGAAAAGGTACGCCAGTACCACACAGAGACACCGATGCCACCCTGCACCCAATAACAAGACATGGAATACGTAACATCAAAGATACCGGGGACAGACAACAGGTGGGACCAATTATAACACAAGGCCCAACGTATAGCGGAAACGCAGCCTGCTGCCCACACACGGGAGAGGAGACAGCACCGAATGACCTTCCATTCCCACTGTGAAACCACATCCCGACTAAACAAGCCGAAGACAACAGTCATTGCACCAAACAAAGCCCAACACAGGCATGCAGAGGGAAGCGGCCACAGGGCAGATAGCGCATAACACCAAAGAACATTCAGAACGGAAAGAAGAAATGATAACACTCCCCCATGTGGTTCACATGCAAGTTATCTGGAAGGAGTAAGACACCACTGACCTTGACCATTCAGAGAAGCATGTGGGATGAGGGCCCGTGTCCTCCGCACAAGCCAACATAACACAAGTCCTGCCTCCCTACGACCATTACAGAATTCCCAGCAACATCGGAGGTTGCACTCTGCAGACTGCACAGACAGCCGGAGCACGCCACCACAGCGCCCTGCAGCAAAATGGCACTTGCACCACACCTACCCAACTACGCCAGACAGATCAAGCTGTACAAACATAACCTGATACAGATATTGGGATGTGACAATCTGGCCTTGCTGAACGTAAGTTACCGACTAACTTACTGCATCGCATTGTTCAGCTGCGTCATCCCCGTCTTCTACTGTCGGAGGTGTCCCTTCTACTATCCTGTGGAGTTATGTCTCTCCAACCCGGCATGTCCAAGGGCGGACCTGCTACAACTATTCAACCCCCTGGATGCCCACGACAGGGTCTGTTCAGCCTATGGGGGCATGGCGTATGTGGCGACTATCGGACCCACACTGCAATGGGACTACTGTGCCTCCACACGACGGATAATGGATTACAGTTACATCGAATGCCATCCAACATGTCCCATCATGCTCCTACAAGGGACAACTCACGACCAACACCTTGACAGCCACCATCCGCTACATTGGATGGCAACCATGTCCACCACCAATGCCATGGAAGCCCTGCTGGAAGGTATTGCATTCCTGACAACCTGTCAATTCGTCGGGCCCCGTCGCCATACCCCCAATTGAGCAATGATGTCCCACACCGTACCCATGCTTGGCTTACGCATGGACTAGGCAGTTACCAGTACAACAACTATACCATGCAACCTGCAACTGACACCACAACAACAACTACACTGCCATGACATCTGATACTATCTGGGATATGCACCCTCTTCCTCATCACATCCAGTAACTCTGCATGAACAGGGGGAGGCAGAGGCATGGGATTTGTGTATGGCAACCACATGGACAGAACTGCACGTACAACCATGCCATGATATGGATCCTGCGCCCATGAACATATGCACCGGTCAGTGGACAGCAATCGTCCTGCTGTAGTATGTGAGAGCTGTCACCACACCTCCCTCTGAACGTCCGTGCCAGGACCTTTGCATGGACACCAAGTGCATCCACCAACAACATGAGCCCAGTGACTGTGACATGGCCAGTACCCACCACATCGCATCAACAAGTGGGACGCCGTTGCATGCACGTAAGCCCATGCCCTGATGTCACCTCCACGCACGTGTGTATGAGTAACTATAGCAGCAAACCTGTAACATGGAACTGAGATGCACTGTGCCCATGATGACAAGTGGACTGGTAGGCTACATGTATACTGTCTGTGTCAAAGTCAGCAGCACCACAGTAATTAGCAAATGTACATTAGCACACCAACGGCTAAGCAGTTGTAACTCTGAAGCCCACATCCCACAGTCAACAACTAATCACTGTACCCCTACACCCTATGCTATGTGTAATCATGCTGAGTATATCCTCCACATGCACTTCGCTGCCAGTAGTGTTCACTATACTGCATCACAGAGGACATAAGTCCCAATACATGGCTTGAAGCAACAATGTGTCTCTGCTGATTCATTTCACAAGTACGAATGAGAGAGGATGAGAGTGTGTGAAGTACACGGCAGTCGTGAGATGACCATGTAGTCCACTGTCATTGGATGTCAACGCAAATGAGTAGCACAACTGTGGGAGACACACATGTGTCATGTGAAGCGGGAGTTACGCATGGCTCAGGTGGGTGGGTGTGACGGGTAGGTGCGCACATGCAATGTTGAAACACGCTGTGTTGGGAAGACTCAGGAACAGTACATTGGCGCACTCCTGGGAATCTGTAAAGACCACCTGTCTGGTGATGAATGTGAACTCGTGTGTGCACAACAGGCGGGCACACGAACAATGCTGCATCAAGTGTAGACATCAGCCCACCCTCCGTGGACATGCCGGATACTGCTGCGCGTCCGCCAGGCCCTTGCCAAGGCACTCACATCCCCTGTCAACCTGGTGTATCCCCAACATTGTCCACTTGCACAGGCAATCCAGGGCACGGGATGGCAGTAGAGCATGGTGGGTGAGAGGTCATGGCGCGCTCATCCTGGTCACATCACGCAGGCAACACATCCACAATGTGTAGTATGGCACAAGTCAAATGGAAGTAGTGGGGGACACACACATCACAAGCAGCAGTGACGTCACGGAAGGTGGCTCGCACCATCCCACCCATTGACAATACACCCACACACGTTACATGCCATTGCAACAGAGAAGCCAGCGCGTGCACAAGCAGCTCCAAGCTCGCCCCAGAGAGGCCAAAGAGTGAATGTGTGGGGCCATGAGCTCCAGTTGGACGCGGACTGGCCCGCTAGGGCAGCTACAGCCTCTGTGTGTTGCAGGAGGTGTATCCGGACTGCGGAGCCTGTCATGCATTGTCAATGTTGCCCGGGTCTCGAGTCGGGGCACCACGCATGTGGACGGCGTCCCGCCACTTATTATACCGTGAGACAGACCACTTGTTCAACTGGACCCACACATACACTCCTTGGCCTCTCTGGGGCGAGCTTGGAGCTGCTTGTGCATGCGCTAGCTTCTCATGTGCAAATGCATATTGGTGTGAGCGAGGGGAGGCCATGAGGACAGTGTAAAAGATAACTGTTTGACTTTCAGTTAGTTTAAGGAATGCCCCTGATGTGGTCAGAAAAAGACATGTCTCGTGTGTATTGCAACTAGTAGATAAGCCGATGACCTTCCCATGTCTTGCATGTAGCCCCGCACCTAGCCCCGCACACTCGACACATCAAAATGAGTACCAGCACCACATTCTTCCCATTCGAAGCACTGACTGGGGGTGACAACCATTGGACAGTCTTGTGTAGTCCTCCCACGCGTACATGTGGGCCCTCCATGATCCATGTCACCTGCGGCAAAGTGATGTCATGGGCAATGACGGAAGTGAGCAGAGCTGTCTGCCCCACGCACAGATGGTGCATCAGCTCAACAGACCCAGCACTGAGTGCAGCAGGGGTCACATGTGCAGGGGCAGTTGTGCCTGGTGTGAATGCACATGCACATAGACAGCACATCGAGCAATGTGTAGCCTGCCCACATCTACTGTTCATTGTCAGGCTGACCTAGAAAAAGATCACAAGGCAACACATCTGTATGGGTGTACCCACTGTGACCAACACTGCGCAACCATCAGCGTACTCGCCCTGTGCATGGCCCACCCCGCAACGAAGGTCACATTCAGTGCCACTATCTCTCACACACATCCCTATCACGAGTCATGGTGTGTCCAATCGACAGTGCAGAGTAAGCGCTCATCCGGGGGGTCCTGAACAGGAGACACATGTGACCCACTAGGCAGTCTGTGTCGGCACCTACTGGCATTGTGCAGTCAATGTGCAGGCCAGGCCTGCTGGGACTGAGAAGGGCAGCATGGCCCCAGCCTGACTTCCACACGACCAACAAGTGCACTGAGACCTGCATTGCCAATTGTCTGTGTCACTGGATGTCTGACATGAAGTTGCCATGTACCACCACTCGGGAGGGACAGACAGGTCAAAGCGCCCGAGAGCTCACATACCCATGCCACCTGCAGCCAGCATGGTGAGCAGTGCATGTTTGTACTCCACAGGCTCTGACTCATAGTGCTGAGGAGCAAAGACATGTATGTCCCCCACATGCACACCCACACACACTGCAGTTGTCTCTCACACACAACTTTCACAAGGAATAGCCATGTGCAGTGTGCGTGGAGCACGGAATCCAGGTTCTCCAGCTCCTCGCTGGTGAGTGGACCTGGACATGTCCTCAGCGTCATCCACGTGTAGGTGGAGTGGTGGCAGCAGCAGGTGTCGTCGAGGGGTGCCAGGCTGCAGTGCCAGGTAGCTGTGGTTATGCCTGTCCCACTCACACACACATATTACCCCCTGGGGCCGTTTCAGTGGGTACAAGCTGCTGCGATTCGTGTACCATGTCTGGCAGCTTCAATTGCAGACGTTGGCCTGCTCCCAGCTGGCCATGGACGCCTACCTCCACAGTGGAACACGCAGGGTGCAACCGCGAGGGTCATTGGAGTTGGCCGTAAGGGCCTGGCCCATGCCGGGTACAGTCCGCTGATGCCATGTGCACCACACAGTATAATGTGCGCAATGCATCTGCAGGTGTGGCCATGATTTGCGTGTGGGTGCAGGTCCACAATGGACAGGGCCACAACATGCTGTGTGCATAGGCAGGGACGGCCAGTGCTCAGCCTCCACATGTATGTAGGAACATCATCATGTACACATTGGCATGGGAGCATGGGATATGCATATGCACACACATGCCATCTTTCACTATGTACATCTGCCACTTGGCACGTGCAATGTTACGTGTCACTTGTGATGTGTAGTTGCAAGCACACAGCCGTGTTGGCATGGGGCTGTCAATGTGTACACCTGTCAATGTTTCTGGAGGTGTGATCCGTACAGTGCTGTACATAGGGTGCAGTAGGGACATCAATGAATGTCTCATATCCCCTCGTGCCACAGGTCCCAATTGTTTTGGCCGCTCAGCCTGTGTCCATAGCGTTGTTGGTGTGTGCCCTACACACCCAGCCTCGGAAGCAGTGTGATGCACAGCAGCTAGTCATGTTGCCGTGGTGTTGCAGCTTACCGAATATGCAGTCTGTTACCATCAGCATGCCTTACAAGTTGTTAAGGCCTAACTCCCCATGTGCATGCTCATAGCAATGGTGTGTGTCACTGCCCATTGCTATTGGTAGGGGACCTGTGTAAGTGTATTGTGGCTGTGCTGTCCCTACTTGTCAGCCGTTCTGTCATTCAATTGCCTGCTCAGTCATTTATGTTTTGTGTATGTGAATATGCCATGTGGCGTGTTGCTTTGACATGTGTTCACTTCCATCTTTCTTAGGCGGAGACCAAACATTCATCGCCCCTACCAATTGCTGTCAGACATGGTGGATGTGGAGGTCATCCGCAAATATCGTCTGGACCGACCCACCCTGCATCATCTATGTGCCTTGTTGGAACCCCACCTCCGTCCTCGCAGGGTGTATCCAACAGCATTCACCCCCACGGCTAAGGTGATGGCTGCACTGCATTTCTTCGCCACTGGGTCATTCCAGCACACAGTGGGCAGTGGAGGTGGGATGTCCCAACCCATGTTCAGCATGGTGCTCAGGGATGTACTGTCAGCCATGATGCTGTACAGGAACAGATACATCCGCTTCCCCAGGGCTCGTGAATTGGCGGCAGTGAAGGGTGCATTCTATGCTCTTGGACGAATCCCCCACGTCGTTGGTGCAATAGACTGCACCCATGTTGGCCTTGTTGCACCACAGGCCACCGAGCACCTCTACCGCAACCGGAAGCACACGCACTCCCTGAATGTGCAAGTGGTGTGCCTTGCGGACATGGTGATTACACACGTGTGTGCGAAATTCCCAGGATCGGCCCATGACGCGCACATCATGCGCAACAGCATCCTACCACGTCTGATGACCAATATGCAACCGGACCGCGGCTGGATTGTTGGTGAGTATGTGGAGTAGTGTAGCGTGCTGGCTGTGCGATGCTGTCTTGTGTCCAGTTGGAATTGCAACGGTTCTCTGTGTCCCTCACACCCAGGTGACTCTGCTTACCCGAATGGACCCTGGCTGCTCAGCCCATTACGACGTCCTGGGAGCCCAGCTGATGTCCGCTACAATGAGGCCCATGGGAGGACCAGACGTGTGGTTGAGCGGACCTTTGGCCTCCTCAAGTCCAGGTTCAGATGCCTGGACCGCACCGGGGCGCACTGGCATACTCCCCACAGAAGGTGTGCCAGATAATTGTGGCTTGCTGCATGCTGCACAATCTGGCGATCCGCAAGCAGATCCCCTAATTGTGGATGACGGAGATCAACCAGGGCCCCAGCCTGCAGACCAGGACAGCTCCAGTGAAGAGGACAGTGGAGAGGATGAAGCTGTGAATGTGCGTCAGCAGCTCATCGCCCGCTACTTCACTTGACGGTGAGTGACCATGTACGACGGCTGATGTAGCTGTAGTTGTGCAGGTGTATGTGTGCTCTGTTACGGGGGCCTTTTGTTCACTGAGTGCTGTGTGTCAATGGTCCATGTCCAGGTTGGTATGCCACTGACAGTGGCTGTAGCATTGTGCCCTGTTGCTCTGTGAGATGTGTGTGCATTGCTTGTAGTTGGTGACAAGTACTGTGTGATGAGTGTGTGACACACTCATTGAATGTACTCTTGTTCTGTTTTTCACCCCTAGGTCCCTGCAGCCTCTCCTGTCCCATCGACATGCCACACAGCAGATGCATTTCTGCTCATGGTGGCGATTGCACATCGTGGAATAAACCCAGGACACATTAAGCCGATTGTGATCAAGGTGTATTTATTAACAGCGGTGACATGTGATTGTGTGCAAGGTGATGTCAAATGTGGTGCATGCTGTGACAATGAGTAGACGGTCATGGCTGCGTGATGGTCAAGGTGTACCCATGAAGTTCTATGTCCACAGTCCAACAGACACATGCCATTCACATGGCAGTGTGGGGTAGGATCGTATTGCAAGTCAATGCAGTAGGTGGTCAAGGTGGCTGGCTGACTCACTGGCGTTTGGTGCGGGCGAAGTCCTCTCTGGACACCTGTTTCCTCTTCGGACGGCCCCTTCCACGTTTGGTAGGGGGTGTTGATGTTCCGCTGGTGGTGGTTGAGGAGTGCTCACTCGCTGTGGACGCAGGGGAACGCGATGCTGCACGAGCCTGCGCCACAGCAGGTGGTGGCGGAGGTGGTGTTGCTGGCCTTGCTTGTGCCCTCCCCCACCACCAGCTGGCCCATGAGGGCCGCGATTTGGGCCATATGGGCGTCCATGGACCTCAACACCGCAAGGACCTCCCGCTTGTCGCTTGCCGACCTGGCCCATTCGCCTTGGGCCTCTTCATAGGCCCCAAGGACTCTGTCGATTGGCGGCAGGGCTTGGCTCCCAGGCACAGTTGGCGTTGGCCTGGCCCTGCTCCTCCTACCAGTACTGCTGCCACCGACCTGCCCACTAGCCACATTGCTCACCACGGTCCTCGCTCTGGCTCCCAGGGTGGAGCCCGACGGCCGTGCCGACCCTTGAGCAGGGGCTGTGGCGAGGGATGGCGTGGTGGTGGTGGTTGCGGCGGTGGTGGTGGTTGCGGCGGTGGTGGTGGCCGCAACGGCTGTGGCAGCAGGGGTCTGTGACTGGTCAGCAGCCCTGGGTGATGGGTTGGTGGGCAGGAGGGGCCCTGGGGAGCGGTTGTGCCCTGCCACTCCAGATGGGCCTGCTGGGTGGTCCGTGTCCGGAGAGGTGTCCAGCTCCTCTACATCCGTGAGTCCGGGTCGGGGGCTTGCGGACTGGCTGTGCTGGCTGCTGTCACCCTCTCCAGCATCCAGCAGTTCGGCACCTGTGGGGAGGATGAGATGGGTCATTGTGTTGCACCTAGCAAAGTATGTATTGGTTGTCTGACATTCACAGTTCGTGCACTGTCGTGCACAGGTTTCCCAGTGGCGTGTGTGTGGATGTACGATGTGTGTATGCGTGGGCTAGGCAATGGGTCTGTGTGATGTGGACATGTGGCATGGGACGGATTAGCAATGCCGATGGGTGTGTGTTGCTATGCTCCTACATTTTGTGGCTCGTGTGTATGCGTGCTCCAGGACCATCGACGATGTTGGGTTGAACGATGGTTTAGGGGGAGGGATGGAACGCTTAGGTACGCTGATGCCAAAAGGGGTACAGCCCCTAAACGCTCTTGGGTTGAAATATGCTTTTGGGGTACATGCTGTGGGTAATGGGTGCAGAACGTGACATGTGTTCTGGCAACGTGACAGTGCATAGACAAAGGTGTGTGTCTGTCTCACATGGCCGGAATATCTGCTGACTGTTATCATTCATGGACATCACATTGGTAGCAATGTTGTGAGTTCGTGCTTGTTGTGTGCCACACGACGTATTGCAGATGGGCCAATTCCTTTGTGTGCATGCTGCCCTGATACATGTGCATCAGTGCTGTGCTCTTGGGGTGTTGACTATATTATGTGTGTCGTTACTCGCAGTGTGACGTGCGCTTCGGTCACTGCAGGCACTTGATTTGTCATGGGCAGGTATCTTTGCATGTCTACTGTATGAGGGCCAGCTGTTCGGATGTCATACCTTTCATGACATTGTGGCTGTGAGATGAGATGGATGATATGTTGAATGTGCATTGTGTGCCTGTGTGTTTCATGGGTCAGGTTGTCTTTGTGTGCAATATTGTGGTTCCAAGCTGTTACTTCTAGTACGGTCTGTCTTACGTGGGCGTTGTTGTACGATGTGTGGGTGACAGGCAGTGAGGACTACATGGACAGGACTTCGATGGTGTTGCTGATGTGTGTGATGGGTGGCACAGTGCCTGCCGTGTGGGTCTGTGCTCCAGTGGGACTTGTACATGCAGACGTGGCTCCTTAGGTGTTGCTGTATCTGTGATGGGTCATGTGGGGTTTGACTCTGTTGAACATGTCCGTGTGCACATTGGTCTCATGATTGTGACTGGGAGCAGTGCTGCGTGTTCCTCTGCTACGTGGCATGTCCCATGTGTCAGTCGTAGTACAGTCCTCATGCCTGCAGACGCCCCGCCCTGTACATTTTCCCACCTACAGGTTGTTTCTGAGTGCGCAATGCAATGGATGCCACATGGTACTGGGAGGGAGGGGTGCGCCGCCTTGCTGGTCTGTGGTAGTGGGGGCCTGGTGGGTGTTTTACTTCAGCTGTCCCCCCTCCGACCCACTGTCTTTGTGTTCCGGCTGCTTACCTGTTACTTGTCGGTCAGTGCAGCTATGGCGGACACATGGATGTGGGGTGTGCTCCGCCTTGCTGGTCTGTGGTAGTGGGGGCCTGGTGGGTGTTTTACTTCTGCTGTCCCCCTCCGACCCACTGTCTTTGTGTTCCGGCTACTTACCTGTTACTTGTCGGTCAGTGCAGCTATGGCGGACACATGGATGTGGGTGTGGGGAGTGCTCATTCTGGCGCATCTGGAGTGCAAGGGGACCTGGTGGGAGTTGCGGTGCTGGCTGACTGTACACATGCCCCCATGGTTTTGTTAGTTGGTAGCTTTGGGCTGAGTGTGTGTGAGTGTCTGTTGCATGTGTGGGTGATGTCTTGTGTATTGTGTACTGGACATGGGGGTGTTTGTCCCTAGGAGCTATGGCATGGTGGTAGTGCATGTGATTACATAGTGGTGTGCTGGTATACGTTTGTTTGTACTTACCAGCCTCCACTCCCCCTGGTAATCCGGTGAGGATCTCCGGATGTATGATGACTCGCACCTTCTCCTCCCACGCCTTGAAGGTCTTGAATAGCGTGGGATTCCCTCCGCCAGTCCTGGCAGCCAGCTCTCGATTTTTGGTCTCCTTCTTCTTGACCACGCTTTTGAGGTCGTTCCACCTTTTGTTAATTTCTCCTCTGTTGCGTGGAACGTTCCCGACTGCATTGACCTGGTCTACGATCCTGCTCCACAACCGGTTTCTGGTGGATAGTGGTGTCTGTTGGACCTTGTTGCCATCGATTTGTGGGTGCACCTTGACGTCCTCGTCGACCATGACCGTCAACTCGGTGGCAGTGAACTTGGGCATTCTGTGTGGTGCCATGGTGTGTGTTTTGGTGTTTGTGGTGCTGGTGCGGTGTGTGGTGTGTGATGTGCAGGGGGTTTGTGTTGCCGGTGTTTGGTGATGGTGGTGGTGGTGATGGGTGTGATGGGTGCGTGTCTGTGGTGTGCTGCTGTCCTTTCTGTCTCGCTGTGTTGTGTGCTTTCGTCCTCAGTTTGTAATGTTGCAGGGGGTTGTGGTCTGTGAAGGGGCTGGTTTTGTACTTACCTATGTGGGTGGGTCATGATGGTCTGTTGTTTTCAGGTGTGTTGTGGCTGGTGTTCTGGGATTTGTAGTTGATTTGTTTGTCCAGGGGGGGTGTTTCAGGGATGTGTACTGTGTTTGGGTTTTTGTGCGTGGGTTGCTGTGTGGACTTGTTAGCCATGTTGTGTGTGTTTGTTTTCGTCAGCGGATGGTTTCTGTGCATGGACGTGGCCGCCAGGGCTTCCGCCGTGTCCATTTTCGTCACTGTTGTTTGCGCTGGCGGGCGGTGTATTTGTCGGTACGATCCTAATTTAACGGGCGGTGTCTCGGTCGTCAGGGCGGGCGGTTTTGGCTTTTCGTGCGTCTTTCCGTCCGTGGCGGGCGGATGGACTTGGACTCGGACATGGGCGGGCGGTTTTTTCTGTTTATTTTCCCCCTCCGGCGGTTTTCGGTTCGCGGCATCGTAATTGCTCGGTCGGTATTCAGATGGTGTAGGCGGGCGGATTTTCGCCACTGTGGTTGATGGCGGATTTTTCTCCGCCCGACATCGTAATGGACACCTTAGTTTTTAATTGATGAATTAATAATTAGTTGTTACATAATTTTAATTAATTAATTGGCAATTAATTATGTTAACTGTGTAATTATTTTAGGTGTGTGTTGTGGTGTTGATAGGTGAAAATGGTGGGAAGGGTGGGAAGTAATTTATTTTTAATTGATGAATTAATAATTAGTTGTTAATTATTTTAAATTAATTATTTAGTAATTAATGATGGCAATAGGGTAATTAATTTTAGGTGTGTGTTGTGCATATTATAGTGTTAAAGAATGCGTATTCAATGATTTTTATTAATTATTTTTATTAATAATTTTAAAAATCATTATTAATTATGGAAATAAATGTAACTAAAAAGTTGACTTTTTTTTATTGGTGTGGTGTTATAGGGTAGGAAATAAAATAAATACATTTATGTTTGAATTTTTTTTGTCTGTTTATTAATATTTGCTTCTTTTAAATAAATATTGTTTATAAATGTATTTATTAATTTATTTTAGATAATAGTACCTTTTTGTTATGTCATTAATATATTTAATGTTGATGTTTAATATATTTAATCTGATATAATTCAAATATTGTTTATTTATTTTTAAGATTATTTAAATTGTTTTAATTGTTGAAATATTTTTATTAATTTTTGTTTCTCTGCTATCCAACACTTTCCTTACTGTTGCACTCACTGGAGTGGGAATAGTTATTTTTACTCCTCTGCTATCCAGCACTTTCCCTACTGTTGCACTCACTGGAGTGGGAATAGTAATTTTTACTCCTCCGCTATCCAGCACTTTCCCTACTGTTGCAATCACTGGAGTGGGAATAGTAATTTTTACCCCTTCGCTATCCATCACTTTTCCTACTGTTGCACTCACTGGAGTGGGAATAGTAATTTTTACCCCTCCGCCATCCAGCACTTTCTCTACTGTTGCACTCATTGGAGTAGGAATAGTAATTTTTACCCCTCCGCTATCCAACACTTTCCCTACTGTTGGACTCACTGGAGTGGAAATAGGAATTGTTACCCCTTCGCCATCCAGCACGTTCCCTAATATTGCACTTATTGGAGTGGGAATAGTAATTTTTACCCCTTCGCTATCCAGCACTTTCCCTACTGTTGCACTCACTGGAGTGGGAATAGTAATTTTTACCCCTCCACCATCCAACACTTTCCCTACTGTTGCACTCACTGGAGTGGGAATAGTAATTTTTACTCCCCTGCTATCCAACAATGTTCCTACTGTTGTATTTATTGTATTGCAAAATATATGTTTGAGTATTTTTTCTAATAGTTAAATGTTTGAATTAATTGTAAAATGGTTATTGTTTTAGTTATAAATTATTGATATATGTATATATTTAATTTTTATATAATTTAAAAGTTAAAAAATTAAATAAAGATAATAGTTAATAAAACAAATTAAAATAAATATATGTATATGTATAAATTATTATGTTTGTGTGTTTATATTTTTTTAAATTAAGTGTATTTGTTATATTTAGTTAAAATGAATATTAAATTTAATTTATCTTGTTAAAAATAATAATATTTAATATATTTAATTTTATGTTATATATATTTTTAAGTCGATATTTTGTACATCTATATTTTTTACTTCGATATTTTTGAGTTGATATTTTCGTACTTACATGTTTAAGTATAGGGCATCGATATTTTTGCATTCTATTTTTTTTCATCGATATTTTTGTCATCGATCTTTTTGTCATCGATATTTTGTCAGTGATCCGTCCAGGATGATGCAGAGGTTTCGTGTGTGGTCTGTGGGTGTGGGGGGAATCCAAGATCTGCGGGCTACCAGGAGTCATCCAAGCAGAAGGGGTGGAGCCCAGGATGAGTTAACCAGTGTCGGATACAATAATTTTAGCACCCGATAACATCCAACACCAAGGGGCTCAGAATTTATAGGGTGCAATAATTATCACCTATTCTTTGTTTTTCCCGGTTAAAGGGACCATAACATGCAGATTTAGGCGCATACCACACCAAAATCCATATTTATTTGAGCTTCTGAAATTTACCTGAAGAAAATTGCAGAATTGCAGTGATTGCCTCAAAATCCAGAATTCTGATGTGTGTGATAGCAGTTGTTACCCCACACACTAGGACTTAATGGGCTATTGGTATTGAGGGTGTTAGACCTGTTAGCCTTAGGGTGGTCTTCTCCCAATCTTTTTGCCTTACCGCTCCTGTTTTTGATTAATTCATTTTAAGACCTTAAGGGGCCCATTACCATACCCGGCGTAAAAAAATCCGCCAGGCATGGAAGCGGCAAAAATCCGCCCGCACACACCGCCTGAACACCGACCACGCCATTACGATTACACAAACCGAAAACCGCCATCGGCGGAAAATCACACAAAATACCGCCCGCCAACGTCCGAGTCGGAGTCAAACCGCCCGCCACGGACGGAAACACGCACGACAACACAAAACCGCCCGCCCTCACGGCCGACACACCGCACGTGAAATTACGATCGCACCGACATGAGCGCGGAAAAACCACAAATATACCGCCCGCCAGCGCAAACAACGCCGATGAGAATCGACACGGCAGAAGCCATGGCGCCAACGTACCTGCACAGAAACCATCCGCACACAAAACCAATAGCACACAACATGGCCAACAAGTCCACACAGCAAGGCACGCACAAATACACAAGCACAGTACACATCCCGAAAACACCCCCCGGACAAACAAAAAATACAAAGGCCAGAACCCCAGACACAACACACCTGAAAACAACAGACCATGAGGACACACCCACATAGGTGAGTACAAAAGCAGCACTCCCACAGACCACAACCCCTTGCTACATTGCAAACCAGAGAGGAGAGGAGAGGACACAGTGACACAGCAAGGACAGCAGCACACCACAGAAACGCACACATCACAACCACCACCACCACCACCACCACCAAACACCACCACCACCACCAAACACCGGCACCACAAACCCCCTGCACATTACACAACACACACCGCACCAGCACCACAAACACCATGGCACCACAAAGAATGCCCAAGTTCACGCCCATGGAGCTGACGGTCATGGTCGACGAGATCATCAAGGTGTACCCACAAATCTATGGGAACATGGTCCAGCACACACCACTAGCCACCAGAAACAGAATGTGGAACCGGATCGTAGACCAGGTCAATGCAGTCGGGACCCTGCCCAGGAACAGAGGAGAAATAAACAAACGTTGGAATGACGTAAAGAGCCTGGTCAAGAAGAAGGAGGGCAAAAACAGAGAGCTGGCTGCCGTCACTGGCGGAGGGAATCCCGCGCTCTTTAAGACCTTCAAAGCGTGGGAGGAGAAGGTGCGAGTCGTAATACATCCGGAGATCCTCGCCGGATTAGCAGGGGAGTGGAGGCTGGTAAGTACAAACTAATGTATACCAGCACACCGTTATGTACTCACATGCGCAACCACCATGCCACAGCTCCCAGGGACAAACACCCCCATGTCCAGCACACAATACACAACACATCACACACACATGCAACAGACACCACCACACACAGCCCAAACCGAACAACTGTAACATACGTGGGGACATGTGTACACTCAGCCAGCCACGTAACCACCAACAGGTCCCCAAATATGCCAGAAGTGCCACAACGAGCACCCACCACACCCATGTGTCCGCCACAGCTGCACTAACCGACAAGTAACAGGTAAGTGGCAGTAACACAAAGTGCAGTGGGTGGGAGGGTGGACAGCCCAAGTACAACACACACCAGGCCCCAGTCCCACAGCACAGCAAGGAGGAGCATCCCCCACACCCCACAGCCACGTGTCAGCCACCGCAGTGCACAACGACAGCCGAAAGGCAGACATCACGGTCCACAGCAATCGGTGTCAGTGGGTGTCCAGCCACCCCCACGACCCACAACACCCCCCACCCCCACAGACCTGCAACATGGAGCACCCCCGCTTAGAGCCATGTGGCATCCAGTACAGTGCACGCACGAACAACTTGCAGGTGGGAAACTGGACAGGGCTGGATTACTGGAGGCATGAGGACCATAACACGACCAACACATGGGACATGTCACGTAGCAGACGAACACGCAGCACCGCCCACCGTCACGAACAAGTGAACAATGTGCACACGGACATGAACAACAGACTCACACCCCACATGACCCATCACATACATAGCAACACCCAAGGAGCCACGTCTGCATGCACAAGCCACACTTAATATAGTACCACACGGCAGCCACTGTGCAACTCATCACACACAACCGAAACACCATTGAAGTCCTGTCCATGTAGCCCCTACTGCCTGTCAACCACACACCCCACAACTACACCTATGTAAGACAAACAACACTAGACGCAACAGAGCGGAACAACATATATGCACACGAACACCACTGAACCCATCAAACACACAGACACACCATGCACATACAACATACCATCCATCCAGTCAGCCCCAGTCTCATGAAAGGCATGTCATCCGCACAGCTGCCACACATACAGCAGTCACGCTAAGATACATGCCCATGACCAACCATGTGCCAGAAGTCAATGAAGCGCACGACACACTGTGAGCAACAACACACAACATGGGCCACACCCCCCCGAGCACTGCAGTGATGCACATGGCACAGGGCAGCACGCACACCAAGGAGATGGGACAACTGCAATACGTTGGCTGGCACACAACCATCACTCACTCATAACGATGCGTCCAATGCCATGTCCAGTAATCACAACAGACAGCAAATATGCAGGCCATGTCAAGCATGCACACACCTCAAACCATGCACTGTCATGCTGCCACAACACATGTCACGTTCGGCTCCCATGGCTCACAGCATATACCCCAAAAGCATATCCCCTCCCAAATGCGAATCTGGGGCATGGCCCCCATGTTGCCATATGCGTTCCTAAGCGTTCCATTTGAACCCCAAAAGCATATTCCCTCCCAAATGCGAATCTGGGGCATGGCCCCCATGTTGCCATATGCGTTCCTAAGCGTTCCATTTGAACCCCAAAAGCATATTCCCTCCCAAATGCGAATCTGGGGCATGGCCCCCATGTTGCCATATGCGTTCCTAAGCGTCCCATCTGAACACCAAAAGCAAAGTACAAACCAGACCCAGGATGGGCCAGGAGCCCGCATACACCAGAGTCACAATAAGTAGGGGCACAGCAACACACCCATCGGCATGGCCAATTCGTCCCATGCCACATGTGCACAGCACACAGTCCCATTGCCAAGCACACACAACTACAAATGCTACAGCCACACACACGCCTCCGGGAAACCCATGTATGAGATTGCACGAACTGTTAATGTCAGACGACAACTACATACTTCGCCAGGTGCAACACAATAACAAATCTCATTCTCTCCACAGGTGACGAACTGCTGGATGCTGGGGATGGAGCCAGCAGCCAGCACAGCCAGCCTACAAGCCCCCAACGAGGACACACGGATCTGGAGGATCTGTCCTCCTCTTCGGACACGGACCACCAAGCAGGCCCATCTGGTGTGGCAGGGCCCAGCCGCTCCCCAGGACCCCTCCTACCCACCAACCCATCATCCAGGGCTGCTGAACATTCCCAGCCCCCTGCTGCCACTGTCGTTGCGGCCACACCCACGGTCATTGCGGCCACACCCACGGTCATTGCGGCCACTACCATTGCCGCAACCGCCACCATCGCCGCACCGACCACCACCGCCGCCACCACCACCACGTCTTCGCTGGCACCAGCCCCAGCGCAGGTGGTGGCCCGGCCGACTGGATCCACCCTGGGAGCCACAGCGAGGACCGTGGTGAGCAATGTGGCTAGTGGGCAGGCCGGTGGCAGCAGGACTGGTAGGAGGAGCAGGGTCAGGGAAACGCCAGCCTCCCCTGGGAGCCATGCCCTGCCTCAAATGGCCAGAGTCCTTGGGGCCTATGAAGAGGCCCAAGGACAATGGGTCCGGTCTGCTTCAGACACGCGTGAGGTGCTGGGGGTGCTGAGGTCCATGGACGCCCGTATGGGCCAACTCGTGGACCTCATGGGCCAGCTGGTGGTGGCGGTGAGGTCACTGCCAGGGACAGCAGCTCCCCTCCGCCACAACCTGCCGGGGCGCAGGGTGGAGCAGCAGTGTCCAGTTCCCCTGCGTCCACAGCCAGTGAGCACACCTCAACCACCAGCATGTCGCAAGCAGGCACCCCCTCGCAAACGTGGAAGGGGCCGTCCGAAGTGGAAACAGATCTCCCGGGAGGACTTCGCACGCTCCAAACGCAAGTGAGGCAGCCAGCCAGCCTTCCGCCAGCCTTCCTTGACCAGCCACTGCATTGACTTGGACTACGATCCCACTCCACACAGCCATCTGGATGGCATGTGTGTGTTGGACTATGGACATAGAACCAGTGGGTACACCCTGATCATCACGCAGCCATGACCGACAGCTCATTGTCACAGCACGCACCACTTTTGTCATCACCTTACACACAATCACATGTCACAGTTTGTAATAAATGCACCTTTTTCACTAACTGCTGTTTGTGCCCTGTGTTTTATTTGTACGGAATACAACGGCCACCTTGGGCGGAAAGGCACCTGATGCGTGGCATGGCAATTGAATCCGGAGGGCCTGTAGGGACCTAGGGGTGGGAGACAGAACAGGAGCACATTCAATGAGTGTGTCACACACCCATCACACAGTACATGTCAACAACTACAAGCAATGTACACACATCGCACAGAGCAATAGGGCACAATGCCACAGCCACCAACAGTGGCATACTACCCTGGCCATGGAGCGTTGACACACAGCACGCAGTGAACAAACGGCCACCCTGACACAGCACACACACACCTGCACAGATACAGCCACATCAGCCGTCGTACATGGACACTCACCGTCAAGTGAAGTAGCGGGCGATGAGCTGCTGCCGCACATTACCAGCTTCCTCCTCTCCGCTGTCCTCCTCACTCGAGCTGTCCTGGTCTGCGGGCTGGGGCCCTGGTTGATCTCCGTCATCCACGATGAGGGGGATCTGCTTCCGAATGGCCAGATTATGCAGCATGCAGCACGCCACCACTATCTGGCACACCTTCTGTGGGGAGTACGCCAGCGCACCCCGGTGCGGTCCAGGCACCTGAACCTGGACTTGAGGAGGCCAAAGGTACGCTCGACCACACGTCTGGTCCTCCCATGTGCCTCATTGTAGCGATCGTCTGCTGGGGTGCGAGGATTCCTCAATGGACTGAGCAGCCATGCCCCATTCGGGTACGCAGAGTCACCTGGGTGTGAGGGACACAGAGAACCGTTGCTATTCCAACTGGACAGGGGACAGCATCGCACAACCAGCACGCTACACCACTCCACATACTCACCGACAATACAGCCACGATCCTGTTGCAGATTGGACATCAGTCGTGGCAAGATGCTGTTGCGCATTATGTGTGCGTCATGGGCCGAGCCTGGGAACTTTGCACACACGTGGGTGATCACCATGTTCGCAAGGCACACCACTTGCACATTCAGGGAGTGCGTGTGCTTTCTGTTGCGGTACAGGTGCTCAGTGGCCTGTGGTGGAACAAGGCCGACATGTGTGCAGTCAATGGCTCCAACGACGTGTGGGATTCTGCCAAGGGCATAGAATGCACCCTTCACTGCCGCCAATTCACGAGCCCTGGGGAAGCGGATGTACCTGTTTCGGTACAGCATCATGGCTGCCAGTACATCCCTCAGCACCTTGCTGAACATGGGCTGGGACATCCCTCCTCCAATGCCCACTGTGTGCTGGAATGACCCAGTGGCGAAGAAATGCATGGCGGCCATCACCTTAGCCGTGGGGGTGACAGCAGTCGGATACACCCTGCGGGGACGGAGATGGGGTTCTAACATGGCACACAGTCGATGCAGGGTTGGCCTGTCCAGCCGAAACTTCCTAATAACCTCTGTTTCGTCCATGTCCGCCAGCAATTGGTATGGGCGGTCAATGTTCGGTCTCCGCCTAGGGACAATGGCAGAGGACACATGTCAAAGCAACACGACACATAGCAATTTCGCATACACATCACTGACATGACTGAGCAAGCACATGAGCCACAGCCCAGCTGTCAAGCTGGGACGGCACGGCCACAATACACTTACACAGGTCTCCCAACAATGGCAATGGCTAGTGATACAAACCACTGCCATGTGCATGCACATGGGGATCTAGGCCCCAATGACTTGCGGGGCGTGCTGATGGGGACTGACTGCATATCCGTCAAGCGGCAACGCCACGGCAACATGAATGTCTGCTGAGCATGGAACTGCTTCCGCGGCTGGATGAGTATGGCACACGACGACGACGATGTGGGCACAGGCTGAGCGGCCAAAACAAGTGGGACCTGTGGCACGAGGGGATATGAGACAGTAGTAGGTGTCAGCACTGCACCCTATGTACAGCACTGTACGGATCACACCTCCCGAAACATTGACAGGTGTCCACATTGACAGCCCCATGCCAAGACGGCTGTGTGCTTGTAGTCACACGTCACAGGTGAGAGGTTACATTGCACGTGCCAGGTGGCAGACGTACATAGTGGGAGCTGGCATGTGTGTGCATGTGTCTCCTGTTCAGGATCCACCAGATGGGCGCTGACTCTGTACTGACCATTGGACACAGCATGTTCCGTGGAAGGCTTGTGTGTGTGGGATGGTGGCACTGGATGTGCCTCCGTTGGGTGGGGGGCCATGCACAGGGCGGGTACGTCGATGATTGCGCATTGTTGGTCACGGTGGGTGCACCAACTAAGATGTGTTGCCCTGTGTTCAATTCCTATGTCCGCATGATGATGGACTGTAGATGTGGGCAGACTACACATTGGTCGATGTGCTGTCTATATGCATGTGCCTTCACACCAGGCACAGCTGCCCCTGCACATGTGACCCCTGCTGGACTCGCTGCTGGGTCTGTGGAGCTGATGCACCTTCTGCGCGTGGGGCGGACAGCTCTCCTCACTTCCCTCATTGCGCATGTCATGACTTTGCCGCAGGTGACATGGATCATGGAGGGCCCACATGTACGCGTGGGTAGGCTACACATGATTGTACACTGGTCGGCACCCCCAGTCAGTGTTTCGAATGGGAAGGTTGTCGTGCTGGTGGTATGTTCGATGTGGCGGATGGGCGGGCCTAGGTGCGGGCTTACATTCCGGACATGGGGGGTAGTTGGATTGGCGACTAGTTGCAGTACACACGGGACACGTCTCTTCCTTTCCACATCTGGGTCATCCCTTGTACTAACTGACAGTGATACAGTCATCTTCGCCCCAGCCCTCATGTCCTCCCCTCGCTCCCCCAATATGCATGCTCACCTGCGAGGCTAGCGCTTGCACAGGCAGCCCCAAGCTCGCACCAGAGAGGGCAAGGAGTGTATGTGTGGGTCCAGTTGCACGAGTGGGCTGTCTCAGGGTATGATGTGTTGCGGGACGCCGTCCACCTGCGTGGTGCCCCAAATGGAGACCCGGCCTGCATGGACTATGCATCACAGTCTTCGCCTTCCGGATCCGCCACCTGCGACACCCAGTGGCTGTGGCTGCCCTTGCGGCCAGGCCACGTCCGTCTGTGACTGATGGCCCACACATTCACTCTTTGGCCTCTCTGGGGAGGGCTCGGGGTGGTGGCGCACGCGCTTGCACTTAGTCGCAATGGCATGTGGCGTGGTTGGTATGATGGGCAATGGATGGGATGGTGCGAGCCACCTCCTGTGACGTCAGTGCTGCTCGTGCTGTGGTGCGTCCCCCTACACTTCCATTTGACTTGTGCCATGCTAGACGTTGAGGTTCTATTGCCTGCGTGATATGACCAGGAGGAGCGCGAGGAGACCTCTCACACACCATGCTCCACTGCCATCCCGTGCCCTGTATCGCCTGTGCGGATTGACTATGTTGGGGTTACACCTGGTCGACTGGGGCTGTGTGTGCCTTGTCAAGGGGCATGGCGGGCGCACAACAGGATCCAGCTTGTCCACAGAGGGTGGGCTGAGGTGCGCCTGGTACCGCTTTGTACGTGTGCCCGGCTGCTGTGCACACACGTGTTCACTCCCCCGACAGGTGTCCTCTCACAATGCCCAGGGAAGCGGTGGTGTACTGTTCATGACCCCTCCCAACACGGCGTGCTCCAACTTGGCATGTGCGCATCTACCCGTCGCACCCACCCACCTGAGCACTGCGTCCATACGACTTCACACGACACATGTGTGTCTTCCACAGTAGTGCTACTCATTTGCGTTGACATCCAATACCAGTGGACTACATGGTCATGTCACGACTGCCGTGTACTTCACATACTCTCATCCTCTCTCATTCGTACTTGTGAAATGAGTCAGCGGAGACAGTTTTGGTTTCAAACATTATATTGAGTCTTCTGTCCTCTGTGATGCAGTATAGTGGACACTACTGGCAGCGGAATACATGTTGAGAATATACTGAGCATGATTGCAAATGGGATAGGGTGTGGGGTTACATGTGATTGGCTGTTGCATGTGGGATGTGGGCTTCAGAGTGACATCTGCTTGGCCAAGGCTGTGCTAATGTACATTTACGTATAGCTGCGGAGCTGCGGACTTTGACACAGACGGTATACATGTAGCCTACCAGACCTCTTGGCATCATGGGCACAGTCCATCTCAGTTCCATGTGACAGGTTTGCTGCGGTTGTTCCTCATGCACGCGTGCATGTGAGATGACATCAGGGCATGTGCTTGCGTGCATGCAGCGGCGTGCCACTTGTTGTTGCACTGTGGTGGTTACTGGACATGTCACAGTCACTGGGGTCGTGTTGTTGTTGTATGCACTTGTCGTCCATGCAAAGGTCCTGGTATGGGATTCCCGGGGCGGGGGTGGGAGGGGTGCAGCACCCACAGACTCCAGGCGACCTATTCATGTCCACTGAGCGGTGTGTGTGTCCATGGGCGCTGGATCCATGTCGTGTCCTGGTTGTTCGTGCAGTTCCGTCCATGTGGGTGCGATACACAGAGCCCATGCCACTGCCTCCCACGATGCATGCGGTGTTCCTGGATGTGATGGGGAACAGTGTGCATGTCCCGGTCATATCCGATGTCATGGCGATGTCGTTGATGGTGTGGTTACAGTTGCCGGTCGTTTGGTATGGCTGTTGTGGTGGTGACTGGCCAGTCCGTGCGGAAGCTAAGCATGGGTGCGGGGTTGGACATCATAGGTCACTCGGGGAACCTGCGTTGTGGTCCGACGAATTGACAGGTTGTCAGGTATGCGATGCCGTCCAGCAGGGCTTCCATGTCATTGGTGGTGTACATGTTTGCCAGCCAATGTAGCGGATGGTGGCTGTCAAGGTGTTGTTCGTAAGTTGTCCCTTGGAGGACCATGATGGGGCATGCTGGGTGACATTCGATGTAGCTGTTCTCGATGATCCGTCGTGTGGAGGCACAGTGGTCCCATTTCAGTGCGGGTGCGATGTTGGCCACATACGCCAAGACCCCATAGGCAGAGCAGGCCCTGTCGTGTGCGTCCAGAGGGAGGAGTAGTGGTAGCAGGTCCGCCTTCAGACATGCCGGGTTGGAGAGGCATATCTCGACGGGATGCTGGTATGGACACCTCCGACAGTAGAAGACGGGCATGACGCAGCTGAACAATGTGATGCGGTAAGTCAGTCGGTAACTTACGTTCAGCAGGGACAGGAGATCGCATCCCAATGTATGGAACAGGTTGGTTTTGTACAGCTTGAGCTGTTCGGCGTAGTTGGGTAGGTGTGTTGCGGTTGCCATTTCCCAGCGGTGCGTTGTGGTGGCGTGCTCCGGCTGTGTGTGCAGTCTGCAATGTGCACGCTCCGAGGTTGCTGTGAGCTCTGTGTAGTCGTAGGGAGACAGGACTTGTGTTCTGTTTGCTTGTTTGGAGGACACGGGCCCTCTTCCCACATGCTTCTCAGACAGTTCAAGGTCAGTGATGTGTGACTCCTTCCAATTAACTTGCATGTGGCCGACATGGGGAGTGTTTTCTTCTTTCTTCCCCGTCCGTTGTGTGCTTCTGTGATATGCGCTATCTGCCCTGTGGTCGGTCTCCTCGGCATGCCTGTGTTGGTCTATTCTTGGACAATGGCTGTATTCACCGGCTTCTGTCGTAGGGCTGTGGTTTCGGAGTTGGAATGGAAGGTCATTCAGTGCTGTCTGCTCTCCCTTGTGTGGGCGGCAGGCTGCCTTTCCGCTCTGCGTTGGGCCTTGTGTGTGAATGTTATTCTTGGGCCACCTGTTGTCGGTCCCCGGGCTCTTTGGTGTTCCGTTTTATATGTCTTGTTCATATGTGCAGGGTGGTATGGGTGTTTCAGTGTGGTACTGGCGTTCCTCTTCCCGAAGGGGCCCTGCTTCTCCTAGTTGGTGTTGCCGCCGCTGTGTGCTACGCCATGTTTGTTACACTGGGGTGTGTCCTGCTGTTGCGTGACTTCACTGACATGTGTGCGTCGGTTGTGTGGCGTTGGGTGTTGTCCGTGAATTGGGCGTTGGGGACATGTCTGTGGCAGGCCTGTCACGTGTCATGTGCGTTCGGGGTGGGGCTGATGTGTGTGCTGCTTGGTTGTGTCCCTGTGTCTGTGTGCGACGCATGCATGGCGCTGCGGTTGGCCTCTGCGTTGTGCGCATGTGTGGCGGCGTCATCGGCGCTTTGGGGCCGTGACGGGGTGGTTGGTTCCTAGTCCCAGGTGGTGTGTACACATGTGTTCCGCGCTGTTACGATTTGGCCTGTGTGTCATATGTGGATGCAATGGTGGATGTGTTGTGTACACGCGCTGGTGGGGGGTTGTCCGCTTTTCCGCCCTTGCACTGTGTGCGCTGTTTGCGTGCACTTGTTGTGTGTGTGCCTACCTGCGTCTCCGCGGTACGTTGCGTCCTTGGTGGTGCATCAGCAGAAGCATGGGGAGGGCCTGCAGTGCTGGATTCATGCTCGGGGAGCCGCTTCTTCGTTGTCCGTGCTCGGCATCCGTGTTACCGCTTCGGTTTGTCGTACGGTATCTCTTGGCCGTGGGAGCCGTTTGTTTGCGGCATCGTAATTTATGCGCCGGGCGGGACGTGTTTCGTCGGACGGTGTGTGTCAGTTGGGCTGCGTCGCTACGTGTACGGGCGCACTTTGATGGCGGACGGTGTTGCTGGCTTGCCGGCGGTGTTTGGCCTACTTTTCGCATCGTAATTGGACGGGCGTGTGGACTGCTGCGTGCCGGCGGTAACTGGTGCTTTTTGCATCCGCCAGCACGGCGGTGGTGCTTCCGCCCGCCATTGTAATGTGCCCCTAAGACTCTGCACACTTTACCACTGCTAACCTATGCTAAAGTGCTTGTGCTCGCTCATTTAAACATGGTGAAAATGGCTGACACCCAATTGGCACATTTAATTTAATTGTAAGTCCCTAGTAAAATGATACTACTGGTGCCACTTTTAGAAAGTTTTCTATCAAAACACAAGGGCTTCCTTTACTCAACAAGAACCAGGGCTTGAAGTATTTTAGAAAAACAATGGTTCTTATTAGCGATACACTTAATTATAGGATAACACAAAGCAACACTGGCTGTATACAGGTGTACTGTCCAAAACATTATTCAGGAGGAAGACAGGGTAGTCAAAAAGCTACTCAAATAATATTATTTTATATATACATCATTTGCATAGTGTCCGATGCGAAAAAGATGGAACCAAATAAAACAATTATGCACAATACATTCATATAACAAAAAAAGAGGCAACATAAACTTATGTGTTCCTTAGAACAACAAACAACCATGTAAGTATCCCTATGCCACAGGAATTATAATACATCCGTGACCTTATGTCAATTAAGAGAATTTCAAAGTTGGTTTCTTTGTGTTAATTAAGTGTTGCCGACGTTTTGACCCAGTTAAGGATATTGGTTCTCATTATTATTATTATTATATGAGATTTGTAGAGCGCGTAGCTGCCCTAGTGCCTCCCAGTGCTAAGAGACAGGGTGCAGATAAAGTTTGAGAGAAGATTAAAAATGCTGCTTGAACAGCTACGTTTTTATTGATTTCCGGAATTCTAGTTCCTTGTCCAGGGTCCGACAATCCCTCAGCAGGGAGTTCCAGAGTTTGGGAGCAAGGTGGGCGAAGGATCTCCCCCCCCCCACCTCACTTTACTGGCAGCTGTTGATTTTAGACATCTCTCACCGCTCAATCTCAGGTTCCTATTTGGGACATATGGGGATACCAGATTTCTGATTTTTCTAGGGCGCTTGTTGTGTAGGGCTTTTTGCGTTATGATCAATGCCTTAAACTTGATTCTGGCCACCACTGGGAGCCAATGTAGCCCTTTCAGGTGCTTTTTGGCGGACTCCTGCCCTGGGGCCTTGCACAGCAGTCTTGCTGCCGCATTCTGGACCACCTGCAGTCTGTTGGTCACATATTTCGGCGCACCTAGAAATAGCGAGTTTCCATAGTCCAGGCGTGATGTAACCAACGCGTGGACTACAGTCTTCCTGAGCTGTATTGGGATTCGATCTAGAATTTTCTGGAGACTTCTAAGTAATCCAAAACAGGTACCAGCGACTTTCTTCACTTGTGTCATCATTGAGAGATCCTTTTCTAGCCAGAAGCCTAAGTTCTCAATGTGGTCTTTAGGCGTAGGCGGGCTCTTTAGGCGTAGGCGGGCTGCCTAGACAGTCCGGCCAGCTTATAGATGGCCTAGGGATTGTCTTATTCTTGAGGACCATTAGCTCTGTTTAGTCACCGTTTAGTTTTAAGCAGCTCTTAGTCATCCATTCCATGACGTTTTCCATGCAGGGCGATAGTCTATCGGAGTCCCCGTTGGTTCTAGGGTCTAAAGAGATCACCAGCTGCGTGTCGTCAGCGTATGCCGTCATCGAGATATCAAAGCAGAGGGCAATCTGAGACAGTGGCTCCATATACACATTAAACAGCGTGGGGCTCAACGAGGAGCCCTGTGGCACCCCACACTTTAATGACATTGTTTTCGATAGAGTGGTGTTTTCCTGGACTTGGAATGTTCTTCCCTCCAGGAACGAGGTGAGCCACTGTAGCATCATGCCTTGTACCCCGATGGCCGAGAATCGGCTTCGCAAGGTGTCCACTGTGTCAAAGGCCGCACTCAAGTCCAGGAGGAGTAAGGCTGCTGAGCTTCCCCGATCCAATGACGTTCTGAGTTCCTCCACCACTGTCAAAAGAGCAGACTCGGTGCTATGTTGGGCACGGAATCCCATCTGGGTGGGGTGGAGACAGTGATTTGTTTCAAGGAGCTGAGCCAGAGATTTATTGACGTGTTTTTCCAAGAGCTTGCCTACAAACGGCAGCAATGATATGGGGTGGTAATTCCCTAGTTGTGCTGGATCTGCATTGTTTTTTTTTTAGCAGGGGTTTGATTATAGCGTGTTTCCAGGCTGCTGGGACCATGCCCGTCTCCAGAGACTGGTTCATGATCTTAATTAGAGAAGGAAGGATGGCGGGTGTGACTGTTTTGAGGAAGTGCGGCGGGGCTGGGTCAGGTGGTGATCCGGACTTCACTTTGGCCATCAACGATTCTACCTCCTCTGCCTCCACTAGCGGGAGGTTGGTGATAGTGTTTAATGGGGAGGCCACCGCCTGATCCTTTTTCCCCCTTGTGGTAGTTTCCCCCCCTGCCCTAAAGGAGCTGTAAATGCCCTTTAGAGAGGAAGTAGTTGGCTAAATCATTACACCTCTCTTCCGAGGTCTCTGTAGGGTGAGGGTCATGGGCTGGGGAGGTTAAAGCCTTGACTACCGCAAACAATTCCCTTGAGGAGTTTTGGGCCAAGCTAATTTTCTCCTCAAAGAACTTGGCCTGAGTTTCTTTAATACCTTTGTGGTAGATTCTGATGGCTGATTTATACGCGGTTTTAAGTTGTGGGTCGTAGTTTTTCCTCCAGTGCCTTTCCCTTTTTTTGCAGACTTTCTTTAACCCCAAGCAGTTGGGGGTTGAACCAGCCCTCCGCCCTTGGTCTGGCTTTAGCTTCGTAGGTGACTTTGGGGACTACTTTGTCTAAAGATTGGGAAATCCAGGTTTCCCAGGCTGAGTATGCTTCCTCCACTGGCCAGGTCTAAACTGGGGTGGCATGGTGAGCAAAAGAATGATGGATTTAACCCAGATCTCTTGACTGGGGGTGAATGTTTTGATTTGTTCTGCATTCCGTCCATCAATTGTGTGTCTTTTAGACTTCCTCCACTGTTACTGGCATCTTGGTATTTAGTGCATTTGTTTCTACTAGGGCATTCCCCCAAGCCTCTTCGTTGAGCTTAGCCCAGCGCCTTTTGTTTATATCGTCCTTGGGGGAAGCCCCCTGCTGCTCGCTACCAACAAATAAAGGGACACCTAGAAAATAAATGGGAAAAACAACAATGACTACTCTGTTCAAGTAGAAGGATAAGTGTCATACTAATTGATAAATGACACTCTACTTTAATCATCTCCTTCAGGACTCAGAATGGATATGGAAACAACACCACCCAAGGCGCTCTAAAAGCAAAGAATAATTACTCGGGGGAACCCAGTAAAAGAAACTTAAAAGGAACAGAAGAATGCCAAAATAAAAATAATAATTGAGTATAGAAGTGTGGTTAAGGGCGTACTCAAATGAACTGCAGCACCTGCACTTACCCCCGAGAACATACAGCACAGATATATGTGCCCAGTAAGCAGTTATAATAAGCTGTTGCCTGCTATGCGGTCACAAGTTGGTGGGATTAAGCACAGCATCAAAAGCCTCAAGAGTAAGCCTGGGCGGAGCAGGCGTAGTGCCTCTACGCAAAGTTCCACGGAGTTGGAAAGCAACTCCGTGGAACTTAGCTCAGCTCCGCGCCCTCCCCCTTCCCAAAATAATTAAAGTAATTCAAAGGCACTTACCTGCCCCGTGGCTGCCTCCTCGACATCGCCGCTCTCCTGCCTCCTCCTCGCCATCCTTCTTCCCTAATAACTCCTATGTTGTACGTCTTGCGTGTGCAGGTAAAGTCTTCAGCAGTATGGTTCTGTTCCAAGAAGTGAGCACCCAGTGGGGCGTTGGTTACTCCACATCTTATTTTGCCCCGATGCTGGCATATTCTTGTTTACACTGGTTGTGAGGTTTGCCCTATAAACAGCAGTTTGCATGGACATCATATACAATAAATCACAATTTTAGAGTTACAGTATGAGAAAGCCTTAAGATCAACCTTTAATGCGCCATGCTCAAATGGCAAACATGGGTGGTTCAATTGAGGGGTCAATGCTCTCAATAATGTGCCAGTGTTTTTTAATGAGATTTCTACCTCTGTTCGTATACGGACAGAAAATAGTGACACACTCCGGTTTGTTAAGGGGTGTTTTGTCGTTCGTTTGGAGCAACTCTTCTCTGGGACAGTTCGAGGCACATTTGGAAACACAAGTAAAGAAATGGGGAACGGGTGCTCAGTTATCAGAACTGTGTGTGATCAAACCCAAGATGGATTCTAAAAAAGCCCAACATTAACAAGGAGCGAATGCTTAAAGGTAATGTGTCACCAAATAAAATACCTACCAAAAAGGACTTCAAAGAAGATGTTTAAGCAGTTTAAACATATACATTCATACCCTAGCACAGGTAAGTCAACACTCCTATTGACAGTTCATATTTGCATTTATTTCTGTAGCGCTCTCTTACACTTCTGCATACACACTCCCATGTCAGCGGTGTTCATCATACTATTCCTAATCCACTGCATCATTTACCTCTTCTACCCTGCATCTCGTACTCTGCGGCATTCCACTGATGATTATCTTTGTGTCATTGACTTTGATGTAGTGCTAATAATGTGCTTACATATTGCATTTCCCATTGTGCTCTGTATACCGAATCCACAGAGTTCTTATTCCCAAATGTGTATTTACAATCCTTCACTTTACTGTAGCATGATGCAGCATTACACAAGCCTGGTAATTGTTGCCCTGGTTACCCAAAACGGCGAGGCTTGATCCCGCCATACCTCTTAAACATACTTTTTGGCTTTAAAAATATCTTGTAGCTTTAATGGTATATGGCTTACATGTCTCACTCCTATTGCGCTCCCCAGCACTGCTCTTAATCAAGTGCAGCACTTTGTATTTCCATGTTTGATTCGTAATTTAGTTTTTTCCTATTGCATTCAATTGGCTATTCTTTGCTATCTTTGACTACTTCAGAGCATGATGCAGTTTTGCGCAGTGTCGCACATGTCTTGTTTCGTTGGTTACAACTGTGGCATGATTCTGCGGTACTGCCCACTTTTGGGCTCACTTGGGAGCCCATAGGCCTGGAGCAAAAGCATTCCAGGACTCATTTTGATCTCCGTCAGTGAGACAGAGATGTGAGGCTGAAAATTATAATCTTTACATACCTTTTTGACTACTCTCTTTTTCTCCTGAATCATCTTTTGAACAGTACACCTGTATTCAGCCATTGTTGCTTTGTGTTATCCTATAATTAAGTGTCCTATAATAAGAACCATTGCTTTTCTAAAATACTTTTAGAAAGTTGGCATTTTCTTGTCCTAACCATTTAGTGCTTGCAGCCTGTATCCTGGGTCACATGACTAGCTGTAGGTGGCAGTTGGTCTTTGTGGATTATTCCCAGACAGTGAGACACAGGAGAAAAGGTGTAGTCAGGATGGGCCATCTCTGTCAGAATGAGATGGTGGCGCTGCCACCTACCACACTTGCACATCACAAAGACTCTGCCTCAGCACACTCACAAAGGGTTTCACACTAGTCTTTTGTGCCCCAGACAATCTGGGGCCAGGAAAGGGAGGAAGGACACTCCAGATACCTCGTAGGGGAAAAACTTTGTAAGCTTCTCCTACTTCAAAGTTGGCACCAGGTATAAGTAGTGGACACTCAGACCCAACTATTCAGTACACTTCTGGACCTGTGGAAGACTGAGAAGGACTGCTGTGCTGCTGTAAGAAGGACTGCCCTGCTACTCTGCTGCCCGGATGCCTGAGTGAGAAGTACTGGACCTGCATCTTGAACCCAGGACCACCAGAGGGACTCTAAGGGCTCGTTGGCTGGCTTCCTGATCAGAGCCTCATGGGCAGAAAAGGCTCCAAGCATCTCAATCCCTGCACCCTACCTGCTGTGAGCCTAACCCCCTAAGTGGTGCCCCTCTAGTCCCAGACCCTTGGAAGTGGGGCTAAAAGGTGCTCTGCCAGCCGAGCTGTGGTCTCTACCAGAACCGATGCAGCATGACATAAATCCAACACAGCTCTTTGCAGTGCCCCATCGGAGCAAACACAGCGCAACGCAGCCCCGCCTTAAGCCTGCATCGCAGCCCTCACAGCTCATGGGAACCGCTGCTGTGCAACCCATCCTCAACATGGACCTCGCAGCTCTTTATCTGAACCGACACAGCATGATACAGCCTCAATGCTATTCCACATTGCAGTCTTCGCAGCTCATGGGAACCATCGCTGCATGACATATCCTCGACCAGGCCTTACTCTGCAACCAGGATTTAAGATACATTTCTCAGCAGGCCGAACCTGGTCCCTATATCTAGCCCGCGATACATCATGGTCAGTCTGAACTTGTGACTTTATCCCAGTCCAGAGCAACCGGATAACCAGAGTTGGCGCTTTGTGCTTTTAAGAACTATTTTTACCTGAACCTTTAAAATTGCATATCTCCGGTTCTTCCAATTGGAGTTTTGTAATTTTGATGACAAATAAATTCTTAAGTTTTACTCTATTTTTCTAAATTGGTGTGGTATTTTTCTTGTGTTGTGTTTTCACTTTATTACTGTGTGAGTGCTGCATAAATACTTTACACATTGCCTCTAAGTTAAGCCTGACTGCTATTGTGCCAAGCTAACAGAGTGTTGAGCACAGGTTAATTTGGGGTTTGCTTGTGTTTCACCCTGACAAGAGTTGTGGTGGCTACGTGAGTGAGGTTTCATCCCCCTCAACCACTAACCCAATTTCCTACAGAGAGCTTACATGTGTTCTGTTGGGATTCCATAAACATTTCAGTATGGCAGTTTCCAATATAGTTGCAACAGCTAGCTATAACTTGCAAATATCATGAAGTTCCTTCTATTGAAGATGTTTTAGGGAAATATGCATGTGTGTTTTACACCTGACGTCATTGTGTCTAAATAATAAGGAACTGCAACTTCCCTTTAACAAGTTAAGTGACCTTTTTAGATTTGCTATGCAATACTTTTATCAAAGAAACACAATGGTAACCCTGAACTCGCAAGGGACATGGGGGAAATATATATAGGGAAGACAATAGTGTTCCCTAGTTCAAAATCATAAGAAGAAAGGTTGGTATCATATTTTGTTAGTCACATAACAGAAAAAAACATAAATATGAGAGCAAAAAGTTAATTAAATAGAAATAATAAGAAAGTGTCAGTAAGAAAAATGTGCTTGAGGCTCAAAAACGAGACATACAGATACTAATAGCTGACATAGAGGTGTGACAAGTACATTAAATGCGACACTGTACAATAAGGGCAATAAGGGTACGTAAATTACAAGGTGGGCAGCATTTCAAACCCATTAAATAGAGGGACCATCATCGTGGCTCAAACAGTATGGAATGCCTGAGAGTAAAGCGAATAAAGGTGAATTCTAACACCAGAAAAAACAATGAACCTAATCACCACTGCAGTGCAAAAACTAACAAGTGAATTACTAGCAGTTCACAAAAAGTGATCATCATTAATAATAGTTGGCAAAATAAGAAATAAATGTACCAGTCAAAACAGGTTCTCAAAAAAATTGTGCTATCAGTATTGGTATGCAAACGAGTCAGTGAATGAATCTTGAAACCGTATGACACACTTAAAACTAAATACTGATTGTGGTCACTTAAGGCCAGGACGTTTGAAATATGTTACCATGCATCCATTGTATTCTCTGTGTAATTATGAATTTAGTGCGGTTGCCACTTAATCTATCATCTGCTGCATAGTTTGCATTTTTCAGCTGCAAAACAGTTGTAGCTCAAACGGATAAAATAAAAAAAAAACATGGCACTGATGGGGCAAGGCAGTGACAGGCACTTCACAAGGGTTAATTCGTCAAATTTACACTGATATGGCCCTTGTAATTTTATGTATGACACAGGGTCACAAATCACATGCTTCGTGGCTGGAACAAAATGTTAATTCTACACCAGCCAATCACGTTTTAGTTCTTCACACACATTTGTGTATTCATAGACATTGTAATGGCCGCCGACAAAAGCATGTGTCTCCGCCAATTGCATTTAAAATCTGAATTGTAATTAGTGACTGTTTAACAAACTAAAATGTTGTGATTAGTTTGGTACTGAACAATCAAACACACATAACAGAAAGCCCTAAATCTTCCGTAAAATGCTCGTTTTACAAATTTCTGGCAAACTACTGAGCTAATTAACATATTTTGAAAAGTACACAGAAGGAACTGGTCACGGTACACATGAAATATTTTCTGTCATTCAAGTCAGCTGGTTTTTCCAACTTTTCTCAAAGAGCGAGGAAAGGGAGAGTGAACACAATTAAGACCCTCACTCCAGGTACATTGGTAAATCTAAATCAGTAATATTTCACCTGGAATTCCTGATACTATGAGTATTGCAAATTTTCGGATACAGAATTACTTAAGAAGACTGAATTGTACCTTTAGAAAAAAGGAATTACGGTGAAAATCGGAGTTACGTGCAGCAATTCCTACCTGTAACTGCCCATTACCATGCCATTTTTCAGGGACATATATTCCGGCAGTCTGAACTGGTTAGTATATCCCTGGAATACCTTGAGGAAGTTCTGCATGTAATATCACTTCATGCAATATTAGTGCATTTCTTTTTTTTTTTTGTCCTCATTTCACCTCAGGCTTATACCCCAAAGATCTTGTTCTTGTTTTGTGCCCTCATCTTACAGGATTGCCACAACAGAGAGGTATTTTGCTTGTTCTTCGGTGTACCTCGGTTTACCACTGTAGTAAAGTGGGTTATTGGTAGGAGTAATTATGCACCTACCACTAGTAATACGTCCACTAACATGGTATAGGGTCAAGTAAAGGTCTCAGTAAATTAGCCCCTTGCTCAACCCTTGGTAGTTGACAACGAGCAGTCAGGCCTAACTTAGGAGACAGGAGTGTAAAACATTTAAAAACACTAATACACCGAATAAGTAAGCCACAACACACAATACAAATCCCACACCAATTTATAAAATAGTAAATATTTTTATAAACAAATAGACACCAAAACAACAAAAATCCAATGTAGGGAACCAGAGAAATGATTTTTTAAAGATTAACCACTTTATAGTGCTTAAAAACCTATAGTGCCACTCTGGAACATCTGGTCACGCTTGACCGGAACAAAGTCAAAGTTTCAGGCCGACAGCGATGGAGCCCTGGTCAAATACACTAAGGGGTCGATTCCGATCTCGGCCGGAAGCGCACCTAACACTATTCGTCCGGAAAAAAACCAAGCCGAACGCGTGTTTCCCGACCGATTCGAACATTCGTCCGAACGAGCAAGTACGATGCGCATAACTGCCCAGATCCCGACCCAGCCATACTCACCCAATCCAGCTCCTGTTCCCCGCCCGAGCCGGATCCGTAAATGCAGAATCGAGTCGCACGGAAGCCAAAATACAGCACCTTCCGGCCGGACTAGTACGATGCGCCTTCCGTACGCGCCGAACCCGTCGCTACGTACGGCACGTCAGAGCATCCGGGAGAGGCGCACATAAGCTCCGACTCGCGCCACTAGACGATCCACGGCTACGAGACGAACACGCCAGCCACGAGTACGAGTCGAAGCAACGAGAAAGCCGAACGAGACGAACCAACCATGAATCCCATCGCGCAGGTCCTACCAATACTCTACATCTATTACCGGAACCGGTACGGACGCGTACAGCGCAGAAGGTAAGTCAAACACCCACCACACAAACAAACGACACGTACCCGACATATAACACACACACATAGGGATGCAGAAATGACTTACACTAGCAACAGCAGAACCATAGGGGCGGGATGTCTATCATCAATGCCATATACACCCATAGGGGCCTGGATGCCTACCACTAACACCACCCCTACTCAGGGGGCCTGGATGCCTACCACTACCACCACCCCTACTCAGGGGGTGCTAGATGCCTGTCACTACTACCATCCCCACTCATAGGGGGATGGATGCCTACCACCAACACCACCCCTACTCAGGGGGCCTGGATGCCTACCACTACTACCATCCCCACTCATAGGGGGATTGATGCCCACCACCAACACCACCCCTACTCAGGGGGCCTGGATGCCTGTCACTACTACCATCCCCACTCATAGGGGCCTGGATGCCTACCACTAACACCACCCCTACTCAGGGGGCCTGGATGCCTGTCACTACTACCATCCCCACTCATAGGGGGATGGATGCCTACCACCAACACCACCCCTACTCAGGGGTGGCTGGATGCCTACCACTAACAGCACCCCTACTCAGGAGGTGCTAGATGCCTGTCACTACTACCATCCCCACTCATAGGGGGATGGATGCCTACCACTACCACCACCCCTACTCAGGGGGTGCTAGATGCCTGTCACTACTACCATACCCACTCATAGGGGGATGGATGCCTACCACTAACACCACCCCTACTCAGGGGGCCTGGATGCCTGTCACTACTACCATCCCCACTCATAGGGGGATGGATGCCTACCACTACCACCACCCCTACTCAGGGGTGCTAGATGCCTGTCACTACTACCATCCCCACTCATAGGGGATGGATGCCTACCACTAACACCACCCCTACTCAGGGGGGCATGGATGCCTGTCACTACCACCATCCCCACTCATAGGGGAATTGATGCCTACCACTACCACCACCCCTACTCATGGGGTGCTGGATGCCTACCACTACCACCACCCCTACTCAGGGGGCCTGGATGCCTGTCACTACTACCATCCCCACTCATAGGGGGATGGATGCCTACCACCAACACCACCCCTACTCATAGGATGGGTAATGAATGACACAACCAGCATACTCCAACATAAGGAATGTAAGAAAAACACATCCCCCCAACACCATGAGAAGCGTGTGTAGACTGTGTCAAATGCCTACAACACTGAACATGAAATTGAACATACAATGTGACCCCCTATCACATGTGTCACACATAAATGTGTGTGGCCTCCACAATGCAAGCAGACCATGACCACTGTGGCAATGGGGTCTAACACCCCATCATCACAGTGACCAAAAGGTAAGTGTGGGGTCCATAGCTGAAGCACATTTTGAACATTGTGACAATGGGGTCTAACCCCCATCATCACAGTGACCAAAAGGTAAGTGTGGGGTCCATAGCTGGGGCACATTTTGAACATTGTGGCAATGGGGTCTAACCCCCATCATCATCACAGTGACCAAAAGGTAAGTGTGGGGTCCATAGCTGAAGCACATTTTGAACATTGTGACAATAGGGTCTAACCCCCCATCATCACAGTGACCGAAAGGTAAGTGTGGGGTCCATAGCTGGGGCACATTTTGAACATTGTGGCAATGGGGTCTAAACCCCCATCATCACAGTGACCAAAATGTAAGTGTTGTCATGGAAAAAGGTGCAAATGCCAAACAGCATGGATGATTCCTGGTCACAGGACAACAAACACATCAGTGGCATAGTAGTGCTTGTGTCCCATAGCAACATAGATTGGGTGAGGCAAACAGTGCAGTGCAAATAAGACATACCTTAGGCCATGTGCAGACAAACATCACCCATGGGGGCTGACACTGTCAACATTCATCAATAACACAATGACAGAAGTGACCATCATAATGCAGACCCACATATCTGCACCAATGGGCACACAAATGTAGATATCCTGTGGAGACTGTAGATGTGAGGTGAACAAATACCATACCATTGCAGCAATGGGACATACAAACCATGATCACTGTGCTGACTGATGACCTAGGAGTCCCAGGGACAGCAGGGGAAACCCACCAAACAACATACAGCCAATGGCACACTAAAGATATGCCAATGCAGTGGTGCAGATGCACAAACACAAACAGGCAGCACCACACTGCATATCAAACACAACAGGTGAGGGAGGGGTGCCAGTGTCCCCAGGCAACCACACAACACATGAGGAGGCCTGAATACCAATTACACAGATGTGCATACAGTGCCACACAAAAGTAACTCATGGATCCGAATCCCCTATGTGGGCAATCAGGCATTGTTAGATGAGAGGGAGCCCAAATTACACATGTCACACAAGCTTGTAGGAACAGCAACTAATACAGCAAGACACAGACCCACCACAGCACTACCCCCAGGGTCCCCACATTGTGGTGACACTGGCCTGCATGATAATCCCACTGTGATGACAAAGCTATATGTCGTTCACACTGTGAACCACAGTCATGTGTCCTGAGCAACAAACTACCATCACACCTACACAAGCACAAATCAATCAGCACGGCCTGTCAGCCAAGGCCAATATGGAGGCAGGGGTCTAGCTGTGAAACAACTCTCATCTGCACACACTCAACACCACACCCCTTGATCTCCACCAATGTGCAGCAGTGAAGCTCACATGCACTGGTGACATTGCACATGCACCCATGACAATCCCAGGGGTGGTGGTGGGAACTAAGGTGCAGAAACCCATCACACATGGCCAGTCAACAAGACTCGTGAATGTCTGACACACTGCACAGTACGCCGTACATGGGCATGACGTCAATACCACACCAACCAATGGGATCCCGGCCACAGTCACACACCAATGAAGAAGCCAAGGTCACCCACAAAGAACACACATAGACAACTTCCAACATTGCAGCTCTGACCCTGAGGAGTGGCAGCAGTCACACACACAACGTGTCACAATCACTGAAAGCTAACACAAACTGGAAATTACATGACAGGTGTAACCAACAAGTGCCAAGGGGAATCCTGACTGTGTCTCATCTGCGTTTGCCCACAAACTCAGCCCTGACAGCAAACACACCTATGGGTGACACCCTGATGACCAGTAATGTGCCATGCACCCACATCCCAGAGAAGCCAGGGAGAAGACTTTGGGGGAACATAGGTCAACTCAGCAAGCATCACAAACAGGAACATCACTAGGGATCCCAGCCTGCCTAGCAAAATGGAAGTGAACACACACAGACATGCTCACACAACACACACCTTGTGCTCAGGCAATGTCACAGAATTACACACTGCCATGAGGGGACTCCACTCCTGTGTAAGGAAAGCTGTGCCATACGTTGTCTCAGTAGGGCTCTATCATGTCAGCAGAACACTTGGTCACTCAGTCAACAATTAGCACAAAATTAAGGCTCCCGTCATATCAGCCTGGTCATGGGAGTGTCACCGAAATCATCAGCACAGATCCAACACACATGTATAGCAAGTTGCACTGATAACACAGATGAGTCCTTCCCCATTGATGCCCAAACTTGCATGTCCAGTGGAGATGGTCACACGGTCAGGGAAATAGACAAATTGAACAATGGCAAGCACAACAGATGTGCAGGGGTGTAAGCCACAGATGTGATATTGCAAATAAAAATAGGACATCCCATTGCCAAATCTTGAAAACATGACACCCTCATATTGCTGCAAAGGATGACATGGATACACAACAGGATAGGACACATTCCCCCTGGACCACATGGGGTACTGCACAGTAACACTTCATTTTCCTGAGATCACAAATCACCATCACTGCAGCAAGGGCATGGTTAGCATCATCAACATCATGTACATCAGAAGCAAAACCACTAGAAAACAGAAAGTAGCTTTATTCAGCATATGTGTGTGAAAAAGTGAAAGTCCAGAAAAATAACAAGGCCAATGGCCAGTCCATTATCAAAGTCCAAACAGGGTGACAGTGGCAGATGTCACCTTTGCATGCCTGCACTGCTACACACCAGGGACATTCTCCTCGGAGGGGCATACGGGGGGGCAGGCCAGGCACCGCAGGGACAGGATCAGGGCTCACCAGAAGGAGGCAGGGAAGGGGTGGTGGGTGCTGGAGAGTCACTGACAACTGCAGTGGAGGTGTCTGACATGGTGTGTGCCGGCACAACTGGGGGCATGAGTCAGATGGTGTGGGTGCCGGCACGACTGCAGTGGGCCATGCAGATGGAGTGGACAGGTTCCCCACTGCAGTGCCCAAGTCAGACAGGGTGGTAGTGGACTCCACTGCAGTGCCTATCTCCAGGGGAGTAGAATGGGGTTCAGGTAAGGTGGCAGGACAGAGGGGGAGGACACTGTCTCCACACCAGTGGCACAAACATGCGCAACGGGGGTGTGGTGCTGGAAGAGCAAGTGGTAGGGGGAGAATGCCGGATCATTTTGGGGATGGTGTATCTGTGGGTGGGGGAACCTGGGGCAGGGTGTGGTGGGGAACCTGTGGAGTGGGGGCCTGAGGGATGGAGGAAGGAGACTTGGTGGTTGAGCTGCAGGGCGGCAGCGGGGTCTTGCTCTTCCAGGTCCGGGGAGACTTGCGGATGGGGGCCTCAGTCTGTCTGCACCTGGGGGAGGGTGTCCGGGGGTGAGGGGCACTCCCCTCTGTGTGGGTGGACTTCCTCTTCCCCCTGTATGCTGGATCAGCTGGATCGTAGGGGAAGAGGCCGAGGTCACAGAGGAAGAGCTGCTGTGTAGGTGGGGTTGCAGGTGAGGCAAGGGAAGGGGCCTTGGAGGGAGAGGTATCGGAGGACTGCGGAGTGTCTGTGGATGCCTGTGTGTGTGTCTGTACCCCATCCCCTGTGGGTGTGGTATCAGTCCCCTGAGGATGCCTGCATGCACGTTTTGTTTTTTTAGTGGGTGTGTCTGTGCTGCTCGTGTCTGTGTGTTTGGGTGAATGTGCAGGTGTGCATGTGCTTGGGACAGGTAGGGTGCCAGGAAGTGTGGATGGGGCAGAGGTAGGAGGGGTGAGGGACTGTTGGAGGAGGGACACTGCTGCCGTCAGGGAGGAGTCCATGGACCTATTGCTCCTCTGTAGGGCAGACATGCCCGATGAGATGCCCTCCATAAACGACACCAGCTGAGTCAACAGAGTGGTGTGGGCATGGAGGACACTCAGCATTGCTGTCTGCCCTACATGGAGCTGGCGAAGTAGGTACACAGACTCCTCACTCAGGGCAGCAGGGGACACAGGGGCAGGGGGTGCGGTGCCTGGCACGAAGGAGACACGCTCCCGAACACGGGAGCCTCCACGGACCTCTGGAATGGGAGTCGATGGGAGGGCGGTGGTGGTGGTGGTGGCGGGGACAGCAATACTAGCTTGGGTGTGGTGGCTGCTGACACCCGCCTCCACAAGGGAGTCATCCTCCGAGCTGCTGTGGTCCTCAGCTGAGGTAGATGCTGCTGAGGACTCCTCGGTGTGGCTCCCCTCGCCCTGCGTGCCACTGGGTCCCTCCGACCACTCATCGGCTGCTGACCCAGTCTGGCTCTGCACTCCTCCTGGTCCGTGGAGCTGTCCCCTCCTGTGGCAGTGGATGTATCTGCAAACAATTAGGGAAACAGACAAACATCATTCACCTGCACTGACCGCGCACACCACAGTAAGTACAGCACATTACAGAGCAAGCCCTGGCATCCTTAGTTGAACATTGCCAAAAGTGCCCAGACAGAGTAGGAGAAGCCAATTGTCAGTCTGATGGTCAACCATGGCACTCACATCCCTCCTGGCCTTGCACCCATCTGTCTGGTGTCTGTCGGATGGCAATACCCCAGTGTGGACACATGCACCACCTACACAGTAGTTGGACAGTGCAGAGAACACGGTGAAGTATGTGAACATGCACACATCACAACTCTTGCCACTGAGTCAGTACAGGTGTCCGGATAAAGGGATGGCCAGAGTCTATTTTGAAATGCATGTGATGCATACCAGCACCAGCACCAGACACCATGATGCACCCATGTCCTGATAGTCAATGCCACAATGGGGTGCATGTAGCACATGTCACTACCCTGCAGGATCACTCATAGGAAGTTTAATGCCATGGCACAGGCATGCCTGCAAAGTCATACATCACTGTCTCCAGTCACATGGGCAGGGCAGCCAGCCAACAACAGTCTGCACTGTGTCACAATCCTAGGTCATGGGGAATGCAAGTCCTGTAGCTGACAAGTGCACATGTCCATCCCCACAAACCACATCATCTGAACTCTTATTTGTCCACGTCATACCAATTGGACATATGGGAGACCTGAAACACAACCCTCGGAACCTGAGCACCTCACAATCTGCTGTGAATGGGAAACAGCTGCCTGAACTTCACATTCGCATACCCCAGTCTGCACAGTCAAGTGATCAAACACCTATATGTCATACAAGTATCGTCTCCTATGGTCACATCTCCGGTGGCATGCTGAGCCCTAACCGATAAACACCCCAGTAGTCCTGACAACGAAGCCACAGCACAATGACACAGAGGCAGACACCTGAGGGAACATTTCACTGAGCACAACGTGTCCGCTGATACACGGGAGTGGGAGTACAGAGTGTATTGTATGGCCTGGAGTAGGCATGACTGTCCTGCTCCACGTGAAAGAGGGATGAGCCCTGGACAGTAGGCAGGTGGCTAAGTATGTGTGACACACTTGATATACATACTCCTGAGGCCCAAACATTGTTCCCACCCGCAGCATGGGTGTGTGCCAAATACCCCAGGCACATGTGGTGAATCAGATCAGCAATTGGACCACATATCAAAGTTACACGCAGATTAAATGTCAGAACTCAGGCATTGTGTAAGCAATGGACCCACCCATGAAGCCCACCACAAAGTTACGGGAACAAATGCTGTCCCCCACCTTGAGCTAAGCAAAATGCAAGGACACAGTACCCAAGTGACACAATTTCCTGACTGTAAGGGCCACACCTGGGTATCAGATGAGGAGTGGGCATGTCACAATTGAGGGACATGGGTCGTGGACCACAAGACTGATGTACTGTGGAAGTTTAACCAGGCCAGAGGAGGGCACATAGCATGTCAGACAAAGTTCACAGTGCAGTCATGGACTCACCCCTCCTTGCTGCTGTCTGGCCTTCAGCTGCCCATCCAGTTCAGGGAAGACCACCGCCAGGATCCTGAGCATGTGGGGGTCAGGGTCCGGTGTCCGCCCCTCCTGCGAGGAGGCGACAGCTTCAGCTGGACCCTTGCGATCCTCCGGGTCCAGCCCCGAAGGTCCTGCCACCTCTTCTGGCAGTTGCGCATCCGGCGCTTGTAGACCCCCACAGATCTTACTGCCCGGGCGATGTCCAGCCAGATTTCCTGCTTCTGGTGGGCATCAACCTGTGAGGATGACAAAGTGTAAAGGCCATTACTACACATGCAACATATCCGTGCATCACACATTTGGATATACATGTCTCAATCACAGAGGCACATGATGTACACAGGCAGTGCAACGATGGCTATGAACAGTTTGCCAGCAGTTAGTACATGGTATCATTGCCTGGAAAGTAAAACCTTGTTTAAATGCACTGTTACTGCACTATACCTGTTCAGTGCATGTAACTACACACTATGGGGGGTGACAACTACTCAGTGAGCCTGCTAGCCAGTGGTGTGCACACTGTAAGTCTTGCTAGTCAGACAACATGCACATTTAGTAAGGCAGTGGACAGCACACTCACCTGCTCCCCTGGTTTCCCATACAGCTTGCTGTACTGTGGAAGGAGGCTGTCCAGCAGGGCCTGGTTCTCCTCAGTTGACTGGGGGTGAGTGCTTGCAATGTTCAACACTCCGTCCATCATCCCCTTTGGTTTTGCTATGTTCGCCCTAAGTTGGCAGGGTATGCCCAGACGTGGGTCCCTTGCTCACTTTGCCACTGGATTCAAGATAGCCTGGCTGATGACGGCTGTAAGCCAGAAACCGGTCCCAGGATGCTTGTTTCCGGTCCAGGGAAGACATGGCTTGGCAGTTCGGGCTGGACTGTACCCATGAGGCACAGGGTCAGACTGATTTGCATATGGCCATGTCTGAACTGGGGTGGCGGAGTGAGCTAAAGAATGATGATGGATTAAACCCAGATCAGTTGACTGGGGGTGAGTGCTTGCAATGTTCAACACTCCGTCCATCATCCCCTTTGGTTTTGCTATGTTCGCCCTAAGTTGGCAGGGTATGCCCAGACGTGGGTCCCTTGCTCACTTTGCCACTGGATTCAAGATAGCCTGGCTGATGACGGCTGTAAGCCAGAAACCGGACCCAGGATGCTTGTTTCCGGTCCAGGGAAGACATGGCTTGGCAGTTCGGGCTGGACTGTACCCATGAGGCACAGGGTCAGACTGATTTGCATATGGCCATGTCTGAACTGGGGTGGCGGAGTGAGCTAAAGAATGATGATGGATTAAACCCAGATCAGTTGACTGGGGGTGAGTGCTTGCAATGTTCAACACTCCGTCCATCATCCCCTTTGGTTTTGCTATGTTCGCCCTAAGTTGGCAGGGTATGCCCAGACGTGGGTCCCTTGCTCACTTTGCCACTGGATTCAAGATAGCCTGGCTGATGACGGCTGTAAGCCAGAAACCGGACCCAGGATGCTTGTTTCCGGTCCAGGGAAGACATGGCTTGGCAGTTCGGGCTGGACTGTACCCATGAGGCACAGGGTCAGACTGATTTGCATATGGCCATGTCTGAACTGGGGTGGCGGAGTGAGCTAAAGAATGATGATGGATTAAACCCAGATCAGTTGACTGGGGGTGAGTGCTTGCAATGTTCAACACTCCGTCCATCATCCCCTTTGGTTTTGGCTGTCCAGCAGGGCCTGGTTCTCCTCAGTGCTGAAGGCTGGGGCTCTCTCCACAGTACGTGCCATTGCAGGATCCAGAGGATGCATATACAGCAGCAGTGGTGCTGGCAGATGTTGTCCTGGAGCATGTAGTGCAGGCAAGTGAGCTCTCAGGGGAACAGCCAGCATTATATGTGTGCTACTGAGGCAGATACTGTCCCATGTGTCCAAAGTGATAGGTCCAAGTCGTTTGCATCTTCTGAATCTGGCCAATCCATGGAATTGCACCACTTACACACGCCCATAGCATCCTTCAAAAGTTCAACTTCATGAGACCCATGAATTTGCAACAGTGTTGTGGGTGGCCAACTGAATTCACAGCATCAGACTCGTTAAAGGTTCGAAAACGCGTCCGTTGCCATGCCAGGCCATAGCCAATGCGTGCGCACCGATCGGTCCATTGCTGTACAACGCGTACCCGCTCACATCATATGCAATGGCCAATGCGTGCGCACCGATCGGTCCATTGCTGTACAACGCGTACCCGCTCACATCATATGCAATGCCCAATGCGTGCGCACCGATCAGTCCATTGCTGTACAACGCGTACATCGGATGACAATACGCATCCGTCCACATCATATGCAATGGCCAATGTGTGCACACCGATCGGTCCATTGCTGTACAACGGGTCCCTGTACAAGTCACTCGCATATGTCACCATGCCTGTCACAGGTGAACATATGCCAGCCACATTTACTTTCCAGGGACTTAAGGGCACACCTACAACACCACAGCCTGTCCACACTGTATCCTAAGGCATGTAAGGCTGCATTACCTTTTCCGTGTATGGGGGTCAACATGTGGTTTTTTGGGTGGCACTTGGGAGCAGCCACTCCCAGGCTGTGCATGTGTTCATGGGGACAGAATCCTTGGTGTGTTGTGCACATGACCACTGTGATGTGCAACTGTTCATTTCAGAGCATGTGGCATGGTCACATTTCCAGGTTGTGTATGTGTATGTCATGTCACATACCCCTGAGTCCCATGTGGGACGGTATGTACATCACAGGGTGACCCATTGCCACAATAGTGATGGCCCTCCACAATCTGTGTGCATGTTGTGTTTACAATGTCTCTGATTCCATGTGCACAATGGGAGACAGTCTCCACATCCACGTTGTTTGTGCATGGACTTTGATGTTGTGCGTGTGTGTGTCACAGACGTCCATGTCTGTCCTGCAGAGGCAACAGGGACCACTACCTGTGGGGGTCATGGTTGTTTTGCTGTGGTGTATTCATGATACGCCATGTCATGCCAGTGTCCATGTGGCAATACAGGGTCCCTGGGAATCTACCTGTCAATGAGCTGTGATGCCTGGGGCACATCTGTCCTCACATGTCACTGTGGTGTGTGTTTGGAACGTGACAGCAGTACATGGGTACTGTGACACAGCCTAATGATATCCCATAGCACAACCTGGGACTTGTTGACAACACATGTTGAACTGTGATGTTAGATGTTGGCCATGTAGGTGCCATACATGTCCTTACAGAACGGCACACACATCATGTACTTGTGTCTCGTAATGATGTATCATGTGATATTGAGTATGGTTTATGCCACATATGTGGGGTGACTGACAATCTTTCTTTCTTCACCTATGCACTGCAGGGCACCAGCTGTCCATAGACCATTCCCTGACCTTGCAACCATGGTTGAACGGGACTGCATCCGACGGTACCGCTTCACCAGGCCGCTGATTGAGGAATTGACGGTGCGGTTGGCCCCACATTTGCAACCTGGCCGGACATACCCTACAGCTCTGAGCCCCAAGGTGAAGGTGATGGCAGCCCTACACTTCTTTGCCACCGGTACCTTTCAACACACTGTGGCGTCTGCTGATGGGATGTCACAGACCATGTTCAGCCGTGTGCTACGCGATGTTTTGGAGGCTATGTTGAGATACCTGAACCAGTACATCTATTTCCCTAAACTTCAACAACTCACTGATGTCAAGAGTGACTTCTATGCCCTGGGGAGGATGCCGCATGTCATTGGCTCCATTGATGGGACACATGTGGCTTTGGTACCACCACAGGCACATGAGCAGGCATACAGGAACAGAAAACATTATCATTCGGCCAATGCTCTGGTGGTATGTCTTGCAGATATGAGCATCTCACACGTGTGTGCCCGTTTCCCCGGTTCTGCACACGATGCCTACGTGATGAGGAGTAGTCGCATCCCGAGGATGATGTCACAGATGCGGAACCAGCATGCCTGGCTTGTCGGTGTGTACTGACTTTGTACCATTGTGTGTGTTCTGCAATGTAGTATTCCACCCTCTTTTCCAACTCAGCTAATGTGCAATTGTCTGTATGTAGGTGACTCCGGATACCCCAACATGCCGTGGTTGCTGACGCCCCTCAGGAACCCTGTGACACCAGCCCAGATGTGCTACAATGAGGCACATGGTCGGACCAGGAGAGTGATTGAGCGGACATTTGGTCTCCTGAAGAGCCGCTTTCGCTGCCTGGACAAGACAGGAGGGGCCCTCCCATATGCCCCAGCAAAGGTGTGCAAGATTGTCATCGTCTGCTGAATGCTACTGTCATGAGCGCTGCATATCGAGCACGCTAGCTCAACGCGATCGCGTCTTTCTGGACTCCGTTGCCGTGACAACCTACCAGGAAACTACCGTTCCCAGGTAGCCTTGCGAGAACACGCATTACGCCGCGAGGAACCACCCATAAAAGGAATGGCGGTGCTCGCATCGGCATCGGAAATTCTGCTTGTTCGCCGCGGACTGCGGTGTCTCCCGTTGTGAAGGCTGGTAAGGGTGCTAGCACCGTTTACTCATCTCTACCGGCCCGTATCCAGCATTGACCAATCCCTCCCCTTCTCCGTTGGTGAGCGTCTCGCTCGTGCGGAGAAAGGAACATTCTGCTTCGCTATCTGCCTCCTCATCTACGGTGGGGTAGCGCCTTGCTATAGGCAGTTCATGCACCTTCCCAGACTGTAAGTAGAGATCTTCTTACTACTTCGTTGTTCCAGTCTCTTGGGTACTGCCTTCAGAGAACTTATAATCGGATTATTATCGTGGTGAGCTCTCCTACCTCCTCTCCTCCCTTTCGTTGGGGTTTCTTTGACTGTCTGATTTGGAAATTGGTGAATTAACCATATTTGTGGATTGACTAGGATAACTGTGCATTTGTGCATACATTGCCCTTAAGGAGTAAGGCTTTAATTTTGTACTGTTCTGGCTCTATTTAACAGGGGTAAACTTGAGTGGTATGGGACTACGCTCTATCCCTGTGATGCTATGTGGAGCCTAGACCAGGGTAGGTTCCGGGCCGTGATTTCCCTTATATGTTACGTATGAGGTGACGCTTTTTCCCATTATTTGGTTTCATTCCGAATGTTACATAAAAGTGTTTGTTCCTTGTTTCCCTCACTGCAGCCATACTGCATCTCTGGGTATTATCAACACTGAAGTCACAGTCTATCTAGGAAAGTCTTGTCTACAGGTGTTATCTTTTTTTGTTACAGGTATATACGGTTGCATCATTTAAAACCATTGATCTAATATGTTTTATGTGTAACATTACAACAGGGTAGTTATTATTGTTGTTGTCGTTACAGGTCTCCCTCCCTGCAGTTCCCTTCCTTTCCTTCCCCCACTTGATCCTCCCACTGACCTGTGCCACTACGGCTATTCAGGCTTGGGCATATCAAGAGGTGGACCATTCCGAGCATCAAACCGATCCTGAGGACAGAACGATATAACAGAATTTCCGACCCACGAAATATCGTCCTCCCGGTCGGGTTGTGCTGGAAATGGCCACTCTTGAGGATGTCATAGCAGTTCTCGCCAATATACAGGCAGAGTTAGCTGCATCTCGGCGGGAGACTGTTGATCTCAAGGCCAGGGTCGAGGGTATGCAAAGGAACCCTTTTAACGTAGGGGCTCAAACGGCTGGAACACCTAGTACGGTAGTAGTGGAAATGCCTGTGTCTATACCGTTAGCTACCCCGGAGCGGTTTCATGGGGAAGTTGGTAAAGTACAGGTATTCCTAACGCAGGTCATGCTCCATTTTACTTGCAAACAAAAGTCGTTTCCTACCAATCAGGCGAGAGTAGCCTTTCTTATCTCGTACTTAGCCGGTGATGCGGCACAGTGGGCCGTATCTTTGGTTAACCGAGATGACCCACTTCTACACGATTGGGAGGCATTTAAGATCGAGTTCTTGAAGGTCTTTGACAGACGCGCTGAGTCATTCACAGCCGATAGGGAACTATTAGAGTTAAGGCAAGGTAATAAAGACCTGCTGGTTTATCTAAATGCCTTCAGGAGGTTAATAGCGGAAACAAAGTGGCCAGAGGCTAAACAGTCGGCAATCTTCCATCAGGGGTTAAGGGAAGAACTAAAGGATGTGATCGCTCAGATTGACCCACAACCCTCCACGTGTGAAGATCTGATCAATCTGGTGCTGCGTCTGGATCATAGGATGAATGAGCGAAAAGGGGATCACAAGAAGAAAGAGAGGGGCATGCTCCTCTGTGAACGCCCGAAATACTCAGAGTCAAACCACGCCTCTGGGTCCGAACCCATGGACATTGGAACCATAAGAGCCGCATTAACTACTGTGGAAAAAGATCAACGCCGTAAGCAAGGACTTTGCTTATATTGCGGCAAGAAAGGTCATTTCGTAAAAGAATGCCCTGTGAAACCCAAAACTAACAGATTCCATAACAGAAAACTGGCCACAGCCGCCATGGAGACTGTTTCGGAAAACTAGCTGACTCAAGGAAAGCAGAAGGGGTTTCTTGGAGTCAGGCATATCTCCCTTCATTAAGTACCGAAAACACCCCTACACCTGGACATTTGTTTATTGAAGTGCTATTGCTTATACAAGCAGAGTGGAAACACGCTTCTGCCATGATCGATTCTGGAGCTACGGGTATGTTCATGGACATAGGAGAAGCAAAACGCATGGGCATCTGCTTAATACCTAAAGACTCACCCGAAGAAGTCTATGCAGTTGATGGAAGGAAACTCGACACAGGTCCCATTGGGTATAACTCAGAAGAAACCAGGGTGCAGTACGGAGATGACCATCTGGAGCTTATAACGTTTAACATCATACGAGCCCCTCAATACGGCATCATTCTGGGAATGCCGTGGTTGCGGAAACACAATCCTAAAATCGATTGGGTGACCAGGACAGTACGAATGGCTTCCTCCTACTGTTTAGAGCACTGCTGTGAGGTAACCATGACACCAGAAGGACCCGCTACAGCTTTGGCCTTTGGGATGAGTATAGCCACCGCCGCCGAAAAGGAAGTCTGGCTGCCTGCGGTATACCAGGAGTATGTGGAGGTGTTTAATGAAGTCCAGGCAGAAGAACTACCTCCGCACAGACAATACGACTGTCAAATCGACCTCGTTCCTGGGGCGATAATACCGAGCGGGAGAATCTATGCCTTGACGGAGCCCGAGAACACCCATCTAAGAGCCTATTTGGACAAATACCTGAAGATGGGATTTATCCGTCCTTCTAAGTCTCCTGCGGCTTCCCCACTATTTTTCATACCGAAGGCTAATGGCGAATTACGCGCCTGTATAGACTTTAGAGCGTTGAATGCTATCACGGTAAAAAACCGTTATCCCTTGCCACTGATTCCGGTACTGCTGGAACAAGTGAAAAAGGCGAAAATATACACCAAACTGGACCTCAAGGGCGCCTATCACCTGGTTCGCATGAGGAGTGGTGACGAGTGGAAGACGGCTTTCAAGACCCGTTACGGACTGTATGAATACACAGTAATGCCTTTCGGGTTGTGTAATGCCCCAGCGGCGTTTCAGTATTTCCTGAACGATGTGCTACGTGAAATCCTGGACCACTATGTTGTGGTGTACATCGATGATATTCTCATCTATTCAGAAAACGAGAGCACCCACATACGACATGTTGCAACTGTATTACGGATCCTGCAGAAACACCACCTGTTCTGCAAATTAAGTAAATGCGACTTTCACGTTAGCACTGTCGAATTCCTCAGCGTTATGCTCACCCCATCAGGACAGGAAATGGCCGAAAGAAAGATCATAGCCGTAAGGAACTGGCCTCCTCCACAGAATGTTCGGGACGTTCAATGTTTTATTGGGTTTGCCAACTTCTACCGTCGGTTTATAAACCAGTTTTCCAAGACAGTGGCACCCATTACACAACTACTAAGAAAGGCCCAGAAGTTTGAATGGACTAAGGAAGCACAAGATGCATTCATTGCCTTGAAAACAGCCTTTGTGACAGCCCCAATTTTAACACACCCTGATCCGGAGATACCTTACACTGTAGAGGCGGATGCCTCTGATGTAGCATTGGGAGCTGTGTTGTCACAAAGACACTCCTGTACGGGACAACTCCATCCGGTGGCATACATGTCGCGAAAACTAAACAATGCCGAAAAGAACTACAACATTGCAGAGAAGGAACTGTTGGCCATCAAGGATGCCTTCTCAGAGTGGAGACACTTTCTGATGGGAGCCAAGCACGTGGTAACCGTGTATACTGATCACAGAAATCTACAGTTTATGACAGCCGCCAGACATCTCACCCCTCGCCAGCTCAGATGGATGTTGTTTTTCTCCGAATACCACTTTGTCATTACCTATCGGCCTGGAGTCGAGAACAAAAAAGCAGACGCTCTTACACGTCAGTCGACCATCCAGGACACAGAAATCGAACAAAAGCGACCCATCATAGACCCCATGAAAGTACTATGTGCAATACAGCCCGATGTTTTCCTCAAAGAAGTACAGAAGGGGGTTAACACTTTTGCATGGAAAACCTGGCTAAGGAGCCATGTCGAATGGCAAGTAAAGAACGGTTTCCCGATGAATAACAATCGCCTCCTAGTACCTACCGCAAAACTGAGGAAACAAGTGTATCACTGGTGTCATGACTTACCGAGTGCTGGACATCAGGGGGTAGAAAAAACCGTGGACCGAATCAACAGGCAATTCTGGTGGCCGTCCCTTAGAGTGGACATTAGGAACTGGATCAAGTCTTGCGAAACCTGTGCCAGTATGAAGTCCGATCACCTTCGCCCACAAGGTTTACTACAACCTCTCCCCACTCCGAGCCTTCCTTGGGAAAACATATCGTTGGACTTCATTGTTGGTTTACCGTCGGACAAGGGTTGTACAGTCATTCTGGTAGTCATCGACTACCTAACCAAGATGGGACACTTCATAGCTTGCAAACAGGTACCTACCGCGGGCCAATTAGCACAGATGCTGATGAGACATGTTGTTCGTTTACATGGATTACCACGAACCATCGTGTCCGATAGGGGTTCGCAGTTCACGGCCCATTTCTGGAAAGCGTGGTGTGCCTCCCTACACATCAATACAGCCTTGTCCACAAGCTTCCACCCTCAGACGGATGGCCAAACGGAGCGGCTGAACCAGACGCTCAAGCAGTATCTACGGTGCTACGTGGATAACAGCACAGAGGAATGGGTGGACTATCTATGGCTTGCCGAAATCGCCTATAATAGCGCAACACACAGTTCCACACATGCCTCTCCGTTTTACTGCACCTATGGCCATCATCCAAGATACCTTCCTTTTGTTCATCCCACGGAGAATACCAAGTTACCGGAGGTATCCAAGAGAATTGCCCGTATCAAAGAAACGTTGGTAAACACACAGGAGCAACTGAAGATGGCCAAAGTGAGGTACAAGGCTGCAGCAGACAAACATAGAAGGCCTGGACCTCTATACAAGAAAGGAGACTACGTTTGGTTATCTACCAGGAATATACGCTTCAAAAAACACAGCGTATTCAATCCCAGATACATTGGGCCCTACAAAATCTGCAAACGTATCGGTCCTGTGGCTATGAAACTGAGCCTGCCTTCGCACTTGAGGATACATCCTGTGTTTCATGTCTCCTTACTGAAGCCCTCCTATACCCCGGTGAGGAAGTTACCACCGCCTCTACTAGTTGGAGAAGACACGGAGTACGAGGTACGGGGTGTACTAGATTCTAAGAGGCGGGGCCGTGGGCTATGGTACCTGGTTGCCTGGAAAGGTTATGGTCCAGAGGAAGATTCCTGGGAGCCCGCCTCGGGCGTGCATGCGCCTAGGTTAGTGAAGTCCTTCCATAGGAAATACCCACAGAAGCCCGGCCCCTAGCGCGCTCTGGTTGGAGAGGGGATGTACTGTCATGAGCGCTGCATATCGAGCACGCTAGCTCAACGCGATCGCGTCTTTCTGGACTCCGTTGCCGTGACAACCTACCAGGAAACTACCGTTCCCAGGTAGCCTTGCGAGAACACGCATTACGCCGCGAGGAACCGCCCATAAAAGGAATGGCGGTGCTCGCATCGGCGTCGGAAATTCTGCTTGTTCGCCGCGGACTGCGGTGTCTCCCGTTGTGAAGGCTGGTAAGGGTGCTAACACCGTTTACTCATCTCTACCGGCCCGTATCCAGCATTGACCAATCCCTCCCCTTCTCCGTTGGTGAGCGTCTCGCTCGTGCGGAGAAAGGAACCTTCTGCTTCACTATCTGCCTCCTCATCTACGGTGGGGTAGCGCCTTGCTATAGGCAGTTCATGCACCTTCCCAGACTGTAAGTAGAGATCTTCTTACTACTTCGTTGTTCCAGTCTCTTGGGTACTGCCTTCAGAGAACTTATAATCGGATTATTATCGTGGTGAGCTCTCCTACCTCCTCTCCTCCCTTTGGTTGGGGTTTCTTTGACTGTCTGATTTGGAAATTGGTGAATTAACCATATTTGTGGATTGACTAGGATAACTGTGCATTTGTGCATACATTGCCCTTAAGGAGTAAGGCTTTAATTTTGTACTGTTCTAGCTCTATTTAACAGGGGTAAACTTGAGTGGTATGGGACTACGCTCTATCCCTGTGATGCTATGTGGAGCCTAGACCAGGGTAGGTTCCGGGCCGTGATTTCCCTTATATGTTACGTATGAGGTGACGCTTTTTCCCATTATTTGGTTTCATTCCGAATGTTACATAAAAGTGTTTGTTCCTTGTTTCCCTCACTGCAGCCATACTGCATCTCTGGGTATTATCAACACTGAAGTCACAGTCTCTCTAGGAAAGTCTTGTCTACAGGTGTTATCTTTTTTGTTACAGGTATATACGGTTGCATCATTTAAAACCATTGATCTAATATGTTTTATGTGTAACATTACAACAGGGTAGTTATTATTGTTGTTGTCGTTACAGGTCTCCCTCCCTGCAGTTCCCTTCCTTTCCTTCCCCCACTTGATCCTCCCACTGACCTGTGCCACTACGGCTATTCAGGCTTGGGCATATCAAGAGGTGGACCATTCCGAGCATCAAACCGATCCTGAGGACAGAACGATATAACAGCTACACAACCTGGCAGTGCGGAAGGAGTTGCCTCTCATCCTGGATGACGATGACCAACATCCGCCACCTGTGGAGGATCCTGGCCTGGGCCACGATGCCAGTGATGGTGATGATGATGAGGGTGATGTCCGCACACAGCTCATCACCAACTTCTTCAGCTGAATGTGAGTATCCAGAGATGTCATGTCAATGATGTGAGTTTACGTGATATGTGTTGGTGGTGCTCTGGTGCTGTTTGAGTGTGTCCATGTGCTACTTGACTGTATGCGTGCAGCGATGTGTCCTTACAGGTAGTCTGTACTCCACAACAGTGTTGACATGCTAACTTGGTTTTGTGTAGGTATCTTGTGACATGTATTGGGCATGAGTATTGCAGTTCTGTTCTGTTCTTCAGTGCTTTTGACTGTGTGTCATTTCTGTCCTTCACAGGGTACTTTCAGAGTTGTTTGGTCAACTGTGATCCCCCGACACCGTGATTCAACTTCCAGGGTGGAAGCTGTCGTTTCCCTACAGGTGATGTGCCCCACACCCCTGGACTTCCTTTCTTCTAAACTTGTTGACTGTGTGGCCACTGCCACGTGGGATTACCTTGCATCTGTAGTGGAAACAACACGTTGCAAATGTGTAATAAACCTGTGCTTCACTTTGGGATGTGCGTTGTCTGTGGTCACACATCTGACTGACATTTGCTTACTGCACCAGTGGGCTAGTTAACACAGACTGTGAATAGGTGTGGTGTCTGTGCATTGCACTGTATTTCCTGGCAAAATCAGTGTAGGCGATGAGTCAGATGGCCCTGGTGTGTATGTGTTGTGTAGCCCTAGTGGTGTGTCTCCCTCATATGTGTCACGTCGCCATGACTCACATGACGGTGTTGTACTTGCTGTAGCAGTTAGCATGCACAGTGTCATTTAGCAGATCATCATCTCCATGACAGAAACCACGTTGGAATCACAACAGAGGCAAGTATGGTGTATTAGTGAGTTTATTTACATACATGTGTGAGGATAGTGCACAGGATGGTGGGTGCTGTACATTGGGATTGTAATCCAAAGTTCCCAGATGAGTTGGAAGTCTTGGTAGCAGAAATGTCCTGAGTAAAGTCAACAGTCATCTGATACATTGGTCCAACTTAAACTCCCCATGTCATGTGGGAGAGTTGGGTTGCATTCGACAGGGTGAACAGTTTGCACACAAAGGTGAATTTCCAGAACAGGTGTTGGGTTCCTGGGGGATGTACATGGCCATCGGCCTCTCAGTTGTCCTTCCTCGGACGACCCCTCTTCTTTGGGGGGGACCCTCACGTGCAGGCTGCTGCGGTGCAGGGGACTCTCCGCCAGTCATCCTCCCTCCCTGTGGCAATTGCAGTTGTTGCAGCACCAGATGTTGTGGGCACACAGGGAGGTGTGGCCATGTTGGTGCTAATCTGGCGGAGGCATGTCAATATGTCCCTATGCATCGCTGTCAGTTCTTGCAATGTGTCCCACTTGGACTCCATGCCAGACATGTGTGTCTCCACACGGGACATGTGTGTCTCCACACGGGACATGTGTGAGTCCAAGCGGGCATGATGGGCAGCCTGCTGCTGTTGAATGTCCTTGAGGATCCCCACTACCTGGCTGACCTCTCCAGTGCTATTCTGGTACGCATCAGCAATGCGTACCAGTTGTGGGTCATCATGCAGTCCAGACCCCTCTGCAAACAGCGACCTATGTCTACCACCCCTCCCACCACCCCTGGCGACACGTGCGGGACCTGCGGTGGCACGCACAGGTGACCCTAGGCCCCCTTGTGGGTTGTTACTGGGGTTGTTGTCCGTTGCTCCACGTTGGGCCGGGGTCCGTGTGCTGTTGTCATTGGTGGTCCTTGGTCTGTCCGTGTCGGCGGGGGTGGTCTGTGTGTTGGCAGTTGTTGGAGGGGTGGGTGCAGGGGGTGCAGATGGTGGTCCTGCTGGTGCTGCATGATGACTCACACCGGAGGTGCCAGGTAGGTCTTCGCCATCCGAGGAGGGCAGAGGCTGTTCCACACCAGTGAGCTCAGTGTCCCCCGGAGCCTGGGACAGGGACTCCTCATCGTCTGCTGCTGTGTCCCCATCATCACCTGTTTTTGGGAGACACACACAATGTATGTTATGTTTCTGCAGGCATCAATGGTTCACACACCTGACAGTTGTGACTGTACCTCTAGATGCGGGCCTGTACATTGCATTGTCCTAAGTTGTCACAGTCAGGGGTTGATATTGGTGTAGCACATTGTCCTGCAAACTTGAAGCATTTCAATGTGAATGTTGAGGTGTGTACATGGAAAGCATTGGTTGTATTTGGTGGACATCCGGCCCTCCTTCTCCCCCCAGCCCAGTTATCCCACCATGAAGCATGCCACCCTTGCAGTGGGTTCAGGTTGACTCTCAGGATGTCATTCAGTGGTGTCCTGTTGTTTGTTGGTGCCCAGTTCCCAGCATGGCCTTGTGCTCCCCACAACAGAGCACCATTGTCAGACATCTTTGAAGTGGCTTTTCACTCCTTGTGAGGTGTGCATGCTTCAGTGTGAGCTTGCTGGGCCATGTGGGTGGGGGATGTTGAGCTGTGACTACCACTCCCATTATGCTATTGCCTACACCCCCCTTCCCAGCATGCCCATACTTCCTTCCTTTTGAGTGGACTTCACTGTGTGTGAGTGTGACAGCAATGGCAAGATGGCTGACAGTGTGGTCCTGTTGTTTGTTGGTGCACAGTTCCCAGCAGGGCCTTATGCTCCCCACAGCAGTACCCAGTGTCAGCCATCTTGTCAGTTCTTTTCCACTCCCTGTGAGGTGTGCAAGCTTCAGTGTGAGCTTGCTGGGCCATGGGGGTGGGGGATGTTGAGCTGTGACTACCACTCCCATCATGCTATTGCCTACACCCCCCTTCCCAGCATGCCCATACTTCCTTCCTTTTGAGTGGACTTCACTGTGTGTGAGTGTGACAGCAATGGCAAGATGGCTGACAGTGTGGTCCTGTTGTTTGTTGGTGCCCAGTTCCCAGCAGGGCCTTGTGCTCCCACAGCAGTACCCAGTGTCAGCCATCTTGTCAGTTCTTTTCCACTCCCTGTGATGTGAGCATGGTTCAGAGTAGTGTTGATGGGCCAATTGTGAGGGTGACCAATATCTGTGACTACCACTCCCATCATGCTATTGCCTACACCCCCGTTCCCAGCATGCCCATACTTCCTTCCTTTTGAGTGGACTTCACTATGTGTGAGTGTGACATTAATGGCAAGATGGCTGACAGTGTGGTCCTGCTGTTGGTTGGTGCACAGTTCCCAGCAGGGCCTTGTGCTCCCCACAGCAGTACCCAGTGTCAGCCATCTTGTCAGTTCTTTTCCACTCCCTGTGAGGTGTGCTTGCTTCAGTGTGAGCTTGCTGGGCCATGTCGGTGGGGGATGTTGAGCTGTGACTACCACTCCCATCATGCTATTGCCTACGCCCCCTTCCCAGCATGCCCATACTTCCTTCCTTTTGAGTGGACTTCACTGTGTGTGAGTGTGACAGCAATGGCAAGATGGCTGACAGTGGTGTCCTGTTGTTTGTTGGTGCCCAGTTCCCAGCATGGCCTTGTGCTCCCCACAACAGAGCACCAGTGTCAGCCATCCTTCATGTGGCTTTTCACTCCCTGTGAGGTGTGCATGCTTCAGTGTGAGCTTGCTGGGCCATGCGGGTGGGGGATGTTGATCTGTGACTACCACTCCCATCATGCTATTGCCTACACCCCCCTTCCCAGCATGCCCATATTTCCTTCCTTTTGACTCTGCTTCCCTGTGGGGTAGTGTGCCTGTGCTGAAAGGATGGCTGACAGTGTTGTCCTGGCGTTTGTTTGGCTACAAGTCCCATGTGTGTCCCTGTGCTTCACACAGCATAACCCAGGGTTGTGGTTCTTTGTGGGATATTTAATTAGAGTGTGAGGCATTGCATTCTCCCAGGTGAGTTGTGTGGAGTTTGTGTTAAGGGGGTGTGTGTGAAAAGCTGCTTGTAAATATGGTCAGAGGTGTCAGTCCTCCTTCCCACCCGGCCAGATATCCCACCATGGAACGTGCTTCTATTGCAGGGAGTGCAAGTTGGCTTTCAGGATGTCAGTCAGTGGTGTCCTGCTGTTGGTTGGTGCACAGTTCCCAGCAGGGCCTTGTGCTCACCACAGCAGTAGCCAGTGTCAGCCATCTTGTCAGTTCTTTTCCACTCCCTGTGATGTGAGCATGGTTCAGAGTGGTGTTGATGGGCCAATTGTGAGGGTGAGCAATATCTGTGACTACCACTCCCATCATGCTATTGCCTACACCCCCATTCCCAGCATCCCATACTTCCTTCCTTTTGAGTGTACTTCACTGTGTGTGTGTGACAGCAGTGGCAAGATGGCTGACAGTGGTGTCCTGTTGTTTGTTGGTGCCCAGTTCCCAGCAGGGCCTTGTGCTCCCCACAGCAGTACCCAGTGTCAGCCATCTTGTCAGTTGTTTTCCACTCCCTGTGATGTGAGCATGGTTCAGAGTGGTGTTGATGGGCGGATGTGAGGGTGAGCAATATCTGTGACTACAACTCCCATCATGCTATTGGCTACACTGACTTCACCAGCATACACAGAATTCCTTCCTTTCAGTGAGCTTCCCTGTGAGGTGGTGTTCTAGTGGTGGCTACATATCTGACTCTGTTTGTTGGTTAGATTTGTGCCACTGCCTAGCTCTATTTGTTGTTGGGTTTGTACATGTCATGACACAGTTACATATCACTATGAAATGGCATGTATTGTGTTTATCTGACTGACATACACATCTTGGGATGATTATCTTTTGGTTGATGTGGATTTGCTAAGGGTGCATGGTTTGACTATCCCCTTGACAGTGATGTGTGTGTATTGTCACACGATATTGGGTATATTGGTTGTGTACTCACCAGGCTCTGGGATGTTTGATAGTCCATATACGCTCACTGGTGGTAGGATGGCCCGCACCTTCTCCTCCCAGGGCCTGAGGTATACTGGTTTGGCAGGAGGGCCACTGCCGGTGTGTTGGCTCAAGGCGTAATCCTTCTTTAGTAGGTCCTTGACCCTCCTGCGCACATCATACCACCTGTTCTGGATGTCTTCCTTTGTGCGCAGACATGATGATTGTGCGTTCACCCTGTCGACGATCCTCTCCCACATCTTGGTTTTCTGCGACATGGGGGTCTGTTGGACCAATGTACCAAACAGCTGTGGCTCTACCCTGAGGATCTCATCTACCAGCACTTCCAATTCACTGTCTAGGAACTTTGGATTCTTCTTTGGGGGCATGGTGATGGCTGGTGGTGGTGATTGATGTGTGTGTGGGTGTGCAAGTGAGGGTGTGTGAGTGTAGGTTTTGCTGGGTGTATGTGAGGGTGCTATTTGTTGAGGTGCTGATGGTGTGTGGCTTGTGTGATGGATGAGCTGTGAGTGTGTCTGTGGTTGCTGTCTGATGGTGTTCTGTGCTGGCAGGTCAGTTGAATTTGCAAAGGATCATGGTAGGGATTTGTGGCCTTTATATGGGTGGAGTTGTGGGTGTGTCTTTGTTCCATGTTTACCCCCCCAGTATTTAGTGGCTTTGTAATTGCTTGTTTGGCCCTTTTTTTTGTATTTTTTCCTTTGTACTTTTTGTGCATGTAGGAGACGTTCTTCTGACCGAGTAGGACGCTGCAGTTGTCTCGTGCGAGCTTCTCCGAGTCGTTTACGCTGTGTTTCTGCTGGGTTTCATGTGCGGCGTACGCGTCGGTCGCGGAGTATTGGGTTGCTTCGGCTCCCTGTTTTGTATGCGTGTCGGTCGTACGGCTTGAGCTCCGTGCGACTCGGTCTGGTTTTCCACGCATTGCATCGTACTGCGCGGGTCGGAGTTCGCGGAGTACGTTTCGTTCGGGTTCATTCCTGGTGTGTGTCGGTCGGTTCGATTCGCGTTGTTTCCCGGCCGGATAGCTGGTTTACGTGTGGTTCGGTCGTTCGGCTTGTGTTCCATACGAGTCGGTCGTGATTCGCATGCATTTCATCGTACTACGCAGGTCGGGCAGCGCCGGTACGTGTCGGTCGGACTAAATTCCCGAACCGAGTCGGTCGGTACATTTTCCGGCCCGAATCGGAATCGGCCCCTAAGCGTGAAGCCCCGGTCAAAACTTTACCTCAACACTTAGAAACTTTTCTGGAGCTTTTTCTACTGGCAGCACTCGAGTTCGCCAGCTTTCAGCGGGCAAACCTGAAACCCTGGCCGGGTAGCTATTGAAGGCAGTCGGCTTGACTCTTGTGGTGGAGTCAGTCACCTTATGGAGCTTTTCCCCAAAAGTTCTCCAAAGTTCTCCAAACTTCAGGAGGTGCTTCCTGAAGGTATCCTCATAGGTTTAAAGTGTCCAAAACACAACTCCAAAGGTCTGGAATCTCTGCATGGTCTCTGGAAGGTCTGGACTATAATTTCCACAATGCACGCGCCCAAATCCTAAAAAGTCCACTGGGCGCACTCCAGGATGGGGACTCACAGTGCAGATGATGCAGGTGGGCTCTGTTAACCTGTAGATGCAGGGAGTCCACTCCTTAATCCTGCTTGAAGCAAGGCACAGTCCCCAGGGCTATAGTACCAAATTGTGCAGCAGGCGCAGTCATTCAGAGTGCAGGCTTTTGGGTGCAAATTCAGACTCTAGCAGGGCAGTCCTTCTTTTCCTTGTAGTTTCAGGCAGCAGATCTGAGAGACAATGCACCTCTTAAAAAATTATTCTAGGCTTCTGGGCATCAAGAGGGGGTGGCACCCCTGACCTATGGCATGCAGGATGCTACCCAGGCGCAGGACCACTACCTCCAAAATGTGGCATCTTCTTGTCCATCATGGCTGAAATCTCAGCAGAGCAGTAAAAGCTAGCTAAACCAACTCACAGTGTGACTCATTTCTATAAGCTCCCCCCTCCTCACATCTGCGAATTCCTCTCCTAAGCCTGCCATCTGGCAGGAAGAGGGGGTGGGCCTGGCTGGCATTCTAGCCTGTCCTGTTCTTCTTTGAAGCTCATGCTTTATGGCCCATACCACTGCTCGGGCATTCCTTTGCAGCTGCAGAACTCCCTCCATCAGATAACATCTCCTCCGCCAAGTCTCTTATCACCTAATCAAGGCAGCCTGGCTAATGCTGTTAGAGCTGACTAATGAAGGAAGACTGCAGGAAGGCTGGATTTTGGCTCACAGAAAAGAAAGTCATATAACGTATTTTCTGTACAAGTTATGATTAATTCAACAATGGCAATCTGTTGAATTTAGCAATACCATTCTTTTAAGTCTTTAAATTATATTTTTTGAATTCCCTTCCTAGCAATAATCATTCATGCCTACAATATTGCAATGTGAGCCTATTGGCCTAGTGTCTATAATGGGGAAAAAAATAAAATAGGCAGATTTCCCTCACCAGGATTTATAAAACATATTTTATAAGGACCCTGCTTATAGTTACATGACCCTCCCCCCCTGGGACACCTAGGGGAGACCTTGGGGTACCTAACATGTAGAAATAATGTAGATTATCACTTCTAAAGTGCCCATCGCACCAACGTCGAGTTTGCAGTGAATTTGCATTTAAAAGCAGTGCTGCAGAGCAGGTCTGCTTTTAAAATGACCTCAGGCACTCAGCAGTGCACGCATGCAAGTGCAAAAAGGCTGCTGGCCTCTAAACTTTCATGCCCTATAATATACTAGGGTCTTATAGGTAGTTTCAATCCCCTGTCCTATTATCTACTAGAGACGTATAGGGTAGGTCCTGCCAATTGTAAGAATTTACTTTTAAAGGCAGTCTGCAAGGGAAGGCTACATTTAAAATGACAGACAGCCACTCAGCAGTGCACACATGCAAGGTGCATAAAATCTGCTGGGCTTCTAAACCTCCATGCCCTATTATCTACCAGGGGCTTATAGGTAGATTAATCCCCCTTGCCCTATGACCTACCAGGGACTTTTAGGGTCTGTCAGGCCAATTATAAGTGTACCCTAATACATAGAGTACCCTATACAAGTGCGTGTTTAAACATAACACTGGCCCTGGGCCTGGCTAGCAGAGCCCAGGGTACAGTCAGAGCCAGTTAACACCTGTATCATTCAGCAAAAAATGGGTATGAACAGGGCAAAAGAATGATTTTGTAACTACCACTGAGTATCAAAGTGTAGAAGCAACAATGGGTGTACTCGTAGGATAGAAACTATTCGACCTCTACAACGCCCAAAACTTCATACTGTTTTCCCATGACGTTGTGCTCTAACCAGCTCACTATTGGCAGCCAAAACCTATACCTTCTAACAGTCAAATCTGTAGCATACATTTTTAGAATATATGTCATTGAATATTACTGCATTTCTTGCAATACCAATGAAGGTGGGAGCTCACATTTTTACCAAAATCAGAGACCTTGTTCTAAGTTTAGTTATAATAATACGTTTTCCCAAGCCACTTAAGAGGAACAAAATCTGAGACCTCAAAATTGGAGACTTTTTTGCTGTCACAATACAGACATCATTAGCAATACTTTTCCATGTACTTAGAGAGGTCTTTGAGTCAGCCACTTGTTCATGACCGGATGGCTTTCTTCTTCATTTGAATTCCCTGGTCCTGATTCAGTGGCTTTTTCTTCCCTTTTCTTGTGTATGTCTCATCCACCTCCAGAAGCATTAAGATTACACTTGCTTTTTGAGTGTTTGATTGTATACTTCCACTCTCTCTCTCTCTTTTCTCTCTCTCTTTCTCTCTCTCTCTCTCTCTATCTCTCACCCTTTCTCTATCTCTTTTCTTTCTCTCACCCCTTTCATTCACCATCCTGCCCGCACTCCTCACTCCTCTTTGGTATGATTGCCTCCATATCCTTTTCTCCCCTCCCTCTGCCACCTCCCTCCACATTCAACCCCTCAGACTCTTGAGACACCGAACACTGCTCGCACTCAGTGTCTCTCTATCATCTCTCTCTACTCCCCTGCCTCTTTCATGCTCTTTCTCACTTTTGCCGCTACTGGATTTAGCTAAGCTTGTAGAATTGCTTTCTAAGCATTGGCAAAACAAATAACGGTGGTTGATGAACTTGTAAAATTATTTTGTATGATTCCAAAATGGCTGGCACATTGCGATATGGCACAATATGGCAGCCATATTGGAACAGTCTAACGTTCCTAGATGACTGGCACATTAGGCATAGCATGATGGCCATCTTGAACATTTAAAAAATAACTTTGCAAGTTGCTGCTGCCACTAATAGCTTTGCCAGTACTTGTAACACAATTCTACAGTGTTTGGCAAAGCCAATATACGCAGTGAGCATTGGCAAAACTTGCTACCAGTATTGGCTTTGCCAATGCTTGTCTTGGGATATCCTGAATCTTAAAGGGCGCAGGGTGTGAAGGGCATAAGTAATCAACTGAAGTGAGAACCTGACCCTAAAGTAGATAGCTTAATGCACATTTTTGCAAATTGTCTTAATTGCAATATTTTCGTTATCGGTTCCCTTTCCAAAGCATCAATTCATGTCTACGATTTATATTTTCAGAACATCTGCATTTCTATTTTCTATGATTTGATTTCTGATGATTAGATTGCTTGAAATGCATAACTTTTGATAAATGATTAATTTTGATTAATTAAATCTCTTCTTCCGAGCTTCCATACTCTGCATCTGTCGGGAAGCAGAAAGCAGTGTTTTTCTCCTCTTATAAATTCAATCCAACAGATTTTCTCTTAATATCTGTATCAATTCACTACTCTTAAAATGTTTTGAAAAACATTTTTTCTCAGAAACCTTTAGTTAAAGATCTCAAAATCAAATAGTGTTTTATACAAAGGCCTGCCACATTTCCTAATACAACTAGGCAGAAACGTGTCAGTTCATCATTACCAGGATCAGAAGAAGATAGTAAACCATCTATACATGGTACAGACAAAAAGCAATTGCTAATCTAAATTAGTGACCAACAGTAGTTGGTGTGACTTTATAAAAACTTTCAAGGTCCTACTCGGCTTCCGATTGCTCATCAAGATGCAGCCTCGAGGCCCTGACACACTGGAGATATAGAAAAGGACCTACGTCACAAAAAGTCCCACAGCTAACATTTCCAGGGAGTATTCCTAAGTGTCATCATAGAGCTGATCATTTTAGTGTGGATGGTGGGCTACTAGATGTAATTTTAACTAAACTTCATATGTATTTATTTAATATTAGTGTTATTCAATGGCTTCGTACTACTGCATTCCTTGTGGCTGTAACAAATATCACGCTTTTAAGTGCACCGACCTAGGGTTAAATGATAGCACAACTTGCTAGAGTTAAATGAATAGCACAACTTGCTAGGGTTAAATGAATAGCAACTCTTGCCCATGAGCAGTATCAGCAGGGAAGGAAGTGAGAAGATGAAAAGTTGGTACCAATGATAACAAACAAGGCTTTTTTTATGATTTATCTGCTGGCCCAATGACTACAGCTATGTTAGCCTGTAAAGAAAGGTGGTATCGGACAAGGAGATGAATTCGTCAGAAGATCGGTTTTATTGAAGGTAAACTCTTCAGCCACGGCCAGGAGCGTCACACCCTCAGAGGCTCGGTCAGCAACTGCCAGTCACTGATCGAATCCCCAAGGATGCACACTCCACGCACGAGCACAGAATGTTAGAACATCAGAGCAATACAACATAGAACACAAATACTTAAACCACTACATCACCTCCCCCCTATATAAACAAAAATTATAAATTTCAGAATTAAAATGTAACAAAATCCTTGAATCTCGAAGGAAACTTTCTAACACGACATCCCCGTGAACAACCTACATTACTTTCCAATTCGTTGCTTACAGGGGCATTACTTGGCAAACAATTTTGCTCCTCTGAAGGTTCTTGTCTTTCTTGATTATGTAACCAATAGGACCAATCAAGCTCACCCTCCGCCACTGAAGCTTTCCTGTTCCTAATTAAGTCCGATTGGACCTTACTTACTCTAATCAATTGTCTTTTGTTCCACCAGCCTTTATCTTGGAGAAACGCTGCACCTTTACTGACTTTACAAACTAGAACAGGATTCGAAAAGATGGACTCTCCTTTTCTAACTTTAAATGGTTTTTAAATAAAACCCAATCACCCACCGCAATTTCAACATTGGTGGAAGAACACCCTCCGTCAAATTTCTTTTTCATTTTCTCTTGACTTACCCTCACTTTATTTGCCAAATCCTTACAACCGGTGTCAACTCTTGTTAGTTTACCACTATCTAACCAAGACGGCAGCAAGGCTGTGTTAGCCTTTCTGCCTCTCAGGAGCTTCGAAAGGGGTGATACCTGTGGTACAGTGTGGAGAAGTGTTGTAACTCCACACTTTTTTTCCAAAAATGATTTACAATCATGACCAGTGGCCAGCGCTGTCTGGATCCCCTCTTTAAGTACTTTGTTGCCCCTTTCAACCAGCCCGTTGGAAGCTGGCGAATACCTGGCTACCCTCAAATGTTTGACATCGTGATTCATCAAGAATGAGCACATTTTTCCGAAACAAAGTGAGTCCCATTATCTGTAACCAGAGATCTAGGAGCTCCCTCTAAGGTAAATACTTTGCTCAGGAAAGAAATAGTGTTATCAGTGGTAGGGGCGTCCACAAATTTATAATACATCCACTTAGAGTGGTAATCAACCGCTAGAATCAAAAATCTTGATGACTCATTAAGTATATTGTATGGCCCAGAAAAATCCAGTCCCACTTTTTCCCAAGGTTTCTCAGGAAAGTCTGTGGGATGTAGAGGTACCTTAGGGAGTTTCCAGTGTTTGTCTGAGAGCAAACATTCCTCGCATCCATCCACCATACTTTTCACTTGAGCATCTAAGGCAGGCCACCAATAATGCAGCTTGATCTTCATGCATGTCTTAGCTACCCCGAGGTGCCCCTCATGAGCGATCTTGACTAAAACATTTCTTAAAGAACTTGGGGGTATAAATTTATCGCCTCGTAATACCAAACCATTCTTGACAGAAATTTCATCAGCTACTAATGACAGATTTCTTAGTTCACCTGACAAATTCCTTGCATCAGGCCATTTAGATGAAGAATATTCTATAACTTTTGACAAAATAGCATCATTGATACATGCAATTTTCCATTCTGACTCTGAAATAACAGTATTACAGTTTTCAATTGCATCAAGCACAGCGACACATTCTACTTCATCCTCCTCTACATCATCCTCATCGTCTTTTTCCATCAGCATCCTTGACAAACAGTCCGCTTGAAAATTCTTGCCCCCTTGAATATGCTTCATGTCAAAATTATATTCCTGTAACTTAGAGATTAAGCGAGTCAATCTTGCTGACATGTTATTACTAGGGGCCTTACAAAAAATGAACGTAAGTGGCTTGTGATCAGTAAGAATTTCGAATTTTCGACCCCAAATATACATCTTAAATTTCTGAGCCGCCCAAACACAAGCCAAAGCTTCCCGTTCAATAGTACTATAATTTTTCTCAAAAGATTTCAGAGATCTGGAAGCAAACGCCACTGTTTGTTCTTTACCATTAACTCTCTGACTAAGGACTGCTCCCAGACCACTCATGCTAGCATCTACTGTGATGACTGACGGTGAATCATCACGGAAAGCATGTAATGCTTGAGCTGAAATGATTAGATCTTTTACCTTGGCAAACACCCCATCAAGATCTTGGGACCAAACAAATTTCTGACCTTTTTTTAATAACACTCTAAGGGGCTCCACGATCTGTGCAAAGTTGCATACGAACCTCGCATAGTATTCAGCAAGGCCCAAAAAAGAGCGAAGTGTATCTTTGTCTGAAGGGGGTTTTGCCTCCTTGAGAGCCCTGACCACAGAAAATTTCGGAATAATACCTTTAAAAGACACTGTGTGTCCTAGGTAATCCAGCTCTTTCACGCCAAATTTGCACTTATCTGCTCTTACGGTCATACCATGTTTGCCTAGAGCAGATAATACCTTTCTCAACAGCACAACATGTTCACCTGGATCCTTCGAAAAAATCAGTATATCGTCCAGATATGTCTGAACGCCTTTTATCCCTTTAAACATAGTATCCATCAATCTTTGAAAAACACTAGCTGCGGATGCTAGGCCAAAGGGAAGTCTCAGGAATTTGTAGGCACCGAAAGGTGTAACAAATGTTGTTAGTTCCTGAGACTCCGCAGCTAGTGGGATCTGATGGTAGGCGGACTTTAGGTCAATTAAAGAGAACCACTGAGCACCCCCCAAATTTGCCAGTAGATCATGAATCTTGGGGAGGGGGTGGCAGTCTACTACAATGTTTTTATTAAGGCCCCTCAAATCCGCACAGAGTCTAATTTCCCCTGTCTTTTTGCGAGCGACCACAATGGGGGCCACCCACTGTGAAGACCCCGTGGGTTGGATTATACCCTGTGAACATAAATCCTCCAACATTTTTTTTAATTCTTCTCTGGCACTCAAGGGGACCGGTCTGACCTTATGAACCACAGGTATTGCATCAGGTAACAACCTGATCATATGTTTGAACTCATTCACACAACCGATTTGCTCACTGAACACTGACTTAAATTCTTACATCAAACTTTTCAAATCTAAAGTTAGATCATCCAGACTACAAACAGGAATTTCTCTAACTCTTATAGGGTTTACATCCCCTGGGACTAAATACAAACCCAAACGTGCCAGATCTTTCCAGCCCACAATGTTTTCCCCTTAATTGCTACATAAACTTTAGTATTAATTTTTCTTTCTAAAATTACGACATCAGACATAAAAAATCCCAACATGTCTATGTCCTTCTCGCCAAAGGCCTTCGGAGTGACATCGGATTTTGACAGTGAAACACTTCTTCCCCATTTCTCAAAAAAATAAGAGTCACGAAGAATTGTAATTGGGGATCCTGAGTCCGCCATGACACTGGTTTCTTTACCATCAATTAATGCAGTACATAAGGGGCCTTTAATCTCCAAGGGATCCTTTGTGTAATCCACTGTCTGGAGTAGATTATCCAAAGACTCTGTACAATAATTTGTTTCAAAGTCTACACTTCGAACTGTGACCGGTTTCCTGCGGCCTCTGCAGAGTTTTTGGAAATGTCCCATTTTTTTACAGATAGAACAACGTTTGCCTAAAGCAGGACACCCTTGAAAATTTCCAATGTGCATTTTTGACCCACATCTGTAGCAATATGGTTGGTAACTACTTTGTGAAGTCTTTGACCCTCTGTCTCTTGAGGCCACAGCCAACAAATCTTCTTCATAAGCTTCCACCGACTCAGAAATCGAATTCACTTTAGATATACGGTTAGCTTGTATAACCTTAGTAGAAATTGTAGAACGTTCTATACTTAAAGCCATGTCTATTACTTCGGAGAGTGAAGGATTTTTGCAACCTAGAATCCTTTCTTTAATTTTCTGTGATGCACAATTAAAGACGAACTGATCACGAATGATGTCATCTGATAAAGGACCAAACCCACAAGTAGTAGCTAGAACCCTCAGTGCTGAAATATAGTCCTCCACCTTTTCTTCTTCACACTGTTTACGTTTGTAGAACTTATGCCTTTCCAACATTATGTTAGGCGATTCCGAGAATTGCTTCTTAAGTCTAGCTATTGCCTCCAAATAAGTGTTCCATTGACCGTCTCCTGATTGACCAGTAGGAGGAGGGATAGGAGGTAGGCTTTGAAAAATGCGCTGTGCTGCCAAACCTAAACTGCCAAAAAGCAGGGCGAACTTACGAGCAGGTGAATATTCCGCAGCATCAATAGCCACTAAGTGGTTTTCAAATAAACAGAACCACTCTTGCCAAGGTAAACCAGGTTTGCCTGGTTTAGCTAGAAAAGGAGGCGGCTGAGTAATTTGATTGGGAGTAGCCATCATTAATAAAAGAAGAGTAAAATTTGAAATGAAGAAGAAAATTAAATTGGTGGGAAGTTACCAACTTAATTTGACAGAATGTGTGAAATAGATCATTTTTAATATTTAAAAATAAAAATAAAAAAAATAAAAAATTAATAATAATAATATAAGGTGTGCGTATCACCGTGACGCACAAATGAAGGTTCCGTAATGGAGATCTGAAACCAGATAATCCAATCAAGGTGTGCGTATCACCGTGGCTTGAAATCAGCTGATAGCCAAGCAGTGTAACGCACTGAATTGCCCAAAGCAAAATGGATCTTGAACGGGTACGATGCAGCTTAAAGAAGCGCTCTTCCGCTTGAGAAACCAACGTTCTATGCCTCTTTGTAATGACGCGCTGAATCTGCGCGTGGGACTGTAGCGCGCTGAGTAAGCGCGTGCGCCGTGTTCAGATTGACGGCGCGCGGTCTATTGGATGAGGGTAACGCCTGCCCTGGCCAAAACTCAAGTTCTCGCCGATTATAAATAAAATGGTCCTACCAGCTGTCGCTCATACGTCCCTTAGGATCCGTCGATCTCAGCTCAGTTTGAGGAAACTCAGGGCTGAGAGTCGGAGCTGAACTGGATACTGCGTGGGATTCGACGATTAATCCGATGCGTGTGGCTGAAGACGGAGTTCCCGGTCGTCGCCAATATGTAAAGAAAGGTGGTATCGGACAAGGAGATGAATTTGTCAGAAGATCGGTTTTATTGAAGGTAAACTCTTCAGCCACGGCCAGGAGCGTCACACCCTCAGAGGCTCGGTCAGCAACTGCCAGTCACCGATCGAATCCCCAAGGATGCACACTCCACGCATGAGCACAGAATGTTAGAACATCAGAGCAATACAACATAGAACACAAATACTTAAACCACTACATAGCCTATTTCAAAAGCAGGCCTGGAAAAGCACTGCCACCTTCTCACTCAGGCTCCTCTTAATTATGTTTCCAGGCTGTGTAGATGCTATGTTTGCTCCTAATATACTTTTCGCCCAAACTCTCAGCAATTGGTTACCAAAACATGGGTGTTGTGTGTTGCTAAGTTACGAGGAATGCTTGATCAGCAAGCATTCCTGGAATGTTTGTATTCGAGCTGCGAGGGTTGGTGGCAGCTGTTGGAAGGACACCGATGGAGCTGCAGGTGCCTTCCTGCGCTCCTCAGCAATAAAGGATTACACTTCATTACTGGATCCAGTGTCTTATTTAACACTGGCGATGAGAATGGGATGCAAACCCACACGTGCAAAGCACAATGCGACGAGTGCTGAGGAGCCTGGGACCTTACGCGTGCAAGATTTTTACGAAATTGTGCTGCATTATATATATTTTTTTTTTTTTTTTTAATTCACGCCTGCCGTGCCTTGAACGCATATGTACTGCTGTAACTACAGGGGAACTAGCATGCTTATGTAACGTCACTTCGGAACCACTTCGGATTTTTTTTTGGTAACATTTGGCTAATTTGGTGTATCACGTCACTGTTCCGACGCGCAACGGACTTGGAATCTCACCGTGGTATCCAGGTGAGTGCGGCATCAGCGTTGCCAAGGAGCGTGTGGCATGCAGCTGTATTGAACTCCTTGGTCACCGGGGTGTGCGTCTTCATTGTTCTGCGCCCCGTGAGTGCTCGCAGTGCATGCTGGTTACCGCACCATGACAACGCCTACGTCATGACGTAAGGTCACGCTACGTGACCTCTTCGGCAGCCATCTTTAATTGCAAAAGGTGTTGGGAGTCGCACCGGCTGTCGGAAATTGAAGCATTGATCAGCCAGTTGTCGCTCTGTGTTTTCTTTACGAGTTGAATCGGGAATGAAGCAATTATCAGCTGGTTTCTGCGCTGTGGTTTCCTTACTAATCGAATGCCACATTATCTATGGTATTTACAGAGAGTGATTAATTTGACGTAATTTTTTTTTACCTTTCCGTCTTTTCCTTTTTATTACAAGATCCACAAATTAATGCTGTCTTAACTGTTCTGCCCTTCTATGTGGTGAAGATCAGGACAGTGAATTGGACACTGAACTAGTCCATACAGCAACATGACCACCCAAAATTATAACATCAGTGCACCTCAAGTCTTTTGGGCATGTGGATCTGAACCATCTATTAAGTGGTTGGAATGGAGAGCTTATTTCACAAACTATATTGAAGCTGTGGATGAAGCTGGAGAGATGGCTGCTGATCAAAAGAAAAGATTACTTTTACATTAAAGAATGTCCTAAAGAGGTCCTGCTAGGTTGAAAGTGTACAATCAAATGACTAAGGCTGCTGTTTCCGGTGATGATGTTTTTGATTTAGCTTTACTTCATCTTGATAATTATTTTACACCTAAGGTTTGCATAGGCATTACAAGGTTTAAATTCTTTCAAAGGAAACAAGGTAAATCTGAAACTATTGATGGTTCTGTCTCAGAACTTAAGAAATTAGCTTTGGATTGTAAGTTTGGCACACTGCATGATGATTTTATAAGAGATCAGGTAGTTATGCATGCTTCCAATCCATCTATTCAAGATAGGCTTTCGATCAACGGTGATGCACCTCTGGAAGAAATCCTTGCCTTGGTTCGCAAGGCAGAGATGTCTAGTAGGTGTGCTGTTGTTCTCAAAGATGATGCACAAGATTCTATTGTGGGTAAAGTCAATTTTAATCCTAACAATAGATTTGACTAGTTTAACTCGGCAAGGTTTGACAGACCAGGTCCATCTAGATTTGGTTGTGGTAGAGCCAGACCTAGGGAACAAACAAGGTGTTATAGATGTGTTAGTCTAGATCACCTGGCTCATAGCAAACTCTGCCCAGTGGCCAAACAAAAATGTAGTAATTGCGGCATCATTGGCCACTATTCTAAAGTTTGCAAACGTAGGACTTCAAAAGTTACATTTTTGAATGATACTGATGAGGATTTTAATCTACAGAACAGATATGAGGAAGATCCTCCTGTCAATGACTTGGTTATGAATGTTAGAGGCAATCTGGTACTTAATATTACTGACACACTTTGTAAGAATAAGCCTGTATGCTGGATGAGTATTGGTGGTGTTAAACTCAAAATCTATGCGGACTCTGGTTCCCCTTATACAATCATTAATGAGGATTTGTGGAATTCCTCATTCATACCTAAAGTTGGTAAACATTTGATTGAGCCAGATATTCATCCCGAGGGATACAGTGGGAAAAAAAATGATTTACTTGGGTATAGATGGTTCACATTTGAATTCAAAAACAGACAAAATCGAGGAAAACTTTATGTGGCAAAAACAGGTCCACCTGTTCTAGGTGGGTTGGATCAAAAGGAATTACATATTATACTGGATCCGAATAGTAAAGAGCAGGTACTCATTGTTGATGAAAGTAGCACCTTGGGGAAAAGGATGCAAGGTCAGTTTCCTAGTGTGTTTAAGGATAAATTGGGGAACCTTTTGGGGTTTGAGCACTTAATTCGCCTCAAGGATAATGCCATTCCCAAAGTCCATAGATGTAGGAATGTCCCTTTGCTTATAAGAGGTGAAGTTGAAAGTGAGATTAACAAATTAGTCAATTCGGATGTAATTGAGCCTATAGAAGCTTCGGATTGGATTTCTCCAGTGGTTATTGCCAGACGGAACAATGGTAAAATTAGGCTGTGTGTGGACCTGCGCCAATTAAACAATAACATCATAGTGGACAGGTTTCCCTTACCAAAAATCAACGAAATGGTTACATGTTTGAAGGGTGCTAGGTGGTTTTCCACCATTGACCTTTCATCTGCGTACCATCAAATTTCTTTATCACCTGAGTCAAGAAAATACACTTCCTTCATAACACCGTTTGGCTGCTACCAATTTAAGCGAATGCCTTTTGGTTTAGCTTCAGCGGCAGCCGTTTTTCAACGCCTCATGTTTCAATTATTTAATGAAGTAGAAGGCGTTACCTTCTTTCAGGATGACATTTTGGTATTTGGTGCATATAGAAATGAACATGAATCCAGGCTACTTACGGTATTGAGAATTTTACAAGAAAAGGGTCTTACTGTTGAACATGCAAAATGTAATTTCGCTCAAAATAGTGTTACTTGTTTGGGTCACGTGATCGATGAAAATGGAGTGAGACCTAAACCTTCACTTGTCTCTGCAATTGAGAATGCCTCCACACCACTCAGCAAAGACGATGTAAGATCCTTTTTAGGGATGGCTGAGTTTTGCGCTAAATATGTACCTAATTTTGCAGACAAATGTTACAACATTCGCAAATTACTCAAAAAAGATTGTAAATTTATTTGGTCTCCGGAGTATGAGAATGATTTTAGATGTATCAAATTATCCATCGCTAAAGCCACTGCCTTATGTAGTTTTGACCCCTTAGCTGATAGTGTGATTACTACGGATGCCAGTAATAAGGGACTTGGTGCTGTGTTGTCTCAAATTGACTCTAGAGGGAAATAACACATTATTGCATATGCTTCCAGATCTTTGTCTCCGTGTGAAGAGAAGTATCCTATTATCGAAAAGGAAGTGCTTGCTTGCGCTTGGGCTCTTGATCATTTTAAATCATTCATTTGGGGAAAAGTATGCACCCTGCATTGTGATCACAAGCCGTTAATCAAAATTTTGACCACGGGAGGTTCAAATAACATTTCCTCTAGATTAGCTAGAATTTCCATGCGCATGCAAAGCTTCACTTATAAAATTGTTTATACTCCAGGCAAAAGTAATGTTATGGCTGACTTCTTACCTAGAATGTCGGTCATGCTGGAAAAGTGTGAGGATGATAAATGGAATGACTTCCAAGTTGCATTTGTACATGATCAAGGGCATTCTACCCTTAAAAAAGATGAGTGGGAACTAGAATTAAAAAAAGATGTGGTTTTGCAAGAAATAATTCCTTATGTTATGAATGGTTGGCCCGCAAGGATGCACTTAGTGAAGCGACCAGACCTTTTTGGGAAGTCCGATCTGAACTTTCCTTTAGCGATGGGTTTTTGTTACGAGGTGAGAAAATTGTTCCACCTGAAAGTTTGCGTGTGTCTATTGTGGAATTGTGTCATGAAGGCCATTCTGGCATATGTAGGACCTAATCACTTTTAAAAAGTTTATTTTGGTGGCCTGGTTTAGACAAGGTTGCAGAAAGAATGGTGAGAGAGTGCAATGCTTGTTCTGGTGCTGATAAATCCTTACAAACCTTACGTCCTCCCATGTGTGAGACAACCTTTCCTAAAAATCCTTGGGTAGTTGTAGCTGTTGATATAATGGGTCCAGTTATGGATCGTCACCAAGGTTCATACAAGTATGTTATGGTTCTCATGGATTTGTATTCTCGTTGGCCTGTGGTGAAGGTTGTGGATAGCACTGATACTGATGTTGTGCTGAAATTTCTGGATGACATTTTAGTTTCTGAAGGCATTCCTGCATGTTTGCTGAGTGATCATGGAGTTCAGTTTCTTTCGAAAAAGGCAAAATCCTACTTTGAGAAACTTGGTATCAAACATAGAACTACCTCCCTGTATAATCCTAGTGGAAACGGCATGGTAGAATGCTTTAACCGTGTGTTAAAGGGCACTATACAATTGGCTATTGGGACTGGTGAAAATTGGACCACGCAAGTTGGTAAGATGGTTTGGGCCTATCGTGTCACCGACTCTGATGCCACTGGGCTATCTTCCTTTCTGATAATGCAAGGGCGTAAACCCAGGTCCAAATTCAATCCTGAGTGGTTATTCACTTCTGGTGTGGAACAGTGGTCAAGAGAGGAAGTTTGGAGTTGAATGGAAAAGGTACATGACAGAAGCAAGAAGTATTTTGATGATAAGCATGGCGTTCAAATTCCACAGATTGCTGTTGGTGATTGGGTACTATTAAGAAACCAGGATTTGTTTGTAAAGGCGACAGTTGTTTTTTGAGCCTGAAGAGGTGGTGGAAGTTTTCCAAAATTCTGTAAGGCTCAAAAATGGGAAGGTTTGGAATTTGAGGAGAGTTGCCAAGTCCTGTAGTGGGAATAAAAGTGGCGTTGACAGTAGTTGTTTTGATTGGATGGATGATGATGAATCAAGTCAACCTGCTTCTATTGCAAGTCAGTCTGCACCTATTGTTTCCGCCACTGAGGATGTACTGCTTACTACTGAAGTTGTCAATCATACTGATAATCAGGATGTTGCTCAAAAAATTGTAAGAGAAAGGAGGGCTCCGGGTTGGCTGAAAGATTTTGTGGTGAGCAACTCATGAAGCTTGCTGGGCTATTCTGCTATTATATTGTGCATATATTGTGCTGTACTATCAAATATATTTTACTGTATTTCTTTGGTTTTTTTTCCGTTTTTTTTGTTACTTTCTTCCTTATTGTATTTTATTTTATTCCATTTTAAGGAGGGGGATGTGTTGTGTGTTGCTAAGTTACGAGGAATGCTTGATCAGCAAGCATTCCTGGAATGTTTGAATTCGAGCTGCGAGGGTTGGTGGCAGCTGTTGGAAGGACACCGATGGAGCTGCAGGTGCCTTCCTGCACTCCTCGGCAATAAAGGATTACGTTTCATTACTGGATCCAGTGTCATATTTAAAACAATGGGTAATCGAGACTGTATCCGAGAGACCCGGTGCTTCGGGGCCTAGCACTTTGCTGCTCTGACGCCAGAGCAAGAAATAACCGAGTTTCAGAAACTGTGGCCTCAATGATGGCTTTCGGGAGCCATACCTAGCAAAGCATTGCTATCACTTAACAAGGGAATAAGATGGCATGTGGCATGGGTGTTGTTTACAGACCTCTTCCTCTTTGCCTTACATGTGAACTATACAGAGTACTCTGCATTATTCACAAGGATATTACTTGTCTATAATTAGACATTTTCTGTGAATTGTTCATCTGGTCCTTGGTGCACTTAGCATGCACTAGTTATTGAACAAACCAGCACATAACATGGTATTCCTTTCTTGATATTGCAATAATGCATGGCACTCATAAAGGAATGTTGTTTTAGTATGCTTTATGTCTACATTTAAACTTCTGCAACTCACAGGCCATAGACTGAAGCTGCCCGGTATTTATTTATGCAACTTTTATATAGCGGGTACATTACTCGGAGGTGTTAGAGCACTTTACAACAGAAGTAACACATGTACACACATGATACATTTCGCCAACAATGCAAATAGAGGCACAAGATGTAAGTAAGCACAAAGTTAAAATAACATACAAAGTCAAGGGCAATACATGGCTTAGTGCAAAACCTCAGTCTGGTACAAGCAAGAAGCCAGAACCAAGTTCAAAGTGGAAGGGTGTAGAGCAAGAAGCAGTGCTTCATTTGAGCCATTGGTTATTTTGGGGGACAGGCACTTATTTTTACCCATTCGGTATTTACAAAGCACAGGAGAGTGAAAAAGACGCCAAGGGGAAAAAAAGAGGGAAGGGAAGAACGGCAAAACTGTCACAATGGGAGAAAGCAGGAACCTGACAGAGTGAGATAAAGTAGCATGGTGTGTCTGGTAGTGGACTGAAGACATGAGCTGGATTTAGGACTATGCAGCCTTGGTATTCGGCACTCCGATGTTTAATTGCACCGGCCGCAGCTTCTGAGTACGACTTTGGGCATCGGCCCTCTTTCATTCACAAAGTAAGCACTGGCCAGAAGCAAGGAGTAGGGGGAGAACAAGAGGAGTGGAGGGATTGTGGATCGAGAGCAATCCTCTGCAGGAAGTAGCAGTGTTGAGCAGAAACAAGTAATAGTGCTTAAAGGAGAGAATAACTGAAGTATTTTTCAAAGAAAAGTGATTTCAGTTCAAACTTGAAGATAGGAAGAGTTGTAGTATATAAGCCTGAAGGCAAAGAGATCCAGATTCTGGTAGCCACCTCTAACAAGCATTGGCAAAGCCAATAGGTCTTGCTTTTACAAGATTTTTTTTTCTGCTCTAGAAAGCCAATAGGTCTTAGCAATACGAGAGCTATTGGCATTGTAAATTACAATGTCTTTAAGCCATGTGTTATGGAGTGGAGTGAATGTATGTGGAATGGATTGAAATTATGTGGTTTGGATTGGAATTGTTTGTTGTGGAATTGTGTGGCATGGAATTGTGTGGCATGGTGTGCTGTGGAATTATGTGGATAGTAAATATATGGTATTGAGCGTACTGGAATTATGAATATTGAGATTGTGTATCATGAAGTTAATTATGTGGAATGGTATTGTGTGTTGCGTAGTGGCATGTAGTGGGGTTGAATTATAAGGTGTGCTGCTAAATTTTGTAGCTTCCTGTGGAATTGTGTGGAGTGGATTGGAGGTATGTGGTGTGTTGTGGAATTGTGTTGTGGAGTTGAAGTATGTGGTTTGGTGTGGAATTATGTGATGTGGAATGGAAATTGTTGGAGTTGAATTGTGTGGCGTGGAACTGTGTGGTGTTGAGTGAAATTATGCTGATTGGAATTATGTGGCATGGTGTGGAGTGCATTTATGTGGATTGCTGGTATGTGGCATAAAGTGGATTTATGTGGGGTGTATTTAGGTGGTATTGAGCAGAGTGTAATTATGTGTAGTGTAATTATGTGGCTCTGAGTGATATTATGTGGAGTGTAATTATGTTGTATTGTGTAGAATTGTGTGACTTTGAATTGTGTGATGTTGTGTGGAATTATGTGGCATGATGTGGAGTAGTATTATATGTGTAGAATTATGTGGCATGTTGTGAAGTTGAATTTAGTTTGAGGAGTATAATTATGTTTTTTGCTATTGAGTGGATATATGTGGAGTGTAAATATGTGGCGAGAAATGTAGGTTGGAGTATAATTATGTGTAATGGAATTCTCTTGAGTTGAATTGTGTTGCGTGGAGTGTAATTATATGGTTTGGAGTGGAACTACGTAGCAGAGTGGTATTATAGAAAGTGGTATTTTGTGGCACTGAGTGGAATTATGTGGAGTTTATTTTATTGGTTTGTAATTATGTGGCATGAAGTGGAATGATATGTGGAAGTGTGTAGTTGAATTGTGTGGCATGTTACTATGAGATGTTTAAATGTGTTGTGTGTAATGGATTTATGCGGCGTGGATTTGTGTGTTGTGGCATTGTTTGACTCCTTCAGCCAGTTCTGATGCTTTACCCAACTGTGCTTTGCATTCTGGACCTTACAGGCCCATACTTATAATAGGAGAAGTGAAACTACAGGCTCCAACAAGCAAAATGCTACTGAACAGTTATGTTACTTACCTACATTATAAATATTTCAATATTATTTTTTATTCAATTGCAAGCATATTTCGGAAAACAGTATCTGCGGCACAGGCGAAAAATTATTTCACTATGTCATGCTCTGAGATTTATTCCAGATGAAGGGAATGCTTGGAAAAACAGCACATAAAGTGGAGCAGCGCAACCTCAAAACTATTTGTTACAGCAATAATCTGAGAGCATGTCTGGGTCAGTAACGCATTGGGAAGGGTGGCAGGGTGGCTGCGGGGGCCATCCTTTCCCTCAACCCTAAACAACAAAAGGCTTCAAGAAAGCCAAATGACTACATGTCGTTTTTCTACTGTCTATAGAAAATAATGTTTATAATGGCGTATCTTCTAAGGCGTCTTTGAGAACAATAATGTGTATTTTGAGCAAAGGAGAGCTGCATCTCCGTTATCAACAAGCGCTATTAATAAACAGCTCTTTAATACTTTATTGCTGTCAGAGATTGAAAGGCCAACTCGGCTCAGCAGGACTAGCTTGAACCTGTGACGTGCACGCTAGTCAAGATCTCTGCAGCCAGCACATTAACCCATCGAGTCATCTTACGAGGCACTGTGACGTTTCTTTGTTAAGGTGGTTAAGACCCTCCTAATCCTAAAATCTGCTCCATCAGAAAGTGAGACCATAATATTTGGGTTCAACTCATTGCCTACGGGTTTGGTACTTAGAACAGAAATGAACAGTTGAGGGTGGGGTGCAGGGTAGAGAAGGTTCCGAAGACGGAGCATAGGACAGGCAGCTGTTACAGAGAGCCATGCTTCAGCATGAAAAAACAAAAGGGGAGCTCCATTTTCTTTGAAAGACTTGTGTATTCAGTTTGCGTTTTTTTTATTCCATGCCCCAACAGGCTCTTCTCTCGGTCTGAATGATCCCTTGACTAGATGTGTGGCATGACTCGCGGGTGGGGGTCGCGGTGGGTCGCGCAAGGGGGTGGGTTTGTTAATTTTTTTTAAAAACTTACCTCACCTGCCCGGTCCGGTAGCGCCTCGCATCCCTCCGAGTCCCAGGAAGCGGGCAGCCTCCCTCTCCTCCCCTAAGCCAATCACAACACTGCAGTGGCAACGTTGTGATTGGCTGGGACGCCGACCGCATAGGCGTCTATGGGGAGGCCGTTTTCTCCATGCAGGCTGCATGCAGCCTACATGGAGAAAACGGAGAGTGTGCATGACTGGTTTGGTCGGCCCTGGGGCCGACCAAACAGTCAGCGCCCACAACAGTGGGCAAGCCACTCCTCCCCTGCCTAGAGCAGGACCGCCCACCCACCCGCCCGCCCCCAACCAAACCCTTCTTCTTTCTTGCAGTGCGAGAAGCAGAAACATAAAATGGTATTCATAATACAATTTTATGTTTCTGCTTCTTGCACTGCGAGAAAGCAGTGGAGCGATGCTCCTCCGCCCACATGGAGGAACCGCCCCTGATTCCAGCTATCAGGAGTCTTGCTTTCCGTGCATGCACACATAGATTCACGAAACAACCACTGCATGTAAGATGAGCAAGGCAATTAGTGATTACTTTCCCTCAGCTGGATCCCCAAACGCACTCTGGGTTTTGTCTTAAGCATCTTACCAAAGACTTCTGGGCAACATTCGAGCAGTGGCCCACCCCAGAGCTATCCACACTGAGTGCATCTAAGATAAAATACTCCTAGGGATTCCGTTGTTGCATGTTATTCGAGAAAGAGGAGAGTGAAACTATATGAATATAGAGTACCTCATTTCTTGCGTGGAGGGGGACAGTGATCAGAAGAGCCCACCTGTAGGGATTACTTCTGAACATGTGATCTTTTATTTGTTCTGTGTAGATGGCTGATGCTACTCTGTATTTCCATCTCTGTGGGAGGGTGGGGGTGTTATTACCATCATATAGCTTCTGGCCCCTCCCTGCGTTAATGTTGAAGGCCAGAGGACTCGATTTCCATCATATGTGAAACATAGTAATCATGCCTCAATGTATGTTGAAAATCAGTAAACTTGCAGCTCTAACTTCCCTCTACGTGTCCAACTTACCCAGCAGCCCCGTACATGTGCTTTCTAGAGCTGCCGTCAATGTTCAAGGCCCCACGTAAACAATGAGACCAATGCTTCTGGAAAAACACTTGAAACATGTTCCATCCCACATAAGGACTTCAGTTGATTACTGAATATAAGCAGCTACGATGAACACTTCCTTAAAACCAAACATCTGTTATCAGCAGTATTTTGTTTTATAGCAAGACTAGAGGCTTCTTTCTCTTCAGTGCGAGTAAAGTACATGGAAAAATCTGCACATGCCAGGAGGCATGGTAACACAAGTCAGAGGATAAATACATAACTAAGCAGTCCGTTTTCCCAAAGAGGCATTTAGAAAGAAAACCAACAATTTTTGAAGAGGGGATGTGACGTAACATGTAGAGCTGCCGACTTTGGAGCTGGGGAACCGGGTTCGAGTCTCCAGGATGGTTCTCCCCGTGCCTACCAAAAAAACTAACCAAAGTGAACAGAAAAAGGAGTGCAATGAAACAAACAGAAATAGACAAGCAATAATGCATGTAACAGGGCCAGTTGCCAGGGCAAGAATCACCCATGGAAAGGAGAGACAAATGTGAACACTTAGCCATGGAAAGGGATTTTGAAAAGCACACACAGAAACAAATGGCAAGCGAGGGGTGTGCTCATAGCCCACAGAGGAGATACAGCATGTCTCGAAGAGACAGCGCATGCGCTGCCTAGGCAAGACCGAAAAAGGACTGAACCATCTTGAGGTTGGTGGGTCGAGAAGTACTGTTTCAGCACTTAGTTTGGCTAGCAGGTATGATAGGGTGCATGCAGTCCAAAATGGACCACCAGATCAATGCCGTCACCTCCTCCTGTTTTCACACCCTCCGTCTCCAACGCATACTTCCAACTGGATCCCCCTTGAACACAGGGAGACCGCCACCCATGCTCTCATCAGCAGCAGGCTGGACTACAGCAACGCACTCTATGTTATGTTATGTTAGCAATTTCTAGAGCGCACAAATACCCGTGGGTGTCTCGGCGCTATGGACTGTAGAGGAAAGAGGAAAGGCCCCTTATTGCTCAAATAGCCAGGTTTTTACTTGTTTTCTGAACGATAGTAGCATTGGGCTGGTCTTAATTTGTAGGGGGAGCAGGTTCCAAAGTTTAGCCGTTGCCACTACAAATCTTCTGTCGCCCCAGTTGACTTTGTTTGTTCTGGTAACGATCAGAAGGTTGGCATCTGCGGAGCGCAGGGCTCTGCTGGGCACGTATGCCCGAAAAGCTTTTTTCAGGTATTCAGGTCCTATACCGTGAACTTCTTTGTAGGCAATGCATAGCGCTTTAAATTTGGTTCTGATTTTTATGGGCAGCCAATGTAGCTGGCGCCTCACATTGGAAATTGACTTAAACTTTGGAGTACCTGACAATATTCTGGCGGCTGCATTCTGTATCCGTTGCAGCCTGTTCAAAACATTTTCTTGAGCATTGATTAAAAGGCCGTTACAGTAATCAACTCTTGACATAACTAGGGCACTGATGAGTGTTTTTCTATGCCCGGATCAACAAGAACCTCACCCGCAAACTCCAGAACATCCAGAATGCCGCCGCCAGACTAGTCCTTAACCTACCGCGCCACTGCCACATCACCCAACACCTGTGGGCCCTACACTGGCTCCCCGTCGAGAAGAGAATCACCTCCAAGCTTCTCACCCATGCCCACAAAGCCCTCCACAACACCGGCCCCGCCTACATGAACCACTGCCTCTCGTTCCACGCACCCCAAAGATCCCTCCGCTCAGCTCAGCTTTCCCTTGCCACGGTACCACGCATCAAGAAGACCAGAACAGGAGGTTGTTCCTTCTCCTTCCTTGAGGCCAAGGCATGGAACACCCTCCCTCTCCACCTCCGCCAGACACCAACTCTCTCCAAGTTCCTGAAGGACCTCAAGACCTGGCTCTCCGTCAAATCACCATGAGCGTCCGGCACCGCACGCACCCTGATGGGTCATGGAAGACCTCTGAACCCACTTGGCCTTCGATGATACTCCGCAGCTGCCTAGGAACAGCTGGCCCCCCTCCCCCAGCGCCTTGAGACCCTTTGGGTGAGTAGCTGCGCTTAACAAACCCTTGATTGATTGATTGATATGTGACGGGCCTTATAAGTGATTCAGGATGTTTTGTACATACCTCTGATCAACCTGGAAAGCCATCAGAATGTTTGAAGTATTGATGAGATATGGGCATCCCTTTTGGTCCCAGAGACGAATCGTGTTGTAGCATGTAGTACTGCCTTTAATGGAGCATGAGGTACTTAGGTAATACCAGTTAGAAGAGCTGATCCTTGATAGCACCAGTGATTGAATTAGATTCTTGATATCCTATTAATGAATTAAACCATGAATCCTTCAGAACAGACACAATTGAAAGCATGCGTTTCTGGCCATTACATTGATATGCCTGTAAATTGAGTCTTTTGTTAAGAATAGCTCCTAGGGAATTGGCCCTATTTACGATGGTAGGTTTGTAGTTGAGGATGCTATACGAGTCAGTCCAAGATTGAACATGCAGTAATGAACGAGCTGGGAAATTGATGAGGAAGTCTGTTTTAGAAGGATTATGTTCAAGATGATGACCAGTCATCCTGCTTGGAACAGAACTGAGGGAAGAGCTAGATGGGAAATGTCATTTGGAGAGACCTTTAAATATATTTGTGTATCATTTGCATTTTGATGAGAAAAGATCCCATGTTCTTTTGTATAATTCCCAGTTGTTCAATTAATGAATTTACGTGATTAAGGACCAGAATAGATCCCTGAGGGAATTCGTTTTAAGAAACTCAAGTCAATTCTTAACCTCTGCCATCTGTAAATTAAGTAGGATGTGAACCATTGTAGGACCACTCGATCAATGCCCATCCCGTCCTTGAGTGTATTTAGTAGCATTCCTTGAGTAACTCAGGAGCCAAGACCTACATTCAGAAATCGGAAAGAGTACTTCAGTGTGGAGATGCTCCACCACTAATTACCATATTTTACGGGATTATATACCTGGTATCGTAGGAAAGCCTATGAAGAGTTAGAGTAAATGATTCTAAAGAACTCAATTCCTAGGCCCTTTACATTTTACAGGGAAAGGCAGATGGTGGGAGGGCCATTCACAGACTTGTAGATTGAATGATATTGTCCAGGCCATCAGTCGTTTACTTAAGAGGCAATGTTACCTAGTGAAGAGTGAGACTCTAAGGAACATGAAGAGTGAATCAGAGGGTAATGGCAGAATGGAGTATTACAGTGATCATTGAGAGCTTGGCAAATTGGAAGTTCTGCTCTACATTGGCACAGTTCATGCCTTCTGATCCTGAAATTCTCTGCCCCATTTAGCGATAGTTAACCAACAGGTTTCTGAAGGTGGAGCCTGAGCTGGCTCTGCTGTCAGAAACATTTGACCCAGCGACTGGTCAGGCTCAGGAATGCTTGGTCAATGTAGTGGTGGCTACAACATACTCGTAAGTGGGTGTAAAAGTAAAATATTTTATTAGAAAATAGTGCCTACCATAGGTAAGAGATAAAAGTGCTTGCCACATTGCAGAAAAGTGCATGCTTATTTGTTGTGCACGAGCTGCACACATTCATGTGTTTTATTTGTTTTCATAAAATAACTGAAATTCAGCAGCAAACCATGGTCTCTGCCCTTGTGTGAAAATGTGACTTACCTGTAGCTTCCTCAGAAGGCATGTACTTATGTTGCAATATTGCAAGGCTATGAGCTAACCCTCCATCATTATGAATGTGTTCGGTTTTTTTTGTGTGTGTTTTTGCATTTATTAAGCATACCATTTCTTCTGTGCAACAAATAATGTATTGAAAGGCAATGAAAATAATGTGCAAGTACTTGTTGTTTTGAAATTAAAATGTTATTGGCGCTGTGCAAGTAATATTCTAGTGCTGCTCCTTTACATCAATGCATGCTATGAATGTGTGTGTTTCTTTGTGCATAACAATATAAAAGACATGCTATTTGGGAAAGAGCCAGATAATAACATCTTTTCCTTCAGCTTTCTGACTTTGCTTGTCACTTAGAGAGGGCTAGATGCTCATAGCCCTTTCTGTATTTAAGGCTAATTACTATGAATGTGATTATTTACCAAATGTGCTGTGGCTTCTTAATTTGGTAAACACATTGAATTTTGCTTTATTGTGATTTTGTTTTTTTTACTAATTTCCTCAACTCTAATGATTTTTGCTTTTTGTAATGATACTGTTATTTGAAGAAATCTACAAATACTGAGAAGTGGAAAAGCCTTGTGTTAGAAATGGGATTTCTGCTTGGCTAGGGCAAGCACCTAAGCCAGGCAGAAACCACCACTCTAGTCAGGGCAAGGGAGTTACACACTGAAGATAACCCCTGCTCACCCCCTTGGTAGCTTGGCACGAGCAGTCAGGCTTATCCCAGAGACAATGTGTAAAGCGTTTGCGCAACAAACTCACACAGCAGCGACACACTAGGCACGCCACAAAAGAAACTCCACACAAGGTTATATAAAAATAGCCTTTGTATTATCCATAAAACACATCAGAGCATAATCAACTATGTACACTGTGCCACCTACTTTACAGGGGATTATATACATTACAGGGCCAATCGGGCCTCTGTCATCACCATTAGAACACACATCCCAATCAGTGAAAGCAACCAGTAACTACTGGTAACATTACACTTAGCCAAACCTATTAGGCATTAATATTTGCAACAGAAAGGCTACTTTGGTGGGTGGCGCAATCAGCGCTGCAAGCCCACCAGTAGCATTTAATTAACTGGCCCTGGGTATATGAGATACCACTTTACAAGGGACTGAAAGGTAAATTAAATTAGCCAAACAGGTGTAGACCAATCTTACCATGTTTTACCATAGAGAGCACATGCACTTTACACTGGACAGCAGTGATAAAGTGCCCAGAGTCCTAAAACCACCAACACCAGGTCAGAAAAAATACTAGGAGGAAGGCAAAAAGTTAAGGGATGACCCAGCAAAAAGGGCCAAGTCCAACACCTTGTTTTCAGGTTTTCTTGATGGTCATGACTCAGAGTTGAAGTTCAGGATTCTTCTTCCATTCTTGCCCATTGACCCTCCTTAATTAATTAAGAGTGGAGCATCGAAATGGGTATCACCACTGATTTACTCTGCCATGGTCCAGCATTCAAAGCATGGCGGATCAGGCTGAAAACATACCAATGGCCCAACGAGCACAAAGAAAACTCCATGCACATGAGGATCATTGGTATTAGTTCCTTCTTGTCATTGAGTTTTGATGAATGCATCTGCCAAAATGGTAGATGCATTTTTGTCACAGAGATCTCTGCCAGACAGGCAGGATCTCTCTCTCACAGTTTGTCTAGCAGGTCACCCTCTAATATCTAAATGAGCCCCTTTAAACTATAGCTACAATACTGTTTAGTGGTGTCCGGCACTGATCCAAGAGGGCTGGATCCAGGTCAGATCTTCCGGCTGGCTGCATGAGACAGAGTTACCAACAATGAGCCTCATTTACGAGGCCCTATTGGCACTTTTGCACCACCGGAGCGTCACCTTTTTGACGTTCCAGTGGCACAATGTGTCGCAGCATATTTACAAGGCCACGCAAAGCCACTTTACGTAGCTTTTCATGGCCTTGTAAATATGTGCTCCTTTCACGCAGAACAATGCGTGAAAGGAGTGTTCCATGGGTGTTGATGTGGGTGTTCCCATGTAACACCCATGGAATCTGAAGCATTCCCAGATTTACAAGGAATTGTAAACCTGGGAATGTGTCATATTCCTATGCCTCCCCAGGGGAGGCATAAGGAGGCACAACGAGGAGAAATACTTTTATTTCTCCTTGTTTTTTCCTCTTTCTATGCGTGCTGCATTTTGCAGCATGCATGGAAAGAGGAAAATGCCATCAATGATTGTTTTTGTGCAGGAAAGTGTCCCTTCCTGCACAAAAACAATCATCCCCGCAACAAAGGCCCCCCTGCACCATGCGCAAGGGTGCCTGCGTTGGCACAATGGGGCTGTTTGTGCACCAGCGCAGGGGAAAAGGACAGGAATTTGCTGTATCTTGTAGATACGGCGCATTCCTGCCCTTTTCTTTTGACGCATGGCAGCGCAGCAGGAAGGCCTGCAGCACTGCTGTGCGTCAAAAGTTTGTAAATGAGGCAGAGTGAGTCTGATTGAAATCTGACATGGATTTTTGTCTGCTTGGAAACTTCTTAGTATTTAGCCCCTTTTTGTTAATAATCAGACTATGGGGGCACGCATTATTTTGTAACAAATCTAGATAGTGTTAGGAAATGGAAGTGTTTATTTAACTTCTGTCACTTTGAGATGTTTTCCTCATTTAGCCACAGCAGTGTTTTGAGAAAGATGTGTTGTATTACAGGGCAAAACGTTTGTTTATTGTTGGGCTCAATAATTTCATGTAGCACATGGTCATAGGTTAACCAAACTACTTTACGTTATTATATCATAGTCCAATTTCCACTCTTGCTGTGGCAAATGACTGCAGTGGACTACATATGTTTTCAGAGACTGACCACCAACAAAAGGTATCTTGACCCTGAAGAATATCATACTTGACAATAAACTGTCAGGGTGCACTTGAAAGGATTATGGGTAAAACATGGATGTGCAGTTCCTCTTATTTTAACATGTCAAATCCCAGAAAAACAGAGGGTCCTAATTTCTGCAACTTCTTACAAATTACTCCTCTTATCCTTGTTTAATATGTTTGTTATGTATGGCTTCCATTGATAAGCCTTTAATGTGAATAACCAGATTCTAAACCAGGTTAGTCACTGCTATGAGGTAGCAACAGTGGGTTACAAAAGTTATTTAGCACTGTTGTGATGTCATAAAGGAAGGCCAGGCTCCTCTGACAGGGTTCTATGATAGTCTGTCAGCACAGCACTGGACAGCAGAGAGTGCAGCTTTAAGTGGAGGTGTAGGGAAGGGGCAGAGGTATGGGTGGGTAGCAGGAGGTCATGTTTTTCCATCTTTGGGAGAAGTGGTCATATTATGTATGTCTCCCCCAATTATCCCTCTGCCCCTGCATAGATGTTGAAATAAGGGGGAAGATTATTTGGGGGAGATACATAGGATAAAATTATAGATCGATTAAAAGTGAATAATGGATGTTTTTTAACTTGCCATTCTGAGTGACATTATAGACAACTCGATCTTTCTCTTGTGGTCTATTTGATGTCACTCAGAACCCCTCAGTGAAAAACATCCTCGTTATTGACTCTTGCCTATCTATAATTCTATATGCAATTTATGGTCACATAACTGTAGAGCATGAATTAGCATTTTGTGCAAAATAAATTTACATGGGTTGTCCAACTTAAGATCGTAGTGCAAGTACTATAAAGATGTGCCAAAAAAGTCCCTAGAAGTATGTGTGTCCCTTGGAGGACCAGACCACAAAATCACTTTTATTTGACAAACTCAGAACATGTATTGCTTGGGGAAATAGAGCAGTCGCTTGCAATAAAGGCACAGGTAAATTGAACAGGCAAGTAACCTATCATGAGTACTGCTTTTGGTATTATTTGCGTCTAGGAGGCGAAAAAAAAGGCGCTACGTTAGCATTTTAGAGTCATTTGCTTTTCTTTGTTTTATGTGTTGCTCCTTCAGTGAACTACATCTACAAACACAGTAAAGATGGGCTGGGGCTTCACTAGTGTTGGATAAGATACATGTATTGGACTGAGCCCAAAAGGCGAAAACTGGTACTTTACTATCCTCAGATAAGATGCCACAATTTAATTTCAATGAAATAAGTCTTTCTGTGTTCGGTCTTTACATTCTTACAGCGATATCGAGCAGGAACATATTCCAATGGTTGGTTTTCTTTCACCTTGGTTTTCTCTACCATGTAGACATCAATTCTTTGTTGTATGACTTCTTCACAGAGGTCATTCTCAAAGATTTACATTGCCAAATAGAACTCTTTTGGAAACAAACCTTTTCTATTACAAACACAGCATTTTGGCCACATTTGTTACCAGGTATGATTGTATTGGGGTTGCGCTGCTTGGGCTTTTTTGTATCAAGAGACGTTTGAGCATATTGTTCAAAAACTGTGACTTTGGGGAAGATGGTGTCTGGTGATCTTGGATGTGCAAAGTCACCCTTCACATTTTAGTTCCTGCCCCTCTCTGGCGTCTTTGAGATGTTTCACTTGAGTGATGTGTTGTATTGGAGCAGAACTTCCTGCTCTCATAGAGCTCCTAACAGTTTGCCTTATTACGGTTTGTTGTATAGAGGTGGTTGAATTTCATTGAGTTATAACTTATGGACATGTGTGATTTTTCCTGTAGGTTCAATGTTTCTGGATGTTTGGTCTCCTCTATCCACAACGGCACTCAATGTGTGCTTGTCTCTTTTCACATTTAGCGCATGAGCAAGTATCCTGGATGCGATCTGTGCTTTAAAGTTGCATATTCGGTCACTGATCCAGGGCAACTATTAGTTGTGTGAGCTGTAGCTGTCAGTGACTCCCTTAGCCTCAACACTTGCTAGTGTAGGCAGGTTTACAGATACTCATTTTTGTGCCTTATATGTCCCTGCTGCCACTACTTTCCTGTTGTATGCCTTCATGAGTGGTTTGATTCAACTTCTTCATACAATTAGACAGAGCACTTCAATTTTCCTAAGGCATTTTTGATCAAGGATTGTGCCATTTTCAAATCTAATTTCTAGGTAATTCTCCCGAATTTGAGAATTTCCAGCTATTCGTCATATCTGAAACTTTTGTTCTGCCTTTGACCAGCTTCATATTTATTTGTCCAAACGTGCACCGTTTTGGTCTTCAGTGTATCAATTTGGATGGTGTTAGACATGCATGCCTACAGAATCTATAACTGTCACTGGTACCCTGTTGACTTCCAGTCTATTATCACTGTCACAAAACTGAGCGTCTTCGTTTTGGAACCTACATCATCTACCCTGACTTCTGCCCTGTTATCATCATAGAATAAACACAAGAACTCAAGTAGCCTTCTTGTTTGCAGGAATACTCAGTGTGCTCCTTAGCTCATCATAGATAGGAGGTTAAAGGCAAATATTTAATAGAGGTATGCAGTCAGGCTATCTAACTCTTCTTTCCAATGGCCTCATTTAGGTATTTTTGAAAAAGGCATGCTAGAATAAGGCATTGGTCTAGGTGAAGTATCTGCTCATGAACTATGACTATATCATCGCACAATGAAATAGAAACTTTCAGGGTAGAAAACATACTTTTTGAAAAAGATTATCAACTTTGCCCTGCATCTTTTACCCTTGGCTAACAAAATTTACCCAGATGGAAACTTTGGGCTTAGATTGGCAAGACAGAGCAATCCATTTGCTAACTTGAATCATTGATGCACAGGAAATCAGCTAGCACATGAAGACAACCTCCTCTGATCTGTCCATGCACTGATCTAATTTTCTCACATAGAATGAAACTATACAATCTTAGGGTACCATTCAATACCTTCACAAGCCAGCTTTTGCTGACAATCTAACCATCTAATGTGAACATCTAGACACATTTTCCCTCAAGTAGAACAGTCGATGGACTAACACAATACATTCAATCGTCTCCACTCATACCCACAATGTGTTATACCCAGCCGTGGCCCGTGCTGGTAACAGCGGTGGGGACGGTTGGGGTGGGGAGGGATTTTGACAGACGACGATGAGGAAAAATGTATTATTTATTAAATGTTCCCTTGTGGTCATCTGTCGAATCCTCCCCCAACCCGGCCCCACCACCCCACCGCTCTTACCTGCACGGGCCGCGGCTGGTTATACCCCAAGTGCTGCTTCTCAATAGGACAGCATATCATTAATTATTAAAAGAACACTAGACATGTTCACACCAGCACAAAATAGAAACAGAAATCAGATAGAAAATTATTTGACAAATGGTGGAGTCAAACGTCAGTAAATCCCAAAAAAACTAACGCTAATTGAGAATTTCAGCCTACTAAAACGAATCCAAGAGATGATGGAGCATGTTGCAAAGTAACTATGAAAGGGCTTCAACTAAACCATTTGAGTAGAGATACAAACTTGCTACCTTGGCTTTGGCTAGGATTACGCTCTACAAATACCACATACATATATAACTTCATACATACATGGCTCAATTTGGGGACAAACCAATTAAAAAAAACTATTATGTAAAAAACTTAATGACTCTCTCAGCCACTTGCAACAACAATTATGAAATTATTGTCAATCCAGGCTATGAACACTAAAATGCTGTTACCTATAATTTCAACTATCTTATCTCTGTGAGCCCCTATGGAAATTCTTGCTCGCAGGTACTTCCAAGATCCACTCTGCCCCTCTAAAGATAGCCGTACAGGGAACAGTCAGGCTATGTCCACATAAGGATATAGGTTTGTACATGTTTATTTTTTCAAGAGTCATCAATTAGGTTTTCAAAGTCTATTTAAGCTTTGTCAGTTTTCACAGGGAGTCAACCACTAGGATTCCGAATTATATTTTGCACTTGTTAGTTTTCACATGGAGTCATTAATTAGCTTATGAACTCTTGCTGACATTTATTATTGCCACAAGGGGGGGCGCCTTTTGGATTAAGAACTAAGGGGCACATGCATCAAGGTAATCATTTGCGATTACCAAATAGTGAATTTTAAGGATTCGCTATTTGGTAATCGCAAATGCCTGTGCAAGAAGGATTCGCAAATAATCTTGCAAATCCTTAACATTCCCTGATAACGATTCGCAAATTGCGAATTGCTATTAGGGAATGCATTCCCATTCATTCCTATGGGCCTATAGGAATGAATGGGAATGCATTCGCAATTTGTGATTACCAAATTGGTAATGGCAATTTGGGAATGCAAATCCAAGGGTGTCTGGGGGCCTAAGGCCCCCCTGAGGCACCCCCCAAAAAAGGTTAGTATGCACATGTGTAGCACACACATGCCGCTACATAGCGCATTTTTCAATGCATGCACAAATTACCATCAACATGAACTTGATGGTAATTAGCGTTTCCTAAATGCAAAGCCGCATTTAGGAAATGCTACATGCATCTCAAATAAGGAATTGCAAATTGCGATTCCCTAAATGCATTCGCAATTTAGGTAATTGCAAAAAATTGCGATTACCAATGTTGGGAATGCAAAAAGGTACATGCATCGGAAAAATGCATTTTTAGGGTCGCAAACATGCCGATTCTGCGATTCGGCCCGTTTGCGACTGTTAAAATGCTTGATGCATGTGCCCCTTAACATCATTTGCAATTGCTTGTACAAGAGAAGTCAGTGGAGTCACATCTTGCACAGACTATTCCTATAGTGCTTAGAAAAAGTATGGTATTAATGTATATGATTACTGAATGTGCAGGCGAACCACATGACATTAATGAAAGGTTTTCATTTTACAGTTATCAACACTTTACATTGGACGTAATCAGAACCACAGAAGGTAATTGCATATTATTAAAGGTAGCTCTGTTCAGGACACTATCTATAAGAACTCTAACATCTCACACAATCTATAATAACTCTGCACTAATAGCTCTTTAACCTACAATAAGTGCTGTTCACATTTATTTTATCAATTTTAATTATATTACAACTGAGGAAAAATATTGAGATTCAGAATGTAAAGTGGAAAATACAGAGAGTGTCAGCAGGTATATCATATACAATACTAGAAGTGATATTCCAAAGTCAATACCACAGCCATACTAAATGTCTTCACTTGTCTTCTTTAGATATCAGTGCTCCTACAGTGTAGCCCAAGACCAGCTGTGCAACCGGGCAATATGACAACATCCAGTGTCTCTGTTTCTCTCTCCTGTTCCCATTTCCCTTTTCAAGGATGTACATCTAACCCACAGTTTGTTGGTGCTAGTTTGGTTGTGGATTCATAGAAGTATAGAAGTGCATAAGTGGAGGCCGTGAATCAACGTAACAGAGAGCAGCTAAGTCCAATAAGCAGCGAGCATACATGAGGGAGTTTCTGCCTGAGTTGAAGTTTTCTGGTGAGGTGTAATTATCTTAGGAAGGCTAGATGACACTGGGAACCAGACATCAGGCGTCAACCCTGTTTGATATCTCTGCCCACGTCTTTAGGGATGATACCTACCCTGATCGGTTCTGCTCCGAACCAGGCCATGAATTAGTGAGACTATCAGTCAATAGCACTACAGTGGCAGCAGCATAGCCCCTTAATCCCTGGTTGGCAAAAAGCAAGGACACTGCCGCATCAACGGACCCTATCCAGCACGTCATGCGTTGGAAATGGCCCTCTGGTGTAAGTGTGCTCTAAATAGAGCAGGTGAAGTGGAGAGAGGTGTACAGATCCGGCTCCCCCATCTGAAGTGAATGCACCCACCCTGAAGACCTTGAACACAAGCCTGCAAGCAGCAGACATTCACAAAGTAACTCTTTAGCTTTCGCTAGCTGTTGAGGAACATTGCTTGTCCAATGAGTCGCTATTTGCTTAACTTGCTACAGCTTCTGGTTGTAATATCGATTTCTGCAAAAGCATAATCACTCATCGATGGAGTCATATGTTATGTTGCTTCCATTGATCAGGAGTAAAGGATCATTTACTGGCATGTTCACTACCCCTGTGATTCTGCTGCTATGACACCTCTGAGTTTCTGTTTTCTTGTCTAAGGTCAATTCTTTTGAAAACTGGTGGTCTCACCCTTCAGTTTCTTTTGAGATCTTTGCCACATTCCTCACGATTGCACCTTTATTGAAAGTGTGCCATTAAGGCCTTTGCTACAAGTGCTTTGGAATGCTAAAATCATCCAGTAATATTCCTGTTACTAGGGGGCGTGGCTTAGCCAGCTGCAAGATGGCTGCACTTTAAGTGGGCTCTGCCGGCCACGCCGAAAATCCTTTCAAAATCCTGCGGACATTTTCGGGGCTGACCCTCAGCACCGTGCTCTAAAGATCCACTTTGCTCTGAGGTATCGTCTGCTGTCTTTCTGGGTCCCGTTGGTGCTGGCATGCCGTGATTCGCCGCTGGGGCCTGGCGTGGCGCTTGGGCCTTCCTGCCGGCCTACGGCTGGCGCTCGGCCTGGGATGTGGCGGCACCATCGACTCCCCGTTTTGCCTGAGAGGGCTCCGGCGGCTCGAGCCATCCTTCCGGACCAGCTCTGTCATCCTGCTGCCTTCGCTCCGGTGAGTCTTTCCCCGTGTGGGTGCCTTGTGGCGGGGGTGGGGGCGCGCGGGTTGTACCGCTGGGCCCGGGCCTTCGCTCCACATGGGTGCCTTCTTCCTCTCTTGGCGCCAGCTGCTCCGGCCATTCTGCCCCAGGCCCTGCGAGGTGGGCGGCGCGCCTCCCACGATTCCCCTGCTGCTTTGAGCCCTAGCGTACTCCCGGCTGCCCCTCCTTGCTGCTGATCGCTGGAGCCGGGCTTCTATCGAGGTCGCCTGCTGGAGTGCTATCGCCCCCCCGCACCTCGGGGGCTCCCGTTACCGCCTGCACGGCCCAGCGCGGCCTCAACTCCTTATCCTCTGCCCCCGCACAGACTTTGCCAGTTGCCGACCTCTGCCCTGGCTGGGCGGTCCCCTGCCGGGCTTGGCTCCACGGCGGGCCGTGCCGATCGAGGATTTGGCTGCATACTCCGCCTACCCTCCACTCGTTTTGGCCTACACAGCTGCCACCCGGGCTGAGCGGCCGCCACTATCCGGCCAGAACTGGAACCTCCTCCTGCTGCCCGGCTGCCACCCTCTCCCCCTGGGTGCTCACTCACGTCTTTGGGACTCAGAGCGGGCCGGCCTCCCTGGGCGCAGCGCCTGCCCTCCGGTGCATCGGAGCTGCCTTGCCTCCCTCCGGGCCCTCCACCTCCTACCCGGTCAGCCTTCCTGCTGAGAGGTCCTGCTGACGCCTGTTACATCTACACCATACTTTGTCCGCCTCATAAACCCGGACTGCTCGCTCCTTCCCCACTGGGCCCTCCTGCTCGTTCTGCGCGGTGCTCGGATGCCACCCCTCCCTGGCGGGCACGGTGGGCCCCGGAGCATCCTACCTGCACCGGCCTTCCCTCTGCGCCGGACGACCGCCATCCCTCCAGGCGCTCACCCTCTGCCGCGGCCACTCTCGCCAGCCTCCGCCTGCTCCCACACCATTCATCTGCTTCCCTACCCTCCGTGGTGGTGATCCGTGTGCCGCTCAGGTGCTTAACGATGGGGCGGACAGACCCCAAGCAACCTAAGCTGGCGTTCGACCAGCGCAAGTCATCACAACAGGAGGGATCGGGCACTGACGTTGCAGAGTCCGTCGTTCAGTCTGAAACCGGCCAAACCCGCGAGGATGACCTCAAGTCCATCATGCTTGACGTGACATCCACGGTGACTGGCACCGCGGTCCAGCTGGACCAGCTCTCTGCTCTGCTGGACACCGTCAAGGCTCGTGTGGACTCCCACGATGCAAGGATAACCCAGGTCGAGATGCAAAGATGCCGCAACCCGGGATCACCATGCACTTCTACAAATGGACAAAGTATTGGAAATCATTAAAAACAAAAATGAGGATTTGGAGGCGCGCTCCCGCAGAAGCAATCTCTGCATCACTGGTGTGCCCGAATCCTCCAACATAAACAAAATAGAAGACTTCGTTGAGCAGCTGCTCCGCGACTTATTTGGGGAGCTCCTCTCACCTGTGTTTATCGTCGAGTGGGCCCATCGCTCCTTGGGTCCTCATCCTGCCCCTGGCCTCCCTGCCCGCCCATCATTGCCAAACTTTTGAACTTCAGAGACTGCGATGCGGTCCTCCGAGCTGCCAGGGAAAAGGGGGAAATTCGTCATCAAGGGAATTTGCTATCATTCTACCCGGATTATACCATGGCGGTGCAGGCGGCCTGCCGTGAATTTCTCCCGGCTAAACATTTGCTGCAAAAACATGACATTTCCTACTCTCTGGCATATCCAGCCAAGCTGCGTGTCAGGGACGGCTCGCAGGTCCACACCTTTCTGGAACCGAAAGCTGCACTGGCCTACGCCAAAAAAATGGACAAATCTCAGCGCTCCGCCCCTTCCAGCTCCCAGATGGCTGCTGCTGGCGATCTCAGTGACAATGACTGATGGCAACATTTGCTCACATGCCCCGACCTCATGCTTAGTATGACATGACTTTGCCCTTTCTGGTCCTAGTTCCTATTGCTCGGCCATGGCTCTTGTGATGGTCTTTACTGGCTGGTTTTCAACCCCCTCCGCTCATGGGCTCTGCGGAACTGTTCTGATGCTGTGACATTCCTACGCTCAACCTTGCAGTCCCCCACCCCTTCCTCGACTACACAGCAACGTCTCTTTCCTGCCCAATACCCGCATCACGAGTGACTTGTGGGCCCCAAGACACTGGGCGTTCTTCGGGTCTCTCTCTCCTTTATTTACTGTCCGCATTCACCCACGGCTTGGCCACCCTGTCCTTGCGGCAGGGGTGTACGCTGACCTGAGCCACATTTCTGCGGGATGATTCCCTCTATCTACATTTTGGTTTTCCCCTTCCCTGTTGGGGATTCCCTGGGTGGGAGGGGTGGGTCTCACAACCTGATTGGGGGGTTGGTGTGGGTGGTGGGGGGTGGGATTTTTGGATTGTGTTGCCTCTCCTCTGAGGCTTGTTGTTGGTTTTTGTTCTTGGATCTTCTGTGTACTGTGCTGTTTGCAACACCGCTCTTCGCGCTGCACTCCCTACCCCATGCACTTCTGACTTCCACTTCACATATGCCACCATCCAGCATTTATTTCCCTGGCCTAGCCCTATGACTGCCACTACACTCTGGACATGGAATGTTCGCGGTCTTAACGACCATCGGAAGGCCCGCTTGGTACATGCACACCTCATACGCCATAAGGTTGACATCTGCTTCCTCCAGGAAACTCACCTGCTTCCTACTACCGCCTCTAGGCTACACTCTTGGCATTGGGACGAAATTCATTCCTCCTTCTACTCTTCCTACTCCCGCGGGGTGTCTATCCTTCTACGCAAAGGGCTCCCCAGGCGCACCACTAAAGCTATTGTCGATCCCGAGGGGCACTTCGTCATACTGCTTGGCACTCTCCTGACCCAGCCTCTCATTCTCGCTGCAATTTACGGCCGCGAACACTGATGACCCTAACTTCTTTGCGCAGGTGTGGCGATGCGTATCGTCCCTGGGCCATGCCGCTCTGCTGTGGGGGGGGGGGGCAATTTTAACATCACACCCTCGGCCACCCTGGATCGCTCTGGGCCCTGTGCCCTGCACCCGCGCTCTACTTCCCTCCTGCGTACTCTCCTAACTGACAATTCTCTGTTGGATGCATGGCGCCACACTCATCCGGACGTGCGACAGGGCACCTGCGTTACTGGCTCCTCTGGCTGCTGGTCCCGCTTGGATCTCTGGCTCACCACTTACGATGCTTTCGCATGGGTCACTTCAGTCGAACACATGGCGCGCACTCTTTCTGATCACGCCCCCGTTAGCCTCAATCTGCTCCCCCCGCATTCCCCTAAGCATATGTTTGCCTGGCGCCTGCCCCCCAACGTGCTCCGTGATTCTGTGTTCTGCGCTGAGCTTCAGGCGGCAATAGAAAACTATTTTGAATTTAATGCTGGTTCCGTGGACTTCCCTTCCACTCTATGGGAGGGCTTTAAGGTGGTGGTCCGGGGTGAATGTATCTCTAAGCAGTCTGGTGTTCTCCGTTCTATACGCGGCACTCTGGAGCGTCTGGAAAGAGAAATTAAGGCTCTCGACTCCCTACAATCTCTCAGCCCCAACCCTGACACTCTTGCACAGATCCGAGGCAAACTGTCTGAATTCGAGCGGGAAGCGGACAGGGAGCTCTCCTTTTTGGGTAGGGAGGCCAGGGCTCGCCGTTATGGCGAAGGTGACCGCCCGGGTAAAACTCTAGCCAATCTTCTGCGGCGGCCTCACGCCGCCTCTTATATTACAGCTCTGCGGGATGGGGGTCCAGAACGCACTACCTCTCCCACTGAAGTGATCTCACGGGTCACTACATTTTACACGCAACTTTACACCACCGGGATCACCCCCTCGCGCGACATCCTGGACCAGTACTTCGACACCCTGGAGCTCCTCTGGCTCAGTAACGGTCATCGGGAATACCTTGATGAACCTTTCTCCAAGGAGGAGATTTTAGCGGCCATCAACAGCCTGCCTGGGGACAAGGCGCCCGGCTCCGACGGCCTGCCTGCGTCCTTTTATAAGACCTTCGCGCCCATTCTCGTCCCGCATCTCGCCGCCATGTATAATGACTCCTTCGAGGCGGGCCATTTTCCTCCATCACTTCGCGAGGCCCTGTTAACATTGCTCCTAAAGCCGGACAAGTCCCCCGAACTACTGGACTCCTATCGCCCCCTATCCCTCATTAATACTGATAACAAGATTTTTGCTAAGCTTCTTGCCTCCCGCCTGTTACCTCTCATGCCTATGATCGCTCGCCCGGACCAGTCCGGTTTCATTCCAGGGCGCGCAACGTCGCATAACCTCCACACGATATTTGCTGTGCTTCACCAGATCAACCCAGCTCTGCCGGCTGTGGCGGCTCTCTTAGACGCCACCAAGGCTTTTGACACTCTCAAGTGGCCCTTCTTATTTTATCTCCTTCCCCGTCTTGGCTTTAGCCCGGTTTTTCTGCGCAAAGTCCTCCTCCTCTACACCCTCCCTGTTGCCCGCCTCCGTGTCAATGGTCAGATTTCGGAGCCCATTCCTGTTTCCAGGGGCACTAGGCAGGGGTGCCCACTATCACCTATGCTTTTCGCTGTAGCTATGGAGCCCCTCGCCGCCAGACTCCGGCAACACCATACTCAGAGAGGGTTGGGCTTCGCGGCCCGAGCCCTTGTTGTCTCCATGTACGCGGACGATGTCACACTCTACGTCCACCACCCTCAGGAGAACCTCGGCCCCATGCTCCGCGAGGTAGTGCGATTCGGGGGGCTGTCCGGCATCCAAGTTAATTGGAGTAAGTCTGTTCTTTTCCCTCTGACGGACGCCACTGTCCTCTTCACCCCGGACTATCCTTTTGTATGGGCATCGGGGCCCACCAGGTATTTGGGCATTTGGCTCAGTAGGAAGGTTGATGAACTCTCGAAGGCCAATTTCGGCCGGGCGGTCGACTGGCTGGAGACCAAGTTACTCCTCTGGCGGCGCTTACCCCTATCTCTGGTGGGGCGTATTGCCATTGCTAAGATGGTAGTGCTCCCGAAGTTTTTGTATTTGTTCTTAAACGTCCCCATTCCTCTTACGGCTAATTTCTTCTGCACGCTTCACTCCCTCATCATCTCCCTCGTCTGGGCGGGTCGTCAACCCAGGGTGGCATATGATATCCTCACGCACCCCCTCTCATGTGGCGGGATGGGTGCCCCGGACTTCAAATTATACGCCCTTAGTGCCCAAGCCAGCTTCCTCCACTTCTGGCTGCACCCAACGCCGTTCCAGCCCCATGTAGCAGTGGAGGCTGACCTCGCTGCTCCCTTACCTCTACAGACCGCTATCTTTGTTCCTGCAAAACCACCGCGCGGGGAGACTGACACGGTGGCGACTCTGCGCTGGGCCTGGGACAGTCTTAGAAAGTATTCGGGTTCCAGTCTGCTCTCCGCTGGTGCCATGCCTGTCGCATACCACCCGGCTTTTCCCTCGCTGCACACGGCCGGGATGGCCAAACGCGCGGCCGGCTTGGGCCTGGCCACTCTGTCGGACCTCTACCCCAACGGCGATTTATTTTCGCTTCCAGCCGGGTCTGGTCCCATGGACACACTGCTCTATTATCAACTTAGGGTGACCTGTCGGGAGTTACACTCCACGTTCCCGCAGCCCCCCGTCATTGTCCGCCCTCGATTTGGTATACACGTCCACTTCCCCTCGCAAACTGGTCTCTAGGCTCTTTGCCACCACTCTTGTTGCGTCTTCGCTCTCTGCTGATCGTGCCCGTGTTGCCTGGAGCGAGGACCTTGGTGTCGATCTTTCCCAGGAGGACTGGTCGTATTGTTGTAAGCAGACCAAACGTCTATCTCCTAATTATCGCCTACGCCTTATACATTTTAAATACTTGCATAGGCTGTACCGCTCCCCTGCTCAGCTGTACAGAATGGGCCTCACCCCCAGTGACAGATGTCTCCGGTGTTCGTCCCCTGCGGCGGGCTTCTCTCATCTCGCTTGGCTGTGTCCCTCGGTTTCGGCATATTGGCGCGACGTGTGTGCCGTCATCACTGAGGTTACTTCCTCGCATGTCTCGCCAGACCCATTGACCTGCCTACTTGGTTTGGTTAAGCACTGTTCTGACACCTCCTGCCGGCTCACAGCTATGTTGCTTGTTCTCGCGCGTCGCAGAGTTGCCATACACTGGGGCCGGAGGCCTGCACCCAAGGTCGGTGCCTGGCTCGAGGACGCTTCGCGTTGTCAGACACTTCTGGCAGAATTTTGGGAACTAACGCCTGTTACGGGCCGGCCGCATGATATCTGTGGCCCTTTTGTTTCATATCTCCTTTCTCGGAATGCCTCTCCCTCTGCGACCTCTCCCGCGCTCCCTGCCGGCACTCCGCCCGCGGCGGGCGCTGGTCCGTAGGACCCCACCCTCCTCTCCCTGCTCTCTGCCGCTTCCTTGCAACCTCTCTGCTGGTGCCCCGCCCCGTCCAATGCCCCTCTCTACCCCCCCATGCCCCGTCTCCTGCCACTCCTCTTTATTACTAATGGTGTGCCGCTACTGTATAACAGTTTCTCTGTGATTGATAACTGATGTGGCTTGTCTGCTCCTTCTTGTTATTTGCGGAAGTGTTGCTTGAATTCCCTGTAACTTGCTGTGCATAATTTTCAATAAAGGTTTTTGAAAATTTAAAAAAAAATATATATATTCCTGTTACTAGCCAAACCAGGATTTCTGAGTATTGTGGCAATGTATTAGTAGCCCAGGAATTCTAGGAGACACAATTCGCCAGGTCACACCTGGCATCATTTGTGCCTGGAAAAAGGTGCAGAACTGGGGAATTACACACTGAAATCGGTCTGCTAACTTTTTTTTAGCTAGTTATTCCTAAAATTTCCTAAGCAGAATAATTTTATCCGGGAATAAATCTGCATCCCTGTATTAATGATCCACCTGGTATGAGTAACTCCAGGTGCTATCGAGATTACCAGTGCAGTTGTAATGAGGAATGAGGGTAAAAAAATTAAAGACAGCCTCTTCTTACGAATCACATGACCCGTAGCGAGCAGGTTTGAGGAATGGGTGAGCCAGTCTTTGAGTACGCTGGGAGAAGGGGTTGCTGTTACTACAGTGCTTTACTTTCCAATGTCACATTGCAGGACACTTTTCGTATGCATGGAAACTTTGTGTGCATGCAGCCATCAGAAGACATGTAAGAGGCAGCAGCTGTGGCCCGTCCATATAGGCGAAGGGACCATGTACCCTCGCCTTCTTCCAGAGGGGAAGAGTGTCTGTCAATCTGAACAAAGGTCAGCCTGACAGACACTCTTCTTGTTCGGGTCAGGCAGTGAGGCGCTAAATGCGCAGGCTCCTGCTAGCTGCCAGAGCTGAATTTTGCCAGGCTCAGGATTTCACAGCCCTGTGGGTGTGACCTCCTTAGCCTGGCAAAAGTGCCTCGAGGCCCTCCCCCTCGTAATGAAGAGGGCTGTCTCTAATAGCCCCCAACCTGGGCACTTCAGTTTTAAACCTTGAAGTGCCCAGGGCTGAGTATCCATCACTGACACCTCATCACAGAGTGGGGAGGGGTCAGCAGTCTCACTAACCCCACCCCACCCCACTCAGTGACGAGTGAGGGAGTGCTGCCTTTCCTAGGACCTCTGAGGCTTTCATTTCCCGGAGCTGCAGGACAGGTAAGTTTTATGTTTTTGAATGGTTGTGAGAGAGTGTTGTGAATGGGTGTGTGTGTTCGCGAATGCATGGTTGTGAGCGAGTGTATATGTTTGCATGTGTGGCCGCCCGCCCCCTCCCTGTCCAAATTGCCCCCCTGCTACTGAAGGGCAGGCGATTACGAAAAACTCAGCACATGTAAAGGGTTTCATTCCATAATGCCGTAGTATAAATTAGTCTAGCCCCTTTAAAATAAAAACCTGACCAGGAATGAATTTATCGTGTAAACACCATTATAGAGTCCAATGAAACGTGAAAAAGAAATCTTTCTGACCTTATTCCCTTATCTGCAAACTTTAGGAATGCTGAGAAATATGACCAATTCATGTAGTTAAAGCTAAAAAACATTTTTGCCTGGGATTGACTTCTAACAATGTGGGCAATTATATGGGGTAGGCAGCCAGCACCATCCTTAGCGCTAAATGTGGTCCAGAGCATAGTATGTTTTAGTCATGAGACTGTGAAACGTATCCTGCCTTTATTAATGTTTTTAAAATATGCTAGCAAGAATCATTGTATTAAAAATCTGGTCATAGTTTTCAGCACAGAGGCGTTCCATGTAGAGGCCAATCCCTGGTACTCACTATCGAAACCACCCGGACACCAGTTGTGGTGTGTTGTGCAAATTGGAAACGATTAGACTAGTAATCCTGGTTTTTAAACTCAGCCTCACTCTGCAACCAAATGGTGTGGGTGTGGGCAATTACTTTTCGAATATATTCCATAGTTTGCAAGTGCCGGAAGTACTTGGATTCAGGCTAAATGCTGGTAGTGTCATTAACAAAGCTGGATGGGAACACATTGCACACTTAGTACTTGGGGGACACAGCCCCTGTGTTAAGGTATACTCATGGGAAAAGCCATGGGACTTCACTTGAGCAGTATTTTATTCTTTTGAGTTTTATATAGCGGGAACTCGATCCAAAGGTATCAGAGCGCTTTATATGAGCACCAGTTGCGTTACAGACGGACGCATTCATTTTGTTAGGCACGGGGAGATTAAGTGATTTTCCCAGAATCACAGGATGTTGAGGGTCCCTGCCGAGACTCGAACACAGCTCTCCAGCTTCGAGGTCGACCGCTCTAGCCGTTAGACCACATCCTCTCCCAGTATTCATTGCTCCAAATTATTAGATTGTGGAAAAATCTTGTTGTCCTCATACCTTTGTCCATGGACATTATTTAGGGGTCAGCAGGAGTCCCAGCTGCGACCTCTGGTGTAATCATTATGTCTTGCGACCCCTGGCCTCAAATATTACAAAAACTGTAGCAGGAACAGAAGGAAAACGGCGCTGGCATTAGCCTTGTTTACTTACTATTTATTATTCGATCAGAAATGGGTTGTTTTAAATAATTTGATTTTGTTTCCCACTTCAGAATACTTTATTTTGCAAATAGATAACATTTTAAAGCACATGCAATGCACACTGAATTAATCGAAATGTTACTTTCTTGCAGGCTTAGTTTTTGATTTCAGGGGTACTAACAGCAGTTGCTAAAATTTGTGTGTGCCTTTTCAGGACCTCTCCATTCAGGAGAAGAGAGTGAAAAACAGACAAATCCTAGGAGTGACCTGCAGGTTATGCTTGCATCATATTGACTTATGGTCAGACATTTGCATGGCCACCTCTGTTCTGGTGCTGCCCATGTGATACATACTTGGGCCAAGTTTACAGAACATTCACGCAACGCAGCGCAGCAAGAAAAGTTGCTGCACTGCGTTCTGTGAATGGGAGAGAGCAAAGCAGCGACATATGTACTAAGATGTGGTGCTGTTTTGCTCTTTCCTTGTGCTGGCTCAATTTTGCTGCCATGCATCAACAGAGTCACACTTGCGCCATAGTGCAAGGTTGTCTGTGTTGTGTGAAGCATAGGTTTTGTGCTGGCAGGGGACCGTTCCATCACAAAAACTATGCTTTAAGGTGTTTTGCACTTTGTATGGGTGCTGTAGAATGCAGAACACATTCAATGAGGGAAAAATGAGGACAAAAGAAAACATTTCTCCTTGTTACGCCTACCCCAAAGAGACATGATTTTGGTGCAAATAAATGTCTTCAACTTGTTGTAGTTATGAGTTTGCATCAAAACCACTTGGTGGTTGCATGGGAATGCCAATGCACCACCCATAAAATGCCCCCTTGACAAAGTAACACAAGGCAGCACTCTGCACAGCTTTGCATTACTTTAGGTTACCGTCCAACACAAATCACTATTTGCGTTGGATTGTAAATTCCATCACAGCACTTTACTTTAGGTTTGCATTAAAAAAGTAAGGCAGTCCTGATGCAGTGTTTGCAAATATCGGTCACAGTGTGTGATAGACAATTGAAATAATGGTTGGGCCTTTCATTTGAGGCTCTGTGGAAGAACTAAGCACTGTGTCTGGGCACTGAGTGATGTGTTTGGCCCTTGGCTGGCCAGGGCATATTTGAGCTGGGTTTTGGTATGTAGGCCTTTGCATATGCATGTGGGTATGTGTCATGCTAGGTGTATCTGGGTAGATAACTGCTACAAACCTGACGTATCAAGGCTTCACTCCTGGCATATAATGGTTGCACTCATAGCATATCAGGGCACTATATGAATTAACATATATAAGTGATACAAAAATAGATTTTTAACTGCTTTAGAAACCTGTGCATTATCTTATTAATCTTGCATATAATGTTTACTCAATCAATCAATCAATCAAATAACTTTATTCGCATTTGGAAAATGCATAAAAGTACAAATAATTATCATAATACAAATTGATCGGAAGATATTTTAAAACATTTAAAAACTTTCATTTTGTATATTTGCCTATTAGAAATAGCATAGTTTAAGTGCATCCACATTTCTAAGACTAGCTACTATATATCATAAGAGGAATATTTGCACTAATCTAGGTGTAATTATATCACCATCACGTAAACAATTCATCTTTCTTTTACAGATTCAATTTAACATGTTAGCTAACTAGCAGCAATTTAATAAAAAACAGTATTAACAATTGATGATGATTGGTAAAAATAATTACATAAAACAACACCCCTATTTGAGGATCTTCTCCTAGTCCGAAAAGCGGAATATAAGACGTTTGCTAATGTAAAACAAATATAGGGTATTTCCAAAGAGTAAAAAAATTTAAAATAACCCAATATTTCATGATATCTAAAAACATACTAACAAATCATGTCTCAATATCATTAGCCACTCTTGTAGATCTAGATTTAAGGGCCATTCTTAAAAGTTTACCACACAGGACAAGGTTAAAACATCTGCGGAAAGTTTTAAAAAGAGCAATGCCACGCGTGCCTGTCTAATACCAGTAGTCTGTAATAAAGACTTCAAAAACCTTTTTCTAGGGAAGTCATAAAATGAACAATTAAAAAGGAAGTGGAGGGTATCCTGTGGAGACACATTGTCGCAGCCGCAGGGCCCTCTCTCCCCAGGCTTTACTCTAAAGCCTGCTGGAACCGCTAAAATATGGTGGATAAAATTAAATCTAAAACGTGTGATTAAAAATCTATCGTGGGCATTTGTCATGATAGTTAAATATGGTTCTATTTTCAGGGAGGTTTTAATTAAAACGTGTTCTCTTACTGTGGGTTTAACCAACTCGTTACTCTCACGTTGCGCCATACTAAGCTTGAAAAACAACTCTTTGACAGCTGCCTTGTCCTTCTGTCTTATTATATCTGGGTCATCGAACAGTGCCTGCCGTCCCATTTTTTGTAGGCAATCCCGCACATATTTTAACCATGGGATCTTCATTACGTTAGCCAGGGACAGGCAATCCTGAACAACAAGCCTTGTCAGGCCTATCTCTTCATTTAACCAGACCTTTAACCAGTGAATTATGGGTCTAACAGCCACTAAATCTGAGATGTAACTAGCTCCCAGTTCTTCATGTGCAATAAATGCTGGGGTGCTATGGGGAACCCTTAATAGGCGCCTCATATATTTGTTTTCTTCCGTTTGTAGGCTATTGATTTTCACAAAGCCCCAAACCTCACTACCATACAACACCTTGGCACAGCAGATTGAGTTGTACAATTTCAAAATCACGTCCGGGGTCCACAGCCCAAGCCTGCTTGCAAAGTTCGCAATTGAACCTGTGGATCTAATTAAAGACAGAGATTTCTCTTCTAATAACTGTTTAAAGTTAAGCTTCCCATCAAATAATATGCCCAAATAAGCAAAAACTGGGACTTTACCTAAGACATGTGAGCCAATGGTGTATTTAAATGATTTGGCTGGCTTTTTCCCCATCTCCATTACATATGATTTGGTGAGATTAGGGGCCATCTCGAGTTTTTCCATAAACTCTACAAAACCATTAATTAAAAGTTGTAGACCATGAGGGGTGCGTGCCAATAACACCGCGTCGTCTGCATATAATAAAACCGGCACAGTTCTTTCTCCTATTCGTGGTACATCTGCCCTAATGTCCCGCAGTGCCGCATCCAGGCCATTAATGTATAAAGTAAATAAGAAGGGAGCCAGAATGCATCCCTGTCTGACACCGCTTGAACATCCAAACCGATCCGTTACTTTTCCCTCCTGGGTATACCTTACTGCAGCCGTGGTGTGATTATGCAGTGATTGGAGTATATTTATTAGTTCTAAATCCACCCCCTGGTTAGCCATTACTCGCCACAACTTGTTCCGGTTCACGCGGTCAAAAGCCGCCGATAAATCCATAAAAGCCAAATAAAAACCTCCCTTTTAACAGCGTATATTTAGCAGAAATAAGATAAAGATTAAGACACTGGTCCACAGTTGATTTCCTGGGCGGAATCCGTATTGAACATCAGTGATTATATTAGCAGACTCGGCCCACTCCATTAGTCTATTTAAAATTACCCGCCCCAAGACCTTGGCTGATACATCTATCAAAGATATTGGTCGGTAACAGTGCGGGCTATCCCGATTACCCTTCTTGAAAATCGGTACTATAATTGCCGAAGACCAAGATGTAGGCATTGAAACACTTATTGCCGCATTTAAGACCCTTGTTAATAAAGGTGCCCAGACCTGTACATTCGATCTGAAAAGGTCGGGTGGAATCCCATCTGGGCCTGGGGCCTTATTTCGCATCAGCCCTTCGATACCAACAGTGACTTCCTCCAACGAAAAAATAACAGAGGTAGCCCTTGTGGGTATGGTTGACAACCATGCTTCTGCCTGGCCAGACGAGTGGTTATATAGGCCCTGAAAATATTCCTGCCATTGTTCCGGGAGTATATTACCACTTAGCCCTGGTTTATTTGGGTCCGCAAAACAGGGACTATTTATAACCCTCCAAAACCGTTCTGGGTCTTTCTGCTCTGCTGCTTCAAGGAGTTCCTCCCACGCTATCCGCTGCAATTGACCTCTACGTTGTTTTAACGCTGACTTATAACTTGCGCGACACGCCAACACCCTCTCTCTATCCCTGGGGGACTGCTTGAGAGCATCCTTCAAGTTCCTAAGGGTAAGAGAACAATGGTGGCTAAACCATCTTGGGGAATCCCCCTATGCCTACGTGGGTGTGTCTTAAGTAATTTAGTGACAAGGACAGCGATATTTGTGAAAGCCTTGATCAAGTCGGCCCCTTCCACCTCTGGGTCCAAGCAGTTCATGATGTCTTTAGCTCCTTGACCAAATAGAGCCGCATTGAACCCTGCCTCATTTATCTGGACCCATCTTAATCGCCTGCCTTGATCGATCGTGGATAATAATTGATCCTCTGTCTGTCTGACCACACTCTGACTGTCTACATCAACTATTAAAATTACTGGGTTATGATCGCTAAATACACTGTGTAAAATATTAAATTTCCTAACAGATCTTTTCATTGCCTGTGAAATCAAAATATAATCAATAACTGAATGACACCCTCTTCCCTTAAAAGTGGGGTCCAACAGGGAGCCTTCCACAATATCGGCCATATCCAACGTGTGTGATAACCCGTGTGTGTGTAAAAGGCACGTCAGCTCCCTCCCCATCCGGGTGTGTTCCATATGCATACCCTTACTTAATGCACATGACGACCACACACCATGAGCCACCCTTAAATCCGGGCATGGATGACAATTAAAATCGCCTGCTACTATCATGTGCGTAGCGCCATGCCCACTCCTGGTGAGACGGTCCAGCCAACCATCTAATTCATGTATACTATTTAAGCCCTGTGGTGTACATTGTATGGCATTATAAAAATTCAAAATAGTTACCCTACATCCCTTAGCTATGAGTCTAACCCCTTGTACATTATGTGAATCACAAGCCAAATCCTTCCACCTTCCCTGAATATTCAAATCCACAAACACAGTCAATCCCCCTTTGCTCTTCCGACTCGGGGTTTAATTGCTGGACAAAAGAAGGTTTTATATCCCTCTATAAAACACGTATTCTCCGTCGCCCAGGTTTCTTGGAGACAAATTATGTTAAAGTCCCTTACCAAGGCAAGCCAATGCATGTCCTCAAGTTTATTTGCTATACCAGCTATATTCCAGGATATGATTTTTAAAGAGCCATCATTCTTACTCCCATCAGGGTAATGCACCCCACTATCTACCCCAGGGTGAGCTATGCTGCCCTCTCCAATCTCCCTACTCTCCTCACTGGAGGTTGATTCCCTACACTCCAATGACGGGACTGCCTCCACCTCACCAGCCCACACAGACTTCCCTTTCTGGACGACAACTGACCCCGACGAGACAAAGGTCCCCCCACCCCTACATACAGGTAGTCAATCAATTTCATTCAGATCACCCAGGGGGCAAAAACATTATTTAGATGAACCGGCCTGTCCCTAATCCTCCTGATGTTAAATTGATCCTGGTTCTCCCCAACCTGATTGACCATACCTCTTGTACCTGGTCTGCCTGGTCTATAAAAAAAGCCCAGAGTCAAGGGTTTTATACTAGTCTCCATATTAAAAAAATTAACTGCCTGAGAAAGGATTGACTGAACCAACCACGGATATCTAAAGGTGACAATCACACAGTCTCCAGAAAAACATTTCCTCATACTACCTATCCAGTTCACCCTTCTTGCCATTAAAATATACTGAAGATCGCGTGTGTTAAATTTCACAAATTTGGATAACCAATGGGCTACCTTATTAATTAATTGTGGGGTAGACTCCTCATTCGTGTTTATTTGGGCGGGTACACCTGCAAGAACAACTACATATGGACAACAGTCTGGTGGGAGATTTATTGTTGGCAGGTCAACACTCTGATTCGGGGCACCTCTATTCGAGGTATGTTGACTTGACAACAATCTGTTATCACTAGTATCCCTCGAACAGGCCGCTTCCCTATCCACACCACCCTCGAGTGCCCTACTACCCTTTCCAGTCATGTCCCTGCTGCTTCCATCCCACGTATTAGAGACTACTATGTTACCATGACTACTGGGTATCTGGCTCCCCCCGCCTTGAGCATAGTGATGCTTTACAGGTTCTCCTAGAAGCACAACACGTGCCTCTGCCTCAGTCTCTATCGGCGTAATGTTCCCTGGTACCGGATTACCCCTTCCCCCTTCTGCCTGCATACCTCGTTGATGTTCCACTTGTAATGGCCGGGATATCTGTGTTGGGATTTCTTGGCCACACATGCACCCTTTTTCCTGTGTTAGTTTAATGTGACTGCTACACACTTTCTCCAGCCCTAACAGTTTCTCCTCTAGGCTAATTAACTTGCTAAGTATGGGCTCAAGTAAAACAGAGAACAGGGACTCAATTCTTTTCCAGGGATCATTATCACAGTCCCCCAAGGATGATATCAGGCAGTTCAATTGGGTTGGAGCTACTCCCTGACCTACCGAGGGGCCCTGTGAAGCGTTATTAATATCATGTGAACTTGACTTGGATTGTGTCTTCTTGGGCCTAGGCTTCTGTTTAGATTTTTGTTTTGATAGGGCACCACCCCTGTGATGTTTCATCGCGGGTTCTGGGCTAGTTATTAGAATATCTATTAGCCCTGCCCTTTGACCCCCCTTAGATCTAGTAATTCTGGTACCGCCCTCATCATCACTTCCCTCTACTACACTTTGGATATCGGCCACAATCAACGGTACCGGGACCGGGACCTGGGCAAAATACAGATCCCCCTCACCCAAAGTCCCTAGGTCGGGAACTCCAATCCGAGCATCCAAACCTTTGCTCCCCCTATCTAACACACCACCGTCAACACACAATAAGCTCCTCTCGTCGCCTCCCTCCTCTGAAGTAATACACACATTTGCACACACATTTGCAGGTGATTGCGGGGCAGGTGCCGGGGAAATCGCAACACTAATCCCCCCTAGCGAGGATCGTTTGCAGGCAGTCACCGAGCCCAAAGAACGTCTCCTCTCGGTGAGCTGTATTTCATGAGTCAGTAATGATTCTGCCCGTGTTAAAAAGGCGTCCAGAGTCCCCGTTAAGCCCCCCCCCTTTTTTCGGCATACGCTTAGCCATACCCCCTGGATATCAACAGTACCTCAGAATAACAGTATCCCAGGGGTGTAATGTTCGGGGGGGTGGCCCAGCCCGGCCTCCTCCGGTCTCTGACGGGCGCAGACGGGCCCGCCCTTGGCCCGGGCTTCGCCCGCGCGCGTCCCGCGCTGCGTGAGGCCTGTTAACCCTTTAACGCGCCTCCGGGCGCGTAAAGCGGCGTCACGGCTGGCGCCGCCGCTTGGGCTGCTGGGGGTTGGAGTCCCCTCGCGGTGGCCGTTCCCCTCACGGCAGCGGGAGCAGGAAAGAGCTGTCGTTCGCCGTTCCCCTCACGGCTGGCGCAAAGGTAAGAGTGCTTCCCGCACTGCAGGAGGCCTGTTGACCCTTTAACGCGCCTCCGGGCGCGTAAAGCGGCGTCCACGGCTGGCGCCGCCGCTTGGGCTGCTGGGGGTTGGAGTCCCCTCGTGGTGGCCGTTCCCCTCACGGCAGCGGGAGCAGGAAAGAGCTGTCGTTCGCCGTTCCCCTCACGGCTGGCGCAAAGGTAAGAGTGCTTCCCGCACTGCAGGAGGCCTGTTGACCCTTTAACGCGCCTCCGGGCGCGGAAAGCGGCGTCACGGCTGGCGCCGCCGCTTGGGCTGCTGGGGGTTGGAGTCCCCTCGCGGTGGCCGTTCCCCTCACGGCAGCGGGAGCAGGAAAGAGCTGTCGTTCGCCGTTCCCCTCACGGCTGGCGCAAAGGTAAGAGTGCTTCCCGCACTGCAGGAGGCCTGTTGACCCTTTAACGCGCCTCCGGGCGCGTAAAGCGGCGTCACGGCTGGCGCCGCCGCTTGGGCTGCTGGGGGTTGGAGTCCCCTCGCGGTGGCCGTTCCCCTCACGGCAGCGGGAGCAGGAAAGAGCTGTCGTTCGCCGTTCCCCTCACGGCTGGCGCAAAGGTAAGAGTGCTACAAACCTGACGTATCAAGGCTTCACTCCTGGCATATAATGGTTGCACTCATAGCATATCAGGGCACTATATGAATTAACATATATAAGTGATACAAAAATAGATTTTTAACTGCTTTAGAAACCTGTGCATTATCTTATTAATCTTGCATATAATGTTTACTCTTTGATTTATTGTCAGTATTTTGAGTTCAGCGATGCCATTACTTTAATGTCGTTGTGCAAAAGATCGTGTGACAGCACTCTCTTTAACATCATCAGGGTCAAAAAGGTCATGTGATGTCACTTCTTGTGATGTCATTTGTGGCTAACCGTTAGGATGATGTCATTTCCACTATCCCTGGCATTTTGGTGAATTGACGTCCATGAGGTTTGGTGAAAACATCAAAACCGGCTCAAACAAACGAGGAAATGAGCACTGAAGCATTTTCCCAGATCAGGCCCCCGGCACAGTTTTCATTCATTCATGATTATGAATAATATTTTCGCAACTAAATAAGGGATACTTGACAGGTAAAGTGCATGCTTTAGGGCGATTGCCTGCTGCGTCAGGGATGCTTTCCTGCTGGTTCGGGGTCTCTTCACTCAGCTGCTTACCTTCCTCTGTATTTGCATATCTAAAGGTAAATGTGCTGCTCACAAGGCATTATGGAGGACACCCTCTGTGCTGCAGCTCCTCCAAACCAGTTACCATGTAAGAATATGCTGATCCCTCACGCCTCCTCCGAGCAGCTCATGTCCACAATGTCAGTCAGTGCTTTGAATGAGATGAAAACCGTGGGGATGGTGGAACTTTAAGCAGTGACTTAAGAAGCTATTTAGGAAAGCTCTACAAGAACTGAGTCCTACGTGATCTTTAATAACACGAGAACTCTAATACTGAGCTGGTCGCATTCATTAATAGAGTTTTACAGTACAAAGAATTACCGAAGTCAGTAGAAAACACAATAATTATTTAACAGTTTGTATAGCACCTTTATAGTGGGGAATAAGCAACAAAACACCCGAAGGGTCAATTTGAGAGTAAAAAGTGATAATTTGGGTATTCAATTTTAATGAAACTGAATCCTAGTCCTGGGACTCCAATGGCAAACGTCAGTCTCGACTATGGGGTGTATTACGAGCCTGGAGGCCCTCCACCGCAAGACTTGCAGGGGTGCGGCAATGGCGGTTTTCCGACCGTCCTATTATGACCAGGGCAGTCGGACTGCCCTGGAACCACGGCAACGTGGTGGCACGGCGGTCTTGAGGCCGCAATATGCTTGGCAGGGCTGCTGCGGCCCTGCCAAGCATACTATAAATTTCCTCACCGACACACTTTTCATGGTGGTGCGACTGCCATGAAAAGTGTGGCAGTGAGGAAGCAAAGGGGCACTACAGGGCCCCCTTGTACCTCACGCCATGTGGATGCACACAGGAGGGCACAACATGTGTGCATCCAGGGAACACCAAAGAACCACCCGCCAGACAGTAGAAAACTCCTAATCTGGTGGGTGGTTCAAACACGGGTTTGGCGGTGTGGAAGCGGGGCAGGCCCGCTCCCGCACCGCCAAACTCATAATAAGGCCCTATGTCTCTTCATCTGTGTGCCTTACAACGATGTTGTGTTGCAACTGTGGCATTTGACAGACAGATGAGGTTTTTTTCTTCAGCCAGTGAATGACAGACATCCAGAGCCCATTAGGAGCCAAGTTGAGTGTCCACATTTAGGTCTGGCCACATAAAGTTTTAGCTGTCTGGGGGATCTCTTGTAGTTAATTCTTTTTTTTTTTTAAAGTACAATATGAAGTACACAGAGAGAGTAGGTTTGGGCCAACCCTTTTAGCCATTGGCATTTTTGTTTTTACTTAATGTTTCATTGCTTGGATGGGCTGTCCTCGGATGATCCCAATTAAGTCCCCATTAACTTTTTGGTGCTCTGTATCAAGCAGTCCTTTCGTTGGACTTTAGATGCACCATGAGCATAGATGTTTATTAAGAACGTGTGTATTCATTGAAGCATTCACGTTTCTGACAAGATGACACATTAATTGCTTATTTGTTGCTTTTTTTATGTTTGGGCTATGTTTATTGTTTCGATGCCTTTGCCTGTCTTAAGGGCACAGTGTTATGCACTAATAATCCTTGTGCATTCATTTCTTTTACTTTTCTGGCACAATGTTGGCTTTACATATTTTTCTGTTCACAGACTAAAGGTGTGCACACAAATGGGCTTTTTTAATGAGGCAACGGAAATACTGTATCTTCGTCAAGAGTATTAACTTTGCAACATTTTTCATTGTATGACTTTTAATTTCACCATTTACAATGTACTCTTCGGAGTCCTTTCCATAGCACTCTTCTTTATGGGGACAGTGTACTTCTGCTATTGCACTCTTGTTCAGGAAAAGGGCCTTAGCCTAGCTTCCATATCGCTGAAGCTCAAGATCTTACTTTAATACGGGCTTTTCTCCCTTGGACAGCTGGGGACAATACACTGTGAGTCACACAATTATTATCAAACACTTCCCTAATAACAAAAAACGATATGTTTTAAGGCATGGTTAAAGGGGGCAAAAGGGACAATTACCTACAGCTCCCACCTTCCAAGGCCTCTTCTGGAAAAATTGAACTTTCTCTCTATTTGATCTATGTTTAGTGTATGTCTCTAGTTAAGCCCCTACCTCTTTCCCTCTTTCTCTGCCTACCTCTACCCCTGACTCTCACTACCCACTGTTATCTTAAATATTTTTGGGATCCTGTGCAAAACATACTTCAACAGTTTTTGATGGACTCTGCTAAAAATTAACATATAATTTAGTATTGTTTGGCATCATGCAGGCATGAATGATCAGAAAATGGATAATAAAATAGAAATGTGTTCCTCACAGGGAACTCGAAAATATGTCTTGCGATGGCCCTTCAAAATCCTTAAGATGACACTGTAAAATGCCAGGCACATTTGCTTTGCCAGGGTATGTTTTGCTAGGGCCAAGCACTGGCAGGACATGAGTGTGCATACTATGATATCTCGCCAGGCAGCTCAAGGCTTCTCAGCCCATTTGTCTCACGTTTCTGAATGATAAGCTTGTGTGAGCAGATTAATCTGTTTTGGTGATTCAATAGTGCCTTTGCATGCATCGTCATCCGTGATGGCCAACACGTGGGACATTTGGCATCCTGCACCAGCTCATTGTGGTATGAGGCAATTACACCTCAGTTGTGGGCAGTGGCGTAATGCAAAATGATGGAGGTCCCTTGCAGAATGTGATATGGGTCTCCGATATCCAGTGGTAGAAGTGGACGGGATCGGCAGGGCACGGCGTGCCCCTATTTCTTAAATTTTATAGATTCCGTTCCCATACTTTTTTTTATTAAACATGCGTCCCAGGACGGCAGAAATAGCCAAGGCCTAGAGATAAGGCTCGGCGTTCGTGGCCGTTCCTGGACGAGCGGGTGGGCAGAGGAGGAAAAGAACTCTGGGGCATATTAGCAAGACCCACGTTAAAATTATCGCCGTTTTAGCGGCAGGAAACTGCCGCTAAAACGGCGATGATGGGCTTGCTAATATGCGTTGCTAGAATTCAATAGAAGCCCAGGTTAGATGTGCAGGACATCTAACCTGGGCTTCTATTGGAATTCCATAACGGATATTAGCAAGCCCATTATCGCCGTTTTAGCGTCAGTTTCCTGCCGCTAAAACGGCGATAATTTTAACGTGGGTCTTGCTAATATGCCCCTCTGTCTTTTCCTTCTTGCCCAGAGAAGATAAGGTCAGTGTCCACTTCTGCTCTGCCGCTGGCAGCTGCCTCCCTCCGCCCCCCTCTTTCTTACTCTTCCTCCTTCTCTTTCTGTCTCGCTCCTCCTCACTTACTGAAAACCGTGATTACAAGAAACGGTTATCACTCCCTCTTTCCTCTCCTTTCGTTTATTTGTTCCTCCGTGAAATGGATCTAAAAAAGAAAAACATTTTTGCTGGAAATGTCGTCTTTTTTGGACATTTTTCTATTCCAAAGTGCAGATTTGGGACGGAGAGAAATAAAAGGTTCAAAATGTGAAAAACAACTAAAGAAAGCAAGATAGAGCGGTCGCAAATTGGCCAGATTGATTTTATTCACACCCAAACACATTAGCGCCACTTTACGGAGTTTGCCAGTGAAGCGCTAATTTTGTTTTCTTGTCTTTCTTTCAACAACATTGTTTTCCCTCAGTGGGGAAGTGCACCATTCCTGGAGGTACTGTGCAATACATTCTTGATGGGTGGATTGGAAAACAAATTGTGCACCGAGGCTCTGTCTTCAGGTCTTTTTCAACCATACTGCTTATGTTTTGTAAGGATATAAGCAATGGACTTTGAAATTGGTCCCTTCCAGGCCCTGTAGTCATGTCTTTAACGTCTCATTCAAAAGCACTCACTCATTTCTGAATGAGTATAAAAGCGTTAAGGTAACCCTGTTGTTCTGCTTACATTTCACGTGCTTTACTTAATCTTGCATTCCCTTGAGTGTTTGCTTTTTCCAAGATGTTGTTACTTTTTTTTAAGCAGCATATTACTCTCGTCTAGTGTGTAATTTGAATTGAATCGCATCCAGGTGTTTATAGTGGGGCACAATTGGGTTGTAGCTGAAGGCATTGCGAGTTTCTCTCAGTGGGGCAGTATGGTGTTCAGTGGGGGAGAGGATGTGGCACCATGGTCAGAGCTGCCAAATTTGGAACTGGGGAACCAGGTTTAGCCTTCATGACCAGTCCACCAGACCACTCTCCTGAGGGAGCACATCCTGTGCTAGACCTTAGAAGGTCCTGCAAGATCTTAGAAGCCCTGGTGTAGCACCAGAATTTGGACTCTAGCGGTGGCAAGTGTGGGTTAACCTTGAAGGCCTGTCCACACAATCCATGATGAAGTTCATCCCCAGTCATGAGGGCAGGCCTATGAAGCAGCACACCCTAGAGCAACAGTGACTCTGTTACTGAGGTCACAGGACCCTTGAGCAGGGCGGCTCTAGGGCGGTGCGACCAGTGCGATCGCACTGGGCGCTGACTTCGGGTGGGGGGGTCATGTTTGCAAGTATATTATATTTCTAGAAGCACTTGCTGCCTCCTTGCTGGCCTCCAGCAATGTTTGGCAACAATAAAAATGCCATGATAACTCCGTGATTAATGTTCTTCCTATAGAGAGATGGAGTTTTGTCAAGTGGAAGTTTTGACTGGTGGAAAGGTAGGCAGCGGGTTAATGTGCCTGCAGCAAAGAACATGTACCATGAAGATCACAAAGTGCACATAATGTAAATAGGTCAGTAGGTTATTGCTTTTGTCAGTGAGATCCTTTTGTTACTTGCAGTTTTTAAGTCAAACTCCTAACATAGAGCAGTGATCAATTAACTGTCATATAACAGCTGCATGCAAACTGCAAGGGTTAAATTTGAGCATTATGGTTTGTTTCCCAGTCTTTGATTATTCTAATGTTGCAAAAAAGGTTCATTTGGATAGAAATCAATTCTGGTTATTTAAGAGAACCCCAACCATGGTATTACATTCTAAATTCAAAGTTTGTGTTTCTGAGGACCAATCAGTCTTAACCCGTTCACTGCTAGGCCTTTTCCGCCCCTGTGCTAAGCCTTCTTTTGGCTATTTGGGGTAGTTTGCGCTTAGGCCCCTGTAACTTTTTGACCACATAAGGCATCCACGCCAAATTTGCGTCCTCTTCTTCCAACATGATGGGGATTTTAAAGGTATCCAGGGTTTGTTGATTCCCCTGGAGGGGACCCAGAAATTAGCCAAAAAAACAGCTAAATGTTTGTTTGTTTTTAAATGGGAAAAAAGTTCTGCAGATGAAGGCGTCTTCTTTTTTCCCCGCAAATATTATCAACAAAGGGTTTGTGGTGCTGAAATCACCATCTTCCCAGCTTTCAGGGACTGACAGACTTTGTCAGAAAACCAACATTTTTTACACAGTTTTGGCATTTTACTGGGACATAGCCTATTTTTGCTATTTTTTGTGCTTTCAACCTCCTTCCAGTTAATGGTAAAAATGGGTATGAAAGCAATAATGGATCCTGGAAAGCAATACATTTCTGAAAAGTAGACAAAATTCTTAATTCAGCACGGGGTCATTTGTGTAGATCCTTCAAGGTTTTCTTATAGAAACTAACAGTTTAAAATAGAAAAAATTGAAAATGAGTTGAAAAAAACAGCCATTTGTGCCAACGTTTTCACCTGTAAACTTCTTCTAAGTATGACGGATTTTTAAAAGCAATATATCATTACATTTGCTGGACCCTTCTGGTTGTGGTGATATATAAGACTTGTAGGTTTACCAAGAACCCGAGGAAGCCAGAGCAAATAACTGAGCAGCGTCTTGCAATGGTTTTTTATTGTGTACCGTGTATATAGCAATTCCTTTTGGAAAATATAAATAATGAAAAATCGGTATGAAAGACACCTATGTATTTCTGAAATGGGAACAAAATATAGAGTTTAGAAACAGTAGTTATTTGCACTTCTCCGAAATTGTGGGTACCCATACTAGCATGTGAATTATGGGTCATTTTTCAAAGTGACTTTTTACACATTGTCTTACATTTGGAAGGCAGAAATGCATCAAAAGTCAATAGGTAATAACAGTTGAATACATCCAAAATTGAAACAACAAACCTAAACCATACACCAAGTGTGCATGTGACGCACCTCCCCCAAAATTTATACCCAAACAGAGAGTCCAATGTTCTGAATCCAATCACTCAGAAAGTGTGCACATCCACCACTCCTGCTGTTTCCAAGGAGCAGTCTAACGAGACCAAAGTCAAATGTAACACCAATGTGGAGTGCACCACCAATTAAATGGGGAAAAGAATTATGTCCATCCAAGGAATATCAAAACAAGTATTTTCTTTATTCTTCTTATTTATGGTTAAAAAACAGCAGCCAGACAGCCGACGCGTTTCGTCCAAATCATGGACTTCATCAGGGCTTCCAAATAATGAATTTTCTGTCCAATAAGGTAGTAATGTAGATTATAACTTGAAATAACAATGAAGAATACGTAAAATTCCCAAAGGACCCTCATATATCCAGGGTCAATCAGTAAGTAAGAGGCCTGTGTGCCTGGGCCGCTGATATCCGAGACCCCCGCAGTGTTCAGCGAACAGATGCAAACTGAACACTGCGGGGGTCTCGGATATCAGCGGCCCAGGCACACAGGCCTCTTACTTACTGATTGACCCTGGATATATGAGGGTCCTTTGGGAATTTTACGTATTCTTCATTGTTATTTCAAGTTATAATCTACATTACTACCTTATTGGACAGAAAATTCATTATTTGGAAGCCCTGATGAAGTCCATGATTTGGACGAAACGCGTCGGCTGTCTGGCTGCTGTTTTTTAACCATAAATAAGAAGAATAAAGAAAATACTTGTTTTGATATTCCTTGGATGGACATAATTCTTTTCCCCCATTTAATTGGTGGTGCACTCCACATTGGTGTTACAGGTAATAACAGTTGCTCTACAATTCTGTGTTACCCTAAGTCTCCCGATAAAAATAGTACCTCACTTGTGTGGGTAGGTGTAGTGCTCGCAAAAGGAAACGGCCCAAAACGCAACGTGGACATACCACATTTTTACAATGAAAACTGACCCTTTTTTTGCAAAGTGCCTAGCTGTAGATTTTGAACCCTAGCTCTACCGGCACCTAGGGAAACCTAGCAAACCTATACATTTTTGAAAACTAGACACCCAGGGGAATCCAGGATGGGGTGACTTGTCTGGCTCTTACCAGGTTCTCTTACCCAGAATCCCTTGCAAACCTCAAACTTTGTAAAACAAAACACATTTTCCTCACATTTCTGTGATGGAAAGTTCTGGAATCTGTGTGGATCCACAAAATTCCATGCACCCCGCAATCCCCAATGTCTTCCGATAAAATTGGTACCCCACTTGTGTGGGTAGCCCTAGTGCCCGCGACAGGAAATGGCACAAAATGCAACATGGACACACCACATTTTTACAGTGAAAACTGACCCTTTTTTTGAAAAGTGACTAGCTGTAGATTTTGAACTTTAGCTCTGCCGGCACCTAGGGAAACCTAGCAAACCTATACATTTTTGAAAACTAGACACCCAGGGGAATCCAGGATGAGGTGACTTGTCTGTCTCTCACCAGGTTCTGATACCCAGAATCCCTTGCAAACCTTAAACTTTGTCAGAAAAAACACATTTTCCTCTCATTTCTGTGATGGAAAGTTCTGGAAACTGCGTGAATCCACAAAATTCTATGCACCCCACAATCCCCAATGTCTTCCTATAAAGATGGTATCTTGCTTGTGTGGGTAGGCCTAGTGCCCGCAACAGGAAACGGCACAAAACGCAACGTGGACACACCACATTTTCACAGTGAAAACTGACCCTTTTTTTGCAAAGTGCCTAGCTGTAGATTTTGACCCCTAGCTCTGCCGGCACCCAGGCAAACCTTGCAAACCTATACATTTTTGAAAACTAGACACCCAGGAGAATCCAGGATGGGGTGACTTGTCTGGCTCTCACTAGGTTCTCTTACCCAGAATCCCTTGCAAACCTCAAACTTTGTCAAAAAACACATTTTCCTCACATTACTGTGATGGAAAGTTCTGGAATCTGCATGGATCCACAAGATTCCTCCCACTCTGCATTCCCCAAAGTCTTCCAAGAAAAAAGGTACCTCACTTGTGTGGGTAGGTCTAGAGCCCGCGACACGAAACGGTGCAAAACGCAACATGGACACACCACATTTTTACAGTGAAAACTGACCATTTTTTTGCAAAGTGCCTAGCTGTAGATTTTGAACCCTAGCTCTGCCGCCACCTAAAGAAACCTACCAAACCTATAGATTTTTGAAAACTAGACACCCAAGGGAATCCAGGATGAGTGACTTGTCCGGCTCTCACCAGGTTCTCTTACCCAGAATCCGTTGCAAACCTCAAAATTTGTAAAAAAACCACATTTTCCTCACATTACTGTGATGGAAAGTTCTGGAATCTGTGTGGATCCACAAAATTCCTCCCACCCTGCATTCCCCAAAGTCTTCCGAGAAAAATGATACCTCACTTGTGTGGGTAGACCTAGTGCCCACGACAGGAAACGGTGCAAAACGCAACGTGGACACACCACATTTTTACAGTGAAAACTGACCCTTTTTTTGCGAAGTGCCTAGCTGTAGATTTTGAACCCTAGCTCTGCCGGCACCAAGGGAAACCTAACAAACCTATCCATTTTTTAAACTAGACACCCAGGGGAATCCAGGATGGGGTGACTTGTCTGGCTCTCACCAGGTTCTCTTACCCAGAATCCCTTGCAAACCTCAAACTTTGTCAAAAAACCCACATTTTCCTCACATTTCTGTGATGGAAAGTTCTGGAATCTGAGTGGATCCACAAAATTCCTCCCACCCTGCATTCCCCAAAGTCTTCCGAGAAAAAAGGTACCTCACTTGTGTGGGTAGGCCTAGTGCCCGCGACAGGAAACGGCGCAAAACGCAACGTGGACACATCACATTTTCACAGTGAAAACTGACCCTTTTTTTGCAAAGTGCTTAGCTGTAGATTTTGAACCCTAGCTCTGCCAACACCTCGGTAAACCTAGAAAACCTATACATTTTTGAAAACTAGACACACAGGGGAATTCAGGATGGGATGACTTGTGTGGCTCTCACCAGGTTCTGTTACCCAGAATCTAAATCTAAAAAAAAAAAAAAAAAAATCTAAATCCGTATTTGTAAAGCGCGAACTACTCACCCTTACGGGTCTCAAGGCGCTGGGGGCTGTTGTGGAAATTAAGTGAGCTATTGCCCAGAGTCACAGGGTGCTGAGCTGAGCTGCCGCCGGAGCTGGGGATCGAACCATGACCCCTGTGCTCCGAAGTCAGCTGCCCTGGCCGCTGCACCACACCTCTCCACTGTCCCTTGTAAACCTCAAACTTTGTAAAAAAAAAAAAAAACATTTTCCTCACATTTCTGTGATGGAAAGTTCTGGCATCTGCGTGGATCCACAAAATTCCACCCACGCCGCATTCCCCAAAGTCTTTTGATAAAAATGATACCTCACTTGTGTGGGTAGGCCAAGTGCACGCGACAGGAAACAGCCCAAAACGCAACGTGGACACACCACATTTTTACAGTGAAAACTGACCATTTCTTCGCAAAGTGCCTAGCTGTAGATTTTGAATGTCCAATGCAGAATCAGCTAAAAACGTATTATTTAAAAATTAGAATTCGCGGGGCTATACCTTTAATCCCTATGTTTTTGGCTCTTCCCAGTCACAGGCCTTTGGCCCGCCCACACAAGTGAGATATCATTTTACTCGGGAGAACAAGGGGAACACTGGGTGGTGGGACATTTGTGCCGGCACGGTGATCCCACGCAAAAATTTATGGAAAAATGATTTATTCAGCTAAAGTTGAGGTTTACAGGGGATTCTGGGTAGGGAAACGTTGGGGGATCTACGCCAGCCATAACTCATTGGACTCCCCAGGGTGTCCAAACTTTGGGGAAAAAAATCGCTGGTGCCTAGTGGGCTTTCTGCCCCCCCCGGGGGGGGTGCAGATAAGGGGCTATTGCCCCATCTGCCTACCAGGGGGGGCAGAAAGACTGTGCCATTTTTTTTTTGGGGGGTGGGGGCACTGGCATGCCCATTCTAAGCAGACCCCCACCCCAAACTTTTGAAAAAAAAATCCTTTATGCCTAGTGGGCTTTCTGCCCCCCCAGGGGGCAGATAAGGGGCTATTGCCCCATCTGCCTCCCAGGGGGGAAGAAAGACTGTAGCATTTTTTTTAGGTGGGAGCATTGGCATGGCCAATCTGGGCAGCCCCCACCCCTATGTATAAAAAAAAAGTGCCTAGTGCCTAGTGGGCTTTCTGCCCCCCCCCCGGGGGCAGATCAGGGGCTAGTGCCCCCATCTGCCTCCTGGGGGGGCAGAAAGTATTTTTCCTTCTTTGGGGTGGTAGGGTGGGTGCATTGGGATGCCTATTCTGGGCAGCCCCCACCCCCGGCCTATAAAAAAAAATATCCCTGGCATCTAAGGTGCTTTCTACCCCCCCGGGGGGCCGATTGGGGGCTACTGCCCCATCTGCCCCCCAGCGGGGGCAGAAAGACTGTCTGTGGCAATATTTTATAGGGGGAGCAAAGGCCCTTGCCCAAGGGGCCACTCCCCCCTCCCTGGTGGCTAGTGGGAGGATCCCTGCTTGGGGATCACCCCCCCTTTCCAACAATACGTCTCCCATGTGTTTCAGTGCTCTGGGGGCTGAGATAGCCCCACAAGCACCGAAACTGTGAACCTGAAACTAAGTTTCAGTTTCGTTTTCATTGTAATGACGACAGCGCGCCATGCACGCGATCGCCATTACAATAAAAACTCAAACCATGCTTTAGGAGGTTGGGGAAGCTCTTCCCCACCTCCCAAAGCAAAAAAAAACAAGCATTTGCAATGCAATAGGTCTCGCAGTTACACGAGTTAAAGCTATTGGCATCGTAAATGACAATGCCATTTATTTATGTTTTTAAAACGAAAGCAAAAATAAAAGGCATTGTTATTTGCAATGACAATAGCTCAAACGTAAATGCGAGACCTATTGCATTGCAAATGCTTGTTCTATTTCCTAATGACTGTAGAAGAAGCTGGCGATTTCACAGGTTATTGAGGTGAATAGATTAAGAACACCCATAGCGTCAGGGGCTGGTGTGTTGGAATTTAAAAGCAACCTGGACACATGGCAGAGGGATGTGTCTTAGGTAGCCTTATTGGGATAGGTGCTGGAGCCGTATTTGCTTCTGTAATACCAATATTTGAGGGACTTTTTTGGTTTCTTTGTTTCTGCTAATGGCAATTCCTCAGGCCTTTAAAATTTAAAATAGCTTTTCTTTGCAAATATTTACAAAAAACTATTTTAAAGGCCTGAGGAATTGCCATTAGCAGACTCATCCCAATGTCTATCCAATGCTATTACTACCACAAAAAAATGTCATGACAATTACAATTACAATACTTAAATAACCTGGGCCAACATCCACAGTGGTAAAGTTCTCCCTTAATTCCAATCGGTGAAGAAGAATGCCAAAGACACAAGTAATTTATGCGACACAAGAGCTTATTACTTTGAGGTCAGGTTAGTCAACTCACAAGGCCAATACCATATGAAAGTTGGCTCCTCAACGTGTGGAAAGATAAGAGAAAGCTGGCATTGGCTCTCTGCCACTCTTAATTGTTCAAAGAATAACTAAATGGGGCCATCGACGAACGAGGCATGCCTGAAACACTTTTGCTTGTGGAACTTAAACTGTCTTAAACGTTTAACACAGGACTGTGACATAATCACCTTCTGGGAAAACTTCGACTTTCTATTCTTCCAAGAAACATGGTGTGAAATCGACATCCCCTGCTTTCGCGCCTTTCATAAGCCCGAAAAATGAAAGCTATGGCCGACCAAAGGCTGGCTTGGCCTCTTACATAAAATGGAAACAACAAATTTAGCTATAGACAACCATTCTGTACACGCCGTTTGACTTGAAAACTGGCATCTGCGTGACAAACTTCCAGCTCTCTTATTTAGAATATATATGTTAATCCAGCCCTGAATAGTAAAAGAGTATCCATAAGGAAAAAACAAACAACATTACAGCAACTAGTAACGAGCGGTGCGCGCGCGAGAGCGTGCACCATGGCCTATTGCTTGCGGTTACCCGCACGGCCGCCGGGCGCGATAATTGAAAACACATGGTGGCCGTGCGGTTAACCGCACGGAAAAGGCCATGACGCACGAGCGTCTGGTCAGCTTTTTGAAGCCCCTACATAAAGTCTCGCAGAGCAACGCATGCGCGCTACTCTAGGCTCGACCTAAAAAGGGAAATCCCTCTGCTGTTTACAACAGAGGGATTTTTTGCAAGTGTGCTTATGACGGAATGGTTCTGTCATGAGCACACTTGCACTTGTGCTCATGACAGAACCATTCCATCATGATCATGGAAGGGGTTAAACTACACAGCCTACTAGTATGGTTGCCTGTGACTCCTACACCTTGTAGTCCTTTATCTTATGTAGCATTTCCTATACAGTGATTTACACACGTATGATTGATTGTCTCTGTGTAATGTGTGTGATGTATAGTGTTATGACACCCTACACTGGTATCAGTGGCGCTGTAAAGCAAACTAAATGTATCTGAGCGAGAGTGTCATTATAGAGACTTGAGAGGCACTGTTAAAGGGTGGTAGTGAGGGAATCCGCGGCGGCAGAGGGAGGCATTGGGGGGCACCAACAAACATTGTTGCCCAGGGCTCCACCAGCACCAGCCGCGGCCCGTGCAGGTAAGAGTGGTGGGCCGGGTTGGGGGGGGGGGGTATTCGACAACGACCACGAGGGAAAATGAAATAAATAATTAATTTTCCCTCGTCGTCTTCTGTCGGGCCCACTGCTCTTACCTGCACAGGCCGCAGCTGACCACCACTAAAGCCTGCCCTGTCCTTGAGGCCAATCCGCCTCACCCATCAGTACCTCCATTGGCCTTGTTTCAGCATTAGTAGCTGCAACTCACCAGGGGTTGGCATTGCAGGATTTGCACGCACACCAAACTAAGTTCACAAACTTCACGGTCTCTCTGCTTCATGCACAAGCACTTTTAACATGTGCAGCCTGTTTTGGGGCCACTGGAATTATGCAGCAATAGAGGACAAAATTATGCTGCAGTGTTGACTAAATTAATCAGCAAAAAAAAAAGGCTGCAGCGTAATACTGTATATTTTCTGATACTTTATTATTTTGAAATTTTTACACATGCTAACAGTCTCTGCAAAGATTTTGCCTTATTAGTACCAGTGTAACATACAAACGCAGCAGTGTGAAAGGCATCAGTCAACCTTTGCAAAGGGCTGTCCTCTTTCCAGAAACACAAGTCACATTTTTTAGTAACTTTTGATCCGTTTGAGCTACAAACAATTTATTAGTTAAAATCGTCAAAGTATGCAGCAGATGATGCATTATGCGGCACATATTGCAGAGCCATAATTATATAGAAAACATTTGCAAACTAGAATATTTTGCCATTCATGTTTGAGCTGCTCTTGTGGGAAAAGGGAAAAGTGCTGATGACAGAAACTGCATGGCTAGGAGACAAATGACTTGTGCTTCCACTTTTATGTGTATCTGGGACATTCTGTGATTGGAAACGTATCCCACTTTGTGAATGTATTTTAATGTCAATAATGAATATTAAACGTTAAATAAACGGGTATCCATTGGTTGAATTAAATAACGTAATAAGCTGTAACTGGGTAGTGAAATGCCAAACAAATTCTAAAAATTTGAATTATTTGCTCTTTCTAGCGACACCTCTGAATCCGCCCACTGACCCAATCCTCGGGTTATTCCCGCCCTCTGATTCTACGCCCACAGTTCCCCTATGTTTTTCCCCCCACTTCGACCACTGCCGATATCTCAAAAATATTCATGGGGTTCGGGCTGAATGGGGGCACTTCTGAAGTATTAGGGGTCACCTAAAGCATTGGGGGTCCCCCTGCGCCGCAGTGGTTGCAAGGGTCTGTGTTACGCCCCTGATTGCGGGGCAATACCGCAGAAATCGAGATGGTTGGCTACCCCATCTGCTGCCTGTGCCATACTATCTCTATAGATGAATAGAAGAACCCCAATTACCTGCACTGTTAATATGACGCTTCTTCCCATTTGCAAATGCAGAAACATCAGAAAGGTTGAATAAGTCATGTGAAATAAAGGATTGCAATATAACGCTGAGGTGTGTGTGTGGGGAGGGGGAGGTGGGGGGGGGTGGTCTTGAATCGCGAGTGCTTATTGTTCCTTCAACTATTAGAAGACCCACATAGCCCCTTCGGAGGGTCGCGCCTACTTGTTCAGGGTCCTTACCCCATCTGAGGGTTAGTTAAACTACTCCAGGAAAGTGTTTTATGGGGGTAAAATATAAGGCTGTATGCCCAAGTGAGTAGAAAGACGGATTCGATTGTGCGGAGTGTTTTTCTGGAAGGTGCCCCGCTGTCTTCCTCTGCAGACAGGACATTCAGTACAATAACAAGAAATTACAGTCGTGTTTGATTGCAGCATTAACGCGCAGTATTTCTAACAGAAAGAAAAGCGCTGGGGAGAAAGGAAGAGGGGAGGGGCCCTCTTCCGTCCGCACACATGCTCACACTGTATGCTTCGTATGCGCAAATGGATGTGCATAAAATGGAAGGCGGGTGGAGGACACGGAAGTTTTTTAAATGGTCTTCAAAAATGTAGAGGAAAAAAAACACTCTCAGCCGGGAAACAAATCCCGTGGGGCTCTTGTGTGAATTAATTTGACTCCGGGGAAGAGAAAATTCGAGTAGAAAAGCGTTCAACCCGTTTAAAGTACGCTCAGTGGGAAGGAGAATGCCTGGGACTGGAGAGCTCTTACAAAAACAAAGCACTTGAGAGAAGGAATTGTGAAAAGACGGAATTCAACCTTTAGAACCAAGAAGCAAGTATTGAGGCGGGCTGGAGGCTGGAAGCAGCTGACTGACGGCGACATCCGCGCGGGAGTGACCACCTGTGATCAGAAACAAATGTCCTAGTGCAGAAATGCATACTGGGACCGCGGCCCTCTAGGTTCCTTCTGCTCTTGTTAATGGTCTCCGCCGCCTCTGAGGTGGTTGATGGATAAAAGCTTAGAATAGCGAATCGCCTGGGGAATATTCATGCTGCTCAATGGCATTGGGCGTGGGTGGTGTAACGTGGCTTGCTCAGTGAAGATGGCCTACACTATCCATTTTGTTAATAAATTCTGGATAAACAGAGACCTCAGAGTAAAGGCATTAGGAAACAGAGACAAAGGCAATGTTATAGGGTGCCTAAAATAAGATCCCTGAGAGCAGAGCTCCTTTGAACTGGGGTATCTTTGGGCCTTATTTAGATCTTGGTGGATGGACAGTGGCCTAACGAAAGTTGAAGGGCCCCCTGCAAAGTACATGAAGCCCCCCCCGAGTCAGTCAGGTGCTCTCAGGCCAGGGTACGCTGCTGAGGGGGCCCCCTGGAGCTCGCCATCCCCCCGCACCGCGGAGGCTGCTGGGGCCTATGTTACGCCACAGCGGATGGAATACTCCATCACAAATGTGACGGATATCCCATCCGTCATATTACGATCTCCATAGAATATAATATTATCGTAATACGGCGGGCGGGATATCTGTCACATTTGTGACGGAGTATTCCCCTCTGCCAAGATCTAAATCAGGCCCTTAGTTTGGCAGCTTTTTTAAAAGGTAAAGCTTGGTAATGGGCACACAAGCTGCCAGGCAAGGGCATTTCATGACTCTCCAAGCCTCGACAGAGCTTGCACAGCTCAGGGTCCCAACTGTACCAAGAAGCACAAGTGATTGTGAAGTATTAACATAGACTACAAGAAGTAGAATGCATTGTAGTGCAGACACCTCTGCAGACAGCCCAGGAAGGAGGCTGGACATATTCACCCCTCCTCACCATCCACCATTTCCTGTACCTGGAAGACCCTGGCTGCACCACAGTCTTCTGGAAATGTTGGACTTAGTGCTCCACATTGCAATAGAAGACCAGGAGGTGCTGGAGAGCGCAGTCAGGACAGTTTTCAACTGTACATTGCACAGCTGCTAGGTGTAAGAAATTGGAGAATCAGTTGAGAAACTACCTCAAATAATAGTCAAAATCCTTGTTAGGTTGAATCCCAAAAGTTACTGAATAAACCTGTGCTTATACCAACTGGTAGCTTGGCACAAAAGCAGTCAGACTTAACTTAGAGGCAATGTGTAAAGTGTTTATTCAGTACAATAACAGTAATAAAGTGAAAACACAACACAAGAAAAATCGCAAACCAATTTAGAAAAATAGAGTACATTGTAATAAAAATAATGACATCAAAATGAAAATAACAATCAGTAGAACAGGAGATATGAATTTTTAAAGTTTGACTTAAAAATAGCGCCAGAAAGTAGTGACTACAGTTATCTGGTCACGCTAACCTGGGTCAAAGTCAAAAGTTATGGCCGACTGCGATGGAGCACTGGTCAGATACAGGGACCAGGTTCGTCCCTGGGGAGAGTTTACCTTTGGAATTAGAAAGCTTTATGGAAAAAAGTGGACATCACCGAGTTGTTCGTGAGACAATCAGCAAGCTGGATCCAAAGTGGGGCTCGATGTCGGTGGGTTACTGAAGAGCAGGTTCCAGGTGAGGACATTGACAAAAGCGGGGAAACCCAGAGTGGCCAAAGTCCGAACTCTGTGTTCAAGATAAAATACACTGTGGGTGATGGAACACCGGGTGACTATGGCACTCACTAATTACAGGTATGTCAGTGCAATGTATTATTTACATGTGGTGCTCCCAGGGAGGTGGGAGTCTTTGTCCTACATTCGGAAGAAGCCCAAAAGCCTGCTGCAGGGTGGCGATTTTAAAAAGTACTGCTACTTAATAAACTCAGACACACAATAAATTCGAACCCTGCCAAAGAGAGGAAGCATAGCTTATATAGTCAGCAAGGTGCTCATACAAGCTGAGTTGCAAGTTTAGGTCGCAGTCAGAATAAAACATCCATAGTAGTTACGCCTAACCTATGAGGGTCTATGTAATTGCACCGCGTCCCATCCACCTGGAGCTCACAATATACAGTCAGATTCATTCAGAAAGAAATATCCATTAATCTATCCATATTTCGGTAAGACAGATCCATTCACATGCTTGTGATGGGCATATCAAAACAGTTCCTATTAAGCATCGTAGATCTGAATAAAAAGAAATTCAATTAACATGTTGTGATATGTCTATGTGTCGTATAACATTCGGCAAGGAAATACAGTCAACCACAGTGTTATATATATACAAGTTCAAGGCATGCTTGCTGTGTAATCCTAATTCTTCATACGGTTCTGTTAGACCTGGCATTTCTTGGCGTGGTTACCCCTGACTTTTTGCCTCTATCTCCTCTATTTTTAGGTCTCGCCTACGCAGCGCGCATGCGCTGCATAGGCAAAAAGACCTTTAGCAATCGCTTCGGCTTTTCAGCCAAAAACGTGCACGCGTTCCATTGCCTTCAATGGCAACGCGTGCACGTTTGGCGATTCACTTGCGGGAGCGAGCGGCGCCATATGGTAGCAATTATCGCTCCTGGCGCTGCTCGCTCCCACAAGTAAAACGCTTTCACTTTTGCCGACACTTTTTTTTTACTTTTAGCCCGCGCGCGCTTGTTTCTTTTCTTGTGTGTTTGTTAAGTAACTGTTGGTCTGGCTGCAGCTCTGTTGGGCTGTGAGAACATGAACCTGTATGTCAGTAGGTAATGCCTACAATGGTTTCTAAGCACGTGGTGACGTGACGTGCGATTTTTTTGTGAAAGTGTTCAATTATTCAAACCTCAACTCTTGTTGTTTCTAAAACTGTTTTAGAAACCTTAGGTTACAAAACCTTTACTGTCAGTGAAATATTGCCAAACTATTTCAGAGTAATGGGACTATAAAACATGCCGGAAAGTGTGCCTTTTCGAGGTTATTAAAATAACAAATTAACACAGCATTGAGTAGGAACTTAAAAGCAAAGCGATACCAAGACTATGACTGTCACTCAGAAAGAAGTTGCAGTGCCTACACTAACAGCCTATGGCAGATCCAGCATGGTTTGACCCCAGAGCGTTGCGGGATTAAGCTGCACAAACCCAAAAGAGTAAACGGAAATATAGGAAATTCAGGTTCAGTAAAAGGACAGTGGAGCAAGGGGCCACACACTTTTTTTAATGCAGATTTTGTCCTTTGTCCGATCTTTGGGTCTCTTTTGTTAAGGGAAAAAAAATGTAGTAACATACTTATCATAACTGCTACACAGCAGGCAAAGATTTTTGGTCGATAAAAAAACGACTTTCGAATAATACTCACAGCTCCACAAAGTGCATTTCCCGCCTAACTGGAGTCCACAGCGGCATCCTTATTTTATCTAACTGTTGGCGTGCACTAGACTTGCGTGGCCACTTAACTCTACTTGAATATATTCTTTAACCGTTTTCGCATGAAACTGGAACATCAGAGCCTGCTATCACAGCTTCAGAAATTATTTTTAACTCAACTGCAGGCGCTGATGTAATCTCCTAGGTGAACCGCGAAGGAATAAAATAGCAAGAGGAGCCACACAGCTTCTTACAAAAGATAATTCTGACTGAGCCCACTTAAAAGTTAAGTATCAACTACGTATCAGTCGACTCAGTCCGCTTCCAATCCAATTTTTGGCGTGTTCCACGGGGCTCTCTAGTGTTTGATATCTATATAGCCGGGGCTTTACGTGGGATGAAAAACCTAAGGGTCTTTCAAAGGGGCGTGGCCGATGTAATTAAGGGCGTGGCTTAAAATCTGCTTAGCACAGTTTGCTGCCCGACTGGTATTTTGCTGTTTCTGTCATTGTATCCAGATATATAACGCAACAAGTAACATTATACCTACAACAAAGCAGGACTATTGGCTTTCTCAATGGTTGTTAGCTGCATAAGAAACAAGCATTGGCATAGCCAATAGGTCTCGCTTTTGGGACCTTATAAGTATTTAGTTATACAGCGCAATATCCTTGGTGCAACAACATCAACTGTTGCATGGCTAAACACTTATAAGGTCCCAAAGGCGAGACCTATTGGCTATGCCAATGCTTGTTTGATGCTGTGATGGATTTTGTTTTACTGGCTTAGATGCTTTGGGCAGTTTGCCACTGCTGATCAGTGTCAAAGTGCAAGTGCTCCCTGTATAAAGTGTTATGGTAATTGGTTGTCCATAATTGGTAGGTTTGCCTTACTAGTAAAGTCCCTAGTAAAGTGCACTATGTGTGCCAGGGCTGGTAATGCAAATGCTACTAGTGAGCCTGCAGCACTAATTGTGCCACCCACACAAGTAGCCCTAAAAAGAGATCTCAGGCCTGCCACTGCAGTGCCTGCGCGCAGTTGATAACTGCCTTGTTGTCCTGACAAGTGCACCCACTTGCCAGGCCTTACCCTTCCCTTTTTATGCACATCAGACACCCCTATAGTAGGCCCAAGATACCCCCCTGGGCAGGGTGCAGTGTATGTGAAAGGTAGGACATGTACTGAGGTGTGTACCATGTCCTGACAGTGAAAGACTGCCAAATTTGTTTTTCACTGTTGCAAGGTCATCTTGCCCATAGGACAGAATGGGGAATGCTGGGTCCCATGTTTCCAGCATATCTTCCCATAGGCATAAGATGGAGGGATGAAGTTTAGTGTGCCTGAGTTCAGAATTGGATAACACATCTTTCTATGAAGATGGTTTTTAAATTGTGTGTTTAGAAACCACACTTTTAGAAGTGGCTGGTTTCTTGTCCTAAACCCTCCTGTGTGTCTCTGCCTGGTTGTGTATTGCCTGTCTGGGTTTGGATGTGACAGGGTCTGGGGATTGTCCTGACACCAGAGAGGGGTAGGTGAGATAGCACAGGCTGGCCTGCATTTGGTGTAGGGGGAGGAGTAGCCCCTTTGATGCGAAGACGCCTGTGCTGCTGCCACAAAGGAATGGCTCCACCTCCTGCAGAGTGTCTGAGGCCCAGACCCCCACTATCAAAGAAAGAAGAGGTGCACTGGCAGGAAGGCACCCAGAACTGGTTTGGACCAGGCTCAGAGTCCCCCTGAACACAAAGACTTCAAAGGCATTTAGGGGTATAAATGTAAGAGCTGAAACCCCTGAACCCAAGACTGCAATCCAGACTGAAAAAGGATTGAAACTACTTTGTGATCAAGAGGAACCTCTGCCAAGGAAGAACAGCTGAAGAGACTGAAGAGAAGGACTGCCCTTGCTGTGTGTTCTGGGGCTGGCCTGCAGTTTGCTGATTTGACTAAGGAGAGGACAGGGGACTTTGCTGTGTGCTGTGTCCCCCTGCTTGAAAGGACTTTGCTGTGTGCTGTGTCCTGAAGTAACTTGTCTCCAAGGGCCCGAGAGGAGCTGGCTCCCTGTTGTGGAAACTCAGGAACATAAAAGTTTCCAGGTGTGTCTCAGCGACGCTGTGTGCATGTGCTTTTTGTAGCCTGAGCCCTTCGTGAGACTTGCCCTGTAACTGTGTGCCCCGGAGCAGTCTTGCGCTCTGCTTCGATCGACAGCGTGATCAGAAGTGCTGTGATCGTTATCACCATCGGCCCGGACCATTGTCCCAAGGGGGAGCCGTGAGGTGAAAGTTTCCAAGTGTGTCTCAGCGACGCTGTGTGCGTGTGCTTTTTGCAGCCTGAGACCTTCGTGAGACTTGCCCCGTGACTGTGTGCCCCGGAGCAGTCTTGCGCCCTGCTTAGATCGACAGCGTGACCAGAAGTGTTGTGATCGGTATCGCCATTGGCCTGGACCGTCGTTCCAAGGAGGAGCCGTGCGGAATCACCGCCGCCGGCCCGAGCCTGCCTTTGCCCAAGATCAACGGAGCTGCGCCGGGAGCCGATCAGCTACGAGGCCGTCGCCTGGTAGCCCGACTCTCACTGCGAGGAGCAGCCGCCGCCAACCCGAAGCCGCACAGCGTGACTCCCAAGCCGCGAGGAGAGGAGAGAGAGACTACACCCCCCCAGGTAACGCTCAGCGAGAGTGCGTGTGTCACCGCCTGGGGCGGAGTGCGTGCTACGAGAGACCGCTCTCGGCCTTTCCCATCTTTGCAGCGCAAGCTTCCGCTCAAGTCAGTATCGCGGGCCGTACTCGCCGAGGAGTGGCAGTACCGGGGTCGGATTGTGGAGTTGCACGTTGTTTCCTTTGTAACAGTATTGGGGGCATATTTTGGCAGCCGCTGACCGCGAGTCAGCCAAGAGTGGCATAGAGACCTTCACAAGGACCGCGATCGGTGCCGAACTGCATTGGTACTTGTTTTACGATTCGCATTAGTACTTGCATTACGAACTGCATTATTACTTGCTTTACGATCCGCATTGGTACTTGCATTACCAACTGCATTATTACTTGCTTTACGATCCGCATTAGTACTTGCATTACAAACTGCATTATTATGTGCTTCTACGATTCACATTAGTACTTGCATTAAGGACTGCCTTATTTCTACATTACAAACTGCTAGCATTGCATTAGGACTGCATTAGATCATCGTGAACTGCTCATTAGTACCGCAAGAACCTACAAGTGATTGTTGGCCTAATAACCGGCCAAGTGAAATATTACGAATACGCATATGGTGGATTTTTATCGTTTGGTCTCATCGTATTTCTTTTTGATAAAGATACCGCTATTTTTATAAAACCAGTCTGGTGTTCATTTGTGGTGTTATCACTGTGTTACCGGGAGTGTGGTTGCAAATACTTTACACATTGCCTTGGAGATAAGCCTGGCTGCTCGTGCCAAGCTACCGGGGGGTGAGCAGGGGTTATCTAAGAGTGTGTCCCTCCTTTCCCTGAATAGAAGTAAGGGTCCCTATTTGGGCTAAGGTACCTACCTCAGCCAACTAGAGACCCCCAGTTCTAACATTGGTGGTCAGCGGTTGGGTTTTTGAACTTGTATTTGCAATTGACTCACAGTGACTGGTGAACATCACTAGTTTTAGCGCAGGCCACGACGCAACCCCATATTGTGTTTCTGATTTTTGGTTCTATTTTTGAGCGACCTTTAAGCCACACATCATGTCTCAAAGGAGTCAAGTAGCCAGTGAGGTTGCAGAATTGGAATTCAACATTGAGGCATTGCTTACCTACAAAGTTGATCAATTGAGACAATTCTGCAGAGCTTTGGGATGTCCCATGAAAAGTAGCGCCAAGAAGGAGGAGCTGCAAACGGCCTTGAGGGCCTGGTGGGAAGCCAAAGAAGCTCAGGAGACAGGTGATGCTGAGGTGGATGAGGATGACCCAGGGAATGGATTTGGTCCACAGGATTTGCCAGTGGGAGGACCAGCCTCAGGGGCTGGTAGTAACCATTCCGGGAGGAGTTTTCCCTAGAGGAGCTGGAGGAAAACCAAAGGGTCAGAGAGCATGAGTTGGAGGTTTTAAAACTTAAGGCTCAAGCAGAGGAGAAAAAGCTGCTCATTGAAAGTGAAAAGCGAGCAGAGGAGAGCAAGAACGCTCTCGCCTTGGAAGAGAAGAAGATTCTCTTAGCTCATGAGTTAAGCATGAGGGAACTGGACATTAAGGCTAAACAGGTGGAGTCCAGTTCAAATGATGGCAGCGCACAGCCAGTGCCAGCGGGTAAAGTGTACATTCCCAAAGACTTAGTGTGAGATTACCAAAGGGGTGATGATATTTATGCGTGGTTCACGGCATATGAGATCGCACTGAGGATGAATGAGGTACCTGAGAAGCATTGGGGGGCAGGCCTGTGGAAACACTTTGAAGCTTCTGAGAGGGATGTTTTACCACCCTTAGAGAGGGCGGGAACCCTGACCTACGCCAACATGAAGGAGGCTTTATGCCTCAGGTATGGGCTCACTCCTGAACAGTACAGGCAGAAATTCAGGAACTTCAAGAAACTGGAATCCAGTACTTGGGTGGAGTGTGTGAATGCGTACACGCGTGCACTGGATGGTTGGATGACGGGCAGCAAGGTAACTGATTTTAAGGGCTTATGCAATTTAATTAGTTGGGAGCACTTAAGAAGTCTGTGTGTTCCAGAGCTGCACCAGCATCTTTTAGACAGTAAGCTGACTGATCCCGGTAAGCTTGCTGAGGAGGCGGACCGCTGGACCAGCACCAGGGTCCACAAGGGTATTGGGGGTACCACTGCCAGAAGTGTACCGAGTCCCCAGCGGAAGGTGGGGGAGGACAAGGGTAACCACAAGGAGTTCTCTAAAGGGCCCCAAAGTAGTTCCCAGGTAAAGGAGTCCCAGTCCCCCAAGGCTAAGAGGTCCTGGCCCCCTAAGGGCAAGCGGGACCACCGAGGTCCTCCTACTTGTTATTTTTGTAAGGAGGTGGGTCACATTGCCCCTAAGTGCCCCAAGAAACCACCTGCACCCACTGGTGCTCCAACACCGGGTTTAGTGAGTGTAGCGTTGGGGAGGAATTGAGTCCTTGGAATGGGGAGGAGCAAGCAGTTATGACCCTGGTCTCATTAGGAGATCGAGAGATGGTCCAAGAAGCCTCTCTGCCAGAGAACACTAAGAAGTACAGGCAGTGGGTGACCATCAATGGAAGGAGGGTGGAGGCTCTGAGAGACACAGGAGCCAGTGTGACATCTGTCAGGTGTCAGTGGGTGTCTGAGGAGCAGGTAATTCCCAATGTACTTCACCCTGTAGTTGCAGCAGACAACTCCGTGCGCCTCTGCAAAGTAGCACTAGTTCCCTTTGAGTGGGGGGGGTCTCAGGTTCCTTGAAGGGCATTGTAAGTCCGTCCATGCCTGTAGACTGTCTGCTGGGGAATGACCTGGAGAGTTCCCCCTGGAAGGAGGTGGAGCGCCAGGCACATATGGAGATGTTGGGTCTGCCTGAGTGGGCTTGTGTGACCACTCGGTCTATGGCAGCCAGTAAGGGTGTTCAAGAGGACCTGGAGCCTGAAACAGTGGACCAGGTGCCTGCCTTAAAGAGAGGAGGCAGAGGGCGCGGGAAACCGGCCCCCAAAGTTCCCATGGTCCAGGAGGAGGCAAACCTTGAGGGGGATGCCCTGGAGCCTACGGGGGAGCAAGTAGCTGAACTGGGGGACCTACCTGAGCTGACCCAATGGCAGCAGGAGGGAGGGCCCTCCAGGGAGGAATTATGTGAGGAGCAGAAAAAGTGCCCTTCTCTTGTAGGTTTGCGGCAACAGGCAGCAAACCAGGCAGCCGGTGATCAGTCCGGGTCACATTTGACTTACTGGGAGAATGATCTCCTATATAGCGAGCCTAAGGTTGCTGAGCCTGGGTCAGCCAGTGTGCTGGTGGTACCCCAGCGCTTCAGAGCCTTCCTATTGGGGTTGGCTCATGATGTACCTTTAGCAGGACATTTGGGGCAGGACAAGACCTTTGAGAGGCTTGTCACCCACTTCTACTGGCCTCAAATGTGCAAGAGTTCTGATACTCATTGCAGGACCTGTCAGACTTGCCAGGCAAGTGGTAAGAGTGGGAGGAAGTGCAAAGCTCCTCTCCAACCTTTCCCTGTAGTCAGCACCCCCTTTGAGAGGGTGGGTATTGACATTGTGGGGCCTCTGGATCGCAAGACAGCCATGGGCAACAGGTTCATCCTGGTCTTGGTGGACCATGCCACCCGGTACCCGGAAGCCATCCCTCTCCGGACGGTGACATTCCCCGTGGTGGGTCGTGCACTGATGTGGATTTTCTCCCGCGTGGAATTCCCCAGAGAGGTGGTGTCCGACCGGGGTACTAATTTCATATCGAGGTATATGAAATCTCTGTGGAAGGAGTGCGGTGTAACCTATAAGTTCACCACGCCTAACCACGGCCAAGGTAACGGGCTGGTTGAGAGATTTAACCGGACCCTGAAGGGCATGATTATGGGCCTTGAAGAACCCATGAGGCATAAGTGGGACGTCCTCTTACCATGCCTATTATTTGCTTTACAGAGAGGTGCCACAGAAGTCCCTAGGGTTCAGTCCCTTTGAGCTCCTGTATGACACCCTGTAAGAGGACCATTGAGTTTGGTGAAGGAGGGCTGGGAGAAGGCTCCTAGTAAACCCCCCAGGATGTATATAGCTACATGCTGGCCTTCAGGAACCAAACTAGGCGTTTCAGGCAACTCGCTCAGGCGAATCTGGAAGCCAGCCAGGAAGAAATGAAACAGTGGTAGGACCAGAATGCCACTCTGGTCGAGTTTCAACCTGGGCAAAAAGTGTGGGTGATGGCACCAGTGGAGCCCTGCAGGCTCCAGGATAAGTGGACTGGGCCTTATGAGGTGGTGGAGCACAGGAGTGAAGTGACCTACCTGGTTGACTTACAGTCTCCTAGGAACCATCTGAGGGTCCTCCATGTGAACCGCCTCAAACCCCACTTTGAGAGGTCTGAGGTGACCATGCTCTTGGCTACAGATGACGGGGTGGAAGAGGAGAGTGAACCTCTTCCTGAACCCCTGTCAGCCAGAGAAAAGGATGGGTCAGTGGATGGGGTGAACCTCTCGCCTACCCTGACCACAGAACAGCAGAGGGACTGTGCCAGGTGTTGGGTCAGTTTGCCTCCCTGTTCTCTCTGACCCCAGGAGTCACCCAGTGGTGCGTCCATGATGTGGACACTGGAGACAGCCTGCATGTAAAACAAACATTTTACAGAGTAGCTGATAAGGTCAGGGCCAGCATCAAGGAGGAGGTTTCCAAGATGCTGGCGCTAGGGGTAATTGAGCCATCCAGCAGCCCCTGGGCTAGCCCAGTGGTCCTTGTGCCAAAAGCTGCTGCGCCGGGTGCCACCCCAGAACTCAGGTTCTGTGTGGATTACCGGGGGCTCAATGCGGTCACCAAGACTGACGCTCACCCCATCCCCAGAGCTGATGAGCTCGTGGATCGGCTGGGAGCTGCCCGGTACCTCAGTACATTTGACTTGACGTCTGGGTACTGGCAGATTGCCTTGACCGAGGGGGCCAAAGAGAGTTCAGCATTCTCAACGCCAGAGGGGCACTACCAATTCAGGGTTATGCCCTTTGGGTTGAAGAACGCCCCTGCCACCTTCCAGAGACTGGTTAACCAGGTGCTGTGTGGGCTGGAGGAATTCAGCGCCGCCCACCTGGATGACATTGCTGTGTTCAGCTCCAGTTGGGAGGAACATTTGCAACACCTCTGTGAAGTGTTGAAGGCCCTGCAGAGGGCAGGCCTCACTATCAAGGCAAGTAAGTGCCAGATAGGGCAGGGTTTGGTGGTGTACTTAGGACACCAGGTGGGGAGCGGCCAGGTGGCGCCCCTACAGGCAAAAAGTGATACCATTCTGGCTTGGGAACCCCCCAAGACCCAGACAGAGGTGAGAGCCTTTTTAGGACTCACGGGGTATTACAGACGGTTTGTGAAGGGGTATGGCACCCTTGTTGCCCCCTTGACAGAACTGACTTCAAAGAAACAGCCCAAGAAGGTGATCTGGACTGATGACTGCCAGACCGCTTTTGATGCCCTGAAAACTGCTATGTGCACGGCGCCCGTGCTCAAGGCGCCTGATTTCTCCAAAGAGTTTCTGGTGCAGACAGATGCTTCAGAGCATGGTGTGGGAGCAGTACTCTCACAATTGAACGACGAGGGCTTGGACCAACCCGTAGCTTTCCTTAGCAGGAGGCTACTTCCCAGGGAACAGAGGTGGAGTGCAATTGAAAGGGAAGCTTTTGCTGTGGTCTGGGCACTGAAGAAGCTGAGGCCCTACTTGTTTGGGACTCACTTCCTGGTTCAGACCGACCACAGGCCCCTCCTCAGATGGTTGATGCAGATGAGGGGTGAGAACCCAAAACTGTTGAGATGGTCCATCTCCCTACAGGGAATGGACTTCACGGTGGAACACCGCCCTGGAACAGAACACGCCAATGCTGATGGTCTGTCCAGATTTTTCCACCTTAGTGATGAGAACTCCCATGAGGGTGGGTAGTTCTCTCCACTTTTCAGCTGGAGGGGACACGTGTTAGACCTGGCATTTCTTGGCATGGTTACCCCTGACTTTTTGCCTCTACCTCCTCTATTTTTTGATGCTGTGATGGATTTCGTTTTACTGGCTTAGATGCTTTGGGCACTTTGCCACTGCTGATCAGTGTCAAAGTGCAAGTGCTCCCTGTATAAAGTGTTATGGTAATTGGTTGTCCATAATTGGTAGGTTTGCCTTACTAGTAAAGTCCCTAGTAAAGTGCACTATGTGTGCCAGGGCTGGTAATGCAAATGCTACTAGTGGGCCTGCAGCACTAATTGTGCCACCCACACAAGTAGCCCTAAAAGAGATCTCAGGCCTGCCACTGCAGTGCCTGCGCGCAGTTGATAACTGCCTTGTTGTCCTGACAAGTGCACCCACTTGCCAGGCCTTACCCTTCCCTTTTATGCACATCAGACACCCCTATAGTAGGCCCAAGGTACCCCCTGGGCAGGGTGCAGTGTATGTGAAAGGTAGGACATGTATTGAGGTGTGTACCATGTCCTGACAGTGAAAGACTGCCAAATTTGTTTTTCACTGTTGCAAGGCCATCTTGCCCATAGGACAGAATGGGGAATGCTGGGTCCCATGTTTCCAGCATATTTCCCATAGGCATAAGATGGAGGGATGAAGTTTAGTGTGCCTGAATTCAGAATTGGATAACACATCTTTCTATGAAGATGGTTTTTAAGTTGTGTGTTTAGAAACCACACTTTTAGAAGTGGCTGGTTTCTTGTCCTAAACCCTCCTGTGTGTCTCTGCCTGGTTGTGTATTGCCTATCTGGGTTTGGATGGGACAGGGTCTGGGGATTGTCCTGACACCAGAGAGGGGTAGATGAGATAGCACAGGCTGGCCTGCATTTGGAGTAGGGGGAGGAGTAGCCCCTTTGATGCGAAGAGGCCTGTGCTGCTGCCACAAAGGAATGGCTTCACCTCCTGCAGAGTGTCTGAGGCCCAGACCCCCACTATAAAAGAAAGAAGAGGTGCACTGGCAGGAAGGCACCCAGAACTGGTTTGGACCAGGCTCAGAGTCCCCCTGAACACAAAGACTTCAAAGGCATTTAGGGGTATAAATGTAAGAGCTGAAACCCCTGAACCCAAGACTGCAATCCAGACTGAAAAAAGATTGAAACTACTTTGTGATCAAGAGGAACCTCTGCCAAGGAAGAACAGCTGAAGAGACTGAAGAGAAGGACTGCCCTTGCTGTGTGTTCTGGGGTTGGCCTGCAGTTTGCTGATTTGACTAAGGAGAGGACAAGGGATTTTGCTGTGTGCTGTGTCCCCCTACTTGAAAGGACTTTGCTGTGTGCTGTGTCCTGAAGTAACTTGTCTCCAAGGGCCCGAGAGGAGCTGGCTCCCTGTTGTGGAAACTCAAGAACATAAAAGTTTCCAGGTGTGTCTCAGCGACGCTGTGTGCGTGTGCTTTTTGCAGCCTGAGACCTTCATGAGACTTGCCCCGTGACTGTGTGCCCCGGAGCAGTCTTGCGCTCTGCTTCGATCGACAGCGTGACCAGAAGTGCTGTGATCGTTATCACCATCAGCCCGAACCATCGTCCCAAGGGGGAGCCGTGAGGTGAAAGTTTCCAAGTGTGTCTCAGCGACGCTGTGTGCGTGTGCTTTTTGCAGCCTGAGACCTTCATGAGACTTGCCCCGTGACTGTGTGCCCCGGAGAAGTCTTGCGCCCTGCTTAGATCGACAGCATGACCAGAAGTGCTGTGATCGTTAACGCCATCGGCCCGGACCGTCGTCCCAAGGGGGAGCCGTGAGGAATCACCGCGCCGGCCCGAGCCTGCCTTTGCCCAAGATCAACGGTGCCGCGCCGGGAGCCAATCAGCTGCGAGGCCGTCGCCTGGTAGCCTGACTCTCACTGCGAGGAGCAGCCGCTGCCAACCCGAAGCCGCACATCGTGACGCCCAAGCCGCATGGAGGGGAGAGAGAGACTACACCCCCCCAGGTAACCCTCAGCGAGCGTGCGTGTGTCGCCGCCTGGGGCAGAGTGCGTGCTACGAGAGACCGCTCTCGGCCTTTCCCATCTTTGCAGTGCAAGCCTCGGCTCAAGTCAGTATCGCGGCCCGTACTCGCCGAGGAGTGGCAGTACCGGGGTCGGATTGTGGGGCTGCACGTTGTTTCCTTCGTAACAGTATTGGGGGCATATTTTGGCAGCCGCTGACCGCGAGTCAGCCAAGAGTGGCATAGAGACCTTCACAAGCACCGCGATCTGTGCCGAACTGCATTGGTACTTGTTTTACGATTCGCATTAGTACTTGCATTACGAACTGCATTATTACTTGCTTTACAATCCGCATTAGTACTTGCATTACGAACTGCATTATTACTTGCTTTACGATCCGCATTAGTACTTGTATTACGAACTGCATTATTACGTGCTTCTACGATTCGCATTAGTACTTGCATTAAGGACTGCCTTATTTCTACATTACGAACTGCATTACGAACTGCTAGCATTGCATTAGGACTGCATTAGATCATCGTGAACTGCTCATTAATACTGCAAGAACCTACAAGTGATTGTTGGCCTAATAACCGGCCTAGTGAAATATTATGAATACGCATATGTTGGATTTTTATTGTTTGGTCTCATCGTATTTCTTTTTGATAAAGATACCGCTATTTTTATAAAACCAGTGTGGTGTCCATTTGTGGTGTTATCACTGTGTTACTGGGAGTGTGGTTGCAAATACTTTACACATTGCCTTGGAAATAAGCCTGGCTGCTCGTGCCAAGCTACCAGGGGGTGAGCAGGGGTTATCTAAGAGGGTGTCCCTCCTTTCCCTGACTAGAAGCAAGGGTCCCTATTTGGGCTAAGGTACCTACCTCAGCCAACTAGAGACCCCCAGTTCTAACAAGTTCTTTATACAGTTGTATATAAATTCAATCTCCAAGAAAATACTGTAATTCCTGATCGGTATTCAGACCATATTCCACAGCTTTCAGACGCATAATCCAGGTAGCTTCCCTGCATCATGCTGCTTATTCAAGTCATTCAATACCAGTTTGTAGAATATATCTATGGTGTTAACGCTGGGCAATGTTTTGGTCCACTTAGATTTACTCTTAAATCCACTAGAGATGGTCGATCAGTGTCTATGTTTAGATCTTCCAGCAAACGTTCCATGCTTATATGATCTTGATCAACATGGCACTGGCACATTTTACGTACTGATAAGAGTCTTGAAGAATGCATAACACATGTACCTAGTATCGCGTATAGGCAACGGAAGGTGATAAGAACACTACTAAGCCCGAGTTATCCAAGAGTCAAACCGACTGAGAACTGGTTGACATCAATTTCAAGAGGGTTTCACAAATGTGGTAATTGTGGTACATGTGGATTTGCTATGGATAAAAATAAAACCTTTCAAGGTGCTGATGGCAGATTGTATGACATAATATACAGTATTAACTGAAATACAAAATATGTGATATATATTTTGGAATGTAAATGTACAGGTATATACGTAGGCAGTACTATAAGATCGCTCAGAGAAAGGATACATTTACATGTTAGAGCTGTAAAACACCAGGATGCAAGATATCCAATGGCTATACACATTACGGATTGCAATGCGCAGGGTCCTCACAAACACTTCTCCTTTTTTGGTATAGATCATGCGGAAATAGACCCCAGAGGGGGCAACAGAGAATTGGTCTTAAGACGCAGGGAAGCTACCTGGATTATGCGTCTGAAAGCTGTGGAACATGGTCTGAATACAGATCAGGAATTACAGTATTGTCTTGGAGATTAAATTTAAATACAACTGTATGAAGAATTAGGATTACATAGCAAGCATGCCTTGAACATGTATATATATATAACACTGTGGTTGACTGTATTTCCTTGCCGAGTGGTATACGGCACATATACATATCACAGCATGTTAACTGAATTTCTTTTTATTCAGATCTACGATGCTTGATAGGAACTATGTTGATATGCCCATCACAAGCATGTGAATGGATCTGTATTACCGAAATATGGATAGATTGATGGATTATTCTTGCTGAATAAATTTTACTGTATGTTGTGAGCTCCAGGTGGATGGGACGCGGTGCAATTACATAGACCCTCATAGGTTAGGCGTAACTACTATGGATGTTTTATTCTGACTGCGACCTAAACTTGCAACTAAGCTGGTATGAGCACCTTGCTGACTATATAAGCTATGCTTCCTCTCTTTGGCAGGGTTCGAATTTATTGTGTGTCAGAGTTTATTGAGTAGCAGTACTTTTTAAAATTGCCTAACATGCAGCAGGCTTTTGGGCTTCTTCCGAATGTAGGACAAAGACTCTTTTGATAATTTCAATATGGCGCCTGATCGAGGGCTGACCTTTCACAATTCCGAGCTAGCGTCTATGGGAGCTGGTTTGAATAACCCTTCGATAAATATTGGCATCAAGATACCCACTGCTTTTTAGGGGATTTTTGGAGCCATACCAATTTTCTTGAAGACAAGTTATAACGTAGTAACAATATTAGCCGTTTTTAAATGATGCCATTTACGTTTTCAATATGGCACCCAGGGTGATTTGTCGGTACTCCTTATATCGCAATGGGTTTAGTAGAAATAGCGAGATCGTACAGGATCTCTATTCTCAATTTTAATCCTACTACATTTTGATGTTTTGTCTTATCTCTTGTTGAATTGCTCCATTTAGCGAGGTTATGAGGTACATATTCATGGTTTTGGCAATGGCGCTGATGTCGGGCCATGTTAGACTTGGTATCTTTTGGCGTGTTTTCCCTGAGTTTTTGCTTTTTGACCTCCCGGTTTTGATTCAGTTTTTGCTGGCGTAGTGATTCTGCGCACTTTTCTCACTGCTGATCAGTGGTAGAGTGCAAGTGCTCCTGTGGTAAATTGTGTTACGGATTGGTGTTTCCATCATTGGATATTTGATTTACTTGTTAGTAAAGTGCACTGAGTGTGCCAGGGCCTGTAAATCAAATGCTACTAGTGGGCCTGCAGCACTGATTGTGCCACCCACGTGAGTAGCCCTGAAAAGGTAACTCAGACCTGCCATTGCAGAGTCTGCGCGCAGTTTGTAACTGCCATGTCGATTTGGCCAGTGCACACACTTGCCAGTCCCTAACCTTCCCTTTCCTTACATGTCAGCCACCCCTAAGGTAGGCCCAAGGTACCCCTGTGGTCAGGGTGTAGTGTAGGTGAAAGGTGGGACATGCCCTGGTGTGTGTGGCATGTCCTGATAGTGAATTACTGCCAATTTCGTTTTTCACTTTGCTTGGCTGCCTGTTCCCCATAAGACAGAATGGGAAGTTTGTTTATAACATCTTATGAACATAACTGGCCCTGGGAACTAGGTAGGAAAATAAAGTTTAGTATGCCTGAACTCAGAATCTAAAGATGCATCTTTTAGTGAAGGTGATTTTTACATTCTGTGTTTGAAAATACCACTATTAGAAAGTAGGTATTTTCTTGCTCAGTCATCCCGTGTGCCTCTGCTGGAATGTGGATTGCCTGTCTGGGTTTTGGATGACAGAAGGCTGGGGAGCAGGAGTGGCTCCAGATAGTCTAGGTGGGTCAGGAAAGGGCTGAATAGACCTGGGCTGCAATTAGGGAAGGGGGAGGAGATTTCCTTGCACCTCAAAGGGCCTGGTCTGCCTCTGACAATGCAGTCTCCACCTCCTGCCAGGAAGTCACACCAGAGAAGGCAGAACTGGTTCTGGCTGGGCACAGTCACTCTCTGCCTAAGAGATCAAAGGATTTTGGGATATAAACATTGGGGCCCAGACCCCTGAACTTTAGAACTCTTTTGGACCAAGAAGACTGCCAAGAAGAAGAGCTGGAGAAGCTGTGAGGAGGAACTACCACATTGCTGTGTGCTTTGCTGTGTTGGCCTGCAGTTGCTGCTTCTGTCTTGGGCAGTGAAAGGACTGGACTGAACTTTCTGCAATCTACTTTTGTGAGTTTCTCCAAGGGCTTGAGGTAGAGCTTGCCCCCTGTTCAAGAAGTCTCAGGAACAGCAAAGACTTCCAGCTCTTCTGCCCTCAGCACTGGGGATTGTGTGTTTTGTGCTGCAACAAGAAGAAAAAGCAACCCGACGCCGTCTACGACGCCGCTGCCGACTTCCGTGTCCTGAAGGCACCTCCTGATGCCGCCACCGAGCCGCTGCTCGCACCGCGACCTGTGGGCACCGCACTCCACACCGCCTCGCTTCACGACGACGCCTTGGTATCCCTGACGACGTCACTCCACGCCGAAATCGCCGCCGCTGCTGGCACCGTGGTTCGAGGGCACCGCTCATAAAGTTACACGACGCACCGCCCTCATCCCGCAGCGCAGCCTTGGCCTACCGACGCTGGCACCATCGACTCCAGTTCGTCAGCTGATGACAGCGCTTCAGCAACGACGACGCCGCTGCTTGCACCGTGACCTGCCAGCACCGCGACGAGCACCGCTGTCACCTCGCACACCGCGACCCTGGTCTCACCGACGACGCCATCTGACGCCACCACCGAGCCGCTGCTCACACCGCAACCTGAGGGCACCACACGCCGCAACGCTGCACTTTGCACCGCAGCACCCGACGCCTGCCGCCGGCGGCGCTCCTGACTTCAACAGAGAGGAGTTCGATCTGCAACGCGTGTGACTTCGAGGGCCCCGACGACTCCTGCACCGACCTCCGGACCCAACGCCTGCGGACGCCGTGCTTTTGGAAGCTCAACGAGAGGTCGCCGACGCCCTGCATTTCTAAAAGGTACTGTTTGCGGGTCTTCCCGACACCGTAGCTGGCCCGCGATGCCGCGGTCAGACAGAACTGTTTGGATTTGTTTGCTCACGACGCCGTGATAGCCCCGGACGGAGCTATTGACATCAAGGAACTGTATTTCAAGCATATTTTGATAACTGAAGATTTTTAAGTACTGTATTGTGGATTTTTATCGTTTTTGGTCTTGTCTTAAGTATATACAAATATTGGATATTTTTCTAAACTGGTGTGGTGTCCTTTTGTAGTGCTTACACTGTATTACTGTTGGTTATGTGCAAATGCTTTACACACTGCCTCTAAGATAAGCCTGACTGCTCATGCCAAGCTACCAAGGGGGTGAGCAGGGGTTATTTTAGGAGTGTAACTCCCTTATCCTGACTAGGAAGAAGGGTCCCTATTTGGACAAAGGTGCAAGCTCTTGCCAACTAGAGACCCCTATTTCTAACATGCCCCTACAGAAACGCGGTCTAGCGTTTCATTTCCCACAGTGATATATAGTGTACGCATCCCAGCCTGTTGGATTGAACACGGTGGGATGATATTGAGCCGTCAGGACGCGGATCTGCGTCCTCGCTAGTGGTGAGAGACACATCATCACCGTATTGTTTGCAGACTACTTTAGTCTGTCCCCCTTCTGGGACTGTTTTTACATGTACGGTATCCCCTCTTTTCACTGATCCTGCTAATTTGGACACAATACTTTACCTTGGGAGAAATTATCATACTAACATTCCTGCCGGCAGGACGCAGATCGACGTCCTTGTCAGGTAAGAGACATAATTGTTGTTTTGGCTAGGATGTGTTGGTGATAAGCCGGACAGCGTTTTCCCCCCCCCTTTTTACTGTCCTGACTTATATGGACCTAACCTCTAGGGTGAGATCTATGTATATCTAACTTCTAGGGTGAGATCTATGTATATATATAGCATGGTAGAATGGGTCTATATATAGTTGGTTTGAGTGTTCTCCTCGTGGTGACTGAACCTCTATTGTGAATTTTTGCTTTCAGTGCGTGACAGAGCGTTTCTATACACAATGATTCTTGGAGGGTTATCCTTCATGATGGACATTTGATCCTGGCATATGAGGCTTACGAGTGCTGATTTTGTCTATCAGTGAGCCATGTGGGGTGTCAAGTTGACATGGATTTTACTTTATATCTTATTTTAGATCATGAGAAGAGTGACAGGATACAGTGCTTTTTGAGATAAGTGAAGATGTTTAGTGATTTGTTACTTTATTATTGACCTCACAGCAACCAACATATATATGGATATATTCTAATGCAGAAGTTTTTGAAGACTTAAAGGTGAGATTGCCATGTTGTTTTTTCTGCTTTATCAGGGGTGGTAGTTTCAAATATGGGGACTAATACAGGTTATCACTCCCATATAGAATTCCAGACCTTGATATCCACTTAAGTACCTGCCGGGATGGGAAGTATAACCAGTGTAGAGGTAGGATTGTATATTCAGTTTCGGATGCAGATCGTGTGACTTTTGATCTTAGTCTGTAGTTGGCAGCATACCGATCAAATTTGTCCATACCTATATATGGGTGCTTATGAGCTACGGGACAGGAAGACAGGTATGCAAGTCGTTTTGGGGGGTTTTTGTGACCCATATATAGCACTCAGTCACGATTTGGAAGGTTCTGAGTTGCCCTAATTGTGGGTTTGATTTTCCACTCATTGCACACGTAGAGTGACGTGGTTTATTGCACCGCGTCCCACCTCACTTCACCGGGATTGTGCGGGTATATTGATTAATAGGTACAATATGTGGAAACACTTTCTTTATGCACATGCACAGGATATTTTGGATTGACTGGATCATATAATCATTGATCTAGTTTTACGGTGCACCATGTATCACATAATTAGGAGGACGGTTTGGGTTTCCACTCTGCACAGATGTATTGTGGGTGTCGGTCATTCACACACTACAATTGTACCTATATTATTTTCCAGCCCCAAGGAAGTCGTGGGTAACACCCCAGATGACGAAGCACGTGTTGGCTGGCTGGATAACATAAAGAAGAAAATAAAAAGACCAAGATAATCTCATTATACATTTGTGTGATTATATGATTGTAACCTTTAAGGAATTGAATCAAGTGGGTGCTCGGGTTGTGGGTATATTATGTGTCCAAGATGGCCTTGACATCAACAGGTTGCTGCTTGGCATCAATCCATATGAAGCTCTCCTCATTCAAACTTAGAGACTTTTCTAGAAGTCATATCTCCTTCAGTGAGGCACACAAGCAGGTTGACACCACCCTGCGTCTCGATGTCAATGGCTGCGGCTTCGACAATGATCCCGGTCTCCATCAGTTCTCCAGATAGAAAATTGGTAAAAAGTTTCTCAGTTCCAGCTTTTGCAGTGTGGACAGTAGGAGTACATCTAACACCAGCCCAGGGTCCAGTACCTGGGAGGCACCACTTGGGAGCTAGAATGGAGGCCAGCAGCAGGTTACAGTTCAGGCCCAGTTTGTACTTGTCAGCTTGGCAGTTGCAGGGAGAGAGACCTCTGGAAGCTTGTCGTGTCCCTATTGCTCAAACAGGAGGTCCGACAACAGATACTTGGAGTCATTTCTGTGGTCCTGCATTCAAGGCAAGAAGCTCCATTCTTCCTTCAGGTTTTTCAGACAGCAGGACAGTCCTTCTTCTGATTCTCTACAAGTCTTGAGAGAAGTCTGTGGAGTAAAGTTTTATACCCGGAGTCAACCTGTGGGTGGAGGGCCAACCTTTGTTCACCTCTAAACCAGTTCTGGTTAGTTCCTCTTCCCCCCACTGGGTTTCATGCCAGCCTGACTTGAGAGGCAATGGGGAGGCAGGGCTTGGTGTAAGTTTTATCCGCTAATTACAAAGTAGGCATCCTCTGTAGCTCAGGAAAGGGCAGGGCACATTCCCCAAGTCATTCTGTTAAGGGTGGCATCCCATCCACACTCCCAGGGCCCTTAGTTCACTATCTTCGAGCAATACACATCTCTCCTCCAGGGAGCCATGGGGGGTCAGGGGGCACTGGACACTGGCAGAAAGGCCTCTTTTGGTTTTAGTCAGGAAAATGCCAACTTTCTAAAAGTATAATTTCCAAAATAGTAATATAAAATAAAACTTGACAATTTAGTTGGATTTTAAATTACTAGCAAAATGACTCCTTGAATAATTTTGCATGCTGCTCCCAAACTGAAGTTAAGCACTATAAATTGTTATATAGTTATAATTGTTAACCTCTTGGAGAGCCAGCCTTGCCACAGTGAAAAAATACTTTTGAGGTTTTTCACTGCTAGGGCATGTAAAACATTAAATAAACCAGCCCTACTTTTTAAATACTATGCACACGGCCCAGTGGGCATTTAGGGCCTACCTTATGGGTGAATTATAAATCTTTAAAAAAAGAAAGATTTAGGACTGAAAATAAATTTGCTTTGCCAAGTGGAAATGGCAGTTTAAAACTGCATACCCAGGCTGCATTGGCAGGCTGTGAGGGGTGTTTTACATGGCTACTTTAGTGGGTGGCACAATAAGTGCTGCAGCCCACTAGTAGCATTTAATTTACCAGACCTGGGTATATGTAGTGCCACATACGAGGGACTAGAAAGTAAATTAAATGTGCCAATTAGGTTTATGCCAATGTTACCTTGTTAAAAGGGAGAGTACTAGCAATTTACTACTGGTTAGCAGGAGTAAAATGCAAAGAGTCCTAAGGCCAAAAAAGTTCAGCAAAGAAAAGGGGAAAATCTGGAGTGTCCCTGAAAATGTGGAAAATTTGTGGAAAATTTGAAAACTCCAATTTTTTTACCAATACGCTGGCATTTCTCAATTTTCCTTAACTGCGCATGTATAATTAAAAATGTGCATACCACCACCCACAGTGCTGCCATGGCCATACTACTGCTGTCCCTCGCTATGGCTCTTATAAAATTGTAGAGCCATGTGATCTTGCTGCTCTGCACCCCACTTCCGCCAGTCATAATGACACTGTAAAGCACGGTCTTGTAAGGACATGGGCTTTTTGCTCGTGGACCTCAATGTTTGACGTGGAATATGACGTGAGCACAAACCTAACACTAGCACTTTGATAAAAACTAAGGATAAGGACTTAATACATCCCTACCAGCCCAACTAAGTAAAATTGAGTGATGGGAATGAGATTTCAAGAGGAATTCACAGGAGGGACAAAGTTGCAACAATCACAGAGATGATTCCCTCATTATGACTTATGAATCACAAACTTTCACTGGGCACTTTCCCCTTCCGGCATACTAATTCCGTTCCTGATCACACTGTGGAATTTTCCCAAAACCTCTGGTTTGTTTCATTTTGAACATTAAAGATGATATATTAAGCTTCTATATGTTTCCGAGAGAGTTAATTTTATGCAAACATTGCTGGTTCGGTTTCTTAACTATTTGCAAAATGAAAGTACTATGAAGAAACAAATATATTAGCAAATAAAACATTTTTCTATTTAATATATTATTTATCCGTTTCAAAAATACTTACAGGACATCACCCTCTTTTCCAAAGGTCCTATCATGAGAAAGATAAGTTGGACCATTGGGGTACTACCACAGTTGTACAGTTTACTCCTTTTAGCTTGGATTGAATTACTGGCGCCTTCACCAGGCTATGAAAAGCGTAATAGTTGGTGGCAGCTGATCAACACACGTGGGATACAGGCCTTTATATCTGTGCTCCAATAGGGAGACTGTTTATTGGCTCTCCTGTAAATCTGTGCAGTCTGCCATGACAGGACCCCTTAAGTCCCCTTATGACATGTGTTGTGTATATGTGAGTAGTGACTGGATACATGAGAGTTGGTGTACCCATAGTTAGGGTCTTATATGCATATATACAATCCTGAAGGTTATTTGGTGCGCCATAGGGTTTACTAGTAGCCCAGCTTCCACCTGCTGTTCCTCCACCTGTCCCTCTTTTTGGGTGAACCAGAGGGTTTAGTAGTAGCTACAGCTTCCACCTCTGGTTCCCCCACCTGTGCATCCTATTAGGTGCTTCATAGGGTTTAGTAGAAGCTACATCTTCCACCTCCAGACCCCCCACCTGTGCCCCCTATTAGATGCTTCATAGGGTTTAGAAGAAGCTACATCTTCCACCGCCAGACCCCCCACCTGTCCTTTTTAGGTCTCGCCTAGGCAGCGCTTGCGCTGTCTCTTCAAGACATGCTATATTCATATATGGACTTGAAACTACGCCCACTCTTCGCCCATATTTTTCATTGGCTTGAATCATTGTCCTTTGTAACTGTTGGCTTCTGATTTGTTAATAGGCTTACTAGTCCCTCCTTAGTACCTACCTGGCTTCTGTTGTTACCTCCCATGAGGACTGGCCCACTTACATGTGTCCTTACTCGAGAGCTTTCATTAGCAGTTCCGAGAACTTTTTACCTACTTAATGTACACAGCACTCACAGACTTGGCATTTGCATCTCTTGGTTTCTTACTCATCAGTCATCAGATGTGTTCCAAGGGCATCTGTTCCTGCACTTCCCCCTCCAGTGTTATGTTTACTTTGTGGCCGGCTTGTTTACATTGAATTGCTCCGGCACTCCGCACCATTTGTTTCGGATACTTCACTGCTTGCCCGCCCCAACCGTGTTTTTTTTAAATGTATTTGTCTCTCAAAACACTGCTTGATGCCCCTCCAATATGTCTGTTTATTTATATATTTTTAATTTAAATTGCTTAGATCCCGGGCAGGAGATTAAGTGAGTTTCTAATAATTACAAAATGTTGGGCCGATGCTGAGGCTTGAACACTGGTCCCAGCTCCTGAGTCGGCAGCTCTGACCGCTGAACCACATCCTCTCCTCTGGTTTCCCTTTAGTGGGTACCCCATACAAAGTCGAGTCAGTCATTACTGGCACTCGTCGCGAGACAGGCTAGGGCTCTGGGGGAGATGTTATCTCACACCGGGTTATTCCATGCTCATCTCTGATGTTGTTCTTTATTTTAAAGCCAGTGCGTCTGGGCGCTGCAAATGTGAAACATCACTTTATATTTCAGAATGTTTATGCGCCCCTCCTCGCCAGCAGGGGAGGCTGCAGTCGTCTGGCAAAGAGGAAGCCTGGAGGTGGAAGATGCGAGCTGCTCTCCACGGGGTAGGCGGGGAAGGACCCAGAGGAGGGGGAGAGGGATCTTGAGCAAGACTCAAGGAGAGCAGCGGCGCTAGAAGAAGACTCAGCCTTGCCCCTTCCCCTCGCACTAAGCTCTGAAACCTGAGGAGCAGCAGAGGCAGAGGAGAGAGGAAGGCGGCAGCCGGAAGCATAACAAGCATTTCCAATGCAATAGGTCTCGCATTTACGAGAGTTTGAGCTATTGGCATTGTAAATGACAATGCCTTTTATTTATGTGTTGGTTTTTAAAACATAAATAAAAGGCATTGTCATTTACAATGCCAATAGCTTAAAGTCTCGCAAATGCGAGACCTATTGCATTGCAAATGCTTGTTTTTGGTGCTCCAAAGGGTTAGTAGAAGCTACAGCTCCCATCTCCTCTTTGCCTGTCTGTCTGCCTGCACTGCTCCCTTCCTTCCCCCCTTTCCCTGCAGAAACCATTATAAGGCCAAGTGTATGGGCCTCCTTTGAAATCCATTTTAATGCAGCGGGAAGATTCTTTTATGTTCACCTTCCCTGGGCAAAGTCAGTTTCAGCAAATCACCTTGTGACCTAGAAGGAAAAACATGAACAAAGAACAGGGGTCAAAGAGGTCAGACTGGTGTTGCACACACACATAAACAAAGAAATGAATCACCGGGCCATACCCCACGTCTTGCAACCTGAGCTGCTAAAGAAACACGAGCATTTGAACAGCCCTTGATTGAGCAGAGGTCGCATGGCTCCCAGTCCAGAACCAACAAGTGACAGTTCAACTAGTTAGATACTTCACCATAGAGGTGTGACAGACCTGAAGGAAATTCACCTTTGAATAATTGTCTCACTCCAAATATTTGTAGCCAACGTAAAATGTGAGTGGCCACTGTTTCTAGATCTGAGGCAACTCCCTTTTGCTTAGTCAGTGCTCATCTTCTACGTGGAATAGCTCCTTACCCCTGTGCAGTGGAAGGCTGGGACCAGGGCAAAAATCTTACTTGTCTCCTCTGGTAATAAAAGGAATATTTCAGAGAAGACTTGACTACTGCAGCCTGAAGAAGAGAATGGGATAGACTCACAGTCCTGTAAATAATATGTCTGACTCTAGAGTAGAGGCAATGCCAAAGATGTAGGCCACTACCATAGTTTAGGCTCCTTCCATTTAAACAAACTCAGTAAGATATCAAAGTTTGTGGCTGTGCCCATCATAAACGGGCACTGCACTTTCACTGGAACTTCTAGACTATAAATGCAACTGTGTCCTTATCTTGAATGCACACAGACCTTGACAGCACACAGAAGTGGATACAGACTTACTGAGAAATTTAACAAAGAGAAGTGTTTTATTCCATAAAACCTTCTGAAGGTTCAAAGCACTATTTTCTTAATGCAAATAAAATATTATTTCCAAAAAATAACACAACTTGTGCATTACATTTATTATGAGTGTTATATGTGGTAACTGAACCCAGCATTTTACGCCACACCTCAGTCCATGAATAAGCCTTGATGGTTTCCCTCGGTACTTCCTGAAAGTCAAAACCTGGAGAGAAGGCATCTCATTGTGCAACTGGTTCATGTTGTTAAAGGGACAGCACAATGCTTGTTACATGGGTTGTCTGTTTGCTGCTAGTCCTACAGGGCCTAAAGGACTGGTTCAAAGCCCGAAGTAGGACCTCCTCCACCACTGTCAGTGCTCATTGAGCTGGAGACAAATGTTGCGTATGGCTGATCCATCTGTGATTCTGTTTCTGCAATTGGCTGACAGGGAAACACTGGTTTTGCCAACTCTAAGCCCTACATCACGTATCCTCTTCCTCTCTGTCCCCCTCCCCTTGCTCCTTTCAGTCCTCCACTCCCTTCTTCTCCTTGAGGTAATGATGGCCACCAGGAAATGAGGGAAGCAGGGGCTACCAGTAGATATGGAATACTAAATGAGCAGGACCACAGCCAAAGTTCTCTCCCCTGGACCAGTTCAATAAATATTCAATATCAAGCAGCCCCTATAATTCTCTCCAGGCACCTGAATGAGTGGAAATTGAGAGAAACATAAAGGCTGCACGTGCACTGCTCCTGCCTCTGCTCACGTCAGGAGCATTGTGGGTCATCCCAACCAGCCACTGAAACAAAGTCCCAGAGGAAATGGGCAGTAATTCAGCATGCCATTTCAACCGAGACCTAAATGGATCCTACTTCTTGGTATGTGACATATCAGGAGATATTCTCATCACTGTCTAGCATTAGGGGTCAGTGCCCAAAAATGAAGCCTGGCACTTCCTACTAGCAGCACTTATTTATTATGGCACTTTTTTTAATCTACTTAAGAATGCCTTGCCAGGGTGAGGTTTATTGTCTATAGTAAAATATAAATATGAATTTGTTTGTCTGTGTTTGTAAATGATAGTGGTGAGAACATCCCAGTCTTAGCTCTCTCAAAGACATTTCTACATCTCTGCCAATGAAATACCATGTTGTTATCCAGATAACCCAGTGATAAGCCTCTGCAGAATCATTGTATCCTGTGTCATTTTGCAGCATCTAATATTGAAGTGTAGTACTAGCTGTCATTGATGGTTAGTGGGTATAAAGGATGCGTTGTCCTTCTTCTACCCGGCTGTAGCATTTATAGAGGATCTCAGAGAAAAAGCTGTCATAGGCAATGCTCTATCTTCACTACTGAATTTGCCATGAGCTGGGCACTTCTTGAGAAGAGGGTATCTGTTTTAAAACATAAGCAATAAATAAAAAGTCAATTGTTTCTTGCCACACCATTTCCCAACTGGGCTCTGATTCAGCTTTTGTGATGCACACATCGATATATCAGGGAAAGTATGCACAGGAAAACCTTTTCGTTGTTGCCTGAAATATTATTTGCCGGGTTACTGATTCTTTCCTACTAGATTTAATGATTGAACACAAAAAGCTGCTGGCATATTTGGACTCTGGACAATGGAAAGATGCCAATCAATTCCCGAGGGATTGATGACATTTCACCACAGAACTTCTTGCCAATGTTTGTCCTTTGGTGACTTTTACTGTCACTGCTACCCTACGGCCTTTTTAGGTCTCGCCTGAGACACCGCATGCACTGTTGCTTGGAAGGCATTTTGTTTGCATACATGGGCCGTAGAGTCCGCCCATTGCTTAACATTCATTGACTTCATTGGCAGTCCTATTTGCTGGCTCCTTTTTGGTCAGTGCTTGCTGGCTTCATTTTGGCTTCACGTGACAAAGGCCTCGCAAGGGCTGAAACGCTTTGGTGTGAGCCAGTACTGCTGATAATAAAAAGCTTAAGACTGGATTTGGAGTGCGTCGTATCTTTGTTTATGAAAATTAACCAAGGGCTTGGATTCAGCCACATCGCGATTGCACCCGTCTTTGAGCGCGCTGCTAAAAGGATCCGATTGTGTTGGAATATATACATATATATATATATATACATATATATATATTATCTACTGGCGGTCGCCAGTAGATAGTTATAGTTACAACCTATTATCCATAGGAAATCCGCGAGATTCTATTTGAAATAACTCTCTTGCCGGTTGACGTATCTTCGCGAAATTTTCAAACTTTGTGGCCCGCTCCGGTCCGCTCCTACCCTGAAAGTCTCGGGGGATTCGTCAAGCGGGGGCCGAGAAAAAAGGGGGTCCCAAAACGCGTTTTCCCCATGCACTTTTCCATAGGAAACTTTAGACACGGCTACAGCCTGAACTGCTGAACGGAATTACACCAAATTTGGCAAAGAGGTAGTTCTTGGTTCAGAAAGAACCCTTTTGTTAAATGGTGTAAATCCGTTCAGTAGTTGCTGAGAAAATGAAAAGTAAAAGTTAGTGATATCTATGGCCGAGTAGGGTCCGCGTACCCTCAGCGCACCCTGCGCGCACCGTCCCGATCACGAGCTGCATGTTAATTGGCTGTCAGCTGGCTGTCAACATTCCGATTCAGGAAATGTTGGCAGCCATTTTGTCCCTCGGTAGAACCGAGGGACAGAAACAAGTGCGCAAAGCGCACAAAGGGGGCAGGGTAGAAACACCCTGACCCCTAGGTTTGCTCAGGGGTCCCACAAGGACCCCTGGGCAAAAAAAAAAATTTTTTAAATCGGCAGGATGCGCTCAGGGTGCGCGAATCCTGCCAGAAAAATCGAAGCGCGGTCTCCCGCGCTCGATAGTTAATTGGCCTCGGGTGGCCCAAGTCCCGGGGGCATGGTGGGGGGTTAATTTATGTGTGGGGGCCACAAGGGCCCCCAAGCCCCGGGGACCGCCACCCCACCGGGGCTTTTTAAATGGTGCGGGAGAGCTCTGAGCCCTCCCGCAGCCCCGGGACCACCACCTCCCAGGGCTTTTTTTTTAAATTAAAAAACCTGTGTGGGGGCTCCAGCCCCCCACACGCCCCGGGACCGCCACCTCCCGGGGCACTAAACATTTAAATATGGGGGTCCGTTACGGACCTCAGAGCCCCGGGACCACCACCTCCCGGGGCTGTGACCTGAATGGGAGGGGGCCGCGCGGCCCCCTCCTGGAGCCCTTGATGGCCCTGGGGACCACCACCCCCAGGGCCGGCTCCTGCAGTGTCCCGGGGTGCCTACCCCGGGACACTGTAGTTTGCTATGGCAGGACGAGAGCCTCGCGGCTCCCGTCCTGCCATAGCAAACTGCTTGAATATTGGAAGAGAGAGCAGGAAACCTGCCTCTCTTCCAATATCCAAAGCCGATTGCTTTTCCACATGGGGAGCTGCATCTTAGCAGCTCCCCATGTGTAAAGCAATGCCGGCTCCCAAGGGACGCGGGAGCCGGCGGGACTGTGGGGGCTTGGGGACCCCCACAGTCCCCAACGGAGAGGGCCAGCCCCGGGGATGGGGTCCCGGGGCAAGTAGTGGCCCGGGAGGGGGCCACGCAGCCCCCTCCCCAAAGTTTAAAAATAATTAAATTTAAAAAAAACGGAAAGGCCAGCCCCGGGGGATGGGGTCCCCGGGGCCTTAAATGGCCTGAGGAGGGGGCCACGCAGCCCCCTCCAAAGAAAAAAAAAAAATCGAGGCCATGCCCCGGGGATGGGGTCCCCGGGGCCAATACAGGCCCAGGGAAGGGGGCCCCGCGGCTCCCTTCCCGTTTTTTTAAATATTTAATTTAAAAAGGGGTAAGGCCCTGGGGGATGGGGTCCCCAGGGCCCAAAAACATGAAAAAGGAAGGGGGCCACACAGCCCCCTTCAGGGGACAAAAAAAAAAAAAAACGATCGGTCCCGCAGGCCCCGCCCCTTCCTTCACCACTCTGCAAACGCGCCCCTGGCGCGTTTGCAGAGGGGAACGAATTCCCCTTGAATACTGGGGGTCCCTGGGGGCCAACTAGCCCACCAGGAACCTCCAGTATGCGCCAGAGGCTGCCTTGCAGAGAGGTGTACAGAGGCCACGCCCCTTTTACACCTCTCTGCAACGCAGCTCTGTGGCGCTTTTTGGAGGTATATGGTGGGCTAGTTGGACTCCGGGGACCCTCAGGATTCAAGGGGACTTAATCCCCCAACTTAAAACGCGCCACGGGCGCGTTTGCACAGTGGTGAAGGGAGGGGCGGGGCTTCAGGTGACATGTGTGCAAACAGGCCCCGTGGCGCGTTTTAAGATGGGGAATTAAATCCCCTTCAATCCTGAGGGTCCCTGAGGGCCAACTAGCCCAACAGGTACATCCAGAAAGCGCCACAGAGCTGCGTTGCAGAGAGGTGTAAAAGGGGTGTGGCCTCTCTACACGTCTCTGCAACGCAGCCCCTGGCGCATATTGGAGGTTCCTGGTGGGCTAGTTGGCCCCTAGGGACCCTCAGGATTCAAGGGGACTTAATCCCCAACTTAAAACGCGCCATGGGGCGCGTTTGCACAGATGTCACCTCAGGGCCCGCCCCTCCCTTCACCATTGTGCAAATATTCTTCTAAAATCATCCGAAATACGAATTCCGATTTACTCACCTGTTATAAGGAGAGACCTCAGTGCTGCATCTTTCAGCCCAGTACTGGTCCTGAAAAGTAATTTTAACCGTACTTACCAGTAACTTGAATTTCCTTCCATAGGATATCATTGCCTGCTTTTTGCTGAAAAAGTTTCTAAGTGTTGATTTTTGAAACATACAAATATTCCTCTAAAATCAGCCGAAATACGAATTCCGATTTACTCACCTGTTATAAGGAGAGACCTCAGTGCTGTATCTTTCAGCCCAGTACTGGTCCTGAAAAGTAATTTTAACCATACTTACCAGTAACTTGAATTTCCTTCCATAGGATATCATTGCCTGCTTTTTGCTGAAAAAGTTTCTAAGTGTTGATTTTTGAAACATACAAATATTCCTCTAAAATCAGCCGAAATACGAATTCCGATTTACTCACCTGTTATCAGGAGAGACCTCAGTGCTGTATCTTTCAGCCCAGTACTGGTCCTAAAAAGTAATTTTAACCGTACTTACCAGTAACTTGAATTTCCTTCCATAGGCTAACATTGACTGGTTTCACTTGGAAATTCTTCTAAGTGTGGAGTTTTGGAACTTTAAAATATTCATCTAAAATCAGCCGAAATACGAATTCCGATTTACTCACCTGTTATCAGGAGAGACCTCAGTGCTGCATCTTTCAGCCCAGTACTAATCCTGAAAAGTAATTTTAACAGTACTTACCAGTAACTTGAATTTCCTTCCATAGGATATCATTGCCTGCTTTTTGCTGAAAAAGTTTCTAAGTGTTGATTTTTGAAACATACAAATATTCCTCTAAAATCAGCCGAAATCCGAATTCCGACTTACTCACCTGTTATCAGGAGAAAACCCAGTGCTGCACCTTTTAGCCCAACACTGACCCCGCGGCCCCTTCCCGTTTTTTTTTTTAATATTTAATTTAATAAAAGGGGTAAGGCCCTGGGGGATGAGGGTCCCTAGGGCCCAAAAACATGAAAAAGGAAGTGGGCTACACAGCCCCCTTCAGGGGACAAAAAAAAAATAAACGATCAGGCCCGCAGGCCCCGCCCCCTTCCTTCACCACTCTGCAAACGCGCCCCTGGCGCGTTTGCAGAGAAGTGACAATTCCCCTTGAATACTGGGGGTCCCTGGGGCCAACTAGCCTCACCAGGAACCTCCAGTATGCGCCAGGGAGCTGCCTTGCAGAGAGGTGTACAGAGGCCACGCCCCTTTTTACACCTCTCTGCAACGCAGCTCTGTGGCGCTTTGGAGGTATATGGTGGGCTAGTTGGACTCCGGGGACCCTCAGGATTCAAGGGGACTTAATCCTCCAAACTCAAAAACGCGCCACGGGCGCGTTTGCACAGTGGTGAAGGGAGGGCGGGGCTTCAGGTGACATGTGTGCAAACAGGCCCCGTGGCTGCGTTTTAAGATGGGAATTAAATCTCCTTCAATCCTGAGGGTCCCTGAGGGCCAACTAGCCCAACAGGTACATCCAGAAAGCGCCACAGAGCTGCGTTGCAGAGAGGTGTAAAAAGGTGTGGCCTCTCTACACGTCTCTGCAACGCAGCCCCTGGTGCATATTGGAGGTTCCTGGTGGGCTAGTTGGCCCCTAGGGACCCTCAGGATTCAAGGGACTTAATCCCCCAACTTAAAACGCGCCATGGAGCGCGTTTGCACAGATGTCACCTCAGGGCCCGCCCCTCCCTTCACCATTGTGCAAATATTCTTCTAAAATCATCCGAAATACGAATTCCGATTTACTCACCTGTTATAAGGAGAGACCTCAGTGCTGCATCTTTCAGCCCAGTACTGGTCCTGAACAGTAATTTTAACCGTACTTACCAGTAACTTGAATTTCCTTCCATAGGATATCATTGCCTGCTTTCTGCTTGAAAAGTTTCTAAGTGTTGAGTTTTGAAACATACAAATATTCCTCTAAAATCAGCCGAAATACGAATTCCGATTTACTCACCTGTTATAAGGAGAGACCTCAGTGCTGTATCTTTCAGCCCAGTACTGGTCCTGAAAAGTAATTTTAACCATACTTACCAGTAACTTGAATTTCCTTCCATAGGATATCATTGCCTGCTTTTTGCTGAAAAAGTTTCTAAGTGTTGATTTTTGAAACATACAAATATTCCTCTAAAATCAGCCGAAATCCGAATTCCGACTTACTCACCTGTTATCAGGAGAAAACCCAGTGCTGCACCTTTTAGCCCAACACTGACCCTGAAAAGTAATTCTAACCGTACTTACCAGTAACTTGAATTTCCTTCCATAGGCTAACATTGACTGGTTTCACTTGGAAATTCTTCTAAGTGTGGAGTTTTGGAACTTTAAAATATTCATCTAAAATCAGCCGAAATACGAATTCCGATTTACTCACCTGTTATCAGGAGAGAACCCAGTGCTGCATCTTTTAGCCCAGCACTGACCCTGAAAAGTAATTTTAACCGTACTTACCAGTAACTTATATTTTCTTCCATAGGAATCCATTGTCTGGTTTTCAGCAAAAAGTTTCAAAGTGTTGATTTTTACAAACTACAAATATTCCTTAAAAATCACCTGTATGACTTAAACGCATTCTTTCAACTGTTTACAGGAGATGCACCAGTGCTGGATCCAGGATCCAACACTGAGTAAGAAAAAGTAACAATAACAGTTTTTACCTGCTAAGTGAATTTCCTTCCATAGGATAACATTGGTGACCATATGAGAAAAAGTTTCTAAGTGTCAACTTTTAAAATACAATAATATTCCTTAAAAATCAGTACTGTAACCAAAACGCTTTTACTCAACTGTTTACAGGAGATGTCCCAGGACTGAATCTAGGATCCAGTCCTGTGGTTAGAAAAGTAATCCATAAAGTAACTAATTGCATTTAACTAGAAATTCACATTGAGCTGAATGTTGCATTGTGTTTGAAAATGTGTTGCCCATTGCAACAACTGTAACTACTGTACTTAAAAGTCTATTGCCTATGTGCAAAGTATTTAAACTAAAGTAATTCATTCTGAGAAAGTATTTTTGTAATGTAATGTATAATGTAATTACAATGTAATTTAAAAAATAAAATATGTAAAAAAAAATTGTTTCTAAAAATGTAGTAAATCAGTATGAAAAAAATTAATATAACAATTAATACATTTAAAAATTGTCATTTACAAAACCTTTGAAATTCACTGAAAAAACCATAGGTTTCAGGCACGTTATAGTTAGAAATTAGCATTTAAAAAACCTTTGAAATTCACTGAAAAAACCATAGGTTTCAGACACGTTATAGTTACAAATTAGCATTTAAAAAACCTTTGAAATTCACTGAAAAAACCATAGGTTTTAGGGACAGTTATAGTTACTTGGACATTGCACTCGTACAAAACCCGTGAAATTCTACCCGTTATAGTTAGTTCAGCTAACTATAACTCGCGCCCCGCAATGCACTGCTGATGACGTCACATATTACATCACTCATGACATGGTCAGTGACATCACTGATGACATCACTGATGACATCTCAAATGACATCACTGATGACATCATCCACGTGATAATCTGATGCACCTCCTCACACCCTAATATAACCTTTGATACACCCACTCTAAATTACAGACTGCCATTCGCAAAACCATAGACACTCCAACACCAATAACTACATACCCACTCACTGATTCTTAGGTCTACACACACACATCCACTCACTCACCCGTACAGTCACTCATACTTATGGTCACTCAGTACAGGACTATCATATGCACTCTTACTCCTATATAGACACTCAAACACCGCCACTCATCCATAGAGGTACTCACACACCTAGTCAGTCATGCAAATAATTAAACACACTGCCATTTACTCACCTATACAGTTATACACACACCAGCTCACTTAATCATACAAATACTAGCACATTGTTACGCTCTTATACAATCACTGATACAAGCACACACTCATCCATACAGCCACTCTCACAATAACACACTCTCACTTATAGCCATTTAAATACTCTAACACACATATATACTGCCTTTCACATATGTAGTTACTCACACATGTACCACTGGGACATACATTCACTCACTAACACACTGTTACACACACTTACCCACCCATACAGTCTATCACAGATGCACTCTTGAAACCATCCACCCAGTGAATCACCCACTCACACATCTATGCACAGTTGCACACACCCCATCCACACAAACACTCAGGCACCCATACAGATACTCAGACAACAAATCAATAACTCTTATAGACACTCATGTAGCTGTTCACAAACCCATGCAGCCACTTACACAGCAACAGACAGATACAGACATTCACCCAGTTTAGTCACTAACCCATGCATTCAGTAAGATACGTTTAATCACTCACTTATAGAATTAGTCACGCACCTACTAAATCATCCATACAGACACTTATACACCCACTCATTCTTCAAAACGCCTTTCCCTATATATATTAAAAATATTTAAACTTTACAGAAACACACAGTCACTGGATGATGTCAACAGTGATGTCATTTGAGATGTCATCAGTGATGTCATCAGTGATGTCACTGACCATGTCATGAGTGATGTAATATGTGACGTCATCAGCAGTGCATTGCGAGGCGCGAGTTATAGTTAGCTGAACTAACTATAACGGGGGAATTTCACGGGTTTTGTACGAGTGCAATGTCCAAGTAACTATAACTGTCCCTAAAACCTATGGTTTTTTCAGTGAATTTCAAAGGTTTTTTAAATGCTAATTTGTAACTATAACGTGTCTGAAACCTATGGTTTTTTCAGTGAATATATATATATATACATATATATATATATATATATATATATATATATATATATATATATATATATATATATATATTTATATTTATTTTTAACCAAAATGCCCGAAAGCTCGAGAGGGCCCTTGACTGGTCGCCGCCATCCAGCTTCACTCTTTAGTCCGCCCCAGTGTTCCGATGTGGTTTATCATCGCCGACATATTTCGAGGTATTGCACCTCTTCTTACTGGGCTGCTCATTACCAGTGTCGCGGTGAGGGCTCGCATTTTAAACCATTGTTTTCAGGCTTGAAGTTAATTGATTGGCCCCTCGTGGGCTACGTTTAGTACGTATATGCCATATTGCCTGTTGGGACATGTAGTCCCTAATGAGAGCATAGTTCAACCTTTAGTGGGTTCAATGCGCACTGTGTAATTGTCTAAAAGCATTTCTTTTACTAAGTAGGATTACGGAGCACACAAGGCGGATTTTCTTCAACTTGGTTTCCCATGCTGACATGATGCGGACACAGTTCCACTCCAACAGCCTCTTTGTTTTGACAAGATGGTGCTCCTCTCCACGGCAGGGCCGCCGTGAATTTAATTTTAACCAAAATGCCCGAAAGCTCAAGAGGGCACTCGACAAGTCGTCGCCATCTGGCTTTACTCTTTAGTCCGCCCCAGTGTTCCGATGTGGTTTTTCATTTCCAACGCGTTTCGCGGTATTGCACCTCGTCTTCCTGGGCTGCTCATTACCAGTGTCGCGGTGAGGGCTCGCATTTTAAACCATTGTTTTTCAGGCTTGAAGTTAATTGATTGGCCCCTCGTGGGCTGCGTTTAGTACGTGTATGCCATATTGCCTGTTGGGACATGTAGTCCCTAATGAGAGCATAGTTCAACCTTTAGTGGGTTCAATGCGCACTGTGTAATTGTCTAAAAGCATTTCTTTTCCTAAGTAGCAATAAAAAAAAAAATATAAAAATATATATATATATATATTTCCCAACAAACGCCACTTGCCGTCGAACAACTTGCGGGCGGGTGCCGTTGGCGTGTTAGTGGCTTGTACACGCAGTTACATTTCTCACCAACTCCCCCACAGTGCAAATTATTTCTTTTCTTTTCAATGTCCCCATTTAAATATCCATTCGGACTTCCCTATTGGTTCAGGACAGTCCAGTGAGTGACGACGGACTTCAAAACTGACAGTCTATTCACCTTCGTAAGTCCGCCATGTCAGCGTGAGTCTTTTTGTTGTAATAAACTTAGTGATTGTGGCTGCATGCCCGTGTAAATCCATTAAAGTAATGATTTCCACTAAGTGCACGAGCATGCACTGTCCTGAACCAATAGGAAAGTCCGAATGGATATTTAAATGGGGGCATTGAAAAGAAATAATTTGCACTGAAGGCATTGAAAAAGGCGAAAATGCTGAAACCGGTCTGCCTGTAAATCAAGAATAAAAATGATTTGAAGAAGCAAGAGTCCGTGGAGTGCGTTGTAAAATCCCTGTGGGGGAGTTGGTGAGAAATATATATATATATATATATCTATATATATATATCCAAGAAAGAAGTGACTCAAACAGATAGATTCACCAAAGAACAAAAATATATTTCAACTACAACGTTTCAGCTTCCGCCTTCCTCAGGTAGTACAAGATGGTTTGCTCAGTGGCTGCACAGATGACACAGCTGAATTTTCAAAAAGCATCATGAGTGAAGATTCTATTTGGAATGTGGAATCAATGCAGTCCTGAGAGCTCTTGAGATATGCAGTAATCAGGTTGTATTATCAGTAATGTTCAGTCCATCTGGATGCAGTGATTTTAAACGGTACATCCAGAAGTTTTCTCTGGAGTCCAGTAGTTCTTCCTTTGAGACATGTTCCACGGGGAAAATCTTCAAATCTGATAGTAAATGATCCACAAGGTTAAAATGATTGGCTACAGGCTGGTCAATTTTCTTATTAATTATTGCCGATTTGTGGTTCCTGAATCGTGTACGGAGGTCATTCACTGTTTGGCCTACATATTGTTTTTTACAGCTTTGCCGTTGGCACTGAATCACATAAATAATGCATGTTGAGCGACATGTAAGATGCTGTCTTATTCCATAGGTCCTTCTTGTAACAGAACTAGTTACTGATGATGTTTGTAAAAGGTATTCACACGTGATGCACCTTTTAGAGTCACAGCAATGAACCCCTGCATTTGTTACAACTTGCTTGAGTTCAGCTCTCACAATAAGAGATCGTAAATTTGGAGCTCTGCGGTAAGCAATGACTGGCGGTTTTGGAAAAACCTTTTGCAATTTTTCACAAGTAGACAGTAAGGGAAATGTTTTTGCATTATATTTCTGTAGTTGGGAGCTGATGGATGATAGTCAACCACAAATGGAGTTCTGTCACTTTTGTTTCTGCCGTTGGTATTCCAAATAAGTGCTTCTCTGGGTAACTGCAAAGACTTGTCAATTTGTTGCTGTATGATATGCAGAGGATAGCCTCGTCTTTTAAATAATGTAGCAAGCTCCTGTAGATGGTCTTTACAGGTTTCCTCATTGCTGCAGATGCGTCTTATTCTGAGTGCTTGGCTGTAGATGATGCTCAGTTTAGTGTGGTGTGGGTGACATGAAGTCCAGTTTAGATACAAATGAGCATCTGTAGGCTTGTGGTACAGATCAGTTGTAATTTTTGTTCTTGAATGGTGAGTAGCACATCCAGAAAAGGGAGATGATGCTTCTGTTTAGTATTGCTGCTGGTAAATTTGATGGTAGGATGGATATTGTTGATATAAGCTGTAAATTGTTCCAATGCTCTACTTCCTGCATTCCATATTATAAATATGTCATCAATGTATCTTAGCCATACCAGTGGTTTGATGCTATAAGTAGCAAGTATACAGTTCTCTAGTTTGCCCATGAAGATATTTGCATAGGATGGAGCCATCCGAGTGCCCATGGAAGTCCCTTGTATCTGCAGATAGTGTTTACCATTGAATGTAAAATTGTTGGATTTAAGGATAACTCTTGCAAAGTTGGTAAGCACATTTGTTGATGGCTTTTTCACAGTTCTTTTATTAAGAGCTTCAGATAATGCCATAAGCCCATCCTCATGTGGTATATTGGTGTATAATGATGTAACATCAAATGTAGCCAGAAGAGTATCATCATCAAATGTGTAGGTTTGGTTTAATTTTTCAATAATCTGAAGGAAGTGACTGGTATCTTTAACAAATGATGGAAGTTCCTGTACAATGGGCTGGAGGTGCAGGTCGACAAATAAAGATAGTCTCTCAGTAGCTGTGTCATTGCCAGAGATGATGGGACGGCCAGGATTGTTCATTTTGTGAATTTTGGGAAGCATATAAAATCTCCCAGGTCTTGGTTTGGGATGAACAAGTATATCTGCTGTTGTTTCATCAATGAGGTTTAAGCTCTTGTACCTTACAACCATGTTCTTAATTTCTTTGTTTAAGTCTTCTGTGGGATCAGTTTCTAAAGGTTTGTAAGTGTTGGTATCCATTAGTTGTCTCATTCCTTCCTCAATATAATCACTTACTTTCAAGGCAACCACTGCACCACCTTTGTCTGCCGGTTTTATAATGACATCCATTCTCTGTTGAAGGAGGTGGAGAGCTTTTCTCTCTTCTCGGGTAATGTTATCAAAAATCCTCTTAGGTGTTGATTCCTTGATGAGTTTGTTGATGGATAAAATGTATGTATCAAGAACAGGATTTCTACCACATTGAGGAGTCCATGATTTGGGATGGCGGAACTTCTTAAATGGATCTGGAAGGTAGCTTGGCAGACCAACATTAGAATTATTGTAAAAGTATTCTGCAAGTCTGCATCTTCTCTCGAAGGTTTTTAGGTCTCTCATCATGTTGGCCATATTATGGTCCTTCGGTACAGGACAGAAATAGAGGCCTTTGCTCAAGAGGTTCAATTCACCTGGTGATAGGAGCCCTCCAGTCAAGTCAATAACTGGGTCGGATGTCTGGAAGGGTTGTAGCTGGCTGATGCTATGCAGCTTTTTTGTCTTATAAATCTTCTGTTTTTTTATGCTGTTTACTCACAGGGCTTACACTGACAAGAAAATCTCCAAAAACAGAATGATTTAGAAAGTGGTGAGTTGGAAGAGGAGGTATATGAAATCTTAACATATCTCTTTTTAGTTTTGCAGATTTAATTTCAATAGCATTCCTGGCAGTCATCTTTTTTACTACTGCAACCCTCTGTAGTATGTGTGCCACTTCAGAGTCACTTTTTGTGTTCTTTAAAAGTTCCAGTTCTTTTTGTAGCTTGGCTTTAAGCATTTGCATTTTTTGAATGGTTACTTTAATAGATGCCAATAGTAGGGCCATTGATGAGTTATGCAGTAAAATATTCCATGTAGCTGACCATTCACAACTAGTTAGTTTAAAAGGTGGCTTAGACTTAACCTCCAACCCCATAGGATAGATGTTAAGTTTTTTATAGATTTGTAAATGTGCTATTGTAAATTGGCACTTACTGATTTTCTCCTGGATGAACAGCGCATATCTAGGATGTAGATTTGTTCTTGACATGGTGGTTGCTTCTGGCTTGAGTGTCGGATCCGGGGAGGATACAGGTTTGTAATCCCAAAAGAGTATACTTGAAGATGGAGGATCACAAGAAAACAACAGCCAGCCAGGGCAAAAATCTGGATCCCAAAGGATACAATGAGTCACAAAGAAATAAAATATCCAAGAAAGAAGTGACTCAAACAGATAGATTCACCAAAGAACAAAAATATATTTCAACTACAACGTTTCAGCTTCCGCCTTCCTCAGGTAGTACAAGATGGTTTGCTCAGTGGCTGCACAGATGACACAGCTGAATTTTCAAAAAGCATCATGAGTGAAGATTCTATTTGGAATGTGGAATCAATGCAGTCCTGAGAGCTCTTGAGATATGCAGTAATCAGGTTGTATTATCAGTAATGTTCAGTCCATCTGGATGCAGTGATTTTAAACGGTACATCCAGAAGTTTTCTCTGGAGTCCAGTAGTTCTTCCTTTGAGACATGTTCCACGGGGAAAATCTTCAAATCTGATAGTAAATGATCCACAAGGTTAAAATGATTGGCTACAGGCTGGTCAATTTTCTTATTAATTATTGCCGATTTGTGGTTCCTGAATCGTGTACGGAGGTCATTCACTGTTTGGCCTACATATTGTTTTTACAGCTTTGCCGTTGGCACTGAATCACATAAATAATGCATGTTGAGCGACATGTAAGATGCTGTCTTATTCCATAGGTCCTTCTTGTAACAGAACTAGTTACTGATGATGTTTGTAAAAGGTATTCACACGTGATGCACCTTTTAGAGTCACAGCAATGAACCCCTGCATTTGTTACAACTTGCTTGAGTTCAGCTCTCACAATAAGAGATCGTAAATTTGGAGCTCTGCGGTAAGCAATGACTGGCGGTTTTGGAAAAACCTTTTGCAATTTTTCACAAGTAGACAGTAAGGGAAATGTTTTTGCATTATATTTCTGTAGTTGGGAGCTGATGGATGATAGTCAACCACAAATGGAGTTCTGTCACTTTTGTTTCTGCCGTTGGTATTCCAAATAAGTGCTTCTCTGGGTAACTGCAAAGACTTGTCAATTTGTTGCTGTATGATATGCAGAGGATAGCCTCGTCTTTTAAATAATGTAGCAAGCTCCTGTAGATGGTCTTTACAGGTTTCCTCATTGCTGCAGATGCGTCTTATTCTGAGTGCTTGGCTGTAGATGATGCTCAGTTTAGTGTGGTGTGGGTGACATGAAGTCCAGTTTAGATACAAATGAGCATCTGTAGGCTTGTGGTACAGATCAGTTGTAATTTTTGTTCTTGAATGGTGAGTAGCACATCCAGAAAAGGGAGATGATGCTTCTGTTTAGTATTGCTGCTGGTAAATTTGATGGTAGGATGGATATTGTTGATATAAGCTGTAAATTGTTCCAATGCTCTACTTCCTGCATTCCATATTATAAATATGTCATCAATGTATCTTAGCCATACCAGTGGTTTGATGCTATAAGTAGCAAGTATACAGTTCTCTAGTTTGCCCATGAAGATATTTGCATAGGATGGAGCCATCCGAGTGCCCATGGAAGTCCCTTGTATCTGCAGATAGTGTTTACCATTGAATGTAAAATTGTTGGATTTAAGGATAACTCTTGCAAAGTTGGTAAGCACATTTGTTGATGGCTTTTTCACAGTTCTTTTATTAAGAGCTTCAGATAATGCCATAAGCCCATCCTCATGTGGTATATTGGTGTATAATGATGTAACATCAAATGTAGCCAGAAGAGTATCATCATCAAATGTGTAGGTTTGGTTTAATTTTTCAATAATCTGAAGGAAGTGACTGGTATCTTTAACAAATGATGGAAGTTCCTGTACAATGGGCTGGAGGTGCAGGTCGACAAATAAAGATAGTCTCTCAGTAGCTGTGTCATTGCCAGAGATGATGGGACGGCCAGGATTGTTCATTTTGTGAATTTTGGGAAGCATATAAAATCTCCCAGGTCTTGGTTTGGGATGAACAAGTATATCTGCTGTTGTTTCATCAATGAGGTTTAAGCTCTTGTACCTTACAACCATGTTCTTAATTTCTTTGTTTAAGTCTTCTGTGGGATCAGTTTCTAAAGGTTTGTAAGTGTTGGTATCCATTAGTTGTCTCATTCCTTCCTCAATATAATCACTTACTTTCAAGGCAACCACTGCACCACCTTTGTCTGCCGGTTTTATAATGACATCCATTCTCTGTTGAAGGAGGTGGAGAGCTTTTCTCTCTTCTCGGGTAATGTTATCAAAAATCCTCTTAGGTGTTGATTCCTTGATGAGTTTGTTGATGGATAAAATGTATGTATCAAGAACAGGATTTCTACCACATTGAGGAGTCCATGATTTGGGATGGCGGAACTTCTTAAATGGATCTGGAAGGTAGCTTGGCAGACCAACATTAGAATTATTGTAAAAGTATTCTGCAAGTCTGCATCTTCTCTCGAAGGTTTTTAGGTCTCTCATCATGTTGGCCATATTATGGTCCTTCGGTACAGGACAGAAATAGAGGCCTTTGCTCAAGAGGTTCAATTCACCTGGTGATAGGAGCCCTCCAGTCAAGTCAATAACTGGGTCGGATGTCTGGAAGGGTTGTAGCTGGCTGATGCTATGCAGCTTTTTTGTCTTATAAATCTTCTGTTTTTTTATGCTGTTTACTCACAGGGCTTACACTGACAAGAAAATCTCCAAAAACAGAATGATTTAGAAAGTGGTGAGTTGGAAGAGGAGGTATATGAAATCTTAACATATCTCTTTTTAGTTTTGCAGATTTAATTTCAATAGCATTCCTGGCAGTCATCTTTTTACTACTGCAACCCTCTGTAGTATGTGTGCCACTTCAGAGTCACTTTTTGTGTTCTTTAAAAGTTCCAGTTCTTTTTGTAGCTTGGCTTTAAGCATTTGCATTTTTTGAATGGTTACTTTAATAGATGCCAATAGTAGGGCCATTGATGAGTTATGCAGTAAAATATTCCATGTAGCTGACCATTCACAACTAGTTAGTTTAAAAGGTGGCTTAGACTTAACCTCCAACCCCATAGGATAGATGTTAAGTTTTTTATAGATTTGTAAATGTGCTATTGTAAATTGGCACTTACTGATTTTCTCCTGGATGAACAGCGCATATCTAGGATGTAGATTTGTTCTTGACATGGTGGTTGCTTCTGGCTTGAGTGTCGGATCCGGGAGGATACAGGTTTGTAATCCCAAAAGAGTATACTTGAAGATGGAGGATCACAAGAAAACAACAGCCAGCCAGGGCAAAAATCTGGATCCCAAAGGATACAATGAGTCACAAAGAAATAAAATATCCAAGAAAGAAGTGACTCAAACAGATAGATTCACCAAAGAACAAAAATATATTTCAACTACAACGTTTCAGCTTCCGCCTTCCTCAGGTAGTACAAGATGGTTTGCTCAGTGGCTGCACAGATGACACAGCTGAATTTTCAAAAAGCATCATGAGTGAAGATTCTATTTGGAATGTGGAATCAATGCAGTCCTGAGAGCTCTTGAGATATGCAGTAATCAGGTTGTATTATCAGTAATGTTCAGTCCATCTGGATGCAGTGATTTTAAACGGTACATCCAGAAGTTTTCTCTGGAGTCCAGTAGTTCTTCCTTTGAGACATGTTCCACGGGGAAAATCTTCAAATCTGATAGTAAATGATCCACAAGGTTAAAATGATTGGCTACAGGCTGGTCAATTTTCTTATTAATTATTGCCGATTTGTGGTTCCTGAATCGTGTACGGAGGTCATTCACTGTTTGGCCTACATATTGTTTTTACAGCTTTGCCGTTGGCACTGAATCACATAAATAATGCATGTTGAGCGACATGTAAGATGCTGTCTTATTCCATAGGTCCTTCTTGTAACAGAACTAGTTACTGATGATGTTTGTAAAAGGTATTCACACGTGATGCACCTTTTAGAGTCACAGCAATGAACCCCTGCATTTGTTACAACTTGCTTGAGTTCAGCTCTCACAATAAGAGATCGTAAATTTGGAGCTCTGCGGTAAGCAATGACTGGCGGTTTTGGAAAAACCTTTTGCAATTTTTCACAAGTAGACAGTAAGGGAAATGTTTTTTGCATTATATTTCTGTAGTTGGGAGCTGATGGATGATAGTCAACCACAAATGGAGTTCTGTCACTTTTGTTTCTGCCGTTGGTATTCCAAATAAGTGCTTCTCTGGGTAACTGCAAAGACTTGTCAATTTGTTGCTGTATGATATGCAGAGGATAGCCTCGTCTTTTAAATAATGTAGCAAGCTCCTGTAGATGGTCTTTACAGGTTTCCTCATTGCTGCAGATGCGTCTTATTCTGAGTGCTTGGCTGTAGATGATGCTCAGTTTAGTGTGGTGTGGGTGACATGAAGTCCAGTTTAGATACAAATGAGCATCTGTAGGCTTGTGGTACAGATCAGTTGTAATTTTTGTTCTTGAATGGTGAGTAGCACATCCAGAAAAGGGAGATGATGCTTCTGTTTAGTATTGCTGCTGGTAAATTTGATGGTAGGATGGATATTGTTGATATAAGCTGTAAATTGTTCCAATGCTCTACTTCCTGCATTCCATATTATAAATATGTCATCAATGTATCTTAGCCATACCAGTGGTTTGATGCTATAAGTAGCAAGTATACAGTTCTCTAGTTTGCCCATGAAGATATTTGCATAGGATGGAGCCATCCGAGTGCCCATGGAAGTCCCTTGTATCTGCAGATAGTGTTTACCATTGAATGTAAAATTGTTGGATTTAAGGATAACTCTTGCAAAGTTGGTAAGCACATTTGTTGATGGCTTTTTCACAGTTCTTTTATTAAGAGCTTCAGATAATGCCATAAGCCCATCCTCATGTGGTATATTGGTGTATAATGATGTAACATCAAATGTAGCCAGAAGAGTATCATCATCAAATGTGTAGGTTTGGTTTAATTTTTCAATAATCTGAAGGAAGTGACTGGTATCTTTAACAAATGATGGAAGTTCCTGTACAATGGGCTGGAGGTGCAGGTCGACAAATAAAGATAGTCTCTCAGTAGCTGTGTCATTGCCAGAGATGATGGGACGGCCAGGATTGTTCATTTTGTGAATTTTGGGAAGCATATAAAATCTCCCAGGTCTTGGTTTGGGATGAACAAGTATATCTGCTGTTGTTTCATCAATGAGGTTTAAGCTCTTGTACCTTACAACCATGTTCTTAATTTCTTTGTTTAAGTCTTCTGTGGGATCAGTTTCTAAAGGTTTGTAAGTGTTGGTATCCATTAGTTGTCTCATTCCTTCCTCAATATAATCACTTACTTTCAAGGCAACCACTGCACCACCTTTGTCTGCCGGTTTTATAATGACATCCATTCTCTGTTGAAGGAGGTGGAGAGCTTTTCTCTCTTCTCGGGTAATGTTATCAAAAATCCTCTTAGGTGTTGATTCCTTGATGAGTTTGTTGATGGATAAAATGTATGTATCAAGAACAGGATTTCTACCACATTGAGGAGTCCATGATTTGGGATGGCGGAACTTCTTAAATGGATCTGGAAGGTAGCTTGGCAGACCAACATTAGAATTATTGTAAAAGTATTCTGCAAGTCTGCATCTTCTCTCGAAGGTTTTTAGGTCTCTCATCATGTTGGCCATATTATGGTCCTTCGGTACAGGACAGAAATAGAGGCCTTTGCTCAAGAGGTTCAATTCACCTGGTGATAGGAGCCCTCCAGTCAAGTCAATAACTGGGTCGGATGTCTGGAAGGGTTGTAGCTGGCTGATGCTATGCAGCTTTTTTGTCTTATAAATCTTCTGTTTTTTTATGCTGTTTACTCACAGGGCTTACACTGACAAGAAAATCTCCAAAAACAGAATGATTTAGAAAGTGGTGAGTTGGAAGAGGAGGTATATGAAATCTTAACATATCTCTTTTTAGTTTTGCAGATTTAATTTCAATAGCATTCCTGGCAGTCATCTTTTTACTACTGCAACCCTCTGTAGTATGTGTGCCACTTCAGAGTCACTTTTTGTGTTCTTTAAAAGTTCCAGTTCTTTTTGTAGCTTGGCTTTAAGCATTTGCATTTTTTGAATGGTTACTTTAATAGATGCCAATAGTAGGGCCATTGATGAGTTATGCAGTAAAATATTCCATGTAGCTGACCATTCACAACTAGTTAGTTTAAAAGGTGGCTTAGACTTAACCTCCAACCCCATAGGATAGATGTTAAGTTTTTTATAGATTTGTAAATGTGCTATTGTAAATTGGCACTTACTGATTTTCTCCTGGATGAACAGCGCATATCTAGGATGTAGATTTGTTCTTGACATGGTGGTTGCTTCTGGCTTGCTGTGACTCTAAAAGGTGCATCACGTGTGAATACCTTTACAAACATCATCAGTAACTAGTTCTGTTACAAGAAGGACCTATGGAATAAGACAGCATCTTACATGTCGCTCAACATGCATTATTTATGTGATTCAGTGCCAACGGCAAAGCTGTAAAAAACAATATGTAGGCCAAACAGTGAATGACCTCCGTACACGATTCAGGAACCACAAATCGGCAATAATTAATAAGAAAATTGACCAGCCTGTAGCCAATCATTTTAACCTTGTGGATCATTTACTATCAGATTTGAAGATTTTCCCCGTGGAACATGTCTCAAAGGAAGAACTACTGGACTCCAGAGAAAACTTCTGGATGTACCGTTTAAAATCACTGCATCCAGATGGACTGAACATTACTGATAATACAACCTGATTACTGCATATCTCAAGAGCTCTCAGGACTGCATTGATTCCACATTCCAAATAGAATCTTCACTCATGATGCTTTTTGAAAATTCAGCTGTGTCATCTGTGCAGCCACTGAGCAAACCATCTTGTACTACCTGAGGAAGGCGGAAGCTGAAACGTTGTAGTTGAAATATATTTTTGTTCTTTGGTGAATCTATCTGTTTGAGTCACTTCTTTCTTGGATATTTTATTTCTTTGTGACTCATTGTATCCTTTGGGATCCAGATTTTTGCCCTGGCTGGCTGTTGTTTTCTTGTGATCCTCCATCTTCAAGTATACTCTTTTGGGATTACAAACCTGTATCCTCCCCGGATCCGACACTCAAGCCAGAAGCAACCACCATGTCAAGAACAAATCTACATCCTAGATATGCGCTGTTCATCCAGGAGAAAATCAGTAAGTGCCAATTTACAATAGCACATTTACAAATCTATAAAAACTTAACATCTATCCTATGGGGTTGGAGGTTAAGTCTAAGCCACCTTTTAAACTAACTAGTTGTGAATGGTCAGCTACATGGAATATTTTACTGCATAACTCATCAATGGCCCTACTATTGGCATCTATTAAAGTAACCATTCAAAAAATGCAAATGCTTAAAGCCAAGCTACAAAAAGAACTGGAACTTTTAAAGAACACAAAAAGTGACTCTGAAGTGGCACACATACTACAGAGGGTTGCAGTAGTAAAAAGATGACTGCCAGGAATGCTATTGAAATTAAATCTGCAAAACTAAAAAGAGATATGTTAAGATTTCATATACCTCCTCTTCCAACTCACCACTTTCTAAATCATTCTGTTTTTGGAGATTTTCTTGTCAGTGTAAGCCCTGTGAGTAAACAGCATAAAAAAACAGAAGATTTATAAGACAAAAAAGCTGCATAGCATCAGCCAGCTACAACCCTTCCAGACATCCGACCCAGTTATTGACTTGACTGGAGGGCTCCTATCACCAGGTGAATTGAACCTCTTGAGCAAAGGCCTCTATTTCTGTCCTGTACCGAAGGACCATAATATGGCCAACATGATGAGAGACCTAAAAACCTTCGAGAGAAGATGCAGACTTGCAGAATACTTTTACAATAATTCTAATGTTGGTCTGCCAAGCTACCTTCCAGATCCATTTAAGAAGTTCCGCCATCCCAAATCATGGACTCCTCAATGTGGTAGAAATCCTGTTCTTGATACATACATTTTATCCATCAACAAACTCATCAAGGAATCAACACCTAAGAGGATTTTTGATAACATTACCCGAGAAGAGAGAAAAGCTCTCCACCTCCTTCAACAGAGAATGGATGTCATTATAAAACCGGCAGACAAAGGTGGTGCAGTGGTTGCCTTGAAAGTAAGTGATTATATTGAGGAAGGAATGAGACAACTAATGGATACCAACACTTACAAACCTTTAGAAACTGATCCCACAGAAGACTTAAACAAAGAAATTAAGAACATGGTTGTAAGGTACAAGAGCTTAAACCTCATTGATGAAACAACAGCAGATATACTTGTTCATCCCAAACCAAGACCTGGGAGATTTTATATGCTTCCCAAAATTCACAAAATGAACAATCCTGGCCGTCCCATCATCTCTGGCAATGACACAGCTACTGAGAGACTATCTTTATTTGTCGACCTGCACCTCCAGCCCATTGTACAGGAACTTCCATCATTTGTTAAAGATACCAGTCACTTCCTTCAGATTATTGAAAAATTAAACCAAACCTACACATTTGATGATGATACTCTTCTGGCTACATTTGATGTTACATCATTATACACCAATATACCACATGAGGATGGGCTTATGGCATTATCTGAAGCTCTTAATAAAAGAACTGTGAAAAAGCCATCAACAAATGTGCTTACCAACTTTGCAAGAGTTATCCTTAAATCCAACAATTTTACATTCAATGGTAAACACTATCTGCAGATACAAGGGACTTCCATGGGCACTCGGATGGCTCCATCCTATGCAAATATCTTCATGGGCAAACTAGAGAACTGTATACTTGCTACTTATAGCATCAAACCACTGGTATGGCTAAGATACATTGATGACATATTTATAATATGGAATGCAGGAAGTAGAGCATTGGAACAATTTACAGCTTATATCAACAATATCCATCCTACCATCAAATTTACCAGCAGCAATACTAAACAGAAGCATCATCTCCCTTTTCTGGATGTGCTACTCACCATTCAAGAACAAAAATTACAACTGATCTGTACCACAAGCCTACAGATGCTCATTTGTATCTAAACTGGACTTCATGTCACCCACACCACACTAAACTGAGCATCATCTACAGCCAAGCACTCAGAATAAGACGCATCTGCAGCAATGAGGAAACCTGTAAAGACCATCTACAGGAGCTTGCTACATTATTTAAAAGACGAGGCTATCCTCTGCATATCATACAGCAACAAATTGACAAGTCTTTGCAGTTACCCAGAGAAGCACTTATTTGGAATACCAACGGCAGAAACAAAAGTGACAGAACTCCATTTGTGGTTGACTATCATCCATCAGCTCCCAACTACAGAAATATAATGCAAAAAACATTTCCCTTACTGTCTACTTGTGAAAAATTGCAAAAGGTTTTTCCAAAACCGCCAGTCATTGCTTACCGCAGAGCTCCAAATTTACGATCTCTTATTGTGAGAGCTGAACTCAAGCAAGTTGTAACAAATGCAGGGGTTCATTGCTGTGACTCTAAAAGGTGCATCACGTGTGAATACCTTTACAAACATCATCAGTAACTAGTTCTGTTACAAGAAGGACCTATGGAATAAGACAGCATCTTACATGTCGCTCAACATGCATTATTTATGTGATTCAGTGCCAACGGCAAAGCTGTAAAAAACAATATGTAGGCCAAACAGTGAATGACCTCCGTACACGATTCAGGAACCACAAATCGGCAATAATTAATAAGAAAATTGACCAGCCTGTAGCCAATCATTTTAACCTTGTGGATCATTTACTATCAGATTTGAAGATTTTCCCCGTGGAACATGTCTCAAAGGAAGAACTACTGGACTCCAGAGAAAACTTCTGGATGTACCGTTTAAAATCACTGCATCCAGATGGACTGAACATTACTGATAATACAACCTGATTACTGCATATCTCAAGAGCTCTCAGGACTGCATTGATTCCACATTCCAAATAGAATCTTCACTCATGATGCTTTTTGAAAATTCAGCTGTGTCATCTGTGCAGCCACTGAGCAAACCATCTTGTACTACCTGAGGAAGGCGGAAGCTGAAACGTTGTAGTTGAAATATATTTTTGTTCTTTGGTGAATCTATCTGTTTGAGTCACTTCTTTCTTGGATATTTTATTTCTTTGTGACTCATTGTATCCTTTGGGATCCAGATTTTTGCCCTGGCTGGCTGTTGTTTTCTTGTGATCCTCCATCTTCAAGTATACTCTTTTGGGATTACAAACCTGTATCCTCCCGGATCCGACACTCAAGCCAGAAGCAACCACCATGTCAAGAACAAATCTACATCCTAGATATGCGCTGTTCATCCAGGAGAAAATCAGTAAGTGCCAATTTACAATAGCACATTTACAAATCTATAAAAAACTTAACATCTATCCTATGGGGTTGGAGGTTAAGTCTAAGCCACCTTTTAAACTAACTAGTTGTGAATGGTCAGCTACATGGAATATTTTACTGCATAACTCATCAATGGCCCTACTATTGGCATCTATTAAAGTAACCATTCAAAAAATGCAAATGCTTAAAGCCAAGCTACAAAAAGAACTGGAACTTTTAAAGAACACAAAAAGTGACTCTGAAGTGGCACACATACTACAGAGGGTTGCAGTAGTAAAAAGATGACTGCCAGGAATGCTATTGAAATTAAATCTGCAAAACTAAAAAGAGATATGTTAAGATTTCATATACCTCCTCTTCCAACTCACCACTTTCTAAATCATTCTGTTTTTGGAGATTTTCTTGTCAGTGTAAGCCCTGTGAGTAAACAGCATAAAAAAACAGAAGATTTATAAGACAAAAAAGCTGCATAGCATCAGCCAGCTACAACCCTTCCAGACATCCGACCCAGTTATTGACTTGACTGGAGGGCTCCTATCACCAGGTGAATTGAACCTCTTGAGCAAAGGCCTCTATTTCTGTCCTGTACCGAAGGACCATAATATGGCCAACATGATGAGAGACCTAAAAACCTTCGAGAGAAGATGCAGACTTGCAGAATACTTTTACAATAATTCTAATGTTGGTCTGCCAAGCTACCTTCCAGATCCATTTAAGAAGTTCCGCCATCCCAAATCATGGACTCCTCAATGTGGTAGAAATCCTGTTCTTGATACATACATTTTATCCATCAACAAACTCATCAAGGAATCAACACCTAAGAGGATTTTTGATAACATTACCCGAGAAGAGAGAAAAGCTCTCCACCTCCTTCAACAGAGAATGGATGTCATTATAAAACCGGCAGACAAAGGTGGTGCAGTGGTTGCCTTGAAAGTAAGTGATTATATTGAGGAAGGAATGAGACAACTAATGGATACCAACACTTACAAACCTTTAGAAACTGATCCCACAGAAGACTTAAACAAAGAAATTAAGAACATGGTTGTAAGGTACAAGAGCTTAAACCTCATTGATGAAACAACAGCAGATATACTTGTTCATCCCAAACCAAGACCTGGGAGATTTTATATGCTTCCCAAAATTCACAAAATGAACAATCCTGGCCGTCCCATCATCTCTGGCAATGACACAGCTACTGAGAGACTATCTTTATTTGTCGACCTGCACCTCCAGCCCATTGTACAGGAACTTCCATCATTTGTTAAAGATACCAGTCACTTCCTTCAGATTATTGAAAAATTAAACCAAACCTACACATTTGATGATGATACTCTTCTGGCTACATTTGATGTTACATCATTATACACCAATATACCACATGAGGATGGGCTTATGGCATTATCTGAAGCTCTTAATAAAAGAACTGTGAAAAAGCCATCAACAAATGTGCTTACCAACTTTGCAAGAGTTATCCTTAAATCCAACAATTTTACATTCAATGGTAAACACTATCTGCAGATACAAGGGACTTCCATGGGCACTCGGATGGCTCCATCCTATGCAAATATCTTCATGGGCAAACTAGAGAACTGTATACTTGCTACTTATAGCATCAAACCACTGGTATGGCTAAGATACATTGATGACATATTTATAATATGGAATGCAGGAAGTAGAGCATTGGAACAATTTACAGCTTATATCAACAATATCCATCCTACCATCAAATTTACCAGCAGCAATACTAAACAGAAGCATCATCTCCCTTTTCTGGATGTGCTACTCACCATTCAAGAACAAAAATTACAACTGATCTGTACCACAAGCCTACAGATGCTCATTTGTATCTAAACTGGACTTCATGTCACCCACACCACACTAAACTGAGCATCATCTACAGCCAAGCACTCAGAATAAGACGCATCTGCAGCAATGAGGAAACCTGTAAAGACCATCTACAGGAGCTTGCTACATTATTTAAAAGACGAGGCTATCCTCTGCATATCATACAGCAACAAATTGACAAGTCTTTGCAGTTACCCAGAGAAGCACTTATTTGGAATACCAACGGCAGAAACAAAAGTGACAGAACTCCATTTGTGGTTGACTATCATCCATCAGCTCCCAACTACAGAAATATAATGCAAAAAACATTTCCCTTACTGTCTACTTGTGAAAAATTGCAAAAGGTTTTTCCAAAACCGCCAGTCATTGCTTACCGCAGAGCTCCAAATTTACGATCTCTTATTGTGAGAGCTGAACTCAAGCAAGTTGTAACAAATGCAGGGGTTCATTGCTGTGACTCTAAAAGGTGCATCACGTGTGAATACCTTTTACAAACATCATCAGTAACTAGTTCTGTTACAAGAAGGACCTATGGAATAAGACAGCATCTTACATGTCGCTCAACATGCATTATTTATGTGATTCAGTGCCAACGGCAAAGCTGTAAAAAACAATATGTAGGCCAAACAGTGAATGACCTCCGTACACGATTCAGGAACCACAAATCGGCAATAATTAATAAGAAAATTGACCAGCCTGTAGCCAATCATTTTAACCTTGTGGATCATTTACTATCAGATTTGAAGATTTTCCCCGTGGAACATGTCTCAAAGGAAGAACTACTGGACTCCAGAGAAAACTTCTGGATGTACCGTTTAAAATCACTGCATCCAGATGGACTGAACATTACTGATAATACAACCTGATTACTGCATATCTCAAGAGCTCTCAGGACTGCATTGATTCCACATTCCAAATAGAATCTTCACTCATGATGCTTTTTGAAAATTCAGCTGTGTCATCTGTGCAGCCACTGAGCAAACCATCTTGTACTACCTGAGGAAGGCGGAAGCTGAAACGTTGTAGTTGAAATATATTTTTGTTCTTTGGTGAATCTATCTGTTTGAGTCACTTCTTTCTTGGATATTTTATTTCTTTGTGACTCATTGTATCCTTTGGGATCCAGATTTTTGCCCTGGCTGGCTGTTGTTTTCTTGTGATCCTCCATCTTCAAGTATCTATATATATATATATATATATATTTATATATATATATATATGAAGACCAGGCTCTCTCTTACTCAATAAAGAGTGTGACACAGCTCCGGGGGAATAAACAACAGATTTATTGATTTTCTCGCGCTGGCAATAAATGTCCCTGAAACGCTGGGCAGACGCGTTTCAGCCATCAATTGGCCGTCTCAGCTGCCTTCTCGCTGTTCCCGGGGGTCCGTTATGACGATGTTTAAGTCTGTGACCATTCCTAATCATGTGATCACTCGCCCCTCCTTTGCCTCACAGGTGTAAGGCACCTCGCGCTCTCCTGCAGTACCGTTGCATGGTGGGCGTTGAAGTTCTCCGTTAGAGCCCATGCAGTGAAAGGATTTCTAAAACACCAAGTGGTGCCTCCAAACATTCTTGGCCGGTGATCCCACGCCGCTGCAGCCGGATTTGCAGGTAAATCTGTCCTTTGTCCCCCTTATCAGGCAAAAGGCATTTGCCTCCTCTCTCCCCATGTGTCAATCTTCTCCAAGTGGGAATCCAACACCGGGGGGGGGCGACGCGTTTAACAATGCCACCAAAAGATTGCAGGTAAACCGCGTAGCTCCAGACCGAGAGGGCGTGTCACACACGTGTTGTGACACGCCCTCTCGATCTGGAGCTACGCGGTTTACCTGCAATCTTTTGGTGGCATATATATATATATATATATATATATATATATATATATATATATATATAGCCAAGCAACTCCCACTCCGCACGGAAGAGGGCACGCACATGAGGGCTGCAAGTTTAAGGCTTTTTTTTTTGATCAGGCCTTCCTCGACCCGGAAAGCCAGGAGAGACGCGTTTCGGCTGCCTCAGCAACCTTTGTCAATCTGTATATATATCTAGATCCTCCCCATGTAATATTTTCCATTCTGTTATTCTTTGACATTTTGTAATTGTTGTTTTGGTGGTTTATATTTTTATAGGATGAACACACACTTGCAAATTACTCCATGTTTCTTAAATTAGCCGTGCCCTTTTAAGAATCAGCTTCGTTTTACATGCCTACAGTTCATAAAATACATTGACAGATTTCTTTTGTCAAACATTTTTCTTCTACAATCGCAATTCTTTCGACCTAAAGTGCTATTTATCTATTATATGAGTAATTATCCATGTAATTTTACAGGGTAACCCTGTTATTTTCGACTTACATGCAATGTACAAGCATTCTCTTTAGAATAACTAAACATGTTTGAGTGGTATCCGTGAATAGTGGACAGAGCCCCCAAGCAAGATGTCAGACTCAAACAGGATGTAAAATATTGAAAATGCTGAAAATGGCAGCCTCCTGCTGGGTTCCTGCTCACCCAAAAGACCGCACAACAATCGTGAAGACCAAATGCAAATCGTAGCAGCATCATTTTAAGGACGTTTAGGGCCGCAAGCAAAATATCTTTGGGACTACTTGTTTGGAACAGTTTTATGTTTTAGCACACATTTTCTGCTAATTCAAGCCCACATAATGCCAAACAACACTGAATTATACTTAAACAGTCACAAATGGAGGCCATGCAAAAACAGCTGAAATATGTCTTAGCTAGGGTCTCATAAATCCTTAGAATGACACTGCGTAAAGAGAGAAAGAGTGAGAGGTAGAGGTAGAGGTAGGCAGAGAGAGGGGAGACATAGCCAGAGGTCAGATGTGGAGAGAGAAAGATCACTTTCCAAGGGGGGGCTCTTGGAAAGTGGGATCCCATGCCTTAAGATGTATCTGAATTACAGGCAACAGACAGGTACATGTAGGTGTGAGACAGCAGCTGTCATGGCCCAGCACACATCAGGCAACTGTAATGTCCTCCAAATATATTTCTTGCAGGGTGTTACGTCTCATTTTGAGAGGCATTCTCTTATTTACCTGCCAGTTGTGATCAGCATCCATCCACAGGCTCTCTGTAACAAAAGACAACGTATGGTTGCCCGTTTCACCTTGAAACTCTGTCCTACTTAAAAGAAGGTTCCAAGATGCTACCAATAGCTGCAGTGAGACTAAGGGGGAAACTAATTTTGAAGCCGGATAGGGGAAACTTAACTCCAATGCCATTCTTTGTAAAACGTCAACAAGGTCAACAGACAAATATATGGTCAATGCTCTTACAAAGTGTTAAGATACTACTGAAAAAGTCTTTACATACAGGAGAAACAGCTGGTTTGTCAGCTCTTAGATAGATCAATACTAATAACTTGATTTTTATAAGCGTTTCATATTACACTTCTGCCATTCCTAAGCACTGCACATAACATATGTTACTATTACCCATTTAATGGTGCTCAATTTGCCAACCTCAGAAGGGTGGCATATTAGGCCAGCCTTGCCAGGCCTCAGATCTCTAGTTTGTTCAAGAAGTATCTGATTTGTCAGTGTGACATTCTGAATTATTAACTAAGGTGAAAGCAATTCCTGAGCTCACACGGTTAAGTACTGCCATGTATGTACAAAGAGACAGGTCGCAAATAGTGATCACAAATTTTGCGCCAACTATTTGTTATGTCCCTGATATTGTAATGTGTTCTATGTACTCATACGTCATGTAGTAAACTGTGACTTGGAGTAAACTTGTGACTTGGAGATCATTGAATATCTCAAAACCAAGTGCTTAACTCATTGAGCTAACCTTTATCCGAGTGCAGGATTTACATGCTCAGAATACCATCAGGGGAAACAGAGGGACATTTGTTCCCTCGTTAACTTCTCCAACATAAGGGCCCTGAATGTGCCCTCTTGTGCCCTTATCTGTGTGGTATGGTAGCAGAATATTGTTTCCTGAATATAGTCTGTCATACATGACAGATTATATTATTGGATCAGAAAAGCTAAATCCAATTGGAGGATACTTTAGTAAAAAAAATATTTAAAACAATATATTTATGTGAGATGATATTTCATAGAAGGTACACTGACATACAATGTTAGGGCACCACATGTCACTTTCACAGCAACAGTTTTGGGTAAGCTGCAAGATCCTGCTCTTTAGAGCGCCTCTCTCTACATATGCATAATACTTTGTATGACAGTTTAGTGCTTATTGGTTACACCAATAAGTTCAGCACCAGCCACGGCCAAGATAGAAAATGCTTGAAGCAAAACTTTGTGACTTCATACTTTATGTATTTACTTATGCCAACAGTATAAGTTGGTATGAAACCCTGCTAACCAAATCCCCAGAAGACCTGTGACCAGCCCTCATTTTATCTACCATCCCTTAAGAAATATTTGTGTAATGAACTGATGTATATTAGAACACTGGAATGTTGAGCGCTCCATTGAAGACAATGGAGTACTCCGGGCTTCTAATGTCTGGTAGAAGCCCGTAGCATCAACATTCCAATGTTTGTTCATAGCTGTTGCTGTGAACAAAGGCCTCGCGGAGCCCAAGGGGATTGCAACCCCCCGGGCTCCGTGAGGCCTTTGTTTTACAAATTAGAATATTCTGCCCTCCTTGGGCAGAATGTTCTAATAGCCTTAGAGACCTCCATAGCGGGCTCTACCAGCCATTAAAGGCCCGCTCCCTTGTCAAGTCCCTCCCTTCGGCTTGGGCCTTTAACGCTGGAGTGGGCCTTTAATGGCCAGTAGAGCCCGCTACATCATGCCCTGAGGCTATATTGAAAAACTGATTGTTCCCACATGTCAGTTACTACTACTGTAATTATGCCTGACCAACCCTACATGTCAGTAGAACATGTGTAGACTTCAGAACAGGGGTCTTAAAACCTTTTCTGTATCAAGAGTTATTTATGCTCAATGAAAATCACCCCAAGCTACTTAAATACTAATATTGGTAGTGTTGTAATATTGACCACCTCAGACAAGATTACATTAGTGCCAATGAAATGGAAGTTTACCAGCAGTGATCATGTCATTTCATACGGCACAGTTTCCAAACATAATGCAAAAAAGGCTTTGTCAGTTTGAAATGTCTACATGTGGTAATACATAACAGCCATACCTGCAATACCCCTGACACCAACACTGCATGATTTATCACTCAAATATCAACTTTAAATATATTATGGAAATTCAACCATTTTTCTCCAGCTTATGAGTTTCGAAAAGTAACACATTTTCGTCTTGTATACTTAAAATTTTTGGCATACCTATACTAATTCAACTAGGCAAAAGCTTCCAATCTTATAGGCTGGGCTGCACATAGGCGAGCTACATATAAGTATCAGGAGAGCTACTGATAGCTCACGAGCTGCTTATTGGAGAAGATGTCTTAAGAGCTTTCTCTTAAAGGGCCATCCAGTGAAGAAAAAAACTGTTCCCAAACACCAAGGATAGCACCCCAGAACGTTGCTCTGACTGATTATGTCAGCTCGGGCTTTGCGATGTATTGTGACAGCATTCACCCAATGGCTCCTGTAACAAGCAAATGCACGCTGGGTTTACTAGTAGTAAGTAGAATTGAACATGTTAGACATATACCAATGTCCAATAGAAATGACTTGATACAATGAAAGCAAACATGGCCTCCTGTTGACAGTGGGATATCTTACAACCTGAAAGGCACGTTTCCATAAATTGTGAAACGTCCTGCGTGTGCACCAGTATATAGTACACATAAAAGCCATCTTCTACCTGCAGCCTTATTCCTGTCCGACCTCATGATACATCACTGTGAAGACATTTGTGGGCTACACTAACTTCTTTGTTCCCCATCCTCAAATCCTTCTGAAGTCACCTCAGTGGACCTCTGGGCTTCCGAAGAGGACTCGATAGTCTGGAAATGTCTTTCTTGTGGTCTTCACAGATCAGGTAACAGAGACGTCTGCATCGTTATTGTATTTTATATGGCAGAAACCCAGATACCTAGCAAATGTAACGGGGAGGGGGTGCTCGGAAATGACACATATGTCAGTTGGGGATTTACACTTTGAACAGCACAGTGACATTACATTTCTTCTATTCACAGTTTAATTTACTCATTTCACTCCTAATCTCAATTTTAGGCATCAGGACTTCAAGTGAATTTAGCAGAATCTTTCAATTTTCAGTCAAGTGCCAGAGACTGGATTAGAACCCAGGTCCTTAGAGTCCAGAGTTGACAACTTCACTATAATATCACATCTCCTCCCAAAAGTGCTGCTGCTCCTAACCCTGTGCAGCAGTGGGAAAGTTCCAGCTGCCTCAACTAGCCTCCTTTTTTTACCTCATTAGGCTGATTTCCTTTTTTAAGAGTTGTACAGCTTTGCACTTAGTGAAGCTAGAAAATTTGAAAACAAATCTGTGATGTTGTAGTTCAGAGGCCTTTGCAACTTTGCAAAGCCCTAGACTGGAAAGGGAATAGAGGTAATGTAAGGTAGAGATAATGTAGACATGTGGTACTAGGAAGGGATGGAAGCACCATTTTAAGTTAGGTCAAATGTGGTGACCAGAACAGTGGGATTTCCTTTTGGCTTATTATTTTGGCGACAGCATATTAATGTTACAGGAAAAAACATTATGTGGTTACATCCAAATGATGTTGCCTATTTGAATAAAACCGCGACAACAACCGGGGCTTGTGTTTTGGTCCATAGAGGACCTGGCTTGACAGATTGGGCTGGACTGTTCCTATTCGGGCAGGATCAGGGCTAATTTGCATATGGCTTGGTCTAATTGTGATGACTTAAGGGGCCAAAAAAATGATGGACTAAGATGCAGCAATGAAATAGAGATTGAGATTCATTCAAGCATTCCATCCATCATTTTTCTTGTATTCCTTATTGCGACGGCCTCAGTGGCCAAGGGTATCCCCACACGTGGGTCCTATCTTCGCTGTGCCATTGGAACCAAGCTTCACCTGACTGAAGAAGCCCAACTAGGACAGAACTGGTCTTGGATTGTTTTTGTTCTGGCTCAAGAGGAACTGGCTTGGCAGACTGGGCTGGAATGTTCCTATTGGAGCAGAATCAAGGCTGATTTGCATATGTTTGGGTCTAATCTGAGATGGCATGGAGGGCCACAAATTGATGGATGGGGATGCAGCTCTGAGTAAAGATAGTAGCTGAGATTAATTCAAGCATTCCATCCATGACTTTTTTTGTATTACTCGGTGTGCCGAGACGTGGGCCTGTGCTCACAGTGTCAGTGGAACCAAGCCGCACTTGACCAAAGAGGGTCAACTAGGCCAAAGCCAGTCTTGGGTAGTTTGTGTTCTGGTTCAGTGATTGTCTGGCTTGGAAGATTGGACTGGACTGTTACTACTGGAGCAGAAATAAGGCTGATTTGTATATGGCTGGCTCTAATCTGAGGTGGCATGGTTGGCCAACAAACGATAGACTAGAATACTGGCAGAGTGTTTACCAGTCAATGAGATTATTCAAGCATTCCATACATTATTTTTTGTATCCCTATTTGAATAAAGCATCACCTTGCCCAGCCCAGTCTGAATTACAGTGTCAGCTATTGTACTTCATGTACCTACAATTAGGTTTCTCGTCTCAGGCCTATACATTCACGGTCAAACTGCCACTTTCACTAAACTCTTCTGATGGGTTTAATTGTCATCATCAACAATACCACTATGTGGCACCTTTGGTGAAGTCCTGCTAACGACTATTATGGTGTTTTATTGGCCAATTCGTAGATGAAAGACTACAGTTTTCTGTTCCTACAAGCTCTTGGTATTGTTTAAATGTGGGTGGACTGCCCACCCAGTCAACAGAACCCAGACTTGGCCCTCCCAGATCCAGGATTTATAAAGCGTGGCAAATCACCCATGAGGATATCAAGGCGCTGAAATGTTGGCACGTGGAGATTAAGTGATTTGCCCAGAATTCCAGGATTTTGAGGTCGACGCCGAGACTCGAACCTGGTTCCCACAGACACCAAAGTTGGCAGCTCAGGCCGTTATGCCACATCCTCTCCCAGCCGAAGTCTACCTGCTCAATTTAGAGATCATGGCCTTGTTGCTTGGGTTTCTCTTTTTCCAACAATACCTCTGCGATATAGCGTAAGTGCTAAGGTAGCGTTTTTGAAAAAAACTGAAATGGCAGCTGGTGCCATGTCATTGTGACTGCCTGGATTTTTTTTTTTTTTTGGTGCAGTGGAAACCAACCCCAGAACGCACTGGTTTATTTCTGCAGCACCAAAAATAAATGGTCACTCAGGGAACATTCTCCCTGCACATGGGGATCATTGTTTTGTTTTTCTGTGCAGGTGCTGTGCCTGACTCAGTGATTGTGGACAGAGAAAAGGAGCACCAAAAAAACCTGTCCTAAATTGGGTAGGACTTCCAATGTCCTTTAACGGAATGCATGGTGGTGGATGTGCCACCGACAAACTCTGTCCCACGGGGAGCTGGCAGAGGTTCCACCACAGGAACTCTGTGGTCCATCTACCTCTAACTGAAGAAGACGGAACTGCAAGTTCTCCCATCCCAACACATTCTAAATTACCTCCTTTCTTTTAGTACCCCTGTCAAGGTCACTGTTGTTTATGCATTGGAAATGTTACGCACAAAAACGTGGTAGTTGCATGAAAATGCCTTGTGCCAATTGGAAGTCAGACAAAATCATGAACAAATTGATGAACGTCTGGGAGGCAGAGGGCCAGGCTTTAAGCATGCTTATACAGGTAATATAATGTACGTTTGCTGTTATAAATATCGGAATTCTCTCGCCTAATGTTAGTGTTAGCAAGAAGGAGAGCACATCGTGAATGTCACCCGCCATGTTGCTGCTCAAGGTTGAGAAATATGCCCTATTGTGTTGAAGCAGGCAGGGTACAGGGCAATGGGGGAAGAGCCTTGCAGTTCTGAGCTGTCATCAATGCCCTTGGCATGCAGCACAATGAACACAACCAGCAAAGCGCCTGAAATACACGAGGCGCTGATCATGTTCAGAGACACTAGACCTACCGCTCCATGGAGCACACTTCATGGGGAAAAACCATACCGCTTTTAGAGAACTTTCACATGGGTTAGAGTGAAGGACTTAAGATCCAGTCCCTCCAGGGAGCCAATGCAAAATAGACAACACGCTGACGGCATAAGCAAACTGAGCTTCCCAACAGCGCCAAGAGTCCAAAGAATCAATGAGCACTGCGCTATAAAAAACAACATGATATACCCTGTGGAGGATAGCATAGCATAACATAGTACATAGGTAGTATGGTATTGCACTACATAACAATATAGTATAACATCAAAGCCTAACATACTAATAAAATATAGCATAAAGCAGAATAGAAAATAACATAACATAGCATGCCTACACTGCCTGCAACCTGGCTGGGACACTGCCTATTAACATAACTCATTTGTATTCTAATAGCACTGTGGGCAGGGAGCGAGCCGCGCATTTTCAGATTAAAGATGTCTCCCTCATCAGCATCTTCTGAGGATGCTGGAGCAGTACCTTCTCTCACTGGCGAGGGGGACGCGCCCTTCTGGCGACTTCTCTTTTGACTCTGAAGAGAAACCTCACTGATAAGGAAATCCTGCTTCATTAAAAAGTCATGCTCTGATTCTCAGGCGCCTCTTTCTTTACTCCTATATTGGGTTTTTGTTTATCCTTCTCATTTTTTTCCTTGATTCTTTTACGTAGTAAAGCGCACTCTTGGATAGCGTTTTTAATTTATTTCCTGCCTCGCCTCTAGGCTTTCCTCTGTGTACGGAGATATATTCCTGTGTATGCACGTAATTTAGGCGCTCAAGCCAAGGCGGCAGGAATAGAGCAGTGGCGGCTGGCGACATTTGAAAGTGGTGAGGCGGAAAAGTATGTGATGAGTGCCCAATGGCGAGCATGTGTAGCGAGTGAGCCTGACCGGAGGTATAGAGGGGTTCCCCCAGAGAACATTTTGAAAAAATTGTGGGCAGATGGTGCATTTTCAAGCATATTTGAGAAAGCAAAAACGTTAATAAAGCAATTGTGAAAGTGTAGTTACTACATCAATAGAGATTTCATATGATAATGACATAGGCAACTGCTTATTCAGTATAACCACATAGCTGTTAGTGTGTCTGACTTGGCTGCCCATCTCTCTCTGCCCTGGCTCATCTCGAGCCCCAGCCTCTGTCCTCCCTACTGCCAGCCCCTACGGTTTGGAGGGTGGTAGTTGGACCAGCGCTGATTACTGATTCTGTCTTTTGCAGATTTGACTTATTCATAGCAGGTATCTAGTGAATTATCAGTATCAGGTGGCGTATTAATGGTTGATGAATAGGCACAAATGGTTGTGTACTTTGGCTTCACATGGGTGTTTAGTGTTTGGTACACTGGGAATGCCTGCTGTGGGTGGCAGCTTCGCTTCACACCACTGGTGGTCAACTTACACTTACCTAATTTCAAATTCAATTTTGATTGAGTTCCTCTGTTCTGATGTAGTGGCACCCGGCATAGGAAACAAGCCGTTCCTTGTGAACTACTATATTCTGTGGAATGTTGACAATAAATTGGTGCATTTTAAAACAAATTGATGCATGAGTTGTGCCCTGTGGACTTACACAAGGATTGGATATTGCAGACACAGGGTGAAATGCCATAATATGCTCAACATGATTGATGTGTAAGTTGCGCTATTATATACTTTTTCCAGCCCTGAGGAAATCTTGGGGTGAATTTCCCAATGACGAAACACATGTTAGCTGGCAGAAAAATGTGGAATTAATAAAAAAGGAACTTGGGAATACAAGGACGCCTGGATGATTTATACTACTATACTTGTACATATTTGCATGTGGTTAGAGGCTTGTGTCAATTGTTATAACCCTCTGGTTTAAGGAATGCAGGGCTGACATCCCTCCTCTTTTAAGCACTGCACACATTTGTATTCAAGCTTTAATAATTGTGTTTTTGAGCACTGAATTTCCTCATTCGCCCCCCAGCTTAAATCTGACAATGAGTCCTCCAGACAACAGTTAATCTCGCACTGGGAAAAGTTTGCTGCAGGAAATTACCTTCTCCCTATTTCTAATAAAATACACAGTTGGCAGCACCTTTGCACCTTTCCTCTTATCTCACCAGGAACTGCCCAAAGGGCATTGAATGCAGCTGCTGTCAAATTCAATATAGTCTGTTTATTCAGTTCACGCAAACATGTCCTTGGCTGTGTTTCTCTGTATTGATAGAAAGCATCATTAAGTATGGAAATTAAGAACTTGTCCATCATAAGTTTCCCACTGTAACCTCCTTACAGGAACTAAAACAATAATGCAATGCAATGCTTACCAGAAGTGGAAGGGAAGGAACTTCTGGTAATATCAGAGCCCACCTCGCCTTGAGCTGAGAGCAGGAGTCAACGACCTTCACCTGCCCCCGCTCCCAGGCGGTCACAGGCTTTCCACTGACCATCGGCCAAGCCTTCAAACTATCTCAGGCAGGGCATGAACACCATGCAAGAAATTTGGAAGAAAATTATTATAGCCTAAGGATTCATTTTCACAGCTACTTAGCTGTGTATGGACGAGGTCATTCCGCAGAGCGTTCACCCTTCTCGAGTTAGTACAATGAGGACCATTGAGCTGATCAATGCATGTTGTTTAGAGCACCACCATATGGGTGCTTAAAATGATATGCACAATATTCAGGAGCCTTGGGACTGGCATGGCATAGTCTTAGCATAGGATTCTTAGTCTATCAAACTGCTGCTTCCCCAGATTCTTAGTGTAGGTGCTCGGGTACTAAAACAGTGACGGTGGCTCCTGAGAAAGTGACTTGCACGTGTAGCACAGTTAACCGAGTCTCCGTGCTTGTACTGGTCTTCTCTGAAGCTACTTTATAGTTGGATGGTTAACGCTGCATTCATCCAATTCAATTCAATTTATTCCATTAAATGGATTTCATTTTCACAGCGGATGACCTGACAGCTTATCTTGTGGTCTGAGGTGCGCTTTGCAGCACACACAGAAACAAGCCACCGACTAAACTGAAAGGGATCAACATTGCCTTCACATGACATGCCTGCAAATTAGCGGTGCAAATGTCCAGAGGTCCAGAATGATCTTGTCACCTCTCGGAACATTTCCGCTTCAGGTAGCTCATTCTCTGCAACAAACGGAGCACGACGACTGCTCCATTTGTGAGAGGGGGGGGAGGAAGAGACCTCCATGAATGAAGGATGTCAGCCGCAACAATGACATAGACAAGGAGCGTGATGAGAACAACGAATCGTGGATCTTTAATAATGGGTTGTGGTGTCCTTTACGACATACAATTAAAATTATGAGGCAGCACAGGGGAGAATAAAAATGAAAGATGACTTATCTGCTGCTGGCCACCACCTCGGGGCTCTTCTACTCCTGTCCCGACTCCTGGCAGTCCATGGGTGCACTGCACAGGCTCTCAGACTCCCCTAGGCCAATCCAGTTGCTGCTCTCATGCTGGTAATACCCAGCATGAGAGAAGCGCTGGGATTGGTCTGGGAGGGCTGGTTTTATGCTCACGCAGGGACTGGGAGCCTGTATCTGCTCTCCACCCAGCTGTGCAACACAGGTCGGGTTGGAGGCTGCTAAGTGAGCATGTTGGTTTGGCCATCCTAAGACAGCCGGCCAAACCGACATGCGCACTTTGCAGTGCCCATCGCTCCTCCTCCCCTGCGGCTGCAGTCGTCAGAATGGATTGCTCCGTCCCATCCTCAGCCCGGATGGCAGCCTGCAAGAATATAACACAATAGTAAAATTGTTTTATTATCATTTTATTATTCATGCTTGAATTTGCTGGCTCTCAGCCAATGGGGCGACGCTCCTCCACCCTAACGCGGGAGCTGCCGCTGGAACAGAGAGTGGAAGTCAGATGAAACAGAGCAATGGTGCAGGAGAAGTCCTTTGTGGTGCTCATATTACTTAAGAGTAATCTTTGTTACATCTACTGTTCCTCATCCAGTATTATGTAACAGGCATATAGAGCACACATTCAGCCCCAAAGGGTCTCTTGGCGCTACTGATAATAAAAAGATGGTTAATGTCACTGAAATTAATTAAATTCATTTAACCGACCTTAAGAAGGGGAAAACTGAGTGGACTCACCAGGGTTCACAACTTGGGACCATGGGGTCAGACACACATCACTGTGATGGATGCATTAGCCCACTGAGATTAGACCCAGTATGAGGATGAGTCCATTAGATGGAAGTTGATATATTTATTTCTTCTGTCACCTACAGCTATTGGTTGCAACTCTTCGAGCACACATACCCAAGGTCACAGCGCTTAGAGAGTGGGAGGACTTCAAGGAGAATGACATGGGATCAAGAGTGTGGTACAATAAAGACAATGGTCGTCCTGCAAGCCCCAGACCTCTCACTGTTAAAAGGGGGTGGCGGGGTCTGTTTTTGGACCTAACAACTGCTTTTGTCTGTGTGACCTTCTTAAAGGTTTGGTCAGCTTTATCTGAAACAGGCCCAGAGACAGCCCTCTTAAAGATTCTGATAATTCTGCCCTCTAATGCCATGACCTCAGGCATATCTGGTACCCATGGTCAATTCAAGGGTTTCTATCCCTGTGCCAGAGATCTTACACAGTGATGTGTGCTGGCACCCTGTTTATTCAATCATTACAATTCATGTTATATTGAGCTTAATCCTAATTCATTGGTTTCCCTAATTATTGGAGATGAACACATCTGCCTTTTCTTTATGTCAATGACATTATTTTTAAGTGGGAAACGCTCATGCCCCTATAGTTGTGCATACATTATTCTCTTAGAGAGCTATCTACTGATGTCATAACTTGCCTGGAGTAAGAAAATGATGTCAAAATGTATTTGAAATAACTTAAGAGGGCATTTTGTAATAACTTATTACAAGTGAGTAGTGATGTCTCACAGGAGCAGTACGTGAAGCTGTAGAAAGCTGCCCATTTCCTGCCCCAGCCTCTCACACAAAAGAGTCCACACATGCCGTTTCATCTGGCCAGGTCGGCATCTCAACAGGGAAAGCCAATGAAGCCAGGCAAGTTACCTTGAGGGAGAATGACTGTGCATGCCAGAGCAAGATCCTGCCATGGATGCTATACTGGAGAGGCCCAAGGATGGTGGAAAAACTACCTGCTGCAGCAAGTCAGGGGGTGTTGATATTGAAGCAGCCGCCTGTCTTGGTCTGTCATGGGACATCAACACCAAAGCAGCAGCTTGCCGTGGTCTGTCATGGGGTGTCGAAACCATAGCAGCCACCTGCCATGGTCTGTCAAGGGCCGTCGACACTGGAGCAGCCACCTGCTGCGGTCTGTATTGGAGCGTCGACACTGGAGCAGCCGCCTGCCGTGGTCTGTCATGGGGCATCGACACCAGAGCATCAGCCTGCCGCGGTATGTTAGGGGCGTCGACACTGGGGCAGCCACCTGCTGTGGTCTGCCAGGGCCACAGATGCTCAAACTCCCCTACCCTACGCTACAGCCTACTAATTTTAAGGTGTAACATTTTTTCAGATTGCAATATCCATATAATGTGCAGTGGATGTATATTATGCCAGATATCACACACTAATTTATGCCTGCAGCATATGGTATACCCTTATATACTCGAGAGCCTGCCAAATAACAGACAAATGCAATGTGATCGTTCAAGGCTTTGCAGATGGCAAGACTAAATCGATCTTGGGAAATTTTGCCCATTAAGAAAAATTGTAAACATTCTGATGCTTGAAGACAGAATTTAATAAGAGATTATCATGAGCCTCTCAAACAGGGAAACATCACTCCTTCATGGCACAAGCAATTTAGAGCTCATTCCTATTTTGGAAAAAGGCGCGAAGGGAAACCAACGGAACAAATGATGAGTTTATAGTTTACAGAGTAAAGCCCTTATCGATTGCCCTGTATGGGTCCGGCCAAACCAAAGCTGCAATAAAAAAAAAATATATATATATATATCAACAAGTTTTGGCAGGTCTTAAGGAATGATGATGATTTAAGAGAATATGTGGGTGAATATCCGTCCCTCACATTCAGAAAACCCCGTTCATTACGTGATAGTTTGAGTAGAAATATGCTGCCGGGCAATACTAAGCGTATGGACATTAAGGTTTTTTTTACGTGTAATCAATGTAAAGCTTGCAAGTTTAGCACAAGTTGCAAATCCATTAAACTCTGCAATGATAAGGCTCCCTTTGTGATTAACAAACATGTGAATTGTAACACTGAGTACGCTGTTTATGCATTAAGGTGCCCTTGCAACAAATTCTATATAGGTAGCACCATTCATAAAGGCAAAAAGAGAGTGTTAGAACATCTTAGGGCAATTAAGAAAAATGACAAAGTGTATCCAGTTGCCCGACACTTTAGTGAGCTGCATAATCAAAATTCCAACCTTCTTAGATTCTGTGTCCTTGACTGTATTCCACCAAGGTCAAGAGGGGGCACTAGGACTATGGAACTTAGGAGGCTTGAATCTAAAATGATTATTAGGTATAATACTCTGGCTCCCAAAGGGCTGAACCTTGATGAAGAGATGTCCGTACACTTATGATGTTTTCATTTTTAAAGTTTTAATGTTTATATGGTCTCCTGTTCTGTCTTAAAGATTTAGTGTTCAGTTACACTCACAATACATGCACTTTTATATTTGATTGTTTTTAATATATCATCATCTTTGTCTGATTTTTTACAGATGACGAATGGGAATGATGAGAAGCATGAATTTGAAATGTCTTGTACAGCGTAATTTATGCAACGTGATATCTAGGCTCACTTGAGCATGACTGTTTTGGGACATTAACAGAACGTTGAACCCATGGGGGTTGCTGTTGAGGTTATCGTGGTTTCAAATAACTCCGATTATTGACTGAATTCAAGGGTTATAAAAATGATATGCCCACTTGGGCTTTATTGCGAGCGTTTACCTAATGATTGATTTGATTTTTTTCACCTATCCAATGTATATTGTTTCATTTATTTAATTAAGTGCAACATGATGAGTGTTGTGTAATCACACTGTTGAAATGATGATAAGCCTTTTGGCGGTATTGATATAGGAGTTGATCTCCGATATTCAGTAGGATTATTATGCCCTCAATGAAGGATACATTGAGTGATTTATGCACTATGTGAATTATCATGTCTTATCTTATTCAATTATTATGAAACTTTGGGTGTCAGCAATCCACTATGTACAATGAGACAAATGAATTACACTGCATTTGCGTTAAGACTGAGCTTTTAGAGCCGATTTATTTGACCAGTAATTTTAGTGGTTATATATTTATTTACCATCATGCTTCCGTTATTTTCCAATTGTTGAAATTATTTGATGAATGTTGTTGAAACTTTATTAGTCAAGATGATGATCACTAGTATGTTTTCTATATTCATTGCACGTTAGTAGCACTGTTGCTTTAAATGAAACTGACGATTCACTTACTCTTGCCCGTGACAAAGGAGTGAGGAAACTCCGAAACGCGTCGGACCTAGTGTTGTCAATAAACACGCTCTTTACTTGTGGCCACGGCTCCAGTGTTGTTTTCTACTTCTATCCAAGAGTTACGCATTGGATTTTGTGCGGATATATATATTCTTCTACCACTTCCGGTCTCCAACACTTCCTCGGCCAGAAAAACTACACTGCAATCCAAAGGTTAGTTTCCAACGTTTATTTCCTCATTCCAGGCTGTAACGCATTTCGGCAGGATCCCCTGCCTTGTTCACATATATATATATATATATTACCTACTGGCGGTCGCCAGTAGGTAGTTATAATTAGGACCTCGTTTCTATTCAAAAAGCGTTTTTTCTTTTGCCAATATCTTTGGCGCCGTTTGACGAATCTTCGCGAAATTTTCAAAACTAATGGTTCACTTAATTCAGCTTCTGTTTTGAAAGTTTTGGGGTGATTGGTTGAGCAGGGGCCGAGAAAAAAGGGGGGTCCCAAAATGCGTTTTCTCCATGTTAATTTCCATAGGAACTTTAGACAAAGCTACAGCCCGAACTGCTGAACGGAATTACACCAAATTTGGCAAGAAGGTAGGTCTTGGTTCAGAAAGCGACCTTTTTTTTAAATGGTGTAAATCCGTTCAGCAGTTCCTGAGAAATTCCAAAAATAAAAATATCGATATCTGGTGGCCGAGGAGGGTTCGCGCTAAATTCGCGAATCCGGCCAAAAAAAAAAAAGCACGGGCTCCCGTGCTTTGTTTCTTTAAGCCCCTGGGTGGGCCAGGTCCCGGGGGCAATGTCCAATTAATTAGCGGGGGCCCGTGGGGCCCCCCGCAGCCCCAGGGACCACCACCTCCCCGGGGCTTCATCAATAATGTGCGGGGGGCATGCAGCCCCGCCGCAGCCCCAGGGACCGCCACCTCCCCGGGGCTTCATCAATGATGTGCGGGGGGCACGTAGCCCCCTGCAGCCCCGGGGACCGCCACCTCCCCGGGGCTTTATTTATCTTAGGGCGGGGGGCCTCGCGGGCCCCCCCAAGCCCTGGGAACCGCCACCTCCCTGGGGCTTCATTGATAATGAGCGGGGGGCACCCAGCCCTCCCGCAGCCCTGGGGACTGCCACCTCCATGGGGCTTTATTTATTTTAGGGCGGGGGCCTCGCGGGACCCCCAAGCCCCGGGGACTGCCACCTCCCCGGGGCTTGATGAAAATATGGGCGGGGGCCTCGCGGGCCCCCACAAGCCCCGGGGATTGCCACCTCCCCGGGGCTTTTAGAAATAATTAGTTTGAGGGGGCTCGACCCCCCCACACTTGCCCGGGGACCACCACCTCCCCGGGGCAATGACTAAAATAAATATGGGGGTCCGTAGCGGACCCCCGGTTCCGTGGACCGCCACCTTCCCGGAGCTTTAAATAAGTTGGAGGGGGGCCGAGTGGCCCCCCTTGTGGAGCCCTACTTGGCCCTGGGGACCGCCACCACCCAGGGCCGGCTCCGGCAATGTCCCGGGGTGCCCAGGGGAATGGGGTCCCCAGGGCCAAAAGTGGCCCAGGTAAGGGGGGCCACGTGGCCCCCCTCCCGTAATAAAAAAACAAAATTAAAAAATGAGGCACAGCCCCCATGGGGATGGGGTCCCCGAGGCCGGAAAAAGGCCTCGGGAGGGGGGCCACGCGGCCCCCTTACCGTTTTTTTATTTTTAAAAAAAATGGGTCAAGCCCTGGGGGATGGGGTCCCCAGGGCCCACAAAATATTAAGAGAAGGGGGCCACACAGCCCCCCTTCTAATAAAATCTTTTTAAAAAGCAGAAGCCGGCATCTCGCCGGAGGCCCCGTCCCCTCCCTGCACCACAATGCAAACGCGCCTCCTAGCACGTTCTGGATTGGGGGATTAAGTCCCCTTGAATCCTAAGAGTCCTTAGGGGCCAACTAGCCCACAAGGTACCTCCAGTAAGCCCCACACAGTGGGATTGCTGAGAGTAGGTGTTGGCGGAATTTGCGTAGTCGCGTTATGCAAAATTCCGCGAAAAGGTAAAAAATCTCCACGAGCTCCGCAGAATTCCGCGAGCACGCGGAATTGCTTGTTCCGCCCATTCGCGATGCGTTTTTCCTGTTCGGGGACGCTGTTTGTGTGCTCGGGGGGAAATATCACGCAAACTTGCCCATGCGGACGCCAATTGGTGTGGCCATCTTGCTTCACTTGTCCCGCCCGCTCGCGATGCATGTTTCCTGTTCGTGAATGCGGATGTCCGATGGCACGTCTGAATGGCGTGTTCGCGATCGCACACTCTCGCGGGATCGCGCGGCCCGCTACCAAAATCTCGTGGCGCACGCGAACGGATAGGAAAACTCGTCGGCGAATGCAGAGATCCCGGTAAGTCACTCCCGCGCGCGCGAACATGCATTTTGAAAGCGCGAACAAGGAAAAAATTCCGCTACGCTGCGGATCGCGGAATTTTCGGCAATTCCGCATTCTCCGCGGAACTGCCAAAATTCCGCAAATTTCACGAGCGGAGCAGAATTTACTGCCCAGGCCTAGCTGAGAGGTGGTCTGAGGCGACGCCCCTTTTTACATCACTCTGCAAATGCGCCTCTTGGCGCACTGCTGGTGGGGCGATGAGGTCCTCTTGTGTCCTGAGGACCTCAGGACTGAAGTGGACTTCATCCCAGAGCAACAGTGCACCAGGCGGCGCGTTTGCAGAGTGGTGTAAAAAGGGGGCATGGCCTCGGACCACTCTCAGCAATCCAGCTGTGTGGGGCTTACTGGAGGTGCCTGGTGGGCTAGTTGGCCCCCAGGGACCCTCAGGAGGCAAGGGGACTTCATCCCCCATCCAAGAGCATGCCAGGGAGCGCGTTTGCAGAGTGGTGGGGAAAGGGCGTGTGGCCTGCTATGAGAACTTAGCAATGCTGCTGTGTGGGACTTACTGGAGGTAATAGGAGGGGTAGTTGGCCTCCAAGGTTGTCCTTGGGGGCCTACTACCCCTCCAGTTACCTCCACTAAGTCCCACACAGTGGAATTCCTAAGAGGTCTTCGGAGGCCACGCCCCCCCTTTCTCCACCACTCTGCAAACGCGCCTCCTGGCACAGTACTGGTTGGGGGATGAAGTCCACTTTACTCCTGAGGGACTTTGGGGGCCAAGAAGCCCTCCTGGTACCTCCTGTAAGTCCTACGCAGGGGAATTCCTGAGTGCTGGTTGGAGGCCCAGCCCCCTTTCTCCACCACTCTGCAAACATGACTACCAGTTAAGGAAGCATTTGTAATTTAATAGGTCTCACATTTGCAAGAGTTAGAGCTATTGGCGTTGTAAATGTAAAAGTTTTTTACTAATGTTTTTTGGAGTGGAGTGGATGTACGTTGTGTGTAGTGGAATTATGTGGTATGTTGTGCAGTGAAATTATGTGGATAGAAAGTATGTGGTATTTAGTGTATAGGAATTATGTAGAGTGGGATTATGTGTTATGGAGAGTAATTATGTGGTATGGTAGTCTGTGTTGTGGCATAGTAACCTCAGGTTTAGTCTTCCTCGTTTCCATAGAAGCTAAACTATGAACTGAGACAAAAAAAGAAGGAATCACTGTGGAGCACTTTTGGACCTAGTCAGAGGTATGAGCAGGGCCACTGAAATTATGCAACTGTTTGGCTGCACCGACTTTCGCACAATTATGCATTTTCCGCATTAGCCACATAATCCATCATCTGCTGCCTAATCTGCAGATTTGAACAAAAACGCCTTGTTTCTAGCTCAAACGGCTCAAGCGTTAACAAAAATGCAGCGACAACAGCGTGGTTGAAGGTCCTTTGTAAACCTAGAATGTTCACCTGTTACTTATTGCTAAATGTGGGTGTTAAATTGGTACTAGTGGTGTGCAAGCCACTCTTGCTTCTTTCTGCACCTCTCTTGCCTCTTTCTGCATTTCTGTTGCTCTTTCTACACCTTTCTTTCTTTTTCTGCACCCCTCTTGCCTCTTTCTGCACCTCTCTTGCCTCTTTCTGCACCCCTCTTCCCTCTTTCTGCAACCCCCCTGCCTCTTTCTGCACCTCTCTTCCTTCTTTCTGCACATCTTTTGTTTCTTTCTGCAACTCTCTTGCTTCTTTTTGCACCCCTCTTGCCTCTTTCTGCACCTCTGTTCCTTCTTTCTGGTCTTCTTTTGTTTTTTCTGCACCTCTCTTGCTTCTTTCTGCACCCCTCGTGCCTCTTTATGCACCCCTCTTCCCTTTTTTTGCACTCCTCTTGCCCCTTTCTGCACCTCTGTTCCTTCTTTCTGCACTTGCTTTGTTTCTTTCTGTACCTCTCTTGCTTCTTTCTGCACCCCTCTTGCTCCCTTCTATACCCCTTGTGCCTCTTTCACACCCCTCTTGCCTCTTTCTGCACCTCTGTTCCTCCTTTATCCACTTCTTTTGTTTTTTTCTGCACCTCTCTTGTTTCTTTCTGTATCCCTCTTGCCTCTTTCTCGACCCCACTTCCCCCTTTCTGCATCTCTGTTGCTTCTTTATGCACTTCTCTTGCTTCTTTCTGCACCTCTCTTGCTTCTTTCTGCACCACTCATGCCTCTTTCTGCACCCCTCTTCCCTCTTTCTGCACTCCTCTTGCCTCTTTCTGCACCTCTGTTGCTTCTTTCTGCACTTCTTTTGTTTCTTTCTGCACCTCTCTTGCTTCTTTCTGCTTCGTCTGTGGACGCGCTAGAGACAACTAAGGTGACACAAATCAGTACGGTCGGTACTGCAGCTTGCGGAGTGCCTGGGAAAGGGCACCTTTGATTCTAGTGTTTATTTTTGCTCATTCTGCTCGTATGTTTTAAAATTAAATTGTTTTTATATTTTTAACTACACAGACTCCTCTTACCTGTAATTCTGCGTACTGGCATTGATTGCGTGCTTCCCCGGTCCACCGCGGATTGATCCGATTGTGTGGAGGGAATTGACGCTTACCGGAAGTGACCCAGGGGACTTCCGGTAGAAACCGGATCTGAGGTTAGCAGTCTAGCTGCCCACCTCGCTACATAAAACCGATGCCTGCCTCGACGCGCAGCGGACGCGCTAGAGACAACTAAGGTGACACAAATCAGTACGGTCGGTACTGCAGCTTGCGGAGTGCCTGGAAAGGGCTCCTATGATTCTAGTGTTTATTTTTGCTCACTCTGCTCGTATGTTTTAAAATTCAATTGTTTTTATATTTTTAACTACACAGACTCCTCTTACCTGTAATTCTGTGTACTGGCATTGATTGCGTGCTTCCCCGGTCCACCGCGGATTGATCCGATTGTGTGGAGGGAATTGACGCTTACCAGAAGTGACCCAGGGGACTTCCGGTAGAAACCGGATCTGAGGTTAGCAGTCTAGCTGCCCACCTCGCTACATAAAACCGATGCCTGCCTCGATGCGCAGCGGGCGCACCACTGGCGCGCCAAGGGCGCGCCTATGGCAAGCCCGTCTGCGCCCGTCCGTGCCTGGACGTCACCAGGAGCAGGAATCCCTGCCGGTTTTCCCCCTGATCCAACTAAGAGAGCTAGCGACTTTCACTCCTATACTAGACATGAGCTACTAAGGACTAAACATAGCTACTTCTCTAGACACCCTGTAAAGAATGCATGCACTATACCCGCAGTGATAGAAGGACCCTTTTTATGCAGGTCCTGCAGATTCCAGAGTATGGAACTAGAACTGTCCCAGGTTAATAAAATTCCATTCGACCAGGGTAAAAGCCAACCCCATTGCACTAATGGAAAGGAAGGTTCTCCCCAGATCATCCATAGCAACGGAGGCTGGAACTGCTTTTTGGTTAATGTTAGATCTCTGCCCAAACATGCAGTTAACATCTGGGATCTGCTCTCTTCCAACCTCCCTCACAAAGGGTTTTTGACAGAAACCTGGACCAAACCCTGCTCTAACCCTGCAATTGCGGTGGCTCTCCCAGAAGGCTATCGCATTCATAAATTAGATAGACCTCGCAGGGTGGGGGGGGGAATAGCTATCATCTATGAAGACCCCATCAAAATCTCCATCTTAGACCAATTATGCAATGACATAATGGAAATTCTAGTCTTCAGAATTGACCTACACCCACAACTCAGCTGGAAAGGAGCTCTTGTATATAGACCCCCGGGACCACTCTCTAACTTTGCCCCCCAACTGTTGGAACTTATCTGCCCGCATGTCATCTCGACTAGAAACATTCTACTTTTAGGAGATTTTAATGTGCACAATGAAAATACTGCTAACCAAGATGCCTCTTCACTACTGACAGACCTGTCCACACTCGAATTAATTAAGATCAACGACGGCCCCACTCACTCTGCAGGGCATGCGTTAGATCTAATTTTAACTAACTCTCCCAACATTTCCTGTGGAGCAACTCGCCCCCTGACTTGGTCAGACCATTCACTGATCGAATTCCAAATCAGTGGCTCTAAGGAACATACTGTTCCTAAATCACATCTTAAAAGGTGGTACAGACAGTGGCACAAACTCACGCCAAACCAGTTTCAAGATATTTTTATACCACCACAGAATTCCGATTCCGATAGTGTGGAGGAGCGCTTAGCATCCTTCAATGCTAGTATGAAAACCACTGTCAATCACCTAGCCCCCTTAAAACAGTGCTCACTATCTACCAGACGCCACCAGACAACGTGGTACTCTGCCAAACTCCGAAACTGAAAAAAGTCACTGTAAAAAACTGGAACGCCACTGGCGCCTCTCACATTACTTACAAGACAAAGAAAGATTCAAACAAGCATTGACTCAATACCATAAAAATCGGAAATCCGCCCGTAAAATGCATATTGCGTTGCAACTTGAACAAGCAGGGAACACCCCTAGAACACTCTAACAGCTTTTAAAATCTTTTACCAATCCTAAGGCGTGCGACACCGAAGAGGCTCCAACCCAAGCCCTATGCGACAATATAGCAAATCATCTCACCCAGAAAATTGAAATGATCTATAACAAAATCCCCTCGACCAGTGACTCCCAGAAAGGCACTAAAATAGACTATCCACCGACTATTCCTAATACTGTAACACTGGAGAATTTCCCGGCACTTACGCCTGATGAGGTAGAATCCCTATTAAAAATAGTTAAATCAGGGTCCCCATTAGACCTTATCCCTGCCAAAACCACCTCCCTGCTATCCAAGCAAATCGCTGCCCCCATCTGCTCAATTCTTAACAGCTCTATGAAGGAAGGTAGTCTCCCTCTATAGTGGAAAGCAGCGCAGATTATCCCCATCAGGAAAAATCCTAAAGCCCCCTTGGAAGATGCATCCAACTATCGCCCTATCTCTTTGCTCCCCTTACAGAGCAAACTCCTGGAAAAGCACATCAACAAGCACCTGTCTGAATTTGTCGAAGCCTCGAACTGCTTTGATCCTTCTCAGTCGGGGTTTCGACCCAGACATAGTACAGAGTCTGCACTGGTTGCAGTTACTGATAACATCAGAATGTCCCTGGACAACGGTCAAGCAGTACTTTTGGTGCTGCTTGACCTATCTGCAGCCTTTGATACCATCTCTCATCAGACCCTACTAAGGAGACTTAGGGACATAGGCCTCCAAGGGAATGCTTTAAAATGGCTGTCCAATTTCCTGTCTGATAGAACCCAGACCATCAACCTGGGCCCTTTTCGCTCGCAGACCACAAAAGTGACCAAGGGAGTACCTCAGGGCTCCTGTTTGAGCCCTACTTTATTTAACATTTATGTTACTCCCTTGGCGGGATTACTGAGGAAATTAGGATTAAGTCCTGTCTCCTATGCTGATGACACTCAGCTTCTACTCTCCTTCGACAAAACTAACCCTAACACTCAGACCACCTTTACGGAGGGTATGAGGGTCATTGCTGACTGGATGAGGGACAACTTTCTCCAGCTTAATGCAGGAAAATCAGAGATAATGCTGTTCGGAGATGGTCCCCTAGATGGTGGCCAGAGGAACTGGGCTCTGCCCCAATCCCAAAACAGTTGGTTAAAAATCTAGGAGTCCGTATAGATCAAAAACTAACACTAGAGAAGCACGCCACCACTACGGCTGGGGCATGCTTCCATACACTTAGTCTCCTCCAAAGAGTTTTTCCTTTCTTACCATCCTCCACGCGGAAAACTTTGATCCAGACATTAGTGCTAAGCCGCCTGGACTACTGCAATGCTCTGCTGATTTCAGCCAAAGAAGTTTCTTTAAATAAATTGCAGGTCGTCCAGAACACTGCGGCCCGTATGGTTGCCAATGCCCCTCCTAGAACAGCTTCTCTTCCCCTACTTCAAAAGTTGCACTGGCTTCCGGTACAGAAGAGGATTAAATTCAAGATCTGCTGCATTGCCTATAAATCTCTAAACGACCTGGGTCCCAGCTATCTATCAGACAAATTTGTCAGGTACCTGCCATCCAGGTCCCTCCGGTCAGGGTCCAAAGCACTTCTGCACATGCCACGCTTTAAAAAAGCTCGCATGGGTGGCAAAGCTTTCTTCCATCTAGCCCCCCTCTATTGGAACCAACTTCCTATTCACTTACGCCAATGCACCGACTACCTAGTATTCAGAAAGCTGCTGAAAACCCTAATGTTCTGAGTCGTCCCTCCCTGGTTGGTTACAGCAGTCATAGCACGGAGATACCCCTGATGGGGTGATTTGGGTGCTTTATAAATTAATAAATATCAAATACCCCTCTTGCCTCTTTGTCCACCCCTCCTCCCCCTTTCTGTATCTCTGTTGCTTCTTTCTGCACTTCTTTTGCCTCTTTCTGCACCTCTGTCCCTTCTTTCTGCACCCCTCTTCCTGCTCCCCTCTTGTCTCTTTCTGCACCTCTGTTGCTTCTTTCTGTACTTCTTTTGTTTCTTTCTGCACCTTTCTTGCTTCTTTCTGCACCCCTTGTGCCTCTTTCTGCACCACTCTTCCCTCTTTCTGCACTCCTCTTGCCTCTTTCTGCACCTCTGTTCCTTCTTTCTGCACTTCTTTTGTTTCGTTCTGCACCTCTCTTGCTTCTTTCTGCACCCCTCTTGCTTCTTTCTGCATCCCTCGTGCCTCTTTCACACCCCTCTTTCCTCTTTCTGCACCCCTCTTGCCTCTTTCTGCACCTCTGTTGCTTCTTTATGCACTTCTCTTGCTACTTTCTGCACCTCTCTTGCTTCTTTCTGCACCCCTTGTGCCTCTTTCTACACCCCTCTTCCCTCTTTCTGCACTCCTCTTCCCTCTTTGTGCACCTCTGTTACTTCTTTCTGCACTTCTTTCGTTTCTTTATGCACCCCTCTTTCGTCTTTCTGCACCTCTGTTCCTTCTTTCTGCACTTCTTTCTGTACCTCTCTTGCCTCCTACTGCACTTCTCTTGCCTGTTTATGCACCACTGTTGTTTTTTACTGCACTTCTCTTGCCTCTTTCTGCACCTCTGTTGCTTCTTTCTGCATCCCTCATGCATCTTTCTGCACCCCTTGTGCCTCTTTCTGCACCCCTCTTCCCTCTGACTGCACTTCTCTTGCCTCTGTCTGCACTTCTCTTGCCTCTTTCTGCACCTCTGTTGCTTCTTTCTGCACCCTTCTTGCCTCTTTCTGTACCCCCTTCCCTCTTTCTGCACATCTCTTCCCTCTTTCTGTACTTCTCTACCCTCTTTCTGCACTTCTATTCTCTCTTTCGGCCCCCCTCTTGCCTCTGTCTGCACCTCACTTGCCTCTTTCTGCACCTCTCCTGCCTCTTTCTGCACCTGTCTTGCCTCTTTCTGCACTTCTCTTCCTTTTTTCTGCACCTTTCTTGTTTCTTTCTGCAACTCTCTTGTCTGTTTTATCACTTGTCTTGCCTCTTTCTGCACCTCTGTTGCTTCTTTCAGCACTTCCCCTGCCTCTTTCTGCACTTCTTTTGCCTGTTTCTGCAACTCTCTTGTCTCTTTCATCACTTCTCTTGCTTCTTTCTGCACCTCTGTTGCTTGTTTCTGCACTCCTCTCGACTCTTTCTGCACCCCTCTTCCCTCTTTCTGCACCTCTGTTGCCTCTTTTTGCACATCTGTTGCTTTTTTATGCGCTTCTCTTGCCTCGTTCTGCACCCCTCTTGCCTCTTTATGCACCTCTGTTGCTTCTTTCTGCACTTCTCTTGCTTCTTTCTGCACTTCTCTTGCTTCTTTCTGCACTCCTCTTGCCTCTTTCTACACCCTTCTTCCCTCTTTCTGCACCACTCTTGCCTCTTTCTGCACCCCTGTTCCCTTTTTCTGCACCTCTCTTGCCTGTTTCTGCAACTCTCTTGCCTCTTTGTGCAGTTCTCTTGTCTCCTTCTGCACCTCTGTTGCTTCTTTCTGCAGTTCTCTTGCCTCTTTCTGCACCCCTCTTGCCTCCTTCTGCACCTCTGTTGGTTCTTTCTGCACTTCTCTTGCTTCTTTCTGCACGTCTCTTGCAAATTTCTACACCCCACGTGCCTCTGTGTGCACCTCTCTTGCATCTTTCTGCTCCTCTCTTGCCTCTTTCTGCACCCTTCTTGCTTCTTTCTGTACCTCATTTGCTTTTTTCTGCACTTTTCTTGCCTCTTTCTGCACCCCTCTGGCCTCTTCTTGCACCTCTGTTGGTTCTTTCTGCACTGCTCTTGCTTCTGCCTGCTACTCTCTTGCATATTTCTGCACCCCTCTTGCCTCTTTCTGCACCTCTGTTGGTTTTTTCTGCACCTCTCTTGCCTCTGTCTGCACCCCTGTTCCCTCTTACTGCACCTCTTTTACCTGTTTATGTAACTCTCTTGCCTCTTTCTGCATTTTTCTTGCCTTTTTCTGCACCTATGTTGCTTCCTTCTGCACTTCTCTTGCCTCTTTCTGCACCCCTCTTGCCTCTTTCTGTATCTCTGTTGCTTCTTTCTGCACTTCTCTTGCTTCTTTCTACACCTCTCTTGGTTCTTTCTGCACCTCTCTTGCCTCTTTCTGCACCCTTCTTCCCTCTTTGTGCACCTCTCTTGCCTTTTTCTGCAACTCTCTTGCCCCTTTCTTCAGTTCTCTTGCCTCTTTCTGCACCTCTGTTGCTTCTTTCTGCACTTCTCTTGCCTCTTTCTGCACCCCTCTTGTCTGTTTCTGCACCTCTGTTGGTTCTTTCTGCACTGCTTTTGCTTCTTTCTGCTCCTCTCTTGAAAGTTTTGACACCCCTCTTGCCTCTTTCGGCACCCCTCTTGCCTCCTTCAGCACCTCTGTTGGTTCATTCTACACTGCTCTTGCTTCTTTCTGCACCCCTCTTGCCTCTTTCTGCACCCCTCTTCCTTCTTTCTGCACATCTCTTGCCTCTTTCTGCAACTCTGTTGCTTCTTTCTGCACTTCTCATGCCTCTTTCTGTACCCCTCTTGCCTCTTTCTGCACCTCTGTTGCTTCTTTCTGCACCTCTGTTGCTTCTTTCTGCACTTCTCTTGCTTCTTTCTTCACTTCTGTTGCTTCTTTATGTACCCCTCTTGCCTCTTTCTGCACCCTTCTTCCCTCTTTCTGCGCCTCTCTTGCCTCTTTCTGCAACCCTGTTCCCTTTTTCTGCACCTCTCTTGCCTCTTTCTGCGGTTCTCTTGTCTCCTTCTGCACCTCTGTTGCTTCTTTCTGTACCTCTCTTGCCTCTTTCTGCACTTCTCTTGCCTCTTTCTGCACTTCTCTTGCCTCTTTCTGCACCTCACTTATCTCTTTCTGCTCCTCTCTTGCCTCTTTCTGCTCCTCTCTTGCCTCTTTCTGCTCCTCTCTTGCCTCTTTCTCCACTTCTCTTGCCTCTTTTTACACTTCTCTTGCCTCTTTCTGCACTTCTCTTGCCTCTTTCTGCACATTTCTTACTCTTTCTGCACCTCTCTTGTTTTTTTCTGCAATGCTCTTGCTCCATTCTGTTCTTCCCCAGCCTGTTTCTATATTCAAATGGGAAGTGCAAGCTGTCAAGTTTAAAGGTCTGCGTGCTCTCGTGACTGAGGTATATGTCTACTTGCACATGTATTCTCACATGTGTTATGCATCTGAAGATGGTAGCTTAAAAAGTGGGTAGCGTATCTTGTAGGTGGTCAAATCTTCTTAGTTCTGCTCTGTCATTCGGTTGCACAGGCAGACATGTCTTATGTATATATGTGTTATAGAGCCCCTCAAATATACTATTGAATACCCATGTGCCCTGTATTGTGAGCAGAAAGAAATGCATACACCTTTTTTTACACAAATTTATAGAGTATGCTGATTGAAACACAGGTATTCAAGTGTTTGTGTGTTTCTTTTCATTTAACATGTCACTAGGTAAAAGCATTAGACATGCATGCATACCTTCACAAACTTGGTCAGATTTACAACAGTGATATGCTTAGGATTGCTGTTTTATATTTGGTAGGCCTAACATTCTGAGCAATCGATTAATAGTGAACCTTCAAGAGAAAAGTGAGGTTTAAGACATCTTCGGAGGATTAGTAATTAGGGTACTTTGTAGGAGTGTGTTGTAAGGTACAGTCAAAGTAGGCCTCTTTCTGCACCTCTGTTGGTTCTTTCTGCACATCTCTTGCTTCGTTCTTCACCTTTCTTCCTCTTTCTGGACTTCTGTTGCCTCTTTCTGCATTTCTCTTGCTTCTTTCTGCACCTTTCTTCCTCTTTCTGTATCTCTCTTGCCTCTTTCTGCACTTCTCTTGCTTCTTTCTGCACCTTTCTTCCTCTTTCTGCACATGTCCTACCTATGTAGGCATAGTTAGAAATTATCATTTAAAAAACCTTAGAAATTCACTGAACAAACCATATGTTTCAGGGACGTTATAGATAGAAATTAGCATTTAAAAAACCATAGAAATTCACTGAAAAAAACATTGGTTTCAGGGACGTTATAGTTAGAAATTAACATTTAAAAAAACATAGAAATTCACTGAAAAAACCACAGGTTTCAGGGACGTTATAGTTAGTTGTACATTTCACTCGTACAAAACCAGAGAAATTCGGCCGTTATAGTTAATTGAGCTAACTATAACTCGCGCCCCTGCAATGCACTGCTGATGACATCACATATTACATCACTCATGACATGGTCAGTGACATCACTGATGACATCACTGATGACATCTCAAATGACATGATGACATCATCCACGTGATAATCTGATGCACCTCCTCACAGCCTAATATAATCTTTGATACACCCACTCTAAAATACAGACTGCCATTCTCGAAACCATAGACACACCAATACCAGTTACTGCATACCCACTCACAGATTCCTAGGTCTACACACATACGCTCCCTCATCCATACAGTCACTCATACATACAGTCACTCATCAATACAGCCATTATCATATGCACTCATACACCCATACAGACACTCACACACCACGACTCACCCATAGAGTTACTCACACACCCAGTCAGTCATGCAAAGAATCAATCACACTCCCATTTACTCACCTACACAGTTATACACACACCACCTCACTTATTTATACAGATACTAACACATACTTACTCTCTTATACAATCACTGACACAAGCACACACTCATCCATACAGCCACTCTCACAATCACTCACTCTCACATATAATCATTTATATACTCCAACACTCACATATACTGCCTTTCACATATGCAGTTATTCACACATGTACCACTGAGACATCCATTCACTCACCAACACAGCCATTCACACACTCACTGTTGGAAAACGAGGCAGTATCTGTGAGGCCTGCACAAATAACATGTCACATTTATCCTTCACTGGGAACCAAACACCCTATTGTAGCGCTTGACTCTCAGAGGGTAGCGTTGCAGAGCAGTCTAAGGCTTACTCAAGGGAGGTGGTGTGGGCTAGTAATCACCATTTACCAGTACGCAGAAATAACACTCAATAATTGATTGTCCAGTCTGTACTTTGCTTTATAAAAGGAAGAGTACATTTATTAAACACACACACTACTCAATATTATGCAACAATTTACAAATATACATAAGCTGTTGGAATCACTTTGTGACATTGCATAACATTTCCAGCCCTCCCGCAGGGGGGGTGGGGTCTAGTACCACCACTCCCATGTATGCACATCATCTTGCCCCCTAATGCAGTGGGTTGAACATAACCTGGAGCGAGGGCCTTGCCCACTGTGGTGACCCACCCCATTATCTCAACAAGCATTTAAAATAGGTACACCGGCCCTGGTGACACATAACCCTGACTGATCATCTCATACTGACCATACAGTATATACCTCTACATCTTAGTGGCTAACAGTCTGGGTTGTTCTTTACCTAATGCAGAAGCAAGAATACATGTTTGGGCATCACTTAGAATGACAGTACTCATCATAGTTGATAACAGTTAAAATGCATTGCAATTAAAGCCCCTAAAAGGCATCACAGTTAAAATCACAGGATTAAGCATATACAGCCAGACACCCTAGCAGGAATGTCCAGCAACATAACCCCACTTTGCTTATGAATTCACATTACACATGTGACTTCCAGTCCCTCCATAGAAATAACATTGATAAATGCCCTTCTCGTGCCATTGCACCTCTTCACCTCCAGGAGATGCCCTTCTCCAGACATCCCCAGCACAGCCCTCCATACCTTGAGGCAGTCCCTAACGCAACCCCAGCTATAGAACAAAAGTTCCAGCCCCGGGATGCTGATGACTGCTGGCTGAGCCCTTGAGGGGTTATTTCTTTGTAGTCCCCAGAGACTTAGGGTGGGACTTTACATCTTCATGCTGGGGGGGACTGCGTTGCTCCTGCAGCTCCCCCGGCACCCTTTCACTTACTTGGCAGTGACCCCGTCCTCCTGGGCTCACCACACGCAGAGAACCATCCTCCTTTCCTTGCAGGCCGGTCCGGGCCTGCAAGGCATTATGGGCTGTTTCCCTTCCTGTGGTGAATATTATAGCAGCGGCTCCCCCGCTGCTCCAGGGAGAGCCGTGACGCGCTGCTGGCGGCCTCTCACCACATCCAGACCTCGGTGGAGGGCCCGGTCCCACCCGGACCCCCAGGTGAGTTATGGCAGCTCAGGGAGCCCACCCCAGCCTGCTCCTATGGCCTTTCGGGGGCCCGGTCCCACCCGGGCACCCCACGTCATGGATACGTGGAAGGGCAGCTCGAGGAGCCCACCCCCAGCTGCCCTCGCCGGCTCCCCGGCACCCTCGCGTGCTGCCGCGGGAGCCGCCACCTCTCTTCTGGTCTGCCCGCTCCTGCGGGCAGACACGAAGACTGCTGCTGGTCTGGCTGGACCTCGGGGGAGTGCAATGGCACTCCCCCCACCTTCCCATAGCCGCGGGGGAGTGTGGCAGCACTCCCCCGTCCTCCTTCTTCATGTCGGGCCCGGAGATGGGGTCCCGGGCCCCTGGGCCATCTTCACGGGGAGCGCGATGGCGCACCCTGGCTTGGCTTCCTCACGTCGGGGCACACCGGGGCCCGGAGTTGGGGATCCCGGGCCCCTCCCCCTGGACAGTCTTCACGGGGAGTGCGACGGCACTCCCCGACTTCGCCCATAGCTTTGGGGCTCGGAGTTGAGGTCCCGGCCCCCTGGTACTTCTTCACGGGGAGTGCAATGGCGCTCCCCGGCTTCCCTTCTTTGTGTCGGGGCCCGGAGTTGGGATCCCGGGCCCCAGAGACATCTTCGCGGGGGGTGCGATGGCGCTCCCTGCCCTCAGTTGTCACCGGGGGCCAGGGTGGGCTCCTGGCACCCCATTTGGGCCACTTCACGGGGAGCGCGACGGCGCTCCCCGACTTTGCTTTGTGTGGGGGCAGCCCCCGGGACCTGACCCACCCCGGGGGCCCATTCAAGACCGGTGGTGGAGCCCCAAGCGCTTCGTCGTCGGTCAGGCCAGAGGTCAAAGGTCGCCTACCTTCTGGGGGGCATATCTCAGCCCCCAGGGGACTGATCTTCACCATTTTGGCCTTTTCTTGCTCCCGGTGGTGCGCCCCAGCCACTGGGAGCACTTTATTTCACCCTCCTGGTCTCAAGGAGGGTGAACTCAGCAGGGAGCGGTCTTCACTGGCTCCCTGCGCCAGCCTTTCACCTGGCTCTCCTCCTGGGCCTCTCTCTCCTTGCGCAGAGTCCCAGGCTTCTGCTCACTGGTCCTGGACTCCCCCACAGGCGCAATCCAGGGTCCTGGGACAGTCAGGGGGTTCTTCCTTCCAACTGCCCATGGCGCCAGGCTCCTGCACCTGTCTTCCTCAGCAGACCACACCCCAGAGAGAGCTCCTCTTCCTGTGCAAGACCTTTTAAAAGATTTTGGAGGGGGCTGGCAGGAAGGCTCTGCTTGCCCTATCAGGCAGCGACACATCACCTCTCTGCCCCTGCTCGCTCCTTCCTGCCCAGGCCTCTGGGATAGTTCAAAATGGCGTCGTCCAGGGGTCTCATGCCACATGGTCTCTGAAAAGCCCCTTCCCCCTTTCTGCCTCCTCTCCAGAGCAGCTTGGTGCCTGGCACCAGGTGACAGCTGCTGATGGATAACAGGCAGACTCCACCCATCTTCTCTCCCTCTTGGAGAGGAGACCTTCGCCCTTGGAATGCTTGTCGTGAAGGGCTAGGCCTCTGATGCTTCAGTTTGGGGAGGAAGGTCATTAATCCAGCCTGGCAGGATCACAACCAGCCAGGCTCTGGTTATGAGCTGAGTCAGAGGAATATGACATTTCTGGGTGACCCATAAGCAGTACATATATGGTTTTGGAATTAACAGAATACTTATTTTCACCCAAGTTACAGTGGACTTTAGTGCGTGTCTGGAATTTGTAGGCCCTAGGGAAATGAAACTACCCCATGTGGTCCCCGTTCTCATAGGAGAGTAACGGAGTGTTCCTACAGTGAAAACAGTAAAGCACACTGACTTTCCCTTACATGTGTCTCCCCACATTATAAAGCCTATTCCAGGTCACCACCCAGCTCTGCATAATTCCTGCCACACCATTCTATCTGTACCTGCTCCTGGGCTGCACACGCCAGTAATCTCCCCTGCGCAGCCCCAACACATATGCACACGCATGTACACACGTGTCTGCATGTAACCAGCCCGGTGCCCCTTACTCCGGCTGCAGTGCTGCGGCCTACTCTCACCAGGGGGACACCAGTAAATTCCACATGCAGTCTCTTTCATCATGAGTTCACTGTGGGTGAGTTCCAACTTATGAGACTCTCCCACAGTAAAAGCTCAACAATTAGGTGTTCAAAAAGCAAAAAATCCGGGCCGCTCAGATGGTTAGAACTACCTTCTAACACTCACCCACCCATACAGCCCCTCACAGACGCACTCTTGAACCCATACACCTAGTGAATCACGCACTCACACATCCAAGCAGGGAGTCACACACACACCCCACCCACCCACACAGACACTCAGGCACCCATTCAGGTACTCAGACAACCAATCAAAAACCCATATAGACACTCATGTAGCTACTCACCAACCCAAGCAGCCACTTACACACCAACTGACAGACTGATACAGACATTCATACAGATTAGTCAGTCACCCATGTATTAGTAAGACGCGTTTAATCACTCACTTATACAGTCAGTCATGCACCTATTGAATCATCCATTCAGACACTCATACACCCACTCATTCTTCAATACACCTTGGCATATATATGTAAAACATATTTAAACGTTTTAGAAACACTCAGTGACTGGATGATGTCATCAGTGATGTCATTTGAGATGTCATCATTGATGTCATCAGTGATGTCACTGACCATGTCATGAGTGATGTAATATGTGATGTCATCAGCAGTGCATTGCGTGGTCGCGAGTTATAGCTAGCTCAACTAACTATAACGGCCGAATTTCTCTGGTTTTGTACGAGTGAAATGTCCAACTAACTATAACGTCCTTGAAACCTGTGGTTTTTTCAGTGAATTTCTATGGTTTTTTAAATGCTAATTTCTAACTATAACGTCCCTGAAACCTATGGTATTTTCAGTGAAAAAAAAAAATATATATATATAAATAAAAATATATATTTATTTTCCATCCGTTCTTTTCATACAGCATAGAAGAACAACAGTCAGTGTACCTTAAGAAGTCTACATGCTTTACGCTGAGGACAAGAAAGTTATTCTGCTTAGGTTATTGTGGCACTCATTCCCAACTAGTAAAGATGCTTTTCTCGGAGGAAGGCAATCCTTTCTATATTCTTAAACTTGAAGGACCAAGCTGGGTCACGTGACTTCGTTTCATAAGGCCATATTTTATTAGCTGAGTGTTAAAGATTATTTTTGTAACCCTACTTTGCAAAATAAACCTGACAAGTGTTAGTCAGAATTAAAATCTTGTACGTGAGAATCAGGTGATGAAAAAATGCCCAGGGAAATTCAGTTATTTTTGCTTCTACTTCAAAGAACAATGTAAGAGTTTGGCCAATTGTTTTAATGCAAGTGCTAAGAGTCAGAAGTAAAAGTTTTAAAAAGTGCCTACATTTCTGGTTAATGAGTCAATTTGCCACGCACAATGAATGGATTTTCATTTATGAATGTTTGTCCATGCATTGATTTTATGGATTTTTTTTGTTGTAAATTTTATATTTAGGGCCCGATTCCGATCTCGCTCGGAAGGGCACCGAACGGGATCCGTAGCGAGCGAGTCCGATTCGTAGCCCCAGTTTCCGGACGACTCGTACCGCTGTACGAGCGGGCAAGTACGATGCAAGGATAGCCTTGCGCTCCGACCGACTCGTACCCGTCAGCGACGCCGTCTGGACGACTCCGACTTTATCGACGCGCACCGCGCAATGGGTCCGATTTCCGAGCGACCAAGTACGATGCGAGCGTCGAGCAGTCAGATAGAGTCGGAGCCTCCGACTCGAAAAAGCTCCGGGAAGTGGACTTCGGGGGTCCGTAGCGGACCCCCCTTCACCCGCAGCCCTACGACTCGTTCACTGGGGGGGTCCCAAGGGTCCCCCCTATACATGCCTGCACGGTGCGGGCGGGACCGATGCGTCCCCGTGACAGGTTGCACCCTTGTCCGAGACGTGCGTTTTTGGTCTCTTGGAGCCCATGTACGCAACGTACACCAAGCTCCCATTGACTTCAATGGTGCTCCGAGCGACCCGAGTCCGTCAGCGCTGCAGCGCATCGTACTCTGTCGCTCGGAGCCCAGGAGCCCGAGTAGCACGGAAAGCTCTACGGGCACCAGTCGGCCGTAGGGCTTTCCCAGCGAGATCGGAATCGGCCCCTTAGTGTTAACTATTACACTTTTTTATTTTGGTATTGCGTTTTTGAAAACATCCACAGTTTAATGCCTGTTTTATATATGCTGAATAAATTAAAACAGTATACACAGAGTGGGATTTGGAGCCACCTTTTTCAACCATTGGCTTTCTTCAATAAGTCTTGTTAAGTCATTTGCTTGAGATTTTGTCTTGAATCAACCTGATGGAGTATTCATCTCTCATCTAATGCTATTGCCTCTTTGAGTGTGCCCTTCCGCCTCCACTCAAGTGCTTCCATTGAACTACTTGAGGGATTACTTTACAAATATGCGCCCTGCCCTCTGCTGGCTCCCTCTTGTGTGCGTCTCTCTAATGTGCTAATGCTACATGCATTACCCTTAAACCATGTCTATCGGCTGTGATAATGCTTGTTATTTTCTGATTGGTGCCCCAGTGAAAGAAGGGAAAGAGGAGATTATTGTACTTTGTGTGCTGCCCATGTTTGCAGAAAATTGAGCCAGAGTTGTATTTTGGGCACTTAAGTGTGATGAGACTAGATGTATTTTTGCTAGTTAAGTGCACAGACTGGGAGTGTGTGTGTGAGACTAGGTGGCAAGCATATTTTAATGCTATCACCCCAGTTAACTACAAACCCAGTGAGCATCAGAAAAACAAGGACGAGTCTGCAGTCTTAACTTAAAACATGGCCAAGCTATAAACATAGATACAAAAGAGATTGAGTTTCTCAAACCTTCTAGAAAAGCAAACGTTTTCATAAGGAAACGTGTAAAAATGAATTTGAGGATTTGAACGATGGTAGAGACTGCTGCAGGATATGTTGCATTTTGTCATTGGGACAGAGAAGAAAAATACAATGTCAATGTAGATAACATTCAGTACACTGCGTATACGCAGTTCTAGGTGCATGGTACATATTTACAACTGTGATAATAATATCAACCTATATATCTCGCAGCAAAAACCGAATTGTTTCTTGGCATTATTAGTAGATCTGAATTACTATCCAGAACTTTGGACTTTGAAGAAAGAAGGTTTTAGTGGTTTAATTCAAACACATGCCCATGTAGATCATTGCAGCAAGTACATTGATCCTCTGAATTACCTTACCAGGCTCGGAATTTGTGAACTATGTATTGCAAATGGATACGCGAAACATAGGAATGAACCTGCTGAGTGTATTAGTAGGATTCAGGCTCACAGACTGCTTCTCGGAAGACCTTTTGTGATGATTCAAACCTGTTAATTTATAGACACACAATGAATTTATAGACTCTACAAACAACAGCAGGGTAGGAAAAACAATCTAACTTGGTAGATAACCATCTATCATGTTCTTAATATATTCTTTTGAAAGGGCACACCCTCACCAGTGCAATGTAGCACGCTTTATCCCTAGGCTGCGCCTCATGAAGGACGCAAGTCCAAAATGGCCTTCTTCAGGCTCCATTCTGTTCTGCTTAGCTAAGCTGTTTTTAAGTGTTTATGTCTCGTTTGACTATAAAAACTGTCTATTAATATTGTGAGGGCTGGGTATTTACCTTTACTATGTCCCAGACTCCATCTACAAATACTAGGGTTTGATTATGGCCCTACCTATCTCTATAGATACCTGACTTGTTTCTTCCTATGTTAAAAGCCAATCTAAGGCTCTCATCAGGACACTGGCAATCTTAAGAATTCTTCACCCTTCTCCACACCGAATGTATAAGATTCATGTTTGGTCTAGATGAAGAATGACAAAGAACCAAGAACAGCAACTGCAGTTTTGGAGCCAACCTGCACCACAACACTCCAAGAACCACAAGTCCAATTAGTAAGATTCATAATAAAACAGCTGAAGTCTTATAAGCATGAACACTTACACACTGTTCACAATAGACAGAATGACCCAGTACGTATTGAAATGTTAGGACTGAGTACTAAATCCTGAGTAGTTCGTTTCATTATCTCCTAATTAAAGCACAGCAAACTACACCAACACACACATAAAACTACACACCAAACAGTTGTTGAGTAGCTATGGCTATATAATAAGGTTGTATTGGCAAACATTATCAGAGTTTTTGATGTGTAATGTTCGAGCACTCACCCATCCTAACGTTTACAACTTCAAACACACCTACTCACAACTTTTATCCCTCTTGTCTTGGGCTATGGGGTGTGTCCTAGTTATAACACCTATTATTCTCCTGGCATACACAGCTGTGCTAGTCCACAAGCACTTCCCAAATGGTAATACTTTATTGACAGATTAATTAAAATCATTTCAATTTTAAAAAGGTCATTAAAAGTACATGATTTTAAAAAACGGTTGTACAAATTGGTCTAACGTCTTCAACGTTTAAGAACCGACAGCTATTAAAATTATGTGAAAGCCAAAGTGGAATTGCATTGTGCGTATCAATTTATGGGTCCAATATTAAATTTGAAATTGCTACGGTATTCGTCTCATGTCTGTTGAACATTAAATCCTGAATTACTGCGGTCCTGGTGATGATGTTAATAAAAGTGAGAGAGTACTCAGACAATCTCTAAACAGTCTTTACATTTAGGTATTATAGCACTTACTGCATGGGATCGGCGAGCAATTTTTGCGTCTGGCACAGGTATTTAGTCCCCTGGCATGCCAAGGCGATGAAATCTCCGCTGAGCCAACGAATTACAGCTTGCTTGCAAGTGCACGCTTACTGTTGTACAAAAGCAGGTCTGAGTACCTTCCTTTACTGACTGACTGTAAGTGCTGGACATGCGCAAAAAATGTGAGCTAATGACTCATGTTTATACCCACATAGATGGCAGCTTAGAATTGTCAGCCGACTCTTCCAGAAAGGGATTAGATCTTTCATTTATAACTGCTCAAAACAGCATAAATTGATGCTTTAGCATGGGTAAGATATGAGTTGTTAAGTAGGCTTGGGGCTTCAAATGTTGATATGAGGATATAACCGTCAATTCGTGGCATTTGGCAGCTGGTTTGTTCTTATCTTGCAGCCGTGACAAAGCTTTGGCCGAGGTGTTACTTAGGCGGGTAAAGGATGCTCTTTCTATGAGGAGGGTCAAGGCTCCCTTTAGACCAGGCTTCTCCAAGGAGTAGCTCGTGAGCTACTGGTAGCTCTCCACCTACTTGGAGGTAACTCTCCTGAATTCGCTTTTGCTGGGTTGAATTATTATATGTGCAGCAACATTAAAAAGTGTGTATTTGAGACAAAAATATGTGTATTTTCAGAACTCATAACCTGATGTTTGGAGAAAAATGGTTGAATTTCCCAAATAGCTTTATAGCTGATAGTTGAGTGATAAAATATGTGGCATTAGGTAGAATTATTACTAATATTATTAACTTTGGGTCGTGGAATTGCAGTTATGGCTGTTATGCATTACAGTGCCTTGATATTCCCAGGAGTAGCCGTGTGCTCTGTAAATGTCTTTTTGTTCATTCATTTATGCATTATCTATGGGGAAGTATTCCATATTGATAACACCTTTTACATTACTGCTGGCAACCATGCCTGATGCACTGAGGTGACCACTGCTGGTAATCTTGCATACGGTGGTCACTGACATAATCTTGTCTGACCTCGTCACTATTGCAACACTAATAGTATTAGTAGTTCATGTAGTTCTCATTCAACATAATTAGCTTTCACTACCAAAAAGATTGGAGACCCCTGCTTTAGACCAAGAGCTGTGATTGATGACAGCAAATGCGCTCCCCAAGAATTATTTACATTTTAAAACATCTGAAACTCGATTTTCTGCCAGCACAAGTTGTTCAAGGAGCCTTTTTTAGAAGCATGAAGATTTCAACCTAGCTTTGTAAAAGTGTTCATTCTTTGCAGTATTTTGGTTCATTAGGCCAAATTCCAGCCGTAATTGAGCTTGTGAGACTGACCTCAGCAGGCGGAAGATGGCTTTGTAAACATTTGATTGTATCAGTTTAATAAATCTGCCTCTTTTCCATGGGTAATTTCCAGGCCATGTGAAATTGTCAGTAGGAGCTGCACTGCCATTACTGTGAGCAGATGTTGGTATGACAGGCAGCTAATCTTCTTTTGAAGCTGATTGAATGCAAAAGATAAAGAGCGTGCTTTGGCTCGCATCATAGCGAAATGCCGTATGAAGGTCAAGTGATACACTATTATAATTCCAAGATATTTGTAAGAGATTACAACCTCTATGCAGTTGCCCTTCACAAACCAATTAGGTGATTTGTTTCTTTGGATCAACCAAGCAGATCACCTTTATTTTTCTTAGGCTCAACTCCAGGCCTTGCTGCTCGCTGTACCCAACCAGTGCATTTATCAACCTCTATAGGCCGACAGGAGTCTGACTTAGCACGACTATACAGTCAGCGTTTTGCAGGTGACCTACTTTGTCTGTTGCCAGTCATGGTCGAAAAAACTCCACTTGTGCCAAGTGTTGATCTAAGTTGGCCAGATAGAGGTTGAATAAATAGGGGACTAAGACGCACCCCTGTTTGAGGCCATCGTTGATTTGGATCTTAGATGTGACCCTACTGCCATTGCCTACTTTGACCTGTACCCATGTGTCGCTGTACAGAGCGATGATTGAATTTAACAATTTTCCTTAAAGGCTCCATTCTGCCAGTTTTGCCCAAAGGCAGGCTTGGGAGATTCTGTTGAAAGCCGATTTGAGGTCAACAAAACACGAAAATAGTCAACCCCTTTGTTGTATCGTCTCTTCAGCCAGGATGGTGAGTACTGACAGGTTTGTTATTGTCCCTATGCCCAGCCGAAATCCTGTTTGAGTTTTTAGTACTAACTGATTCTCATTCACCCATGCTTGGAGATCTTGGAGTATACAGGAAGTGTACAGTTTACATTCAGCATTTATTAAGGCTATTAACCTGTAATTCAGTGGTGACGATTGGCTGCCGCTCTTGTGTATTGGATTGAGTATGCTCCCTCTCCATGATGGTGGTATGGTGTCAGAGCTCTAAATCCTGTTGAGGAGAGGTATTAAATAACTGGCCCAGAAGATGATGGCTTTCTTAAACAGTGCATTCGGAAGGCTGTTGCGGCCTGGTGCACACTCAGTGTTCAGTTTATTTAGTATCCGTACTAACCACTTTGCGTCTGTTAACTGTTCGTCAAAGTTGGTTAGATTGTTAAAATTTAGTGAGGTCGGTGGGGTCCCTTGCGATGTGTCGATGGGAAAGCCTTCTACATGCTGTCAGTGCTTGGAAGTATCTGCTGAGTTCAAGTGGAAATGGGACTGCTCCTCATTGAGTCCTGCTTTGATGTCGCCATGTTGATTATGTTGAATCTATTCCCATAGATGGATTCATTTTCTGGGAAAGAGTACATTGCGTAAATGTGGTGCATTCAGGCATCCTCAGACATTCTGGCATTGTGATTAGGCCTGGGCGAAGTACTACGCTACGCTCGCGTAGTTTGCGAAGTTTGCGCTACTTCGCACAACGCGAATTGCACGTAGCACAGTGCAAACACGCGTAGCGTAGCGTAGTGCAGCGGTCATTTTTTGCTTGCTCGCGGTCCTCAACGTCAAGTTGACGACCGCGAGCAAGCAAAATGACATCCCGGCGAGACTTTTTCCTCATTCGCGATCAGCAACATCAAGTTGCCGATCGCGAGCGTGGAAAATTAACCTCCCGGCGAGATTCTCAACGCGGGGAGGTCAGGTTTCTCATTGCGAGTGGTCGCGTATGCTCGTGACCGCTCGCGATGAGAAACTACCAGTCCGCGTTGAGAAAGCTGCCGCTCGAGTAAAAATCTACTCGAGCGGCAGTAAAAGACAGCTTGCACTGTGCAAGATGCCGTTTTCAATGATTGCACAGTGCGGACAAGCATCCGGCACTGTGCAATCATTGCGAACAGTGCACTACGCAGTTCGCGTAGTGCTACGCGTAGCTCGCGTAGTGCGAACTGCACTTTGCGTAGCTTCGCGAAGCGTTACTTCGCGAACTACGCCCAGGGTTAATTGTGATGACGATTTTGTCCTACGACCAGTTTGTTTATCTCGCCCCAGAATTGTTTGCTATTGGGTTGTATGCTATACTCTAGGAGCTTGATCCATATCCCTTCCTGGTAGTTCTATTTTATTTGCCATCATTCTTTATTGTAAATTTTTCTTAGCTGTCGGAGTGATGATTTGTAAAACGCCAGGCCTATTCTTGCATTCTGGGTATACCTTCTTACTTCTCTATAAATGTCTTTTTATTTCATGCAGTTGGCTTGCATATCAGATCTGATTTTGAGGGGATGAGGGAGCGGGTTTGTCTTGCTGATTTGAGTTATCCTTTGAGCAGATGGGGAATGCTATAAGTAGATTCCTAATTATCTCCTCACATGTATGATATCATACCTCTGTTATATTGTTTGTATTCTTGGTGGTGTCTGCTAAGTTATATACCAGGGCTAGGATTTGCCCCGTATCCAAGTGGCACAGTTCGAGTCTTCTTAGATTTTGACAGTAGGGAGAAGAAACTAATCCGCCGTTGCCATCAGTTGATGGGTAGCAAATTCTATTTTAAATACTCAGGGAAGGTGATCACTTACAGAGAAATGGTCGATTTGAAATGACCTGTCCTGGGAGAAAGATTCACTGTTTATTAGAGTACAATCTATGATTGAACCAGTCCAACTGCCTAGGAAGGGTGTTGCTAGAGGCTTGTTTTCTTTGAAGTTATCATTCAGACTTTTTAAGCCTTGATTTACTAGGTTTTGATAAGCGTTGTGAAGTAGACTCATCTTATTAATCCTGGAGTTTGAGTTTTGATCATTTGTGTTTGGTTTCATGCCTTGCAGTAGAGAGGAAGAATTTGAGATGGTTGGGTTTTGAAGAAGTTTGGTATTAAAATCACCTGAGACTATTAAGTGAGAGTTTTGATGCAGGTTTTGCAGGGTATTAATTAATGTCAGTAGGGTGGAGATCCTCTCTTCCTTCTTTGATTTGGATGTAGAGACAGTGGCGTAACAAAACTTGAGGGGGCCCCCCTGCAGGGTACCTGGAGGGGCCCACTCCGGACTCAATCTGGAGCTCTCCGGACAAGTGCGTTGCTGAGGGGGCCCCCTGGAGGTTGGTGGCCCCCCGCACCGTGGGGGCTGCGGGGGCCTGTGTTACGCCCCTGTGTAGAGATGTAGGAGGATGAGTGCCTTCCTGTGTCCGTGTTGATCTTTGGCTTCTAACTTGGTGGCCTGTAGCCACACCACCCCCAGGTCTGTATTTTCCTGTAACCATTTGTATTATGTGGAGATGAAGATTGAGAGACCCCCGCTTGGGAGGCCATAGCGTGAATTCTTCGCAGCAGGGATGTGATGTTCTGTGTACCCAGTGACTGGAGTTGTCCATAAACTCCAAGTTTCCTGTAATAATATGATATCAAATTTGCGTAAGAAGTAAATTGTGTCTTTATCCAGGGGCATTTTGCCAAACCCGTGTACGTTCAAGGAGCAAATGTTAATATGGTCTTCTCAAGAAGGGCTTGCTGTTTATCAGGGACAACTAGGGTCTAACGCTTGTGGCATCCAGGACCATTCTTGTATTTTCTTCTCTGATAAATGGATTGTGGGGAGGCTGAGGGACCCTTTTTCAGCTGATTTCACTATTATCTTTGGTTGATTGATAGATGAAAACTCTGCCCCCAGGGCACCCCTAAGGACAGCGTGCTCATTAGTTAAATTTGTTGGTCTGGCCTGTCTTGAGGGCATGTTACGGTCAGGGTGGTTTGATGGTAATAATGGGCCTGGATATCTTGGTGGCTCAACTCTGCTTAACTCAATCTCCCAGGTTTGAAAGGCTTCCTGGTGATGAAAAACAACCTTGGTTTGCAATATCACTTGTAGCCCAGATAGGTAATGTGGCTGCTTACACCCTTTGATGAGGGCATGGCTGGAATTCTATTGCT